>JARYHS010012519.1:6489556-6972010 GCA_031002005.1 Vandiemenella viatica
GCCTGCTGCTTAGTGCCTGGTCATAATTTACTGGATTTCTCTTCCTAACTGGAGTCTGTTTGGTGCTTGCATCTGGCCGACAGTCGCATTCAAACATCTGTTCGGGAAGAGTGGTTTGTTTGCTATAGCTGCTGTTCTATTGACCGCATTCAGTTAAACATTACCAAGCCGTTGTAAATCTAAGACATATTGAACTTGGGGAAATCCCGTTTTTTTATTTTTTTAAAAGAGGAAGATTTATGATTACTAAATGTCTAATGACTGTACTGCCAATTAAATCACAATCTTACAAAATCGTAAACAATATAAATGTTAATAATCGTGCCACATGACGTGCAATTAGGCTTTTGAAAATAATTAGTTTTTACGTAACATGGCGTTTTGCATTAAACCACAACAATATCTTTTAACTCAGCCATCATCCGTAAGAATCAATACTTGCAGCAAGCAGTTCCACTAGCTGACATTAATTTATGATAAAACGGCATTGTTGGATATTTAGTAATACGTAACTTACTTAAGATTAACTTAATATGTCTCACTTTTTTTTTCTTCACTGTAGTCCCTATGGTGTCTTGTTTTTGTATCAAAATATACAGTTTTTTTATGCTTCTCTTCAAAGTTGTGTGAAAATAATCATCTATTCCAAAATAAGTGTTGGTAATGTACTTTAATAAATATATATGGTTTTGATATGTCGTTTCGCAGAAATATTTCAGTCGTAGGGAAATTAGTCCTCGCCAACTGCGTATAATCTACGAACCTTATCACACATTTGTTTGAATTCGCAAAAGGACTTGTTCAGTGAACTGATAAATACAGGGTGTCCAGAAAAGGACTCCCTGATTTCAAATTTTTTTTTTTTTTTTTTTGCTGTCGTCAGTCTTTAGACTGGTTTAATGCAATCCTCCATCCCTTCCTATCTGTGCTAACCTCTTCATTTCTACATACCTCTTACAATCCACGTCCTCAATTATCTGCTTCATATATTCTAATCTCTGTCTACCTCTGCAGTTCTTACTTCAACTGTTCCTCCACTAACAAATTAACCAATCCAGCATGTCTCAAAATATGACCTATACCAGCCTGTCTCTTCTTCCTGTAAGCTTCTAAAACTCGTTCATTTCTTACTTTGTCTGTCCACCTAATTTTCAGCATTCTTCTGTAGCACCACATTTCAAATGCTTCAAGTTTCTTTCTTTCCGGTATTCCTAAAGTCCATGTTTCGCTAGCCGTAAAGTGCTGTGCTCCACACATAGAGTTTTAAGAGTTCTTTCTAATTCCTAGATCAATATTTGAAACTAAAAGGTTTCTCTTTTTCATGAAGGCTCTTTTGCTAGTGCTATTCTGCTTTTAACATCATTCCTGCTTCGGCCATCGGTTGTAATTTTGCTTCCCAAGTAACAGAACTCACTCACTTCTCCTATTGCATCAGATCCTATTTTTATATTTAATCTGCTAGTATTGGTGTCATTTCTGCTACATTCATCACTTTTGTTTACTTTGATTTATATTCAGTCCAAAATCTTCCTTCAGTATTTTGTTCATGCCATTCAATAACTTCTCAATATCCTCAGCCCTCTCTGCTAATAAGACAATGTCGTCAGCAAATCGTAGCATACTGATTTTTCTCCCTGAATACTTATGCCACATGGAAATTTTTCTTTGACTTTCTTCATTGCTTCTTTCTACATACAAGTTGAATATTAACGGGGATAGACTACAACCTTGTCTCACACCCTTTTTAAACTGATGCATGTCTCTCGTGATTCTCTACTTTTATCACAGCCACTTGATTCTTAGATAGTTTATAGAGGATTCTTCTATCTCGATACTTTAGACCTGACTTCTTTAAAATTTTGAACATCTTGTCCCACCTAACATTATCAAAAGCTTTTTCTATAATCAACAAATGCCATAAAAGTATCTTTGTTTTTCTTGATCCGCCCTTCAAGTATTAATCTTAAAGGACAGAATTGCTTCCCTTGTACCGCGATTTTTCCTAAACCCAAACTGATCTTCACCTACTATCTCTTCTACTACCCTTTCCATCCTTCTGTATATTATTCTGGTCAGTAATTTTGAAGCATGTGATGTTAGACTAATTGTGCGATAATTCTCACATTTGTCAGCTTGTGCTTTCTTTGGAAGTGTGAAGATGATATTTTTATTAAAATCAGTTGGAATTTCTCCTGTTTCATAACTTTTTGATATCAGCTTGAATAATCTTTCGATTCCTTCCTCTCCTAGAGATTTAAGAAGTTCTGCAGGGATCTCATCAATTCCAACTGCCTTATTTGCTTTCAAGTCATTCAGAGCTTTATTAAATTCTGTCCTCAAAACAGGATCTCCTAAGTCATCCATGTCGACATCGCCTTCCTTTTCCAATACACTATTGTTCAAGTCGTCCCCAAACATACAGTTTCTCAATGTATTCCTTCCATCTGTTAGCTCTATCTTCTGACCTTAAAAGAGGTTTCCCATCGGCAGCTTTAATGTTCATACCTCTTTTCTTCATTTCTCCAAAATTCTGTTTGATCTTTCTATATGCAACATCTACTTTTCCTGCAACCATTTCCTTTTCTACTTCTTCACACTTTGCTTGTAGCCATTTTTCTTTTGCTATTTTGCATTTCCTATTTATTTGATTTCTAAATTGCCTGTACTGCTCTTTTCCTGCTTCATCCTGAGCATTTTTGTACCTTCTCCTCTGATCGATCAGCTGCAAAATTTCTTCTGTGATCCAAGGTTTTCGGGCAGCTTGTTCCCTAAAGCCTAATGTTTCTTTGCCAGCTTTCATTATTTCGGTCTTTAATGCATTCCATTCGTCCTCGGTTGAGCTCCTTTCACAGTTAATTCTTAGACCTAAGTCTACCATTTCTGCAAATTTTTCTCTTGTGCTAGATTGTTTCAGTTTATTCACTTCCAGTCTGTTCTGCTTATGCTGCTTCCTTATTCGCTTGAATTTCAGCCTGCACTTCATCACTATCAAATTATGGTCCGAGTCTACGTCTGCTCCTGGGTATGCTTTACAGTCTAGAACTTGATTCCTGAATCTCTGTTTGACCATGATATAATCTAGCTGATATCTGCCTGTATCCCCAGGACGTTTCCAGGTGTATATTCTTCTTGCATGGTTCTTAAACAGTGTGTTCGCCACTACTAGCTTATATCTTTCACAAAATTCTAGCAACCTGCTTCCTCGCTCATTTCTTTCTCCTAGACCAAAACTTCCTACAATATTCCCTCTTTTCCTTCTCCCACTATTGCATTCCAATCACCCATGATTATTAGATTTTCCTCCCCTTTCACATATTGGATTAATTCTTCAATTTCAGCGTATATTTTTTCTATTTCTTCGTCATCTTCCTGTGACGTTGGCATATATACTTGTACTAATGTGGTTGGGACGGGCTTAGTTTCTAACCTCATCAAAATAATCCTGTCACTAAATTGTTCATAATAACTAACCCGTTTCCCTACTTTCTTGTTCATTACAAATCCTACACCAGTGACTCCATTGACAGCTTGTGTGCTAATTATCCTGTGTTCCCCAGACCAGAAATCCTGTGCGTCCTTCCATTTAATCTCACTAATCCCAACAACATCTAACTTAAGTTGTTCCATCTCCCTTTTTAAGTTTTCTAACCTACTCTGCCCTATTCAGACTTCTAACATTCCACGCTCCGACTCGTAGAATGTTTCTATCCACTTCTGATGACTCCTCCCTGAGCAGTCCCCACCCGGAGATCCGATTGGGGGACTATTTTACCTCCGGAATATTTTACCCAGGAAGAAGCCATCATGATATATGTAATTTGAGAGGATTACATGTCCTCGGGATACCCTTTGGGTCTTTAATGCAGTGGTTTCCCTGTTGCCTTCTGCATCCCCATGCCGTTGATCATTTCTGATTCATCCGCCTTTAGGGGCCGTTTCCAACCCCAAGGGCAAGAGGGTGCCCTGAACCGCTCCCCGCTCTTCCGCCCTCTTTTCAGAGGCCGTTGGCAAGCAGTGGGTGACTCCTTATACCGGGAATCTTTCAGTCGCCAGAGCCTCGTCCGTGCAAACAGGGTGCACCACGTGAAGGAGAGGTTGACATTTGGTTGGAAAAGACTAGTATAGTCTCTCCCAAACCCTTACACCCCATAAGGGCATTAAGATGCTCCAATCATTCTACATATACAGAACATTTAATTGAAAACAAACACGAACACACAGAAATGGGAACAGACATGCAAATATTGGCAATCAATAACCACAGAAAAAACATATTGACAGTTCAAGAAAATTTTCACATGCAAAAGGCACTGAACGAAGGGGAAAATGTGATCAATGAATACATCCATCTTACGAACCAGACACTATTTAGGGCACTAAAAATGAACTCGTTTTGAAACAAACCGCTACAGCAAAGATAAAACTTAACTTCAGTAAGCAAATTAGGTTGGTAATACATAAGCCATAGACAGTTAGCATCTTTGAGAAGAAACCATAAACAATAACAAAAGTCTGTTTAAAAGCTACATTGTGTAAATACGTGTGTAAATATGTTTTTCATAACAAAATGGTCAGTTGGTGAATAACCTCAAGAAGAATAACAACAACTAAGCTTGTTCCAGAAGGTACTTTCAAAATCAAACGTGTGCAAATTATGTTTCTTATTGAAAATTGTTCAGTGTGTGAGAAACCTCAAGGGGAGAAACTGATATGGAACAATTCCATACACTAATGTAATATAGAAAAACTGTAAGTAAAATAAGCTATAATAATATTTAATAACAAAATTTATACCTTCATTTAGATAAACATTATGCTGCACATCAAAAATTGTACATAACTTAGTCTAGGGCACTGATGATGGTCTAATAATCCGAAACGCATATGCCATAACAAAGTTTTTTCATTTGTTAGCTGCACTAGATGGAGAATAAAACCCAACATTAGTATAGCAGCTAAGGATATTGACCTAAGTATTCAAAAAAAAAATTTATGCTGTTTAAACCAAAAAGTGAAATATGCCTCAACGAGTTCATATGTCTGAGAGGAAAAGTGTATTTCAGCAGAGATGAGTAAAACAAGCTGCAATTGATGCATTTAAATGCATATCTGAATCCATCTTTAAATATGTTACAAAAACCAATGGTAGCCAAACCTCACCAAAAAGAAACTGATTCTCACTTGAGGCAAGAAATGTTTTAGGTAAAATTATCCCCTCAGAGAAAAAAAGAAAAAAGAAAAAAAATGCTGAAGATACAGAAATGATCATAATCCACAAAGAAGAAGTACTGGAAAATAATGAAAGTGACAATGACTACCAAAGATGATGATTGAAACAAGTCACTTAATCTGCAGAACATAAGAGATTTTTCAGGTTTAAATATACTCATTTTTATGGGATTCGTATACAGATCATAAAAAAGGAAGTTATTATTTCCAAAATTGAGAAGGACCATCTTGCACTGCACCTAGGAAAGGGTTAAAACAAAAGGTTATTTTTCAAATCTTTGTACATACTGGTTCCATAAAGAGAAAATTCTTTGGTTGTTGATGGTTTAATACCCATTGCTAACAATCTGTATTTCTTCTGTTGTAATTTGTTTGCCGTCAGTAGTTCTAATACTAAGTCTGCATTTGTGACTGGTCAGAAGAGGTGGAAACTAAATCCAAAATTAGTGTTCCATTAAACTACATATTAACATTATTGTAAAGTGGAAAACTTATTTTTCTTAAAAAAAAGGCTACAACTCCACGAAACAATAGATGCCTGAAATTAATAGATACCGAGAAAAAGTGGAAAGAAAACAAAAGATAGTTGGTTTGAAGATTACACGGTAGAGGATTGTGAACAGCTGAAGGGATATCTCGTAAGGTTAATGTGAATGAAGAAAATAAATACAAAAAAGACAGCTTATTGGTATGCTGATAACAAAACAAAGGTATGTCATTTGATAGTAAAATCAGTTGGGCTGGTTGTAGGGCGAGGTTTCAAAGTCCTGCATTCACTGGAGAGGGCGATGTACCACAATAGTTGAGGAATTAGGATACAAAACCTTTGTCGGAACATTTCTTGGAGGACAGTGCATTGAAATCACCACAGAACAAAATTGGCTGCTGAGATCTTAATGGAGCGGATGTTGGCAGCGAGGCTCGGATTGATATTGGTAGGACCGAGTGTGGTGGGTGAGTGTTTAACACACTGGCCTCGCATTCGGGAGGACGGTGGTTCGAATCCCGTTCCGGGAATCCAGATTTTGGTTTTCCGTAGTTTCCCCAAATCACTCCAGGCGAAAAGGCCACGGTCAAATTCCTTCCCATTCCAAAAGGCCATGGTCAAATTCGCTCCCATTCCTTGTCCCCAGTCCTATCCTGCCTCGATGTTGACAAGGCGTAAAGCCATAAATAAAAAAGATATTGGTAGGAAACTACTTACTGTTGTAAGAGCACTCAGCGTTAGCTGCAACAGAGAGTGAAAGTTTTCTTTTGTATGTGAGGGGGCCAGGTAGTGGAATAAGTTACCAAAGGAAATGCTGAATGATTTACTTCAAACGTTTTTAGAATTTAAATTAAAATGTCATGAAGTGGGTACATAAGGGTAATTACATTCAAAGGAGGGTGTGAATAAGGAATTGTCACTTGTGGATATGTTCCATCACAATTAAATTAAAAATTGGCGCCGATATAGCATTTGTTGACCTAATGTAAGAACGGAGACTTTCCCAGTGTATAATTGCAATAAAGTTTTCACAGGTGTAATGCTGGATTATGTTGTGAAAACACGATATTTTGACGACTAGCTCCGTCAACTTCCTTAAGTTCAAAAACATCTCTACTGGGAACTGTCTCGGTATCTGTCGGTCAGCTGACCAGTACAGATGTTTCCACACCAGAGGAAGACGACAGAGCTAATCATAGAAATATTGTGTTTTCACAACACAGTCTGGCAGTGTACCTGTGAAGACTTCATTTCATTTGTTACCCATTAAATTTAGATTTATTTTTTGATGGTTTTAATAGTTCTTACACAAGCACTAGCAGATTACCTGGCTTTGGCATTGCCCTGGTCTGTTTGAGGTTATATCAGATTTAGTCTTGTAATGGAAAAGAAAGGGAAAATACACCCAACACTCACCAAAGTTGAAGGGAGGAGGGCAGCCACTCATAGAACGCAACAGACCGCCGGAGGTGGTGGGGGCACCAACGATAATATAACCGCGAGTATACGAAAGATTAAAATGATCAAAAAAAAAAAAAATTAGTTATTAAAAATATATATAAAGAAAAAATATAATTGAAAATTTAAAAAAAAAAAAAAAATATGATGCTATTGAACTGTTGTACTAGCCAGTGGTGGGTATATAGGGTGAGGATGGAAGATGTTAACGGAAATTAAGGCCTGGGGGATGTCTGGTTTGAAGGATGTGTTGATATGCCAATTCCCACCTGCGGAGTTCAGATTGGGAAGTAGTGTCTGGAAGTACTCAAATGGCTCTTACTGTGAAGCAGTTATTAAGGTCACGGGTGTTGTGAGTACTGGCATGGTGAGCAATGGGGAGGTCCAGGTTTTGGGAGTAAACTGTCTGTCTGTGACCATTCATTCTGATGGATAATTAATGAGTTTGAGGTCAGGCCAATGTAGGAACTTGGACAGTGGAGGCAGGTGAGCTGGTAAATGAGATGGGTGGTTGTACAGGTGGCATGACCTATTATGGGGTAGGTTTCACCAGTTGTAGGATTGCTATAGGTAGTGGTAGGTGGATGCATACTGCTAGTTTTGCAACGGGGTCTCTTACAAGGGAAGGATCCAAACGGTGGTTTAGGAGCATCAGAGGCTTGATATTTATGTACAAGAATGTTTTTTAGATTAGGCGGTCTGCTGAAGGTGACTCAGGGTGTGGTGGGAAGGATAGTTGGAAGAATGCGGCGCATTTCAGGAAAGGATCTAAGAAAGTCATAGCCCAGATGAAGAATTTTGTTTAGCGATTCCAGGCCAGGGAAAAACTGGGTGAGAAAAACAGGGTTCTGATTGGCTTTAGGTTGTTTGTGTCGGTGTGGAAGACTGTCCCTGACCCTTGATACTTGTTTTTGAATTAGTTCTGGAGGATAATTGCGGTTTATGAGTGCCTGGGTCAGATTGTTGGTGTAGAGGGTAAAGGACTCGTAATCAGAGCATATACGTTTGCCCCAAATGGCTAGGCTGTATGGAATGGAACGTTTTGTATGATATGGATGGCAGCTAAGTGGCTGCATCCTACGCAAGTCTTGCGCAAGACCAGCCACCTCTCTGTTAACTTGAAAAAGGGATTTTCACCCGAAATATTGTTTTTTCTTTGTGTGTTGTTTTGTGCTGCCCTCCTCCCTTCAACTTTGGTGAGTGTTGGGTGTATTTTCCCTTTCTTTTCCATGTAAATATTGCCTCGCGGCATTTCTTTCCTTTCATTGTTACCTATTTAGTCTTGTAATGAGATACATGTGTGCCCAGTTTCATCAAATTTCCAGAAGGTAACTGTGCAAATCACTTCCACCCTACTCAGAAGGGGATGGGTTTTGATTGATTTGCCCTTACAGTATTTTTAGTCACCCACTGAGAGATGTGTACCAAATTTCATCAT
This sequence comes from Vandiemenella viatica, assembly GCA_031002005.1. Lineage (NCBI taxonomy): Eukaryota > Metazoa > Arthropoda > Insecta > Orthoptera > Morabidae > Vandiemenella > Vandiemenella viatica. The sequence continues at coordinate 6,498,169 of JARYHS010012519.1, forward strand.
AATTGCCCCAAACAAACCTGCTGGGTGATCAGTAATGCTGAGACCTGTTGTTCAGGAAGAAGCAGGTTCAAATCCACATCCAGCTATCCTGATTTCAATTCTATGTGGTATCCTAAAATTACTCCAAACGAATGCCAGGATGATTCTTCCAGAAAGGCCATGACCGAATTTCTTCCTTTTCTTTATTCCCAATCCTCTCCTAGCTTTAATGACCTGCATATTGATGAGGAGTAAAGACCAAAGGAAAAAAACAAATCACTCCAGCAACAAATCACTCCAGCAGATTCCATAAATAAACATTGGGTTGATTTACCCCTACAGTATTGTTAGTAATCAAATGAGAAACACCTGGACATGACCAACAGGACATTGTCAGCCATATCTCCAATTGCATTTAAATAAATATGTATGAAACAAACAGGCTCACCTTAAATTTTTATATATATTTATACTGTATACAGGGCGATTCAAAATGATTGTCGGGGTTTCAAAAAATTCCTACATTTAGCTCAATTGAGATACGAATTTGAATCTTATTCTGATGTGTAAAGAAACTCATCAAGTTTTTTACATCCATTATAAATGTTTGATATGTGTGCTCTGTGTCACTCTGCACACATCTATGCGATAGTCCATTTCATCCCACACGCGATGTAGCATGTCATCAGAAATGTTTAGAAAGGCGGCCATGATCTGTTCTCTCGGTTGCGGGGTAGTAGAGGAGGAAGATAAACTTGATCCTTGACGTAACCCCACAGAAAAAAATCACATGGTGTTAAATCTGGTGAACGAGGTGGCCAAGCCATGAGCATTTGGTTACTGTCGGCTTCGCGTCCTATCCATCGCTGCAGCAATTGCTCATTGAGAAATATTCTGACCTCCCGATGGAAATGAGGTGGAGCACCATCTTGTTTGAATATGAAATCATCCACCTCTTTCATCTGAGGCAGCAACCACTCAGAGACCATATCGAGGTAAATTAGTCCTGTTACTGTCTATTCATTGAATAATAACGGGCCGTACACTTTCGCCTTGGAAACAGCAGCGAACACACACACTTTTGGAGAATCACACTGGTGTTCAATAAAAGCACTGGGATTTTCTGTCCCCCAAATCTGCACATTATTATTGTTAACTTTCCCACACAAGTGAAAGTTCGCTTCGTCACTAAAAGTGAGTTTCTTACGAAACCCATCTTCTTCCATTTTTTCTTGCATGATGTTGCAAAACGTGAGACATTTGTGATGGTCATCAGGTGTTAAAGCCTGAAGCAGCCCTTTCATTTTTAGGCGTTTTTGTAGCACGCGCCAAACTGTGGTTTGCGGAATGTTCAGTTCTCTGCTGCCTCTTCTTGTTGATTTCCGCGGGCTACGTTGATAAGCTTCTCTGGCGCGGTTCGCGTCGACTTCCGACACAGAAGGACGCCCACTGCTTTTCCCTTTGCACAAGCAGCCCTTCTCCACAAACTGCACATACCACCTCCAAATGGAATTGTCTGAAGGTGCATCCTTCATAAATTTTTTTCGAAAGTGCTGTTGGACAACGGTAACTGACTGACACACGTGAAAACCTAGAATGCAAAAAGCCTTCTCTATAGTGTTAGCTGCCATATTGCAAACACTGACCTCTGGCGGAACAAAACGTAACTACAAGATTAGCGGCTGTTACAAAACAAAACTTTGAGAGTTTGTCTATTCATCTGTGTAAAGATAATACTTGTATTTTTAGTACACAGCCGGTAAAAAATTCATGAAACCCCAACAATCATTTTGAATCACCCTGCATGTAGATCAGTCAAAGCTAGTAATGTGAGGAATGAGATTATTCTTATTACTTCTGGATAGCATTTGAATATAATTCACTTATGCTGTTCAGTTTATATCTTTTCATAAAATTGAAAAAATAGTCTTATTGAATAAAGATATTGTATCTGCTGTAGTATAGTAAAAAAGAGAAACGTTACAGCTTTAGTTGCTTTTACTTAGGTAATTTTAGCTATTTTATTAGGTTTTTTTGGTTACAGATCGAACATTAATTATTATTATTTTTTCTGTGAAATGTATAAATAATCTTAAGATAAATGAGGATACTCTCATTATCAGTAATTCCTTCTATTTTCCATCCTTAGAATGTGGTGACAGAAAGCTTGCAAGATACACAGACTATTACACCAAACTTCGATGTGTAAGTTTCATTCAATATTTATCATGACACATATACAATAATTCTGTAGATAATAATTATAATAGCAGTTCTCTGTAAGTACAGATACATTACAAATAAATAATTCTGGTTTCATTCCAATGACAGGGATAAAAAAAAATAGGAAATGTTTATTTCAGAATAATTATAAAATGTTAACAGTTGGAAGTTGTGGACTATTTCCTCAATTGTGATATAATCAATTTGTATGAATAGTTAATATCACGCCAATGCAATTGAATTTGTTTATTTCTTATTAATTTTTCCTGAATATGTTTCACTTCTTACTCCGAACCTTCTTAAGCTTTTTGTACATGTTGAGTGGGCATACATGCAATCCATTCATTTTGTGCAGCAATTTACACAGCTAAATTATGAACATACATTTTGCATTTGCTTTATTTGTACACTATTAGTGGCATCATCTTTTTTTTTACAGCTTTCTTTTTTTTACAGCTTTCTTTTTTTTATGCATTTTACGCTATAGGTAATTTCTTCTGTATCTTGATTTTCACTTGCAGTACACTTGATTTGCACTATAGAGGTTCTATTTCTGTCAGCCAATATTAGTCTACTTCAGAGTGTGTTCTATCGAGTGATACTTTAAAAATAAGGCTAATATTCCACAAAATGATAGGCAAGACAGCTTTGCAATTGTTGGATACTGGAAAAACAAATTTATAAAGGTCTTTTATCTAGATTTTGAATATAGCTTCATTTATGGCTAAATGATACCTAGAATTTCATGCACATGATAGACATGACATTAAAAATGAAGCCAACTTCTTGTAACTACTTTCAAAATGGGTTATAGTACTGAAAGAGAACAACTTAGACCTGGGAGATAATAAATCATTTTAACTATCTTACCTGTCAGCAAATATATCAAATGAATTTTTTAGTCCCATATCAAAGCATATAAAGTCTAAATCCATTAAATAAATTAAATTAGAATTTTTTTATATTATATGTGATAGAACACCCAACATTTTTTATACAGTGATCAAACCTGAAGAGATATGTAAATGGAGACTTTCCCGGCGTATTGATTCAATGAAAGTTTCACGGGAGTCCAGCCGGATGGAGTCATAAAACGACGACGTTTCGACAACCTGCTCGGTTGTCTTCATCAGGTCTATTTAGATGTTGCTTCTAGGAAATCACAAACAGACTGACTTCGCTGACACTATCTTCGCTGCCGCCGAAATTCGAATGTCGTGTATGGAGGGTTGCCAGGACGCCCAATCAGCACGCTGGAAGTGAGGGTATCAGCGTTGCGGACTGTGTATGGAGCCAAAACGGTCACCCATCCAAGCGCTGACCATGCTCACCGTTGCTTAACCGCTCTACCGCAAGCCGAGGGTATCAGGTGTTGCGGACTGCGTATTGAGCCATACGCGGTCACCCATCCAAGCACTCACCACGTTCAACGTTGCTTAACCTGTAGACATAAGAGCTGGCAAACTATGTCCATGGCGTCAGTTTGCTTCCATTTGGCCTTGTTGAGAAGATTTTTATGACATAGATCCCTAATAATTGGTCTCCAGGCTTCACTTAAATACAGTCCACTGTCCCTATTGATGTTGTTATCGTTAAACTGAATTTCCAAAGCTTCCCGAATTACTGAGTCCCAGAACGAAGAGACTCTGGCCAGCACCACCGCTTCATCAAACACTATTTTATGTTCTTCATCGAATGCATGTTCGGCTATTGCGGACTTTTCTACTTGCACCAGTCTCAAGTGTCGTTTGTGCTCAGTGATACATTCAGCGATGGTTCTGATCGTCTGTCCAATATAAACTTTACCGCATTCGCAAGGTATTGAATAAATTCCAGGAATTCTTAGGTCTAAATCATCCTTCACCAAGCGAAGCACATCACGTATCTTGGCGGACGGCCGAAAAATTCTCTTTATACCAGAACGCGCCAAGAGCCTTCCAATCTTTCCGGACGTGTTGCCGGCATATGGCAGAAAGGCAAGAGATTTTGGTGGTTCAATCTGTTCATTCGGTGGTCTTGGTGGCTTCTGGATAAAAGCACTCTCTATCTGTCGCCGAGAGTACCCGTTCTGATCAAAAACAGACCTTAGATGTTTCAACTCTAGCGGTAAGCTCTCACGATCGGAAATGGCTCTCGCTCTGCGCACCAATGTTGTCAATACGGAGTGGCGTTGTGCTGGGTGGTGGTAACTGGTTGCACCCAAGTAACGTTCAGTGTGGGTGGGTTTACGGTACACACTATGTGCCAAAGATCCATCAAATTTGCGTTTGATTAAAATGTCCAAGAACGGGATGCACCCATCCTTCTCAACTTCCATCGTAAACCGTATGTTGCGATGGATCCCATTAAGATGGTCTAGAAATTCATCCAACGCTTCCATACCATGTGGCAAAGGTGTCATCAACATAGCGGTAAAAACAAGTGGGTTTTAGGGTAGCACTTTCAAGAGCCCTCTCTTCAAAATCCTCCATGTAGTGGTCAGCCACCATCGGTGAAAGAGGAGATCCCATGGCCACTCCATCAGATTGTTCATAATACTTCCCTCCATACATAAAGTAGGTGGAAGTAAGTACATGATCAAAGAGGTCTGCTGTACTTGGCTCAAAATGACGGCGAATCAAGTCCAAAGTGTCCTTTACCGGCACACGAGTAAAAAGAGACACCACGTCAAAACTAACAAGAATGTCAGAGTCTGAAACAGTGAGAGACTGTATGGTGCTTTCAACACTGTTACGAACGTTCTGACCTCATTACCTGATTTAAAATTATAATTAATTTTATTATTTTATTTTATTATCATGAAAGGTAGAACTTGCGTGAATACTTTATATGAGAAATCACAAATGGTTTTATTTCAATTACTGACATGACATATATAACAAAATTAGTTAAAATTAATCAGTTGTCCTTTTGTGGGCGCCAGGGTATTTTATATAAAATACACAAAATTAAACAGTAAACAAATTCATCATTTTGACTGTTCACTTCTGAAAGAAATGTTTGCTCCAGGCTATGAGAGTTCTTACCGAATTTACATGTCTGCCGCCACATTGGATGACAGTCTGCTCTGCTATGGACCAGCATAGCACAGTTCCTCATATGTCGTCCTTTGCGTGAGCTCATTTGCTCAAACAAAATAGCGGGTGTCTGGATCCAGGCAGCAGCAACAGTCCCACTAACGAATAGACAGTGTAGAAGTCACATCGTCCGCACGTGCTTGCCGGCCAGCACCAAATGTTCCTCCGTCCACATGAAAACAGAAATTTCCGCAGATCACCCTGTTTATCTACCTGGCTAGCACAATACTCCCCTCTCTGAAGGACAGCCTCTCGTGCAGAATCGCAAAACCACTCAACTCGCCCGCCAGTTCTAGGAACCGGGCCAGCTGGCATTCCTGACCAGCCGCTTTCAACCTGTCTACAGCGCCTATATGCCTACTAAAATATTCCACTTTTTATGAACAAACCTGACGTTTATGAATGTAACGAGCAGTCGCAAGATGCGTTCGTTACATATTTCCCTTGGTTCGGCAAATTTTTAATAAACTAGTTTTATTTAAATTTTCTCAATAAGAAATATACAAATTTGTCTTCTTCGTCCATTAATCTAACATTATTTTTTAAATCTGGCATCCTATTTTCTAACCTATTCCATCACAAGTTCCACCAACATGAATATTTTACCAAACATATGTTCCTTGGCTACTTTGTTTAAATATTTTTCTTAATCGCATCCCCGATTGTGGGTAGAATTGTGCAGGCCACTAAATACATAATACAACCTTTTCAAATGTAACCTTAACAGTAACAAATTTTTGAATTTATATAGATGTTCTAATATAATAACAGCTTGTATCAAATTGAAAACTTAAATTAGACACCACTCTTCATAAATATTACGCTAGTACAATAGAAATTGTGATCATCATAGCCATTCAACACATAGTATAAAATGAACATAATCTTAAAATATAATGAATGAATAAACCTGGTAGAGAACATATCCTTATCTGAATAATAATGATAAAACTTTTAAGCAGTGTATACATCATCTATGAAGTGCAGGGTTGTCCGAAGCAAGTCAAGATTGTTCCAAACATTTCTTACTATGTCACCGTGAAGCAAAGTATTTGTAATGGATTTCCGTCACCATCCTTTGAATATACAAAATGACAATTACATCCCCTTTTATCTCCATTCGTTACAGAGGTCACATGATTATTAAATTAACATGATCTTGATCAAGTGTACGGGGATGCCGCTCCAGTATACTTCCCGATTTCCCAAGACAATGTCATAAGTACATTTGCTCCATGGCATAAAAGAATTTTGTTCTTTGAATGCAGATTCACGTAATTCCTTATGAACAAAACAAAAATAAAATATTATCTACCTAGTACCTCGGAGATCCTTTTCCCTTGGCTACTTGGTGATTTGATATGCCACACAACATCTGTGAAGTTCCAGAAATTTATCTGTAAATGTACCCCAACGTATTGGAATCTTTCTGTCTGCCAGAAATCAACTCCCAACATATTATCTCGGAAAGTTTTTATCCTTTTCCGACACATATATGCCCATCATCACTATCAAGAGAAACAAGTTGCACCAAATGATCCTCGCACGACTGTACCAAAACTTTGTGATCATCAGAATACTCTTTAAAGTTTTGTGAATTATGGGGTTAAAGTCATTGGTTCCATTAGTGAATAAGTGACTGTTAACTGAGATTATCATTTTCACCATGCATGGAATATATATATGATAATAAACTTTGCAAAAGCTTCTTATTGGTGTATGATTGTGGACTGGTGCGTAATAATACTCATTGCCCTACAGTGAAAGTTTGATTATGCTTTGGTCTTGCTATATCCCCATCGTTCTCCTCATCCTCCACACCACCATTTTGCCAGTATGTTAAATTAATAAGGCAAAACTGTGGAGAGCCCTCAGCATCCCCGGCGAGATCTCATTGTTTTAATTGGTCACCCTGCGATGTTTCACGTGCGGCACCAACTCTTAATTCATTTTCACTTTCGTTCTGAATGTTATCGCAGGGATCGACGGTTAGAATCGCATTTACTTCCGGCGAACCACGGCGCGTTTGCCTGTGACCATCCCGCTGACCTTCAATCTTCCACGGCTTCTTATCGCTAGATTGGACTTGCTTCCAATTTTTACCTCCATTGGGGTTACTATTGTTATTGAAACTTTGCCCGTTATTCTGATTATATGACCGAAATTGTCCATTAGAATTAGAGTGATTGTCCTGCACATTTTCCGCGCACTGTTCACGGCTCGCTCGTTGTCCTATGGCATCTAGATTCCGCAGTGTTTCTAATAAATCAGTGATATTCTTTACATATACAGGCGAGATGTGTTCTTGAACCCCAGGGCTGAAATGTGAGCTTATTACATCAATGAACTCCGCGTCTGGCATCACTGTGTCGAAGTAACGACTTTTTACAACTAGCCGTTCCACATACCTTTCCATTGAATCACCAGGTTTAGGCTCGTATTTTCCTTGGTAAAATCGCGTCCTAGCTTGGTTTTGAATTTTTGCTGACCCGAAAGTACTTAAAAGCAATTCCTTAAATTGTGTGTACGACATATATGGAATACACGCTACTTGTAACCATGAACGATCTTCTTCAAAAAATGACTGGCCAATCATTAAAAGTTTTGCCGACTCCGGAACAGGTTTAATTTGAAAGTATCTTTCAAGGTCATAGAGGTAAGCTTTCGGGTTTATCCACCCCTTGAAACCAAATCTAGGAAGCTTTAACTCGATATTTCCTGAAAAAACTGAGTACAACTAGCTTGACATTGTCCATTGTTGCTAGAGAGTTATTCCTTTCGGTTTGTTTACTTTCCAAATTACGTAATTTTACCTCCGTTTTGGCAGCAAGGTTACACTGTGATGTTGCTAGATTCTTTTGACTTTCCTCCATTTCTCCAACGGAATTCTTAAGGTCTCCAACTTCGGATCTTATTTTACCTAAACTTTCTTCATCACCATCTTTTATTGAATGAGCAAACTCAGAAATCTTACCTAAATTTTCACTGTTTTATGTGCGTATTTGTTCAATTGAACTTTTATTCGCTTCTACTTTACGGCAAATTTTATTGTTAGTCATCTCAAGTACATTGCAAGAAGACTTTAACTCCGTCTGGACTTTGCTTAAAAGAGTGATCTCAGAGCTAATTTCATTTTTAAAATCATTTATTTCTCGGCCAATTTCTCCGCGAAAAGTAGCAAATTGCTCTTCAATTCTTTTGTGAGCCATTTCTTTTTTTTCTTTCAAGACTCTTGATTTTACTAGACATTTGCACTGAGAGTTCAGACAAATTTTCATTGGATTCTTGAAATTGTGTTGTAAATTGAGCTGATAATTGTGAAAATTTCTCCATTAATAAAGCCGCTATATCGTTCATCTGGTGTTGCTGAGTCTGTAATGCAGGAATCACCGAGAATTTTTTTGCACTCATGTTGGAGGTATTTTGAAAATTTTCCAAATTTTCCTGCCTTAATTCAACAGGTGATTGGGTGGAATACGCTATTTCTGCAACATTATTGTCTTCCCCGATATGATCCATATTTGAATCAGTGAGTACTGGCTCCTGTGATAAATTTGACCCTTCCACAATTTCTTTCGACATGTTAATAATGGTACTGGATCTCAAGCGCATTACTTTAAAACTTCATGCTATTTTCAACTATTTCGTTGACACACAAAGAATATTCCAATACACAACAACAAAGAAAAGAAATAATGATTGCAAAACACACCATCAGAAAGATTTTACACTAATCTGCAAATAAAATGCCTCAAGAAATCCCCAATTACACAATAAAATCGAACGCAAAGAACATTCCACAGCATGCTCTATAATTTCAATGAAAAATTACAAGAAGAATTTACTTATCGAATACATTCCCAGAAAATTTGTGTAAAAATGAAAGGTTATCGTTGCCCTGGGCATATGACTTCAAATCCACACAAACATTTCAACAACAACTTAAAATTGCCATAAAGAAAGCATTACAACAATTATCAACGCTGTAATTCAATAGAATTTGCGTGCCTTTGGACAAAACCCATTGCACATTCCCATGACACACATAAGATAATTATTATTTAAGACACGCAATGCACAAAATAAATTAATCACATCTTATTGCAGAACCAACTTGCATCTAAGATCGACAAATACAACATCAATTTATACATGCATTAAGTACGTAAACTAACACAAACTTCTTTCTATCTATAAAATAAGAAAGTTGCCAAGGACATAGTGCTGTCTTTTGTTCATAGCATAATTAACTTTTGCAGTTAATAATCGAAAAGCCCCACTTGGTTCGCCATTGTAATGTTCTGACCTCATTACCTGATTTAAAATTATAATTAATTTTATTATTTTATTTTATTATCATGAAAGGTAGAACTTGCGTGAATACTTTATATGAGAAATCACAAATGGTTTTATTTCAATTACTGACATGACATATATAACAAAATTAGTTAAAATTAATCAGTTGTCCTTTTGTGGGCGCCAGGGTATTTTATATAAAATACACAAAATTAAACAGTAAACAAATTCATCATTTTGACTGTTCACTTCTGAAAGAAATGTTTGCTCCAGGCTATGAGAGTTCTTACCGAATTTACATGTCTGCCGCCAGCATAGCACAGTTCCTCATATGTCGTCCTTTGCCTGAGCTCATTTGCTCAAACAAAATAGCGAGTGTCCGAATCCAGGCAGCAGCAACAGTCCCACTAACAAATAGACAGTGCAGAAGTCAAATCGTCTGCACGTGCTTGCTGGCCAGCACCGAATGTTCCTCTGTCAACATGAAAACAGAAATTTCCGCAGATCACCCTGTTTATCTACCTGGCGAGCACAATACAGCCCCTCGTGCAGCATCGCTAAACCACTCAACTCACCCGCCAGTTCTAGGAACCGGGCCAGCTGGCATTCCTGACCAGCCACTTTCAACCTGTCTACAGTGCCTATATGCCTACTAAAATATTCCACTTATTATGAACAAACCTGACGTTTATGAATGTAACGAGCGGTCGCAAGATGTGTTTCGTTACAGTTCGGACAAGTGCATAAATACTAATGAAGAGGAGATTAAGGTTTTATTTGAAAAACAATAAAGTAAATGCTTTCTATTATTTTGTGGGTCCTTCGTAATCTGGTAGTGACGTAAGAAGCCACCTGTCCATTGGAAACACTCGTCCTCCCCACTACAAGCTAATTTACTTTGTTATATCAGAATCTCAATCATGAGATTTTCTTTTACATTACAATGCGCTTAAGTGTAAAGTGCAGTCTTGTCTGTCAAATGTAGCCAAATTTAGAACCGTACTCCAGCCCACAGCTTCATTATTGCTACAGTGTCAGGCAAATAGCTGAGCATCAGTGGTATCCCTTAGGCAGTACACTGTGTACCAATTCCAATCTACTGCATCCTGGACGAATATATACACTTCCTTATGCAAATGTATATCTTCACCCCTCTCTAATTTGCCGGGTGCAATGTAAGTGCATTTACCACCTTTGTCTGTCCAGGTAGAGCTCCTCTTCTTGGACTCTAGACAATGGTATACCTCTCTCCTGTAGGTCACATCTCCTCCTGATCCGACCTCTTGCTCTTTTACCCTTCAGCTTTTTTTTCTGGGCGTATCCTTACTGCTAATGTTGGGTCTATCCATTTGACATGTTCCAGCCATCACAATCTTCCTTAACAATTTTTCCATATATTGGATGATTTACAAATCACTTCATTCCTGACCATTTCTCTACTAGTTTTCTGTACCATTGTTCTCAGTAAAAGTACTTGCAGACAATTTCAGTGAGGTTTTGGTAGAAACTGAAGAATCATGTGATCAACAAGACATGTAGACACCAGAGGTTCTGCATGTTATTTTACAGTTTCCTTGGAATAGTGTACTAAGGGAAGTAAATTGCATTCACAATGCACTGCAGAGTTAAAGCTTGAACTTTGAACAATCAGTTATACAATATTCTAGAAAACAATTTAAATTGTAGAAGAGGCATTAGATCTTGCCATGAAACATTCAGAGTACAAAATTCCAGTAGAACAAAGAGTTTGTGGTAAAAAAATTAATGGGTGATGAGGTTCTAATCGATATAGGATCCACCCTGATAGCAGAAAATCAAGAGGATATATTGGGATGTCTTGACCATTTTAATAATGAACTGTGAACTAGATCAAATTTCATTCAAGGTGTAGATTCATTTTTGACGTTTTACAGTACAGAGCTTTGCTTTTGGTGAACATCGATGAGTTAAAATAGCTGTATCCAAATTTAGTTGTTTTTATGAAAATAGAGACAGAAAGAAGGGACAGGATGGTAGTCAGATTTTAAGACATATGTGATTGGTTAATTTTTTAGTGAAGGGAACAGTGAAAGGAAATAATTTTAGCGGTGGACTAAGATTAGAATATATGAAACAGATATTTAAAAATGTAAGTTATATGGGGCATATTGAGATGAAGATGTTAGCGGAGTATTGGAAGGAAAGGAGTATTGCATTCAATGAGTCGAGAGACTGATAACAGAAAAAAAGAAGAATGATGAGGTACCAGAAATAGAGTTACTTTTAGAAATACCAAAATTAAAAAAAAGGCATTTAAAATCAGCCTGTGTTAAAGTTTTAGCGACAAACAATTGGGTAGCTTTGGAATTTTTAAAATTTATTGAGAAATGGCATTTTATAGATACCCTTTCAAATCTTATGTATGACAATTTTCGTATCCATTGCTTTGTATGAGTAGTCAACGAAACTACTTATAGTCAACAATGAGCAACATGAGACTAAACATCTTGCCATGTTGACCATCGAAAATATTAATTTTGAAGATGTAATTTCCAAGTTTGCAGTTGTTATGTATAGAAGGAAGAGATTTTAAAAGTATGTTTTCCATTTATTTACCTGTATCTAAATATATCTTTAATATTACAATTTTATCAATAAATTACTGTTTCAAATAACAATAAAAGTTTATTTAAGAATTTTTTTAATAATTAAAATTGTGCTTTACAGTACTTAACGGACTTTTTTATTTTGCTTAGTATTGAATTTAATTGTTTTTATGAATAAATGTCCCAGGTACCACCCATGCTAGCTACGTGACTGGTGGTACCTATGAGATTTTTTATCTGGTTGATGGGCAATATCAATGAAAAAAATGTCATTTCAAGTTCATAGGTGGTTATTATCATCAAAGAATCTGAGCCATAATGGCTTTCTACATCAAACGCAGTGTATACACGTATATTTAATGCTGCAAACATATTTGTGTTTCATGCTTCCATGGCATTCCTTTTGAGAAAAATGTGCCTTTTTGCTTTCAACCTGGTAGAGTACCAATTATACAACAGCATGTCTGTAGATCTTCCTGGCATCAGTCAGTTTTATTGGGGTAACAATATGATGTACCTTTCTTTGAGTGTAAGAGAAACATCTCATTGAAAAAAATGAAAGCAGTCCTTGCTTTAGACCTTTTGCAATGAGATTTTTCTCTTACATCAAGAAATGTACATCAAATTGTCGATTTTCTAATGAACACTTGGTATGGTATAGTCGTGGTGGACGTGTTATTGGTGTCGATGTAAGTTTTGTTGTACCTCCACAAATCAGTCAACTTTCTCCATGAACCAAGCCCAAAAAAGGACCTACTATCATTTTCATGCAGCATCAATATGTTATCAAGGTATAGTAGGTTTTTCTGGGATATAAATGTTCGAGATTTGATGCATGTTACATTCACATTTTGACACCCAGTTAATAAGCTATTTCTATGACTTTATAGACTAAATACCTCACTTGTTCTTTTGAAAAGCAAATAGTTTCCCCTGATAATGCTAAAAGAACATTGTACATTATAGGCATCTGTGATTAATTGTTATTAAACGTTTTTTTTTCCCCTGCCCAGATGTGATAGTGTGGATAATTTTGCATGAGGTAATTTGCATACAAATTTTTCTAATTTTTATGTTCTGTTATCGAAGTGAAGTACAATACTTACTGAAAAATGGAACAGTTTTACTATAAATTTATTAAGTTCACTTGACAAATGATACTTATCAATTGACCAATAATTTGTGCTTACAAAGACCAGAAAAGAAATAAAAACTTTTAAACTCCATTCTGAAAAAAATAGTGAGCCAAAAAATTCTTATAACTTATCAAAGAAACATTTCAGACTGCAAAAACATCAATTTTTATTTCTTTATTAGTTTTTCTATTGAAAAATGAAAAGGAATTTCTTGGTGGGGCAAAGATCTGACATTTACTTATAAATCAAGTGCTTTACCGATAGCATTATCCAACAAAACTTGGTACAGGTACTCCATTCCCGATACTATAGCCATGAGCGAAAATTGCTACACTGGAAATAAAACCTTTATAGTTGTATTCCGTATGTTACAGCCTGAAATTCAACCAACTTTGCAGTGATTGTGCTATTTTGTAGGGTCCAGAACAGATCCAGAGACAGAGAGTAAACACAAAAATTCAGGTACCTCCCCCTCAAAAATAAAATATGATTTTCCTCCCCATGTACACCATTAAGTGTGGTATATTGGATAGGAATTAAAAAGTTCTGTCAGTATTTCTTTGGGACATTTTTATTTAGTTGCATATTTTGCAAGATATTAACTTCCAAAGTTGTTAAAAATGTCTCCTTCCTCAAATTTTCCAACCAGATACATGAAAAATCTTAAACAGATTACAGATGATGATACCTAGTAATTGCTTTCAACAAAATTTGTTTTGGACAAGACACATTTACAAGTTAGTTAGATCTTTGTCTTATTTGCCAATTCTATTACATCAAACTTCCCCGTTATTCTGCCACCTTTCCATCATTTGTGATGAAATTTAACAGCAAAATATATTCTGTTGATGAAAAAACTTAGGTACAGACAAATACTGAAATAATAATAATTTAGTATCTCCTACTCCAATTTTTTTTTTTTAGCTTACTCCATGTTGTGTTATTGTTACAGTTAATTCCTGTATGGAATTTTTTATTTAGTATTTCACAAGATATGAGCCTATTGATCTGGGTTGATGCATGACATAAATTACCAGTGCTTATTTAATTACTTATTTTTTATATAAACTTTCCGTATGTTGACAAGTATTGTTCACAAATGGTACATGTTTTTTCCAGTTTTTCCTGTTTTTTTTATTTTCCTCGCTGCAACTATTGTCATTTTATTTAATTGTTTAGAACATTCTAATCTAAAAGGGAGTGGTCTGTGGATTGTAACATTTCCTCCAACATGTTTTGCATTAATTTGTATATCTAGTATTTAATTTTTAAGGTGAAAACTGGAATCAGTTTCTCTACATACCTAAGTGGGGATGATAAAATACCTAAAAAAAAAACTGTAATAAATGTCGGCAGCATGTTGGAAACATATTTTGTCTTTTTAGAGATACTGTATTACTTATCAAAGATACAGTTCCAACTAAACATTGCACATTCCATCAAAGTTAAATACTTTATTAAAACTATACATTTTGTAACATCATTGTTTAAATATTATGCTCACGTTAGGTGAGGATAATTCATGTGAAAGCTTGGACAAGGCATCAACATAATTGGTCATAATACAGTGGTAAACATGTGTGTCTGAATTTATTTTTGTCAATGCTATGGTGTTAATAAAAGGAAGAAAATTAAAATTAAATATTGAAATTCTAACACTTATATGTTGCATTGTGTAATGTTAGTTTTAATCTTGTGCAGGCATGACAGATCTAGATACATGTGGAACTAGTTCCGTCCACTTGAAGTAATGTCAGTAAAATGACATTCTTGAAAGAACCTTAATTAGTAAAAAATAAATTCCTCTTCCCTTATGCTGTAATACAGAATGTCAGTTGTCATACTGTCCCGGGCTACATTTAAGCATAATCTCAGCCTATGCTAAAATTGCTGCTAGATAATCAAAACATCTAATAAATACATATTATTACATTCACTATATTAACAAGAAATGGGACAAAATAGGGAAATAAGCAATGGCAACTCATCCAGGCTGTAATGAATTTTTTAGAATATGGACACATATGTTACAAACCTTTTTTAATGAAATGGCAAATGACATTAGTACTGGTTTATATCTACCATTTTATTCATAAAGAGTGAAAACTAACTTCTCAGCCACTGCCAGATTATCAGTTTTGTGTTGATTACTGACAAACATAAAGTATATGTATAGAACTTTGATTATTTTAAAATGTTGAACTTGAGGAGATGTGAGAAGATCTCATCCAGAACTCATTTCCAACATGCTGCTGACATTTATTATAGATATTTTTTTTAGATATGTTTCCAGAGAAACCAATTCCAGTTCCCACCTTAAAAATCGAATACTAGATAAACAAATTAAAAGCAAAACATGTTTGTACAAAAGTCTACAGACCTCAGACCTCTCTGCTTTACTTTGGAATGTATTGAATTCCATTGACAGCAGAGACCACATCACTCTCTGGGACATTAGAGGGAGTACTGGATTGATGTTATCTGGCAAGACTTGTGTAAACAAAAAAAAATCGTATCCCTTCATTTAGGAGGGGCTGCATCAACACAATTTTTTTGAGCTTTGCCTCTTACTCACAAGATTAGAAGTTTTAGCATATGGCCTGGTTCTCACATTCACTTCCTTGTATTAAGGGTGGAATTGTAACATGCCTTTCTTGTGTCTTTTTTTTTATTGGAATTTTATGTTACTGTCTGCCCTTGGTAGCATGTACTTTTTATCATAAAATGCTTGTCTTGTTACAATTCTGTCAATGCTTTGTACTTCTAATTTGTTTATTATTTGTATATAGCATATCATACATAGTTTTATAAAGTATCTATGTTAATCAAACAGAAATTAGCAAGGTTGTTTTTAATATATAAGAAATTTTGCCATAATTTGTGCTTTTCCTGTCAGTCTTTGACTTTAGTCCCTTCGTATTAAATTCTGTGTTATCTGTTGCTTATTTATAAACATTAATATGTCTGTTAGAGAAACTGTACTAAATTTTTTGTATTATATCTATAATGTTCCAGGTGTATCCAAGGTTCTGAGGTGGAAATGAAGTCTGATGTTTCCAACACTCTTCCTGATAAGGGCTTTTTTAACGTCTCTGCTGATCAGAAAACCGTAAGACTTCATAACAAAAATCACTCGAGGAAAAAACCATATGTCTGTAGTATTTGTGCTATGACTTTTGCTCGGTCTTCTAACTATAAAGAACATCTGAGTACACATTCTGACAAAAGACCTTTTATTTGTGATATTTGTAAGAAATCGTTTGTTCGATATCGTAGATTTAAAAGCCATCAGAAAGTTCATTCTGGTGAAAGACCATTTGGCTGTAATGTTTGTGGGAAAAGATTCACCGAATGTGGCACCCTTAAAAAACACTTAAGAATTCATTCAGGTGAACGGCCATACGTCTGTGAAGTTTGTGGAAAGACATTTATTCAGTCAGGCAATCTAAAACTTCATCGAAGCAATCATTCAGATGAGCGGCCATTTGTGTGCAATATTTGTGGGAAGTCATTTACTCAGAATAATATTCTAAAAGTGCATCTGAAAACTCATTCAAGTGAGCGGCCATTTACATGTGATTTATGTCAGAAATCGTTTACAGAATCTGGTAATTTGAAAAGGCATCAACGAATTCATTCAGGTGAACGGCCATTTCCGTGTGAAGTATGTGGCAAGCTATTTACTAGGTTACATCACCTCAATCGTCATAAGACTGTTCATTCGAATTGACAGCCATTTACCAATGTCAAGAACATACAGTGAGCACACCTTAATATTAGTTTACAGAGGGGATAATGTATGGTATTTCAAATAGAGCTGTAAAAGTAATGATGTATTCGTTACTGAATAACGGATTCGTCGCCTGACTTGAAGTACCGAATCGTTACTCACAAATTCATTTCATTACTCGCATTTGTTGTATAGATACGAACATGTTCCAGTTCTCACAGCTAATTTTACAATGTACTAATTTTGCTGTTTTTTTATTATTTTTGTTTAACATTAAAATTTACATTGCATAATTTTGTAAATAGAAAATTTGTATGGATAATTTAAGATAGTTACTTTTTTTTCATTGATCGTTCATTAATGAGGTTTATCGATTTCAAACATTTATGAAATGTGTTTATTTTTAGATTTGATACCTCCTGTTTGATTTCATAGTGTAATTTACAATATAAAAGAGTTGTTTAATAGTTTGTGATATAAATCTCTGCATTTGCTATGTTCTAATAATAATTAATTAAATTGCAATGGAGCACGCACTCCAGTGGCAATTTCCCAACACACTCATCTTCCCCCCTTCCCTGCATCCACCTTCGTTTGCTCTTTACAAATTTTAACTTTAAATACTTTCAACGTTTTTGGTAAATTATTCATAATTTCCCTTGGTAATTTATTCCAATCCCTGATACCCTTGCCTAAAAAAGAGAATCTTCCTATACCCTTGTGCCTGAAATTGGGTGCCAGCTTGTGGTCATGTTCATCTTTTCCCTTCCAAGCATTATTTTTAGTTCTTACACCAATATCTTTCCATGCCTCATCATCAATATACGCCTTGTACACTCCCATGACCCTATTCAGCCTTATCCTGTCTTGCAATGAAACTGGTTCGAGCTCTTTTATCATATCTGTTACTGATTGCATTCTGCAATAATTTCCAGAAACAAATCTAGCAGTCCTTTTTCCCATTCCAGAATTCCATAAAGAAATAACAAGGTACAATGACTTTATACCTTTTGCCTGGTGTGAGTTATTGTATTATTACCACAAGATCCATGTGATCAATGCGGTACTAGCTTTGATGTTGAATATGTGTTGAAACCATGACACAACAACAACTACGAATCTAATCGCATGTTTGTTCTGCACCTTTGTTATTGATTTAAAAGTTTTCAATGTTGATATTTTTAAAATGAAACAAAGTGGGAGTCAGTAACACTCTGCCAGCAGGCCCAACTTGATGGTACGTCCACATTTATTCTAACAGATCTATCACAAAAGGATGAAGAATTTACAAAAATAAATGAAAACAGTAAATGAAGACAGTGGTGAAACCTCCTATTTAAAACGAAATACTTTGACAAGATTATAATATTTGTTAAATACAAGTCCCATTATCATTTCAGGCTTGTATGCAGGGTTTTGAGTAGGCTATTATAAAAAATAACCGCCATTAGTTATTGTCACTAGATATGCCACAGTCAGGTGATAGGTCAGGTTTTTTTTTTGTGTGTGAAAACAGGTGTTTGTTTTGAAATTAGATGATTATTTCGAATATAAAATTCATTACAACAAATCAAGTGGATATTTAGAGGTTTTCCGTAAGATCCATGTACTCATTACTTTACTTTAAGTTTTATCCAAACAAACAACTTACCTAAACTTATTTCACTAAATAAACAATTTACTCAAACTTTATCAAGTATGGATGAAGTCGTCCCGTATGCAATGCAATGTGATGCTTCATGCTAGTGTTTGATTGTGCCGAAAGTAAGGAGTAACGAAATGATACGATACTAATGAAGTTATCCCGTACGCGGCACGACTCGATACAATGCTTCATGCTAGTGTTCGATTGTACCGAAAGTAACGAGTAACAATTATAATGTAATGGGTATTGATTGGTTTAGTAATAAATACTTACAGGTACAGAATTTCTCGTTACTTGTACAGCTCTAATTTCAAAACCTCACATGATTAGTAAATTTTGGCCTTATGCTGGTCCATTGTCTTGAAACTGAGTATTAATCATCCATAAAATTTCTGAAAATTTATTTTTGTATTACTAGCTGGTGCCCACGACTTGTTTGTGAAGAATTTTGATTGATAGCTATCGACATGCAACCAACATAGTACACAGTGGGAGACGCGAGGCTACTATCACCTACTAACACCAGTGATCTGTGCTATGTAGTTGTGGCAGTAAAGTGAAATATAGGGACACACATGTCTTTGGTTGAAATACGAAAATTTACTTGACTGACCACTTTTAACCACCATATTTCCCACACCCCTACAGCTACCAGGATTCAGCCAACATTGTGCACAATGCGAAACTCCTTGCTACTATTTTTTATGCTATCAAATGCTGGTGAGATAAATAACGGAGTACCTTACTGTTAATTTCTTCCACCCCAAATTAGTTCAATGGTAGTCTGAATTGAATTGAAAGATATCGCTTCCTTAAGAAGTGACGTAGAATTAGGAGTGTCCTGTATTATATGAGGGTGGTCCCAAAAGTACCCGACCTAGCAATGAAAAAACAAAAATTTTGGAAAAAACTGTATTTATTTTTCAACATAGTCTCCTTTCAGCTCTATACATTTATTCCAGCGATTTTCAATAGCTTCGATACCACTTTTATAATAAGAACTGTCTTGCTCCTCGAAATAGCCATTAACTGCCGACATCACTTCTTCGTTAGTCGAAAATCTTTGACCACTGAGCCATTTTTTTTAAGTTCGGGAACAGGAAGTAATCTGAGGGAGCTAAATCTGGCGAATAGGGTGCATGAGGTAGAAATTAGAACTTTAATTCATTAATTTTGGCCATTGCAATAAGGGATCTGTGAGCTGGAGCATTGTCGTGATGAAACAACACTTTCTTCTTAGCCAAATGTGGTCGTTTTATCTTGATTTCTTCGCTCAAACGTTGCATAACTTCGAATAATAATCGCCAGTGATTGTTTTTAATTTTTCAAGATAGTCAATGAAAATTATCCCATGCGCATCCCAAAAAACAGACGCCTTGACCTTGCCTGCTGATGGAACGGTCTTGGCCTTCTTTGGAGCAGGTTCTTCCTGTTCAGTCCATTATTTTGATTCTTCTTTTGTCTCTGGGCTGAAGTGATCGACGCATGTTTCATCCATGGTTATGAAATGGCGCAAAAATTCAAATTTGTTGCGGTGAAAAATCGCTAAACATTCAATTGAAACATCTTCTCGACACTGTTTTTGCTCGAGTGTGAGCAAACACGGCACCCATCTTGCACATAACTTTCTCATGTACAAATTTTCAGTTAATATGCGATGTACCACACTTTTTGAAATGCCTACTATGTCTGCTAACTCGCGCACTTTCAGTTGACGATCATCCAGTACCGTTTTGTGGATTTTTTCACCATTTCTGGAGCGTCACCTCATTTGGTCGACCACTGCGATGTTCGTCTTGGCAGCTCGTACGGCCTCGTTTAAACTCTGCCACCCAATATTTTTCTGTTGTAAACGAAGGAGAAGACTCACCCAGAGTAGAATCTAACTCAGTTTTTATATCGGTTGGGCTGAGGCCTTTCAAATGAAAGTATTGTGTCACATAACGATGACCAATTTTCTCCATTTTCACAAATTTACTCACAACGTTCAAGATTAATTGTTGCCAAACAAATACGAAACAACATAGCGTCTTCAAACTTGAAACATGTGCTTCATAGACTATGTGCTTTGAAATAAAGGGATATTTTTCAAGCAACTACTGCCATCTCTCGGTCAGGCCGGGTACTTCTGGAACCACCCTCATAAATGTTTTTTCTATCACTTACAGGAACAAAGGTTTATGGCCCTACTCTTCTGAACCAAATGGACTTCAATAAAGTGGTAAAAAGTATAATAATCATTGCGACAAACGAGAAATTTCAAATTCTGCTAGGTAAATTTTTTACCTATAACTTTACATATTTAATGATTTATATACACAAAATGTTTTTTTAAAATATTCATATTTTTCCTTGAAGCATATTTAGCATGAAAAATAACTTCATGAAGAAGGTAATCTTGATCCTGAATTCAACAATGAATTTTCTGTACACAGTTGTTCAGAGTTCAGCCTAACATTTCTGCATCAACTCCCTGCCTTATAAGTAGCAGCAAAAGGTTTTGTTTAAATGTTTGTGGCGGAAACACATCGTGGCCTTAATTGTTGTCAGCGCAGTTCCGTCGTTGTCGCGGCGGCTGCTAATGCAGTATCAACGATGCTCGCTGACCATAACCGGGGCAACGATAAAAACAACCAGAGAGTACACCGTTGGCGAGGCGTGCTAAACACAGAGACTACATTGCCGCCAATACAGAAGCTGGAAGTTTTATTAACATTCGCATTGATATGTCATTTCAATGTAATGTGCATATGTATATGTGTTATTTATTGGTTACATTAAATGCATGGATAAGAGTAATCTACGATATTGTTTATATGGGCAACGTAACCCCATATGTTTATGGATTTTCATGGAAGCAGTCCCCGCCATAAATGAAATTAAAAATTCTGAAAAATGAGAGACTGCAAGTACAGGGATCATATCAACCTAAATAGTTTTGTTTTGTCACATAGGACATGGTTAGGTTGAACTGTAGCGTGGACCAAGAGAAAAATTTATGAAAATTTCGTTCTGTGGCATCCGTCTCATAAATGGCATATTTGTTTACAACAGAAGCAATTAGTTATCTCTGATTGCTCGTACCGATATAAGATGGAGAGTGTTGTTTTGTTTCACCTTGGACATATATTTTCTATCTGTAAATTTTGGTTGGCTGAAATGGCAAGAAAACATCGCAACACAGTATGTAACCAATATTTCAAGAGATTCTCATTGATTTTACAGTGCTGGCAGCATCTATTAGCTGTGAGTCCCTCTCATATTTCAGCATTTTTAATTTAATTTGTGTCAACTTTTCCATAAAATAAGAGCCAAAATATGAAGAGGATAACATAACGAAGAAGGTAATCCAAATTTCAGGTTAGTACCAGTTTCAGATAGGTTCTGAAAATGGTTTAGTGTCTGCAGCCCCCTGATGAAAAAATCATCTGCTCACTGGTTGGGAGAGGTCAGAATACGAAATCAGTAATTTGTGAAAAAATGCTATGAAAAACTCTTATTGGTGGTCTTTCCTTTGTGAGAAATTTTCATATCCACATAAAAAAAATAATATATTTCTGAATTTCTACACATCCCCTATGAATTGGAATGAAGTCAACTCCGCAACATAACTTGTTAGCCTCTGAATGTTTTCTTACATTATAGGAATATGCCATTTAAGACTTTTAACTACATGAAGATCCTATGGTGTCCTGGATGTTAGCATGATGAGTTACATTTGAGTTTTAATGGTGTAGCTTCAAAATAATCTTAAGTGATGACTGACACGATTTATTGTATTTAATATCATATAATTGCATGAAGTATCTGACCCTGTAAAATCACTTTTTGTATTTGTAGTTGCAGATTGTCATTCATTTGGTTATCATACATTGTGTTTGTGAATTTGCAGGAAGGCACGAGAGATTAGTGTGCCTGTGGTATTCACTGGTTCATAAAGTTAATAATGTGTAGGGACTGTGTACAGATGGTGGTATGCAAACGCAACTTACAGCTTTGTTTATGAAAGATGCACATCTTGATAGGTATCTCGTTTAAAATGAAATAATTAGTCCAAGAAGAACCACTTTCAAGTTAGTTTTTTTTCCCAAAGACATCAGACGTCATATAAAGATACATACAAATTTAAACAAATGCTGGAGCGATTATAACTTGCAACACCTTCAAACTAAAACTCGACTAACTAACTCATCTCTACCGATTGCTTACATAGGCGTTACAGAAAATTCCAGAATAATTCAAAGACTTCCCGCCAATGTTTATCGAATTTTAACAATAATTAAACAATTAAAATCACAAAAAAAATCAGAACTAATACAAAATCATTCACAATCATTCTGAAATACACAGAAAAGAAAATTAAAGATATTTACACATAAAATTATCCACATAAATCGCTCCAAACCATCGCAAATTGTCCTCTAAAATTCGTAACTCACATGAATACTTAGAATCACAAACTTTAGTCTATGTTTCGAGCATAGTACTGGCCCTGAACATATTAAATAGTATTTAGATACTTTATTTCAATAAAACAATGTTCATTTACGCAAACTGACAATTAATTGCAAGAAGAATATACAAAACCATATTTACTCAAGTCCCAGGTTGCTACAAAAAAAATCTTAAAACACAATTTCATTAAAGGTCTGTGTGTGAGGGCTGCTATAAGCTGGGAGCTGCTGTAGGTGGCCCCAGTGTACACGGTGGGGATAGTTAGGCTCCTCTACCAACAGTGAAACCAGCTGCTCAGATGGACGGAAGAATTTAAAAACCCGCCAAAAGGCTCCTTTGCTGCCTGGTGCATGTAACAACAGTCGTGGCGTCACACGTCTGTAAACGCTGCGGCTGCGAATAGAGCGTTTACTGTTACCCAAGTTTTCAACTATTTTTATTGTTTTTTGCTGGTTATTTCTTGTTGTTAATGAAAGTTCGTTTTGAATATAAAATCGAAAACAATTTGTAAAAGTCTACAGCGGAAAAATATTGAAAGTAGACGCCTTATTTGTGGGGCTGGCTATAGAAACAACCTCTTGAGTTTTATTCTGTCGAGCTTAAAAATGTAACAACTTCAATTTGATATTGCGACAAAGTCACTTATGATTTTCTGTGAAGCTCATTTACACTGCAATTTCGTAGAGTTAAATGTATTACATTGTTTAAAGCGAGAATTATTAGGGTTAGGGTCCTAAGGTTCGATCCTGGCTTCGGAATATGTTCAGTTTGTTTTCTTTTGTCGTTTTCTTTCGATACTGGTTGCTGTTGGCAGGGCCCGCTCTAGGGGGGGGGCAAACCGGGTATTTGCCCGGGGCGCTAAAATTTAGGGGCGCCATTTCGGCTGTAAGTGTGAGAAAAATATTAATAATATTAAATACCCAATTAATAAAAAAATCCACATACTGATTTTTTCGTTTGTTAAAAACTTACAGTTCTTAGCTATTTGGGTGCGCCTCTAGAGACTTCGAAGAGACGGGGAGCGGACTTCAAAGGTGCGCGCCGTTGCCCAGCCGCCTCTGTGTGAATTGCGCCATAGGAGCAACTTCAAAATGCGCCGCGTCCGCGCCATATCTCAGCCAGAAGTCCGCGTCACGTCTCTTCTGTGTGAATTGGGCCTTAGCACGCGAATAGAACGCTGTTTCGACTTTTGTTGTCTCCACTTGCTTATTATTGCTAATTATAAAAGTGGTTTCATTACACAACAGCATTAGTCTTACTATTACGTTATTAGTGATAAGTGGAAGTTCATAAAATTTACTTCAGGATTTCATAATTTCTAAAGGTAAGTACATCTATGATTAAACTGTTATTTAGTTGGATATACGACATAAGCGTACAACGACAAAAGCACACTACAGAAGCGCGGTAGGTGGGGGCTTTTACACCTGATCTTAGCTACCTGCACTGATTCCGACGTTATACTGCCCACAAGTTACTAGACGCGGTGGAAAGGAGTGTTTTTTCGCAATTGCAGCTAGGCTCTAATACATGGAATCGATAGTGCTTGGCGGGAGATGATGAATATTTATTTTAATGAATTGATGAACCAAATCAATATGGATCTTAGTTATTGGAAATCGAAGTGGAATAATTTGCATAATAATTTCTTCTCCTAATCCGAGCCTCACAGATTTGTTATACAAATTAGATACAGGCATTGTAAGTGTTATGGTTGGGTTAAATTACATACGCTAGCTTTGATCGCTTGTGAAAATACTGTAGTTTAGCGGGTGTGGGACAGTAATTACAATCGTTAATAAATAATTAACACTACCAGCTGCTGATTACCGATTAGTTACTTCACATATCATTAGTATATTCAATTTCGAATGTTAGCTGCTAATATATAATAACCCATAATGCTTATTATATATACGAATGTGGTTTACAGATACTCTAATTGCTGCATTTGTAAATCGTCATAACAAAAAGAAATTCATTAACTATTTTAGTGAATGTGAATTACTTTGTCAGTTGGTTTAATAAGTGCATTGCGCGACAATCACTCCACAATATCATTTTTTGTTTTTGTTTTGTTTGTTTGTGAACTTGGAACGTATTCCGTTTATGCCTATACAATTGCCATTCTGTACACACGGTTTCTGTATTTGCAGAAAATTTACGGATAGTATCCTCCGCGAATAGGCTTTGAATGTGTAGTAACACTATACTTTCTTTATGTTTACTGGGTATAGAAAAATATTTTGTGTTATCATAAATATTTGTTTATATCGACTGAGAATAATTTATCTTAGTTATGGTTTTAACTTATTTAGAACAAGGATATATATTTACTTTTTATATTATTTTATAGTGTACATTATTTGATTTACCTGCGTGCCTCTTCTAAAATGTCTGACGGTCAAAGAAAACTACCAGTACAAAAAAAGAAGCTTGGGAAAGGAAGCTGAAACGCAGAATAAATCTGGCGCGTTAATAAAAAAATACTGTATTTAGGGTTTACCAAAATAAATCTTAGAATCCAATATCAGGTCGGGATACAAAAGAAGTACAGAATCGTCAGTGAATAATAGCAAACAAATGAACGAAGTTTCTAAACCAAATGGAAATGACACCTATGTGAGACTCACAGAAGGCGTTTTAAAACTTTGTGGCGAAGAATTTTACTAGACGCCGTAAGAAGCTTTTTAGTAAGGCAAGGTCCACCTAAACTATTGCATAATTACAAATTTCCAATGTCCTTCCAATGACACAGATCGACATTTTAGCGCAAAATATCATGCACGAATTTTAAACAATGGAGAACAAATATTGCGAGATTAGCTACTATCTTTCACCAAACTGCGTTTACTGCTTCTGTTGCAAAATTTTCGGCTGTTTAGTTAGTTCTCTCTCAAAGGAGGGTTTTAAAAATTGGAAGCATCTCGACGAAACTTTAAAAGAGCATGAAATTTTGAAAAATCATATTCAGGCAAAAAAGATTAAATTGTTGTAAAACTATAGATGCTGCCACTCAAAGAGTTATTAATGCCGAAATAAATAATTGGAATGAGGTGCTTCTAAGAATCGTTGCAATCACAAAAATGCTTGGTAAAAGTTGACTGGTTTTTCCAGGTACAAGCGACAAGTTGTTTGAGCATAATAACGGCAGTTTCTTAAAAATAGTTGAGTTACTGTCAGAATACGATCCCATTATGGAAGAGCACATCCGTTGAGTGCTCTAAAAAGTAGAGACTAAAGCTCAATATCTTGGGAAAAATATACAAACTGGGATAGTAGATCTGCTGTATCAAAGTGTAAAGTCTCATGTTATTAATGAAATAAAAAATTCAAATATTTTTCCATAATTTTAAGCTGTACTCCTGACTTTAGTAAGATACAGCAAATTACTCTTGTAATCAGATATGTTTTAACCAATAAATTTAATCTTGATGTTGAAATTAAAATTAATGAAAGCTTTTAAAGCTTCTTACCAGTCGAAAGATCCACAGGAAAGCAAAAGTCTGACATTATAGTTGGAGAACTTAAGTTTGGAGGATATCAGAGGACAGGGACTGACAACGGGTCCAATATGAGGGGCAATAAAGCAGGAATGCAATCTAGAATTAAACAATATAATTCGCGAGCATTCAATGTTCCGTGTAGTAGCCATTCTCTCAATCGTGTTATTAATGGCAAAAGCATCCTTGGAAGCCGCTAATTTCTTCAACATGGTCCAAAAATTTATTTATTCTTTTTGGCATCTACTTTTCGATTGGCAATACTTTTAAAGCATGTTCAGGGTTCAACTTTGAAAACATGGTGTGACACTAAATGGGTGAGTAGGATAAAGAGGGTAGAGGCATTAAACCCTTTAAAATTTAATTTGGGAGATGTATACGACGCCTTGCTAAGCATTTACGAAAACCAAGAAATTGATAATTTTATGATTTAGCCATTTTGGCAATTGAGTATGAAATTTCTGATGAAGTAAATTTTAAGATGTAAAAAAAAATTCGCAACCTGAAAGAAAGAAAAAAAGTTTTATTTTGTGACTTTAGCGTATTTGATGTAATCTCGTTTTATTTTCAAAATAATAGCATTTAGATTGTTTGTGTGATAATATCCATATGTAATAGCATTTAAAAATGTAAAAAATATTGTTAATTTGTGGCTATGTACAGATATTTCATAATTAATTTCTCTATTTATGCCGCTAGATCAAAATTCAATAAGTTTATTTATGAATATATGATTTTATTAAAATTTAAAATGAAATATTTTATTCCATTAAAAATTAATTATTTTAAAAAAAATTAATTCTACATAATCTTAAGGGGCGCCAATTTGTCTATTTGTCCGGGGCGGCAAAACCGCTAGAGCGGGCCCTGCTGTTGGTTGCATCGCATAATCATTTTTTCCCAAAAATCCACCAAAACATCAATTTAATTTTTCTTTTCTTTTTTCTGAAGTCTTAACAACTTTTTGGATAACAAGCGAATTACAATCATTTGAAACAACCAAAGAAGACTTCAAAAGGGAAATTGGACGTTACTTGCACACCGAAAAACAGGATTTAAAAAAAAAAAAAAAAAAAAAAAAAAAAAAAAAAAAAAAAAAAAAATTACTTGCACATTAAAAGTAAATACCGCCTGATAGACGCATTTATATTAGGAAGGTAAGCTGCAGTTGTATCGTCACGTAAAAATTCCAACGAAAAGGACACAAAGCGTTCCGGAACTGTTGCAAGATTAGCATGAAATTTCTACAAGTGATGTCACTTCTAAAATAAATTCCATTATTCACCGCCGTGCACCTGTATTTTTTGCATAATATTCTCTCTCTGGTAAGTTTAAAAATTAAACGTTTTCATGTATGGTAGCAATTTGTTTCAAATGGTTGCATGACGCTTAGCAACTATTATGAATTCTTCAAATAAAAACATGGTAGTGCAAAAAACAGAAACGGAAAAAATGCACACAAAAAATATTATCCCAACCAATGTTCGAACGTAGGACGTTCTGAATTCCAGAACCACTCTTCAACCATGCAGCTACCCGGACTCTACTTCTTAATTGCTTCTCTTTATGTCAATAGTAAACGCTTCAGTTTCTTCGTGTGAGATGAAGTGAAACGAGGTAGGTAACTGAATAAACAAACAAATTCAGTTTTATTGACAAAAAAATTAATTTATCTATAATCTGTAATTTAAAAAAATGGCCCACAACATCCAATTGTTCCGAGCGTGGTGAGTGAGCGGTTAACGCTCTGACCTCGCATCCGGTATGACGCTGCACAATGTGATATTTTCTAAATCTTGAGGGACAAAAGTCAGTTTTTGTTATAGTATACGCAGGCAAAATAGTTATTTATATTCAAAGTGGATAAACCATATTATTCGGAACAAAGGTTTATTTTCCACGAATTTACGCCTAATAATAGAAAAAATAGTTTGAACAATGGGCTCCCTGTGATCCACCGATCAGGTGCGCCAGTTGGCCGCGCTATTCCGCTGAGTTTGGTCAAAGATTACGCTGTTTATAGTAGTGATTTGTGCAAGCCTCAAGGTAAGTTTACGCGTGATTTTTCCGTGATACATTAGCATCATTAAAAAGAGCGAGATTATTTTCAATTAAAAAAACTACAGCGCCAATTTCATGATGAGTATTAGTTCATTATACCGATATCTTACTATATTTGTTTGAAAGAGCTGCTTATTAGCTACAAGAAATACCTTCATTTGTTTGCGCTTATTTGCCACACCCATTCAACTTTTCTTTATTTTCAGCATGACTGCACAAATTCCACGTACAGAATTTTTTGTCATATGGTTTGCTAATGCATAACTGTCAATCTCTAACTTTCTATCTATCTATATCTATAAAACGATAACCGGATATATTTGCAAAATAAAAACTCGGTACCTACTGAGCAGATTTCGATGGGGTTTTCACCGTTTTAAAGCTTAGAATCTCAATTCAGTTGTTTGGTATGTATTATATTTCAACATTACATCATTACGGAGATTTAAATGAAGTTATGAACTTATGACGACAAATACCAAACTTCGAATCACTAGATGTTGCATGCTACGCAGTCCGCACAAAAAACACAATTGCAATACAGTATCTCTGACCATGGCCTTTAATGAACGCAATAAAAGCTATTTACAATAATAATTATTTTGCATATTCCATACTAAACAAAACTTAAAATATTCTATCCTTATATTCGAGATGTTCAGTTATTCAACGCCGTAGATTTCCGTATTTAATGCGAGAAATTAATGACAAAATAAAAACAACAGAGATTTTCTTTGACCACAATCTCTATTAACACAACAGCAATGTCTCTGGCTATCATATACGGTTTCGGAAAACTGAACGTTTTCGTATTACATTCTGCACTACACACATGAGCTTTTGACGTAATATAGCTTCAATCTATTATAATCTATTTAACTTCTCGATATATCGAATGTCACACAAAAATATCTGGCGTTTGGAGCGAAAGTAGAGTCATCCTATACATAATAATTAATGTGTACGCTGATGGTTTTTGATATAAATAGAACGTTGTATTAAGCCTTTAGTGTTGCAATTAAAAACAGTTTAGTACAACAAAGCAGCTTTTATTCATTTTATAATTTATTGCGTTGTTTAGTAATCCAGTTTCTGTGATAACCATGGCACTACAGTTTGTAACTGCCTGAAATAAATCGGAAGTAAAGAATTTCATTTTTCGTTTATTACTGAATTCTTGATACACAACTTTGAATACCTGATATTCAACTATACCGGTACGGAATATATTTTGAGCTACAGTGCAAGATGAAGTAGCATAATTAGAACTTTTTTAGCTCCAGCGGCAGATGAGTCGGCACAATGAAACACATCTAATGTTTGATACTATGAAAACACGGTCAAAATCGATTCAGCAGTTTTCAGATAAAAACTTGATTATTGGTAAAGTAAATTTGTCGCAAAGACTTAAAACATACGTAAAATTTTAATTTTGAACCCAAACTTTCAAATTCTGTAAATCCATTTAAAATATTTATTTTTTTCGTGATGCCGGAATAAACAGACATATTCCAGATATATCTTTATGTATGCAGTATGTAATAGCATGCATAATGTTTCGATTTTCGAGCAGCAACGTTAGCAAATGTAATTAGGTTGAAATGAAACCTGGACTAAAATGAAAGCTGACATTCTGTATCAAAGCATCCAAATAACCCCATTCTTAGAACTTAGAACTGTGCTGCTAAATCATGGTATAGGTTAGTAACGGAAATGACCTGTAGGAATCAATGAAGTTTGGTAAATATGAATCTGTTCAGACGAATAAAAATAGTGTACGGGTAAATCAAATTAAGCCCACTCCTTTCTTGGTAGGGTGCGGGTGAATCTAGGTATGTTTTAATTCCGGAAATTGATGGCGCAAATTGTATGAAACTTGATACATGTTACTCATGACAAGGCCCGCTCTAGGAGGGGTGGGGGGGGGGGGACATACCGCGCATTTGCCCGGGGCGCTAAAATTTAGGGGCGCCATTTCGGCTGTAAGTGTGAGGAAAATATTAATGTTTCAAATACCCAATTAATAAAAAAAATCCACATACCGATTTTTTTGTTCGTTAAAAACTTACAGTTCTTAGCTGTTTGGGTGCGCACCTAGAGACTTCGGAGAGACGGGGCGTGGACCTCAAAGGGGCGCGCCGTGGCCCAGCCGCCTCTGTATGAATTCCGCCATAGGAACAACTTCAAAATGCGCCGTGTCCGTGCCATGTCTCAGCCCGAAGTCCACGCAACGTCTTGGGCCTTAGCACGCGACTAGAACGTTGTTTGGACTTTTGTTGTCTCAACTTGCTCATTATTGCTAATTATAAAAGTGGTTTCATTGCACAACAGCATTAATCTTACTATTACGTTATTAGAGATAAGTAGATGTTCATAAAATTTACTTCAGGATTTCATAATTTCTAAAGGTAAGTTGAGCCGTGCTCGGCTCGCATTGTTTATTTTCCCCGCCCTCGATTGTCTTCTGATGCTGGTTCCTGCAGAGCCCGCGTGCGAGTTTCACCCGTGAGAGCGCGCTGTGGCCCTGGTGATGCCCTCTACCGGCTGATGGAGTTGATTTTCGGGGACACGAAACCGGGAAGTCAGTCGGTCGACAGCAGCGGATTGCTTCCTTGGGCCTAATATTTTCCCTAATTGACTGCGACGTTAGAGGTCTGCTGGTATCAGTGAGGACTTGTAATTTGACCAGGTGGCCTGGAAGTACCGCATGATGTGGATTTGTGACCCGACCGAGACCGTTCCTCGCTCGCATTAATCGAGAGAATTCCTCCGCTGCGCTCTATGTTCGTGAGTGGTTTTCCGCCGATTGAGGAAAACGGCAGCGGGCGGGGCTGGCGGTGGCTTCGAGGTGATTAATTGCCATTTTCTAGTACTGTCGGGTATTTGAGGTAGAATGCCTGATGATCTCAACTACAAAGTGCGTCGCTTACTGCATTCTTGTTAATTGTGCTTAATAATTTTGTTACGGGAATGGACAAAATTCCCCGATAAGTGGTGCTAATCGTTCCCGCTACCTTATCAGTTTGTGTGTGGGTGGTAACGACTTTGCGCCGGCATGTACACACTATAGTGTGTCAGAACCTTTTGGTAATAACTTGATTCTTAAGGTTAAACTGAAGGACGCTAAGGTAAACTGATTCCTGTTTGTTTAAAATAATTGCTGTGTTTTGCCTCCTGTGTACAAATTTGAGTTTGGTACTAGCTGTAAATTTGTTATATGATGGTAAATTGGTAAGAGCCTGCCCTGTTATATTACGTTTCCAAGCATGTAAGGATTTTCTGTTTGCATGTTTAATACAAGTGGAGATATTGTGATTAGGGATATTCTCATGGCTTAACAAGGTTGTCATCGTATTAACATATATTTGTATTGGTACAGGATTGATTAAGATCATAATCTGCAAGATCGAAGCTTTCTTATGTATTATATAGTATTATATTATTTGTGATGTTCTGTATAAGTTTAATCGTTGACCATGATTCTTGTAATAAAATGTTTGAACAAGGTTTGCACTTTATAACCATGCTCCCACATGCTTCCCACTGAGTCCCTAGTTGCATCCACACATACCATAAGTACATCTGTGATTAAACTGTTATTTAGTTGGATATACGACATAAGCGCACAACGACGAAAGCGTACAATGACAAAAGCGCGGTAGGTGGGTGCTGTTACACATGACCTTGGCCTTCTGCACTGATTCCGACATTATACTGCCCACAAATTACTAGACACGGCGAAAATTAGTGTTTTTCGCAATTTAAGTTAGGCTCTAATACATGGAATCGATAGTGCTTGGCGGGAGATGCTGAGTATTTATTTTATTGAATTGATGAACCAAATCAATATGGATTTTAGTTATTGGAATTCAAAGTCGAATAATTTGCATAATAATTTCTACTAGTAATCCAAGCCTCACAGATTTGTTGTACAAATTAGATACAGGCATTGAAAGTGTTATGCTTGGGTTAAATTATATACGCTAGCGTTGATAGCTTGTGAAAATACTGAAGTTTAGTTAATATTACCAGCTGCTGATTACCGATTACTTCACATACCATTAGTATATTCAATTTCGAATGTTAATAACCCATGATGCTTATTATATATACGAATGCGGTTTCCAGATACTCTAACTGCTGCATTTGTAAACTGTTTCAACAAAAAGAAATTCATAAACTATTTTAGTGAATGTGAATAACTTAGTCAGTTGGTTTAATAAGTGCATTGCGCGCAGTCACTCCACAACATCAATTTTTCTTTTTTTATGTGACCTTGGAACGTATTTTGTTTAAGCCTATAGAATTTGCCATTCTGCATACACGGTTTCTGTATTTACAGCAAATTTACAGATCATATCCTCGGCGAACAAGCTTTGACTGTGTAGTAACACTAGACTTTCTTTTTGTTCACAGGGTATGGAAAATATTTTGTGTTGTGCATAAATATTTTTTGATATCGACTGAGAATAATTTATCTTAGTTATAGTTTTAGCCTATTTAGAACAAGGATAAATACTTACTTTTTCTATTATTTTACAGTCTACATTGTTTGAGTTACCTGAGTGCCTCTTTCAAAATGTCTGATGGTCAAAGAAAACTATCTGGTTACCAGTACAAAAAGAGAAGGTTGGGAAAAGAAGCGGAAAAGCAGAATCAATCTGGCACATTAAAAAAATACACTGTATTCAGGGTTTACCAAAACAAATCTTAGAATCCAATATCAGGTCGGGATACAAAAGAAGTACAGAATCGTCAGAAAATAATAGCAAACAAATGAACAAAGTTTCTAAACCAATTGGAACTGACACCAACTTGAGACTCACAGAAGGTGTTCTAAAACTTTGTGGTCAATAATTTTACGAGACGCCGTAAGAAACTTTTCAGCAAGGCAAGGTCCACCTAAACTATTGCATAATTACAAATTTCCTTCCAATGACATAGGTCGACATTTTAGCGCAAAATATTACGCACCAATTTTAAGCAACGGAGAGCAAATATTGAGAAATTAGCTACTATCTTTCACAAAACTGCGCTTACTGCTTCTGTTGCAATTTTTTTTGGCTGTTTAGTTAGTTATCTCTCAAGGGAGAGTTTTAAAAATTGGAAGCACCTTGGCGAAACTTTAAAAGAGCACGAAATTTCGAAAAATCATATTCAGCCACAAGAATCATGGCTAGAAATGAACAAAAGATTAAATTGTTGTAAAACTGTAGATGCTGCCACTCAAAGAGATATTAATGCCGAAATAAATCATTGGAATGAGGTGCTTCTAAGAATCGCTGCAATTACCAAAATGCTTGGTAAAAGTTGTCTGGTTTTTCAAGGTACAAGCGACAAGTTGTTTGAGCATAATAACGGCAGTTTCTTAAAAATAGTTGAGTTACTGTCTGAATAAGATCCCATTATGTAAGAGCACGTTCGTTGAGTGCTCTAAAAAGTAAAGACTAAAGCTCAATATCTTGGGAAAAATATACAAACCTGGATAGTTGATCTGCTGCATCGAAGTGTAAAATCTCATGTTATTAATGAAATTTAAAAATTCAAATATTTTTCCATAATTTTAAACTGTACTCCTGACTTTAGTAAGATACAGCAAATCTCTTGTAATAAGATATGTTTCAACCAATAAATTAATCCTGATGTTGAAATTAAAATTAATGAAAGCTTTTAAGTCTTCTTATCAGTCGAAAGATCCACAGGAAAACAAATGTCTGATATTATAGTTGGAGGGGTTTAAACTTGCAGGATATCAGAGGGCAGTGACTGACAACGGGTCCAATATGAGGTGCAATAAAGCAGGAGTGCAATCTAGAATTAAACAATATAATTCGTGAGCATTCAATGTTTCGTGTTATTAATGGCCAAAGCATCCCTGAAGCCGCTAATTTTTTTCCAAAAAATATATTTATTCTTTTCGGCATCTACTTTTTGATGGGCAATACTTTTAAAGCATGTTCAGGGTTCAACTTTGAAAACATGGAGTGACACTAGATGGGAGAGTAGGATAGAGGCATTAAACCATTTAAAATTTCATTTGGGAGATGTATACGACACCTTGCTAAGCATTTACGAAAACCAAGAAATTAATAATTTAATGATTTAGCCATTTTGGCAATTGAGTATGAAATTGCTGATGAAGTAAATTTAAAAATGTAAAAAAAAATTCGCAAACTGAAAGTAAGAAAAAAAGTTTTTTTATTTTATCGTATTTGATGTAATCTCGTTTTATTTTCAAAATAATGGCATTTATATTGTTTGTGTGATAATATCCATCTATAATAGCATTTAAAAATGTAAAAAATATGGTTATGGTAATTTGTGGCTATGTACAGATATTTCATAATTATTTTCTCTATTTTGTGCCGCTATATCAAAATTCAGTAAGTTTATTTATGAATATATGACTTATTAGAATTTAAAATTAAAAACAGTTTACGGGTAAATCAACCCCAATTAAACCGGGCAACGCCGGGAACTCTGCTAATTTAAATATAAATGTTCCTCAAATTGAAGTTGTTACATTTGTAAGATCAGCAGAATAACAGACGGGGTTTTTTTCTACAGCTAGTCCCACAAATAAGACATATATTTTCGATATTTTTCCGCTGCAGGCTTTTACAAATTGTTCTTGATTTTTTATTCAAAATGAAATTTCATTAATAATAAGAAATGACCAGCAACAAACAATAAAAATAGTTGAAAACTTGGATAATAGGAAACGCTCCATTCACAGCCACAGCGTTTACAGACGTGTGACGTCACTCAAGCGACCACCAATCCTAGAGCGTTATCTGTCACGTGACCAGAGGTAAGAAAAGTATAATTTTTATTTGGCTTTATTATTAAAAAATTATCCACTTTTCTTTTAAAAATTGAAAAAATTAGCTTCCTGGAGCATTAATCTACGAGAATGAGTTCAATTTATAATATATATTTTTTGAGTATTGTTTTTTGCTCCTTCTCCCCAAAATCTTTTATCTAAATTTCCATCAAACAATATAGTTACTGCATTCTCAACTATTGATCAGTTTTGACACTTTTTTCTGGGGTGTTGTGGTTACTTTTCTGATTATTAATGGCATCTTTCCCCAGAAAATCTATAGATTCGTTGCTACAAAATTCATAGCCATTATGGGTGTGAAATATTTTAATTTTCTTAATCTTTTGTTTTTCTGCCATAACTTTAAATTCTTTAAACCTCCTTTTAACTTTCGAGAAATCAATAAATGCCACGCGACTAAAGTCATTCACCAGCTATAAAAAATATCGCACACCACTTAAGGATTTATATTCCATTGTCCCACACACTTCAGCTTGTATAACCTGCAATGTTTCTGTAATTCTTTTTCCAATATATGTCAAACGAACTCTTGACTGTTTTCCATCGCAACATACGACACAACTGGATTTTCCCGTTTGAAAGTTGTCAGGATAACTACCTGTAAGTCTAGGAACCATGCCAGATTTATTTTTATTCATATATGCGCTGTTTATATGACCAAGTCTCCTGTGCCAAGTAAAATCATCAACCAACACAGGATCAGCCAATAAACTATGGTCATTTTTCATATTATATTTTATCTTTGACTTGCAAACACCTATTGTCAGTTTTTCTACAGCCACCAATTCAACATTCATATTATGTTTGAAACAATTCTGTGAATCGAAATTATTCATGACATTGTTCTCTGACAAAAGTTTAGTAGTCAGACTTGACATGCACACTGTATTTTCCACAGTGATGATATAGCCGCAATCTGTAGTTATTTACACATTGCCGATATAAGCAAGAAATGTAGTTTTGCTACAGTAATAACTCCTGGTATATTTGATGAATACGATGCACTTTATATCCAGTATTCATCTGGTGTCATATTAGAACTTTCACCAGAGTCTATGTATCAATTTTGTTTACAAAATTTGCTGGATAGAAAAATACCTAACACTAAACACATTTGACAGAAATTCTTCTCGGGTGTTCTGTCGGATCCATGTGTGTTTTTTGGTGATAAGCGTGGAAAGGTTGTCGGAAGAATTAGTAGAGGTGCATGGAAAAGATAAGGTGACTATGACCACAAGCTGGCACTCGATTTCAGGCATAAGGGTGTTGGAAGATTTTCTTTCATAGGTAAGGGGCCAGGGATTGCAACAAATTACAATGAAAAATGCTGAAAGATTTTAAAGTTATAATTAGTAGAGGAAAAAAGAAGATTGGAAAAGGAAAGGGGAAAAATGTGTGCAGAAAAATTTCATCTGGAGGAAGCGCTCCATTGCAAATAAATTAAACTACATTATTGTTCTGAGCATTAATTTTTCCTAACTCTAATCGTGGCTGTTTATTCTGATGTTCATAAAAAAAATCAAATTTATAATTTTGCTGGGGAACCCCCCTAAAAGTTACCAAATTGCAACAAAAAAAAAGAAGAGAGAGATTGACATGGGCGCCGGGAGGGGGGGGTGCACTTGCACCCCCCCTGACATCCCGGGTCACCGCTTGGGCAGTAGTAGAGCTAAAAAAAGGTCGCCCAGGCCGGAAATTTTTGGGCCGATAAGGGGGGGGGGGGCACCAATGCAGCCCTGGTGCACCCCCCTTGAAGCAATCCTGCCGGCGCCCATGGAGATAAACATAGTTTCAACTCAACTAAATAACGTTAACCTGTGATGCATCGAGGTTGAAATCTAGAGAAAAAAGACATTTTTACCTAAAATTTATAGTTTTTCCTTCATTAAGTCAAAACCATTTGTCTTAAAAATATGACTTTTGTTTTATTTCATGAAAAATGTTTTTGCCTTGTACTTTTACTCTTGTGTTTCTTGATAAAACTTAAGATTTAATGACGTTTGGCGGTTTTCAAGTTGGGTTGTTAACCATATCCTCAAAACTGACTTTTTATGCAAATGCATAAAAGAACACAGCAGTACAACACATTCTTAACATTATAAAGAGCATAAATTATTATTTTAACTATCACATTTTGGAGGTTTAATACCCACCTGCTAAAAAAAATGTATACCGGTATGCGGAAAACTATGGAAAAAATATATTTTTTATTAAGAGTGGTATCAATAATCCTTCTTAGTACATTGAACTTAAGAATCTTGTAAACTGAAGCAGCAAAATTTTCTGTAAACCTTCCGATTAAGTATGCAATGTGTCAAAACCCTTATTATAATATGACCTTAATTATAGCAAAAAACTGTGGAGAACAATATGCAGTTGGCACACAAACAGGAACAGTGAATGATTAGGTAATTTGGCTTGTGTAGGATCGTGGTAAATGGAATATTCCAGGGAATTTTTACCATGTTATGGGAGCATCCATAAACCACGTAGCTCCATTTTGGTGTCCGTTCCACAGTCGGACACCTTAACCACTGAGCCACGAGACCGCTTCACTTCAAAAACTAAATATTTATCTTACTTGGAGACCATCAGACATCTTAAGAATGGATTTTGATCTGCCGAGTATGTGTTGAAGGGTATTTATTCCACAAGACTGTGTTACAATTATGTCTTCAAAATGAGCCCTATTTTTCGAGAATTTTGTGTGCAAAAATATCTGAATAGTGTTTAAATGTTAAGATTGTTACCCATTTATTCAATGCTTTAGTGTGGTGTATACGGTGAGGTGCCTGCTTTCCATTTTGCGAACCTGGGTTCGAATCCCAATACTTTTTTTATTTCTGTTTTTATATTCAGAGACCATTGAGTATTTATTTTATTTCATTTAAAATTCATTTGCGTATTTTTATTGCACGAAATAATGTTTAAAACATAAAATATTACATAATATACAGTCTCAACATTTTTAGAATATCATTATTTTATTGTCTGTTGCTAATAATTTTATTTTTGGTGTGTTTTATAATGAAACAGGTATATTTCATCTTAATCATTTCCATACTTGTATCTCTACAATTAATATTTTAAGCATATAACATCCAGAAGTGGACAAGCAGACTCGATGATATACAATGAGATCTTTGAAAATGAAGGTGGAGCTTGCTCCTGCACATTAAAAATAATGCCTCCCAAATGGACACCGATATGCCAATCGTGCGATGTTTATTTTGACAGGAGGTTACTGTACCTTGGCATCAGAAAGACTGACGTGGTTGTTATAAAGAAGACGGGAGGTCTTCGAAGCGGAACGAAGGACTGCAGTTTATTATTGAGAAGACGGAGTCTTGATAATAAATGGAAGTTGACTGTTGGTCACTGTAATGGGGTGTTAAAGGGGGAATTACACTAGTGGATTTGACGAAGATAGAGCATAAGTGTATGTCGACTATTCGCTACAGAGCAAGGGCAAAACTGGGTGAAAGATGCGACCATGTCCCGGGGTTGGAAAAAAAATTTGTTAAATAAACTAGGAAGCCTGGAGAGCTAAAAAATCGGTAAAAGAATCTGTGAGCTGCGAATTGCCTCGAAGATGATAGGAAGTGTGGAAAGCATAAGAAGATCAGGGACGGAGAGGATGGTCCTGGGTGTTAGAAGGCTAAACAGACGGTGGAGACAAAAAATGATGGGTGTTAGCTGAGCAATAAGTTGTAGACCAAAAGGGAAGAAGTAGCAGAAGCAGAAAAAGAAAGAATGTTATATAGAAATCGGTACCTATATTTATTTGATTTAGACTAAAATATTAACTGTAAATAAAAAGAAAAGAATAACCATTATTTATCATGTTAAAAGTGAAAACGAAAATATTTCTGTTAATAATTAGAAATACGAAAGTAGCTAAAAAGTTATGCTGAAATATAACAGCAGACGCGGTAGAATGGGAAAATAATGTTGGACCAAAAAAGTGACAGGAAGCAAATTTAACTTGCGTTTGAGATCAAACCAAGAATTAAATGATAAGTTTGAAAAGGTATTAAACACAATTAACAAAAGGAGATTAGCTTTCTATGGACATATCAAGAGAATGAAACCAGAAAAAATGGCAAAGAAAATACCATGGGTGAAAGAGGTCCATCAGGATCTGAAAAGATGTGGGATCAGCATGGAAAACATACAAGACAGGGAATTATTCAGAGGAAAAATTGCGGAGGTAAAGGATCTGACTGAAGAAAAGCCAATCAGGAAAAAGAGAGCATTTTCAGAAGAGGAAAAAGCAAGAGTGAGCCAGAGAATGAAAGAGTACTGGCGACGGAGGAAGGTAACTAAGAAGAGGAAATGAAGTTGCATAGTCGTAGTCCATAGATGACTGAAACAACAACAACAAAAAAGTCAGGATTAAGAAGTTATTGCTTGTATAATTAAATTGGGAAGTTCACCCCTGTTCAAGGCAAATTGTTCCTGAATAAATTATTAAAAACAGAATTATGTAAAGGCATTTTGAAATAGAAAGTTAACTAATTGTAAATAATAATAGCAACAGCATATTGTGTAAAGGCCGTAGGAGTGCTGGTTGCTAGCCGTAAAATGTGTAGGGAGAGAAAAAAAAAAAAAACCTAATATCATACTGTGAAACTATTGTAAAGTTAATGTGACAAAATTATGAATGTATTAATATAATTTAAAAAGGACGTTGTGTTAATGGCAATCGAACGAGGGTTCTGGCTGGCACTACAGCTGTACGAGTCAGGAGAGAAGCGCTCCTCAGCTAGTTCGGGACACAACGAGCAGGCAGCGGAGTAGATGCCCATGTAACAATCACAATTCAACTGTCAAATATCCACACACACAAAATAAAATGCACTTGGTATAAAAGGAAAAAAAATGTAATTAGTGTTAAGAAAAGTTTTGTATGTAAGTCAGTCCAAGTGGGTGTAACAGAGTTATTCCACTAAAAAATAAGCGATTACAAGGTATTAAACGAGGACAGTAAGCTTGCGTTCTTAGAAAAAACCAGGACTTTGCCCTGGAATGTAGATTGCTGACAGGCCGTAGGAACTGCACCTTGGCGATCCAAAGTGGGTCAGATGATTGC
This sequence comes from Vandiemenella viatica, assembly GCA_031002005.1. Classification (NCBI taxonomy): domain Eukaryota; kingdom Metazoa; phylum Arthropoda; class Insecta; order Orthoptera; family Morabidae; genus Vandiemenella; species Vandiemenella viatica. The sequence continues at coordinate 6,538,795 of JARYHS010012519.1, forward strand.
TTTGGCAAGGCTCGGGACTGCGACGATGGTGGGAGATCACAGGTGATAGTTGCTGCGAGATATGTCTGTCTCTTTGTCACCAACACGCCAACAGCCAGCCCAGCAGCCGACACAACGAGGCCAGCCCCACTCATTGGTGGCAGCCATTAACCAGGCGGGCTCCACGGGGGGATGAGGGTTGAACTTGGGGAGCAACATATGGCTCTAGAGGTGTTACACACGACTTGTAAGCTCGCTTGTCACTCGACAGAAAGGGATTTAATTAGGCAGCTGTTTTATTACAACATATCCATTCAAGTATCTGTTATTTCACATCTTACTCTTTCATCCGCCATTGAGTAAATACTATAAACCAAACCTTGAAAATATGACACAGCAAGCTGAAGGTGAGATATGTATGCCGAATCCAGGTTGGCTTGTACTCCCGACCCTTGCTCACAGCTCCTCTCCGTCAAATTAGTCCGTCCTATCCACTTGACTCTGAATGAATTGTTAGCAGTTGTCTACTTTCTTGCTCCAATAATAAAATATTGCTTTCCCACAATGCTTAGATTTTTACCAAAAAAAAAATGTAATGTTTAACTTAAGAGTTAATTTAGCAGTCTTTTTTAAAGGTTAAGTTGATCGAATTTTCTCTCACATTCCATACTTTGTTTTGTTGGCTGCTTTTAATAATTGCTTGTAACCATGAGTGAAAGGTGTGATAATAGCTGAAGATTGGTGAGATGTGGCGGAGAGGGGCGGGGCGGCGACGACACTCGGGGTGGTGACAGTGGGGGCAGTCATCTCACAGTTTTTGCCCCAGATCGAAAAATTGCTAGGTCCTCGCTATAGGGTGGCAGCCAATCGTATACGCCAAGGGCGCAAAATTTAGAAATGTGTCCTAGTCTTGTGTGATGATTTTAATGTAGATTTTTAAATAACTTACCCTGTAAAGATAAGCTGGAATATTTAGCCAGCTCATACAAACTGAATCAGGCAGTTAATTTTCCCACAAGAATTACTCAGCAATAGATAATGTTTCCCCAGATGCCTCAAAATTCAGCTATACGATCAAGCCATCTATTAATGGACTTTCAAACCATGATAACCAGTTATTAAGTATCCACACTTTAATAGGAACTAGCTTCAAGGCTTTTAAGGCTCAGCAGGTAATAAATTATGAATCAATTAGATATTTTAGTAATTGGCTTAATACCACAAACTGGGAACGTGTTCACAGGGCACAAGGTATGAAAGAAAATGTCTTCTGACCTCTCCAATTTTGATGTTATTATTCATTCTTAATATTAAAGAACTCTCCAAACTCTCCTCCTTGAGAAGAATTCACTTTCTAAAAACAGATGTGATTAGATAACAGAGAGATAAGAAATACAAAGCATGTAATACAATGTGTACATATTTATTATGGTCTTAGGCATTGTCACTTATCAGATCAATACTGAATTGTAGAATACTGCACAAAGAATTAATAAACTGAGATTACATTCATAGCCCTTAGTGGCAATATATATAAAAAAAATATGGATAGTAACACTGTTAAATATTGTCAACAATTAATTACAAATGGCATTTGAGAATCTTAAAAATAATATCTATAATAATAAATATATTTAATTTTACAAGGCAGTAGGCACTATTATATTGCCAATACAGAACTGTGACAGTTGCAGAATATGTACACAGCACAATACTAGTATCAGAAAATATATCACTGTTTTATATTATTTACTGAAATGCTTATCATGAGACTAGACAATGCTTCACTAGCAGAAATCTGTTTATATTTCTTTACTTTCATCACAGACAATTGATACTGACAATCAGAAGTATAATACTCCACTTATAATTTTAATAATAATATACACAACAAAGTCTCTGCAATAATTATACATATAAAGACTCATAAAAGCCTTTGTAATTTAAAGGGTTTTAAAACACACTATGAAATTAAAATTTCAGACTGAGATATATTGCAACAAGTTGTTTGTTGCAACTAAATTACATTCAGAATCATGGTTTACACAATATCAATGCAAAGAAGTATAAATAAATAAACAGCTGCTGCTAATTTTATATGCTGCAATTTAATGGCCTCAAGAAAAGTAAAAAAATACCCTAGGTTCTTAAAACTTATAAATTACATATACTATATGTAATATGATAATTTGTAATGGAGCATTAAAGTATTCCTGTTATATTATCAGAAAACATGATGGCACAAATAAAATGGCAGTGAAAACAATAAATGCCTTGAATCTTAATACAAACTATGACTAAGGAACATAACATACTATACCTATATCACTCAAAAAAATGTGATTGCTCTAGGTTTGTTTGCAAGTAGGTCAACTAAAATGTATGACATAACTTTTAAAATGATACTTCCAGCATAATTACAAATAATATTTTAATCTGTTCTTGTTTTGATTGAGGTGTTTTTCTTTTTATTTCAGTTTGAACAAACATATATTGCTTACAATAGTGAGATTAATAGAGGTAAAATTTTTGGATGTTGATATCAATCAAAAAAGAAAGTGGTATAAGGTTATTACTAGATAAATAGTCAACTTCTGTTAATTGACAGGTTTACAATATGTAAGATTTCTCATTTTTCTTTTATTAATTAATTCCAATAATGTTTTATAATGCAGTAATAAATTTGGAGTCCTTTATATCTCATATTATGAGAACACAACCCTTCTGAAACTTTTAGTTAATCTGTTTGATAGAGAAAAAGGCGATGACTAGCAAGTACTGAAATGAAAAAGAGTGGAGCCATTTCTTAGGAAAAAACACAGAACAATCAGGTTTTTTTTTTAATCAGTAAACATGAGTGCTTACGAGGAGTCTAATGCTGGAGAAAGGTTTATACCCAAACATTTCAAACTTTTTTCCTGTTCATTTTTTTTAATCACAGTAGTTTGAAAACACACTATGAACAAAACAGACAGAAAGGACATAAAGAAAACTGGACTGAGGGCTGATCACCAGTTTTACTGCCTTTTCAAACTAAGTACTTATGCAAGAAAGAAATAAAAATGGAGCAAGAATGGCAAAAAAACAACACAACAATTAAACCTGATACGGATATCTGAAATTATAACTACTTATGAGTCTAAAAATAACTTTGTAAACAGGTATGTAAACCTGAAGGTTGGAACCACATTTACGAACAATGGAAAAAAAATTGCAAAGAAATGGGAGGAACGGGCACAGGCCACCAAATAGCATATGGGTGTTGAAATAAAATGTAGGTTATTATCAGAAACTCAGGCCAGATAGCTAATACCATTTCTTTCTTCTTCCACACCTACAATATTACTTTTTCCTTTACTACTTTCTATTATCAATTTCTATCAGATGTTTTGTTTTAATTAATATTATTATTTTCTACCCCATGACTTCTGCTAATTCGAATTTGTTTTTGCAGATTTTATTAATTTCCTACTCCACAGTATTCCCTTTCTTATTTTCCCATGCTGTATCAGTTATGTGCAAATAGTATATAAGGCTAACTGCAAACTTGGTCTGTCACTGACAAAGGTAAAAGACAGATTACACCCACAACAGCTTATGGGTGTTTACGAAATCCCCTGCAGCTGTGGCAGTGTTTATATCAGTGAGACATATCCGCCACTACAAATATAACAACAGCGACAAATCCGCCGTATTCCGCCATGCTATTAATACCGGGCATGAAATAAAATTTCAAGAAACGAGGCTACTGTGGAGAGAAGACCAGTGGTGACCCCGACGGGTGAAAGAGGCAGCAGAAATTTTTAAAAAATACCAACAACATCAATGAAGATAGTGGCCCTTTACTCTGCGATGCTTGGCGCTCGTTGCTATGTCAACATAAACAGTATCTCTGACGAAGGCTGTAGGATACCAACCAAAAGCTCAGGTAATGAAATAAACAATGCGGCATAACCCGAAAGTCAATTAATCATTAATAAAGATGGCCGCGGAAGTCTGAGGAATCATTTACTATAATGAATGTTCCTAAAAACAGGGAAAAAATAGTATTGAAATTATATATTCATTTATGATAATATTTCATATCACACCTGTAATATCTACAAAATTAAATAAAAATTGGGAAATGACTAGAAATTTATACCAACAGAACAAATAATTAGGAAGTGTTAAAACCGAAAGCAGTTAGGAAGGCCTTGATTGAGAGAACTCAAAATACATTTGAAGGATGAGAGAGTTCTATGAGACTGGGTCGGGAAAGCACACCGTCATTCAGATTAGACAATGGCTCAGAGGGAAGAGCTCCCCCCCAGCTTCTACTCATTGTCTGTATGGATGAAGTTATAAAGAATGTGGCCAGAAGATTGGGGGGAAAGGGGGGAATGAAAGTGATGGTGTTTGCAGGTGATGTGATGGTTTGAGGAACGGTTTTAGACAAGATTAAATGTTAGGAAAGTGTTGTAGAAGAGAATTCAAGTAATGGACAAATAAATAAATAAAAGGTGCAGAAGATCTCCAGAAAGGATTACTTGAAGGCACTTTGCGTTGATAGTGCTATATGGTTCTGAAGGACAGGTGATTGAAAGGAAGATATACTAGAAGAATTAAGGCCACATAGATGAGGTTTCAGAGGAAGAGTATTATTACAAGACTGGACAAGTTATGAAAAAGTGCACGTGAAGAAGGCACTTAAAGCCAATGTGTATGGGATGAAATTGAAAACTTCTGTTGAATGAACATGTGAAGTGTATGAATAAGATGCCAAGGGAATTTATAATTTGGAATTGGAAGAGGATAGGCCTCAAAGAAAACCACAGGATAAGTGGATTGAAGGAATATAAAAACAATGTGCAAGAGTATGGAGCAAACTGAGAGAGGAGGAGTGGGGGTCCTGGAGAGGTTGTATAGTTGGCAGATCTGACAAGAGGCTGGTGGGGGTGGGGGATTTCTTTTAATGTGAAAATTGAGCGTTTCCAGGTGTTTAGCTTCTAAAAATTCTCTCGGATGGTCAGTGGGATAAGCTGTGGCACGAGTGACATTTTGACAGTTGCCTTCACTGTTTTCATCAGGTGAAGTAGTTGGTCATAGTGCAGCAACACGTCACCAACTGTCAAACCATCGCGTGTGGCAGAACTTATCTGGCTGAACACATGAGATGAATTTTTAGATACTTTTTAATGTTAATATGGTGCACAGATACTTCAAATTAAGAGAATTATTATACAAAAAGGCAAAAGAGCTGTTTATACATATGATGACAGTGTGGCAGCAAAAGTAAAGAAGCAATTAACACATTACATCAACTATTAAGATAAGCTCTTAAATAGCTCTCAGTAAAGCAACTGGCTAAATTAAACTTGACTAACACAATACATTTTTCTGGCTAAAAAGTGTGCTTATTATGTGACTGTGCTGCCATCATTGTTGTTAATTTATAATTTATGTTTACACTCCATGTCCTACTTCTTATTAACTGCCTTACATGTTCAAACTGTAGGGTGAACACAAGTTTAGCTTAGTTTTACAAGGAAATGTGGTGTGCCCACAATCCAATATAACTTACTTCTCTGACTGCACGAATCTTATACATCTATTGCACTATTTTCAGTTAGTGATCAACAATATTCCAAAACAATTTAAAACATGCCTCATTTCTGCCTCCTTCCAGTCTTACATGAAAAATATTAAGTGGTCTAGAAAAGCTGAAAGTATAATTTTCAATATAATAACATTTCTTGCATATAAAAAAAAAATCATTTTCCCAGAACATCAGATGAGTGTTTTAAAGAAACCATCAGGTGAAGAAAAAAATTTATCTTATGTAATTTAGGAAAAAGTAAATTACACAGTAAATTGAGAATACATTAAGATTTGTAGTTCTGTATGCTGTCCCAACAGTCAAATCAGTGACTGATCTTTTGAAACATTTTTAGATTTAAAAGTTTAAATATCACTAAGAATTTAACCTGTTTCATTATAAAATTTAGTTGTTATACTTAATTTTTCTGTTCAACAGCTCTTATAAACATCATACTGAGCATAGTTTTGAACCAAAAAATTCTCAGTAGATTTTTTAAATTATTATGTCATACATTTTTAAAGTTTTTAACAATATTCACAGCTAAATTTATTACAGTCTCAATGATTATAAGTTATGACATAACTTTTTTCTCTGAACATAATAGTTCTGTATCAGAAAAAGATTAAAATGCATGCTTATGTGCTGAAAATGTCTCACCACAAAGATATTAATAAAATAACATTAAACAATTATAAACATAATACACATGTTTCAATATGAAATATGTATCATTAAAGTTTTAAGTTATTGAAAACATTTGGACAATATGTACAATGTATCAAAAATCATCTTTTAGAGTTCCAGTATTCATTGCATTGTACACAATCCTTGAGGCAGTTTTGAAATAACTATCTGTGTGGAATAACATAGGAAGTACATATATACACATTACAGATGTTCAGATCTTTTTCCACATGTAGGAATATCACTTTATTCACATAAGTCTTCTGAAAACATTAAATATAAATATTTTTGGCAAAGTAACAAATATACTCCCACACATACAAACACACACACATACACACACAATTATACAATTCACACTTGTACAATAATTTAAGGTTTGTGCTACCTGAGCGAACACGTTTGGCAACACTTAGTCCTTATCACCCAGAAACGACTGCACTGTGACCGGTAAGCTCGACACTGTTTCAAAGCATCAACACAGGATTCATCTGAAAAATGAAGAAAAGTTTACAATGTTATCCAAGTTGTGAGGTAACAAACACTGGGATAGTTGAAGCCTGAAATGATTTATGTAAATAATACTGATGCTTGGAACAGCTTTCGCTTTGAGAACTACATTCCTTGAATCAGTTGAAAACTTTTAACCAGCAAACAACAAGTTATCTATATTAACAATCAAGTGTGTGAACAAAACCTACCCCTTGATAAATGCCAATGCTCCCACAAATGATAAAAACAGTTCAGATCTAGATGAAGTGGAAAAATTTTGGTATTTATTGATGAGTAGCTAGCCAAAGTTTCTAAGTACCATTTAAAAATTCTTTTGGGGGACTTCAATACCCAACTTGGGCAAGAAAAGAAATATTGGAAAATTAATGGATATAATACTTCTAAAAAAAAAAAAAATGCAAGAGATTAGCCTCCCTCTGTGAAAATTACAGCCTTCGGTTCATATCGAGACACTTTCGTCATTTGCCAAGAAAGCAAACAACGTGCCTTTCTACCATCCAAGGCACTGGAGAGTACCAAATAGATCATGTTGATCACTCACCAAAGTTGAAGGCAGCGACACGAGAAGAACATATATCACAAACACACAAATATACACAATATTTCAGTCTTAAACTTTCTTCATGTTAAAGAGAATGAGTCATGAAGTTTAGGAGGTGTGCACACGCTGAAGTTTGTTACATGACACATGTAACAAACTTCGGCGTGTGCACACCTCCCGAACCACATGTGACTCATTCTCTTTAACATGAAGAAGGCTTAAGACCGAAATATTGTATATATTTGTGTGATCATGGTATATGTTCTTCTCCCGTCACTGCCTTCAACTTTGGTGAGTGATGAGTCATTTTTCCTTTCCTTGTAATTTAAATTGCCTAAAGCCGTTTCCTTTTTCCTTTGTTTAAATAGATCATGTTGCTATCTCCAGGAAAAAATATCCCTGAAATTATGAACAATAAAGTACAATAAAGAGCATAAATGTAGATTCAGATCACTTTATGACAGTAATTAAGTTCAAACCCATTCCCACAAATAATAGGAAAGCACCCAAACAGTGATAAACTTAGGCAAAAAATCATGGAGATTGAGGAGAAGGCCAGACCCAGTGATTGCACCCTGCCCTGTGGGTACCCTGCCCATAATGCCCATCCACTGTGGGTACCCTGCCCATAATGCCCGTCCAGTGTGGGTACCCTGCCCATAATGCCCTTCCAGTGTGGATACCCTGCCCATAATGCCCATCCAGTGCGGGTACCCTGCCCATAATGCCAGTCCAGTGTGTGGGTACCCTACCCATAATGCCCGTCCAGTGTGGGTATCCTGCCCATCCAGTACAGGTACCCTGCCCATAATGCCCAACCAGTGTGGGTACCCTGCCCATAATGCCCGTCCAGTGTGGGTATCCTGCCCATAATGCCCGTCCAGTGCAGGTAATCTGCCCATAATGCCCATCCAGTGCAGGTACCCTGCCCTGTAGGTATCCTGCCCATAATGCCCATCCAGTGCAGGTACCCTGCCCTGCAGGTATCCTGCCCATAATGCCCATCCAGTGCGGGTACCCTGCCCATAATGCCAGTCCAGTGCGGGTACCCTGCCCATAATGTCCGTCCAATGTGGGTATCCTGCCCATAATGCCCATCCAGTGTGGGTACCCTGCCCATAATGCCCGTCCAGTGTGGGTACCCTGCCCATAATGCCCGTCCAGTGTGGGTACCCTGCCCATAATGCCCTTCCAGTGTGGATACCCTGCCCATAATGCCCGTCCAGTGCAGGTACCCTGCCCATAATGCCCTTCCAGTGTGGGTACCCTGCCCATAATGCCCTTCCAGTGTGGATACCCTGCCCATAATGCCCGTCCAGTGCAGGTACCCTGCCCATAATGCCAGTCCAGTGAAGGTATCCTGCCCATAGTGCCCTTCCAGTGCGGGTGCCCTGCCCATAATGCCCGTCCAGTGTGGGTACCTTACCCATAATGCCCGTCCAGTGTGGGTATCCTGCCCATAATGCCCATCCAGTGCAGGTACCCTGCCCATAATGCCCGTCCAGTGTGGGTACCCTGCCCATAATGCCCATCCAGTGCAGGTACCCTGCCCATAATGCCTGTCCAGTGCAGGTATCTTGCCCATAATTCCTGCCCAGTGCGGGTACCCTGCCCATAATGTCCGTCCAATGTGGGTATCCTGCCCATAATGCCCATCCAGTGTGGGTACCCTGCCCATAATGCCCGTCCAGTGTGGGTACCCTGCCCATAATGCCCTTCCAGTGTGGATACCCTGCCCATAATGCCCATCTAGTGCGGGTACCCTGCCCATAATGCCAGTCCAGTGAAGGTATCCTGCCCATAGTGACCTTCCAGTGCGGGTGCCCTGCCCATAATGCCCGTCCAGTGTGGGTACCTTACCCATAATGCCCGTCCAGTGTGGGTATCCTGCCCATAATGCCCATCCAGTGCAGGTACCCTGCCCATAATGCCCATCCAGTGTGTGTACCCTGCCCATAATGCCCGTCCAGTGTGGGTATCCTGCCCATAATGCCTGTCCAGAGCAGGTATCCTGCCCATAATGCCCATCCAGTGCAGGTACCCTGCCCATAATGCCCATCCAGTGCAGGTACCCTGCCCATAATGCCCATCCAGTGCAGGTACCCTGCCCTGTAGGTATCCTGCCCATAATGCCCATCCAGTGCAGGTACCCTGCCCTGCAGGTATCCTGCCCATAATGCTCGTCCAGTGCGGGTATCCTACCCATAATGCCTGTCCAGTGCAGGTATCTTGCCCATAATACCTGCCCAGTGCGGGTACCCTGCCCACAATGTCCGTCCAATGTGGGTATCCTGCCCATAATGCCCATCCAGTGTGGGTACCCTGCCCATAATGCCCGTCCAGTGAAGGTATCCTGCCCGTAGTGCCCGTCCAGTGTGGGTACCCTGCCCATAATGCCCGTCCAGTGTGGGTATCCTGCCCATAATGCCCATCCAGTGCAGGTACCCTGCCCATAATGCGCATCCAGTGTGGGTACCCTGCCCATAATGCCCATCCAATGTGGGTACCCTGCCCAAAATGCCCATCCAGTGTGGGTACCCTGCCCATAATGCCCTTCCAGTGTGGATACACTGCCCATAATGCCCGTCGAGTGCGGGTACCCTGCCCATAATGCCCGTCCAGTGAAGGTATCCTGCCCGTAGTGCCCTTCCAGTGCGGGTGCCCTGCCCATAATGCCCGTCCAGTGTGGGTACCCTGCACATAATGCCCGTCCAGTGTGGGTACCCTGCCCATAATGCCCATCCAATGTGGGTACCCTGCCCATAATGCCCATCCAATGTGGGTACCCTGCCCAAAATGCCCATCCAGTGTGGGTACCCTGCCCATAATGCCCTTCCAGTGTGGATACCCTGCCCAAAATGCCCATCCAGTGTGGGTACCCTGCCCATAATGCCCGTCCAGTGCGGGTACCCTGCCCATAATGCCAGTCCAATGAAGGTATCATGCCCATAGTGCCCTCCCAGTGCGGGTGCCCTGCCCATAATGCCCGTCCAGTGTGGGTACCCTGCCCATAATGCCCGTCCAGTGTGGGTATCCTGCCCATAATGCCCATCCAGTGCAGGTACCCTGCCCATAATGCCCATCCAGTGTGGGTACCCTGCCCATAATGCCTGTCCAGTGTGGGTATCCTGCCCATAATGCCCGTCCAGTGCAGGTATCCTGCCCATAATGCCCATCCAGTGCAGGTACCCTGCCCTGTAGGTATCCTGCCCATAATGCTCGTCCAGTGCAGGTATCCTACCCATAATGCCTGTCCAGTGCTGGTATCTTGCCCATAATGCCCGCCCAGTGTGGGTACCCTGCCCATAATGTCCGTCCAATGCGGGTATCCTGCCCATAATGCTCGTCCAGTGCAGGTACCCTGCCCTGCAGGTATCCTGCCCATTATGCCCGTCCAGTGCGGGTATCCTGCCCATAATTAAGTACCCGCCTAAATTTATGGCAAGCATGTTGCATACACTCTCTTCTCGCATGATTAAGGGGTCACCCTAAACATTATTTATTATTATTATTATTTTAAATCTGTATTCTTTCTGCCTTGACATATTGGAAGTGTTGGGTCTTACCACGTTAATTACACATACTGACATTACTTCCAGCTCCATTATTTGTGTATGCACAAATAAAGAAAAATAAAGGAACCATTGATCATCAAAATTGATGGTAACATGATAGAGTTTAATTTAAATAATAATTTAAAAAACCATGAATATGGAACCATGATGAAATTTTCAGTTTGACCACTTAATCAGCAGGTAGAAGATGCATACTGGAAAAAAAACTGCTTTATTTTGAATGAATGCACGAAAAAGAATATTATGTTCCAAACTAGGAACAACAATGAGAGAATTAAAACATTGACATACAGTTCTGAAACTTGGACATGGATGATGTTCCAAAGTCGTAGAAAATATTACAAGAATTGAAAAAATCAGGATAGATTCAAAGTTGATGCGTAGGAAGAATCAGTAATGAAGAAAATATTTTATTGACTTGGGCATGTCATGAGAATGGAGGAGGGAAAGGCACTAAAGTTAGCACTCTTGGTTAAAAGGAAGGGAAGGAGCCCTGTCGGAAGACTATGGACGAGAGGGATGGCTAAGGTACAGTGCAAGGGAATTGACTGCAGACAAGTAGTGGAGGAGGAAACTTGGAGAGTCCATAAAAATGGAAGTGGATGTGCCAGACAAATCACTACAGAAGTGGAAATGTCAAGTGATGATTGTAAAAACATAGCAGAAGAAGTAGAAGGTGAAGTTTTGTTTAAAGCAGCGAGGTATAGGTTTTATAATATATCTAAATCTTTTGCCTGATCTGCCAGATATAGTATGTTCCTTCACATTTTATTCAAAATACTCATTCAGACCAAAAACATAGTCAATTTTGTTATATTCTACATATACGTTTATTAGTAATAGTTTCCACAAATCTCAATAGGTATATTTGTGGGTAAAATTGATGTATCATTATCCTTCCTGTACTGCAATGCAGTTTATTCACAATCTGAAGTTCCTAACTTTGATAAGTTTTGCTCTTACACATCTTTTTACATTATTATTTTGCTTATTGTTTTACACAACATCAATGTCGAGGTCATTAGAGGTGGGAAACGATTGGGGGCATGGAGCGGGAAGGAATTAAGCCATGACCTTTTGTAAGAAATATCCTAGCCAGAGTGATGTCTGGAAACAAGGAAAACTAAAATCACGATGGCCAAACACCATGCCCAGGATTACTGCTCCCACATCAGGCTTGATGTTTTTGCAATTATTGTTGCATAGCTGTAATTCTGTTGATTGTTTCACTCCTGTTGTATTTGAGAAACTGCAATTAATTTGTGAATTAGATGGTGAAAGCATATCTGCCAGCTGAGAATTTCTCACTGAAAAGTGGAAGAGAAAAGTTGTTCTCTATGATTTAAACATTAGTCACCCACACTATTTAGCATATTAATCATAGAGCATGCAATTTAAAAAACAATATTTTTGGTACATCCCGTGGAGCTGTCACTTTTTTTATGTTGTGATAAAGTGAGAGTAAAGGTGTAAGTACAAGAAACAATTTTTTTGGTTAAAGCATAACAGATGCATACAAACTACTTAGTAACTTATATTCAAGCAATCATGCAATATTATAGCTCATTTCACCTATTATACTAGGCAATATACCTTAACAATTACCTCAGATTGTGTGGTGTTATTTAAACACTCAGAGATAAAATTTTCTTTGCACTTGGAACACATATTTTGAGTATTATATAGGACATTAAATGACATGCGGTATTTTTTTTTTTTATAAAGCCATCTGAGTTTTCACCAAATGGTCCTCAGCATTCTATAACCTAGAATAATCTGAATTCATGTTTCAAGACAGTGAGGTGGCAGATATATGTGTTGTAACATATGTCAATCAGCACTTGCTCCAACTTCAACTTTTTTGAAAATTTTAACTGCAATGGAGCAATGACCCTATGGCAATTTTGTTACTCACCTAGATTCACCTGCCACTTTTTTTTTCTTCTTGTATCTTAAATTGTTTAATTTCTATTTCCCTTGCATGAATTTTAAAAAGTATTCAGTATATCACGTAAACTGTTCATCATTTTCCTCAGTAATTCATTCCATTTCCTCACTTTCTAACTTGCAATGGAAAATTTTCCAAATTCTTTACACTCGAAATAAAGTTCTAATTTGTCGTCATGATAAAGCTGCTGTGGTTGTAAATACAATTAGTTTTATTGATATTAGTTAATATTGACAGAGCACATACTCCGGTGATAATTTCCCACACATCTATTTTCACCCAACTGCATAATTTCCCACACATCTATTTTCACCCAACTGCATACCAATGAGATAGCACACTTGAATCTGGTATTATTCCAGTATTCTTATCAAAAGGAGACAGAGAATATTTTGAAATCAGAATTTTGTGTGTTGCTAAATATTGCAAAAACTTGACCTAAACACTGAAATACTATTTCTTGTGAATTTTTTGTTAGAAGTCTATTTATCTTTTGTGGGAAAAAAAATGAAATATTTCACTATACAAATGAAAAGTAATAAATGCTAAACTGAGGAACGATGTAAATTTTATGTATTGTGTATTTATTTGATGCATAAATTTTTTTTTGTGCCAAATGACCTTAAACGCGTTGATTTTCAGTACAAAACTTCGTAATACGGTACCCAATACAGGATATTAGAAAGAAATTGTGATATGATTACAAGGTACATGTTACTTCAATTCTTTATTTTGTCAAACTAAGAATTGTGCTGTTAAAATCTGAGATAATTTTTAGTCTTATAATAATGGGATAGGTGAATTATGATGTGTTACAGAGTGAACAAGCAGGTGTGTGAGTGGAAGTAGTGTAAAGTAACTCGCCTACAGTCAGTGGCCACCAGGAGACTCAAAGCCAGAACTGCAGTCTCGTCTCTCTCTGCTCCTCCGGTGACCCTCGGGGCGTCACAGATCTTTGCAGCGCCGACGGCCCGGGTGTCGGCCACAGCGTCTCAACTTCCGAATTTTTTCTAGCACAACGCGATTTGCTTTAGGTTCCATAAAATTTAAATTATAGTAATGTACAACTAGAATATGTTTTGGGACAATGTTCACACTCTCTGACTTCAAAAATTATATCTGTATTCAAACAATGTAGCAATATAAATCAACTTAAACTTTTTTCTTTAGAATGGATGTTATAAAAATGTGAGAACTAAAAGTCTTTCAAATAAGGAACAAGATTGTTATGATGAGTGTCCTGATAAAATTTAGGGGACCTCTGTTTAGACAGCTATTTCGCTGCTAGCATTTTGTCGTTTCTTAAAATGTAAGAATTTAACTCGGGAAAAACAAGAACAGTATCAGCAGATAGCTTTGTATCAGATTGTTATAAAGCAAGTAGAAAGGTTTAGATCAAAGAAGTCAATCAGAATAATAAAAAACTCGTTAATTATTTTTGGGAAAGAAAGGTAATGCTACTTGAATATTCTCATATACCTTGTTTAGTTCCACACAAACATGAAATATTACAGCAAGTGTTTACTACCTTCATCTTTGAAAAAAGTCAGTTCATGCTCACTAGTTATCTTGTATTAACTGAATTGTTAATATATCTGTTCTTGAAATTTAAATATTGAATTTCTGGTTCTAAGTGCATTAAGAAGCTGTACGTAACATTGTAATTTCTGGCCATTTTTCACTACCATAATCCATTTTAAATGCATGCACACACTTCACAACAATAGTTACATATAGTAAATCTTTGAAAACAAAATTTGTTGTCTACTAATTGTCAATTACTAATACCAAAATAATCTTACTGATATTGTTATGCTTTATTTAATTCAAAATAATTTATTGAGTCCAGTAAATTCTTTTATATTATTTCTTTCGAGAAAAGCCCTACAACAAACTTTCTCCATTTCATATGTTCCCATATCCTAAGTAAATAAATACACTCTGTTAAAATAGATCTGTAAATTGTAGATTTACTGTTACAAACGTCATCATCATTATTATTTTATTATTATAAGTAATACAAAATGAGGAAGGATATGCAATGTAACCACTTTAATTACCCTAGTTGAAGGAAAGATGGAAACAACAAACACAATTTACAATATTTTGGCTTAAAACATTGTTCATGTAAGGACAAAAGATCTGAAGCAAGCAGATGAAAAGAGCACATACCAAGTCTCGCCATATGAATACAGCCAAAGGTTGCCATTTTGGCCAGTAGTGGTGGACAGAGGAGACTTCTACACCTCCCTCCTGCAATATGTCTCATTTCTTCACATGAATACAATTTTATATTAAACTAATATAAACTGTGTTGTTACTGTCTACCTGCCTTCAGCTCTGATAAGCAATGGGCTTACCTACCCAATTTTTCCTTATTTTTGTTGCATAAGAGCATTTGCATTCTGACTGATATCATTATTATAACTGTAACAGACATTAATAACTTTATTTATCAAACAGAACTGGGTTCTTGCTCCCTGAAGCAAGTGTTTATATAAAATAAATTTTGTATGACTTTCTCTGTATCAATGAAATATTAAAAAGATAATAGTATAGAAACACTTGGCATGCACTGTGGAACCTATGTGGGTTCAGCCATATGTTTCTATTCATTATTTGATATGTAGTCTATTTCATGGTGATGTAATGTTTTTTGATTACTTCAGCAATCCTCCATTCAACCTTTGGTGAATTATGGGTGCACATTATCTTTCTTTTCCTTATTAATATCAACTAATGGCAATTTTTCCTGCTCTATACATACATATTCTCATTGTTAGGAAAAAATAGATGCTTAATACCACAGAAAACCAGACATTTGTATAGGAGAAAAGGCACCTCATGTGGGATGATGTCGAAACATGGACAAAGTCTACACATCTGATTCCCTTGCGATATGTCCTCTTCTAATCATGATTAAAGTTTATACAACTAAAGTATGTTTGTAATTATGTGTTCATCACAATCATCCTGATTTTATGTATGGAAAGGGATTGATTTATTTTCCCCATCCTTCCCTATTTCTATAGTCCAACGGCATTTTCACTGTCTATTTTCCAGAGCACTAAAAGGTGTTACAATGAGAGTGCAAGATATGAATTTTTATATATATATATTTTAAACACAGTTTCCTTTAACAAAGCATTCAAGTATTTATTGATTTATTATGAATACATTTGTTATTATGCATGGAACAACACATCTGGCAAATGACACCACAGCATTTGTGTGACACACATAAGGATATGTGATATATGTGGCAAAATCTTCAATAATAGTTTTTCATGAATGTTGCAGTATTTCGTTGATACAGGTTGAAATTTGTCCTTTAATGCATTAGTGATTAATGGCTTTTTGGTGTAAACCTGAGACTTCCCTTAATGTTGTGTGGGCAGGATGGTAAGTGGTACTGTCCTCTCGAAAGCACATGTGTTCAAGAACAATATCTTCTAACAGATTCACAAAGAACTGGGTTATCATGTTACTTTAGCATTCGCCATTTACTGCTAATGCATTATCTGCATTGCCTTTAAAGAGAATGGTCTAGGATTTCTCAAGACCACAATTCACACTAAACTGTGAAATGTTAAGAACGCATTTGTTTCTCATCAATCATTTTTTGATATTCTGAGCTCCAAATGTGGCAATTTTGCACATTAATGAAGCCATTGATGTGAAAATGGGCCTCATTGCTGAAGATAATTGTGTCCACAAAATAAACATTCAATTCTTGTTGTTCAATGATGCGCATGGTCTGATGGAATATATTCTTGATTCATTTGGATTTCATAAGCATAGAAATGCAAATCTTCAGTGAATATATGGTGAAGAATGGTTGTTGAAATGTCCAGTTTTTGTGCATGATGATGACTCTAGGCCACATTCTTACAATGTTTTCTTCTGAACAACCTCTACAAGTCTGTGTCATGTGTTTTAAAGCAACCACTGAACCAATACTTTTAAATTTTTTGATAATTTGTTATTTCTATCAAAGATTGAAAGTAATTAACAAAATGTGGCAACCAAACCTTCAGTATTTTATTAATAAAGTTTAATAATAAGGATGCGTTGTTGTATCGCGTAATGCTCTAAATTTCCTAAATCCTCTCTGTCCACTGTCGACCTGTCACAATTATTGATTTATCGATTAATAACAGATAAAATTGCATGCAATTCAAATCTTGAGCTCTTATTGAATTGCTCTGTACACCACCACTGGCGTGGCGACCAAGATTGATACTGGCTGGAGCTCGCAGATTTGACACAATAAAATTATAAGACATATTTTAGTCTCTTTTATTAAGTCTGCTTTCCAAAGTATTACATTTTAAATTAAATACATTAATTTACTTAAAAATGTTATGACTTAAAATTGTGGGATAAAATTGTACTTTACAATTCAATGTAGCTCATCCCACCAATACCATTTTTCAGTCACTACTGAGTGGATAACTTCCTTGTGGAGTACACTGACTGCTGATAAACTACACAACAGGTGACCGAACTAGACCCCAGATCTCTCGCAGTCACACAAAGCAACATCAGAAGACGAAACTGAACAATGGCACTCATCAGAGCCAACTGACCAGAATTTTTCGACCCAGCGCTCGCATTCTCCAACTAAATGCGGAAGGACTAACAAATGCTAAATGTGAATAACTTAATAAACTAGTTACTGGCCTGAAAATCGATATCTTAACAATTCAAGAAATCCACATGACTGAAAAAATTTGGAAAGCAGGGGCCAAATTTCATGAAATAAAATGATAGCAAGACTTCCCTTACCTATGTACAGATCAGCTGTGTATGCCAAAAATGACACCTGCAATATCTCGGAAGTGAGATGTCAAAAAGTCAATGAAGTAGAAATCATTACTGTCAAAGTCAACAATTTAACTACGGCGTCAGTTTACAAACCACCTCTTTCCAACTGACCAACTCCATCACTGCCCTCACTATCAAATTGCATTTATGTAGGAGGCTTTAACAGCTGACATATATCCTGGGGTTGCCCAAATACTGATGAAAATGGAGAAAAACATACTGTGTGGTGTGAAAGTAAAGACCTGTATCTCAGCTACGATGCTAAAGGAAATAAAACATTCCATTCTGCTATATGGCAATCCGACATCAATCACAATCTGTTTTTTGTTTCCACACATGAAATAAAACCATTAGACCACACAAGGAAAGTCCTTCAGCATTTTCCTAGAAGCAAATACAGGCCCACACTAATCAGTATTGGAAGTGCAATACCTGTTATCAGATCCTTTCATAAACTGAGGTGCAACTTAAAGAAGTCAAAATGGGACCAATATAGCTCCAAAGTAGATAGTAACCTTTGACTGATATCCCCAAAGGCAAAAAACTACAAGAGATTTGTAGTCACTGTTATCGCTGCAGCTAGAAGAAATGCCCTCGAAGATACAGGAAACAATAAATTCCATACTGGGACAAATCAACGGAAACTTTGTATGAAAACTGTCAAAAAACTGACACTGAAACAGGAGAAGAATATTAGGAAAATTGAGTGAAGGGAGGAAACAGAAATGGAGAGAACTAACTTCTCAAATAAGCATTACTCATTCCAGTAGAAATATATCGACTCTCCTTAGAAAACTTGGTGCAGCCCCAAACACATGCAATGAATTACACCAACTGAAATGGCATTACACATCAAAACAAGAGCTGATAAAGTCCCAACAGATCCTGCCATTAACAAACAGATGGAGAGAGATGACTGATATGGATAACAACATCCAAAATAACTGTAGTCTTTCTAATCCTTTCAGTCACAAATTAGTTGCCATTAAAATACTATAAATGAGGAAGACTGCAGGTTTAGATGGTGTTTTCCTAGAAGATATCTTGGCGAGCAGGTAAGAACATGGCTCAAAAACTTCTTTAACGATATCCTGAATACTGGGATCATCCCTCCAGAGTTCAAGATGGCTCACACATTGGCGTACCTCAAATCAGATAAACCAGCAGATCATGCTTCAAGCTATGAACCCAATGCTCTAGTCAGTGTTTGCTATAAGCTTCTGGAATACTTCATCCTTAACTGTATTCACGGAATAATAAATATCATAACACCAAGAGACCAGGCATATTTCAGACTCAAACAGAACTGTTGTGAACAAGTATTAGTACTGACATATATTGAGGCTGGGTTTTAGAAGAAGTTAAAGACTTCAGTAGCTTTTGTCAATCTAACAGCTGCATATGATACAATTTGGATGGATGGATTACAACTTAAAAAGCATGTACCCTGCAGGAAACTAACATCACTCCTGAGGAACATGCTGACAAACCGATATTTCAAGGTCATCGTTGGGCAAACGACAAGTAAGTCATTTACAGTAAAAATTGGATTACCTCAAGGGTCAGTACTAGCTCTATTGCTCTTCAACTAGTACATCAGTGATATGCCTGAAACAGTCTGCAATAAATTCTGCTACACTGTCGACTTAGCTATTGCTGTCAAAACTGTCACATTAAAGGAAGATGAAAAAATTCTCTCAAATGATTTAGCAACCTTGAATGAGTATCTTGAATGTCCAAACATGATGAGAACAGAAGTATGCACATACCATTTGATAACAGATTTTGATATTAATAATTTCCCTTTGGTAAGCCCACGCAAGCATAATGACAGAATGTGTCATATAATGGTAATTTATGATTAATAAGATAAATTTATGAACAACGTAACCTAATCTAATTTCATACAGAATTGTATTTTATGCTAAATTATTTAAGTCAATTTCTAAGTAACTAATTAACGTAAGAGGTGCAGTATTTCATTAACAGTAATTTCAACTTACTCTTATGTCTGCCAGGACTTGGACCTGGTGGATGGACAGATGTGGTGGGGCATGGAGGTAAAGGGTGACACACCTCCTTTCTGGGAGGTTTGTTCACTGGGAAACAGCCTTCAGCAACCATGTTTGTTTGCTTATTTTCACAGCGAACCTCCCTTCTCTTGTACGATGGCTCATGACCACATGTTCTACTACAAGGGCTCCAGGGACCTGAAAAATCCAAAACATGTTTCGAGTCTTTACGTTACTACAATAAATGTTTAGCTGTTGCTTACAGTGTATCAACAAAAATCAAATACTCAAGAAAGCTTGGTGTAGAACACACGACGGCATGTGAATATTTATTTCTGTCATTTAATTATCTCCATAATTATGTAATTTACAACAGTCTGACAGGAGGAAACAGTACAAAATGTCTTCTGGAATCTGTAGGGGAGAAAGTTACGTGCCATGTGGAAGGGGGAGGGGGAAGAGACAAAAGCCAAGTCAGGCTATGTGGGGGGGGGGGGGGGAGAGATCACAGGAGGTCAAAATGGAGCTGCGTGGTTTATGGATGCTCCCTTATCAGAAATTGCCTTGATTGCAAGTATTCAATTGTTTTGATACATTCTTCATAGGAAACAAAGTAAAACTGTTGTTTGCACACAATATTACGATGACTGCATTCTCTGTCACCATCTTCAGGTGTAAAGTGAACAAGCCAGAAGAGTCAAAGTTTGTCAGGAGTGAATTGTTCTTTTATGGCTTTATACCTTGTAGATGTGAAGGTCGTTAAAGGCGGGATGGGACTGCAGACAAGGCCATAGCCTTTTGAACGAAGCATCCTGGCATTTGCCTGTCGGGATTTGGGGAAACCGTGGAAAACCCAAATCTGGATACCCAGACGGGGTTTCGAACTGCTGTCCTCCTGAATGCGAGGCCAGAGCTTTAACCGCTCACCCACCATGCTCAGTGAGTGCGTTGTTGATAAACTGACATGGCAACTGCAGGTGTTGTTACGGTGCCTAGAAGCAGTCCCAGATGTTGTTAGCACACCACAGAGCACAGAACATAGAACGCTGACATCAGCAGCCTCAATAACTGGCAGTCAAGCATCACTAGGGTGAAAACCACAATTCTGGTTTACACGAACATACAAGTACAAGATTTCAACCACTTCTGTAACAGCACTGTCTCAAAATCTTCTCGTATTCGCCAGCAAACTAGTCAATTTGATGATGAAACAATGTCCTAGTTCTAAATTAAGATCCACCACTGCAAATGTGTCCCTCTTCCCTAGCAAAAAATGTTGAGCATGTTCTAAACAACAATGTTGTTAATACCACATATCAACTGTCTGATGTTCTTTTCCCTGCATTCGTGAGGAATGCTGCAAACTTGCAGTGTATGAAGGGTAAGATTTAATTTAATTAAATTGCAATGAAGCACATGCTCCGGTGGCAATTTCCCTACACGCCCATCTTCCCACTATCCTGCACCCACCTACATTTGCCCTTTACAAATTTTATCTTTAAATTCTCTCAACACTTTCGGTAAATTATTCATCATTTCTCTTGGTAACTCATTCCAATCCCCGACACCCTTACCTAAAATAGAGAATATTCCTACATCCTTGTGCCTGAAATCCAGTGCAACCTTATGGTCATGGTCATCTTTCCCCTTCCATGCATTACTTTTAATTCCTACACCAATATATTTCCACACCTCATCACCAACATATGCCTTGTACACTACTATGACTCCCTTCAACCTCCTCCTGTCTTCCAATGAATCCCATTCCAACTCTTCTATCATATCTGTTACTGATTGCATTCTGTGATAATTTCAGGAAACCCTCTCCAACTCCTGTATTTGATACTCAAAATGTGAGTCCCATACTACACTACCATATTTGAGCAATGGTCTGACCAAAGCTTTGTAACCCAATTTCTTTACTTCTTTCATACATCCCCTCATCACTCTCTCCAACAAGTACAGAATTTTGAAACCTTTTCCTACCACCTGTCCAATGTGTCCCACCCAGGAAGAAAACAAAATGTTAGGGTAGGAAATGCAGCATCAAAAGAAGTAGGAATGATCATGGGAGTTCAACAGGATAGGGCATTGGGACAATTGATATTCATTATTCTAATGAATGATTATGTTTAATGACTTACCAGCACAAGTTAGATTGTTTGCAGATGGCATAATGTTACATAATAGGATCAAAACAGTAAAAGACTGTAGACAGCTGCAGGGTGATCTAGATAGGATATCAGGCTTGGTGAATCAACGTGGCATGAAAATAAAAGCAACGAAGAGCAAGTTTATTAGATACACAGATACAAACCTTAAGGTTGATTATGACTATAAAGAGGGTAAAGAATTGTTTACTGAAGACTCAAAATATAAATACTTTGGCATAGCATTTGATAATAAACTTAGCTGGGCAGGACACAATGGACAGGTGGCAGGAACAGCGTTCAAAATCCTTCATCTTGGAAAGAGTGATGAGAGGATGTACCAGAGAAGTAAGGGAATTGGGTTACAAAAATTTAGTCAGACCACTGCTGGAATATGGTGTAGTATGGGACCCATATTTTGGGTATCAAATACAGGAGTTGCAGGGTGTGCAGAGAAGGACTGCAGAACACAGTCAGTAAGTAATATGATAAAAGATCTGGAGTAGGATTCATTGGAAGATAGAGGGAGGGAAAAGAGAGTCACGGGAGTGTACAAAGCATATAATGGTGATGAAACATGTAAAGATATTGCTGGGAGAATTAAGAGAGGTACGTGGAGGAGTATGGATAACCATGACCAAAGGCTGGCACTTGATTTCAGGCATAAGAGTGGGGGAAAATTTTCTTTGATAGGTGTGGCAGGGATTGTAATAAATTACCAAGAGAAATGATGAATAATTTACCAAAAACACTAAAAGAATTTTAAGTTTAAATTAGTAGAGGGCAAACAACATCTCACAATCATTGGTACCCCACAACTATTACCCGGCTTTGGTTCACAAGCAACTTTCATGAACCCCATTGCAACCTGCTCAGTCTATTGACTACCCCAAACCCCCCAAAACCAACTGTAGTCCAGTCCTGGTTACACAATACTTCTCTGGCCTTGAATCCATCAATAGAATCCTTCGGCAGGGGTGTGATTTCCTACTAACCTGCCCAAAATTCCTTCCTGGCCCATCTCATTTCTGGGCATGTTGGTGGAAACATTTTGGAAAAAATAATAAAAAAAATAAATGAGGCTGAGAAGTGTTAAGATCGACTTATGTCACTGACAATACGGTTAGAAAAGCACACCTATGAAGTAGAGCAGTCAATGGATGGAACAATAATAATCAATAAAAATGTTAGAGGATTGCAAATAGCGTGCTTGGCCGATAGTGAGATATGAAATGCATGCTTAAGGAAGCGAGAGCGGTAAACGGATTGGACCAGTGATAAAATATTCAAAAGAAGCTAGGAATATATATTAAAATGAGTTATTAGCTTCCAAGTATAGGATGCTAAAAATTTAAATTTGCATATAGGAAAATATCATAAACAGTAGCAGTTACGCATCAAAAACAAGTGGGAAAGGTGCATAGGAATATGGATTAAAACAAATTATTAGCATTCAAGTCACAGGAAACAAGTCACTGACCAAATGAGGGATGGGCAGGACACTAAAAAATTTGGATAAGGGAAAAGATTATAAACAACAGCAGTTACGTGTTAAAAAAATGGGAGAAAAGTCGAGAAGGTAGGTATCACAGCGATAGGACCACGCATTCCTAATGTGAACGGCAACAATGGGTAAATAAACTTAGTGAGTTTATATACTCGAATTTCATAATTTATCAAAAAACAGGTAAAAATAAAATAGAAAGACAAACTAAAAGAAAATAAAGATCGGAAACAAAAGATAAAGGAACACAAAAAAATAGTTAAACATAGGCACAACACAGAAGAAAGCTGGGGTGGCAATACAGTAACCAGGAAATAATTGGAGCTAAGTAGCGAATGGATAGTGAAATAAACCACCACTTACCTTAGATGATGGTGTCGTGGGGAGAACACACAAAAAAAGCACAAGAATAGGAAAAACAAAGAATATTTCAGGACTCGGCCCTTTGTCAACAGGAGAACATTCAGATCCATTGAATCAAAACATCAGTACAGAAGCTGAGAAAGGAGCGAAGAAGTACTGCAAGATTTGCCTGTGAAAATTTCCACAGATTACGTGATGAAGCAATGGATGGGAGAATCACAGGAATAAGTGAAGTGGTTGAAATAAATTTATGATGTGTGGTGTCAGTTGCCATGCATTCTTCTTCTGCTATGACTATACCTACAGTTTAATGTCAAAACTAAACGGCACATAATTCATAGTGTACTTCATATACACAATGGAAAATTTGCAAAGTGAATATCAATTTAAATACCCATAAAAGTTCAGGGTCATACTAGAATTTAAACTTAAGACCTTCAGTTTTTTAAGTAAATATCTTAACAATATATCTCAAACAGTGAAATAATCCACGTTAATAATGAGCTACTAGAGCCTAATCAACATGAGTAATAAAAATAATAATACTAACAACAAAATGCACTGACCTGCTACCCAATGTAGATGGCAGTAGCTAAACATATTGCATATCTTCTCCTCAGCTGGTTTTGTACCAGGATTACACCAGCCACTTTGATTCATGCAAACAACTTTCCTACGATGCACACCGATTCCACACGTGACAGAACACTCACTCCAGTTCCCTACAACCCAACCCTGTTGAGAATAGTGTCTCCTGCGCGTCACAGACGGCCTACGCTTCCCGCCCCCTGCGTAATGTAATCTCCTGTGCCGGCCATTGTGGGGTCTCGCAGTGCGACGGGGGGGTGAAGACCTAGGGGGCTGGGAACCGTGCACTTCTGGCGACACACACGGAGGCATCTCGGGGCACGACTCTTGGCTCCGCGGTCGCCGGATGCGCGCGCATTCGACGTCCGGACGGCGCTTCTCTCTCCGGCTGCCTACTTCTCCTAGTGGCTTCACCTCGACACAGATGACCGATCTCTTGCGGATACCGCCCTCTCCACAGGAGATGGAACAAGGCTGCCAACGTCCAATCCACCACCTGCATCACAAACACAAGTGTTAAATTTATTTTACGGTTCCTCACTGCTGCAATTAAATTATTATGTTTACAAGACTGATTGAGGTTAATATTTTCTGGCATAAAAAAGGGATTATTTTCATTAACTAACTCCAACAGGGTAAAACAGGAACTGGAAAATACTACATACTCATATTTCATCCAAAAAAAAAACTGGTGGTTTGTTTGGCAAAAAAAAAATGGTGATCCTAATATGAATTGTCGGAACATCCATCCTTTCTCCAGATTTCTCCACCTTTGATTACAGTGTATTTCAAAATCAAAAGCAATTAATGGCTTAAAAAATTTTGAGTCAAATGAAGAGGCGATAACTGTCATAGATGGGTATTTTTCAGACATTTCAAAATCAAACTTCAGGTATAGAATCCATTCATTGTCGAAACATGTTACAAAGTGCATAGAACTGATGGTGGATGCTGTAGAAAAATATACAATTAAAAAAAAAATTGTACACTCTTTCACTGACAGGTTACTAATTTTTCAACATGCCCTAATAACTAACCATGAGAAAGCAGGGTGTGCGTGAGTTGACACTGATAATCTTAAAGCCCACTGATTTATTTACAGCCATGGCAAAACAAAGCTGAAAAGGAAACTGCAATGTTTCAAATTGAAATGGCAAACCTAAGGAAATTAGTGGCACAAGATCCCTCCCTTACAGTCTTGGCATTCGAGGCAGTCATATATGCTCCAACCAGTAATTCCTAATGAGGTATTCAAACAATGTCTCACAAGCACTGGTATTCCACAACTACCCCCCAGTGTTGGTTCACAAGCAACTTTCACGAGCCATGTTACAACTTGCTCAGCCTACTGACCACCCCAAACCCCCCAAAACTAACCATAGTTCAGTCCTGGCCACAAAATACTTCCCTAGCCTTGAATCCATAAACTGAATAGAAGCAGGGATATGATTTCCTGTTAACCTGCACAGAACTGAGATGCTTTAAACTTCTAAATTGTACTGAACCAAACAAAATTGGAATTTTCATAAATTAAAGAAAATCTATAAGAAGATACACTGCCTATTGCTGAATAAATTAAAGAAGTAAGTAACAATCTAAAAATAATAAAGCTAGTGAGAATACTATAACAGCTGAACTTTTAAATTGGTTCCAATCAAAAATCATTCTGGAGTTACCATTAATTTTTGAAGAGATTAGGAAAACAGACATTTTTTTAACTTATGGCTTGTCAGCATCGAAGTCATTAGAGGCAGGAGGAAAACATAGAGATTTCAGAAAAATGTAAAGTGGTATTAATACATCAATTGCATAAAAAAGACATATAAACAACTATAGAGGAATATCCCTACTGAAAGCTGCTTACAAATTATTCTAAAAAATCTTGCTGAACAGAATAGAGACAACACTTGACATGCATTTGGGTGAATACAAGTGTGGATTTTGTAAAAGTCGACCTTGCTCAGAGCAAATATTAAATTTGAAATCAGTAATTCATCATCAAATACTAAACTCCAAGGATATGGTAGTAATAGTTACAGAGTTTAATAGGGCTGTTGATAGGGATACCTCAGATAAACAATTCATGAATTTGAAGTGAAATATAAATTGGCAGAATTGAAACACCT
The DNA here is from genome assembly GCA_031002005.1 of Vandiemenella viatica. NCBI lineage: Eukaryota > Metazoa > Arthropoda > Insecta > Orthoptera > Morabidae > Vandiemenella > Vandiemenella viatica. The sequence goes on from JARYHS010012519.1 coordinate 6,565,186, forward strand.
ACAGACCTAGTTTCAAAAGAAAAATTCATGGATGAAATACCAAAGCTTATCAAGATAAATACAGTTGCGGCAATGGATGGTTTCTCATCCATTTTGTTCGACTGTGCCTTAGAGAAAATTGTTAGAATTTGAAAAAAGTTTGAAAGAATACAAAATAATTTTGGATAGAAAAATGAATTGCCTGGCATTAGTTGACAATATTTCTATTTTTTTTAAAAAAAAAAAACTATTATCAATGTGTCAACACAAATCAATCTCTTGGAACAAATAGCCAACAAAACAAGTCTGAGAATTTCTGTAGTAAAAAAAATAAAAATATTATAAACATTAAAAATGTTCCAAAAATTTTCACAACACAAGTTGGAAGTGACGCTTTTGTTCCAAGCAGACCCAGCCAGTGGCTGAAAGCTGTCCTAGATGATGATGATGAAGTTGGAAGAACAGAGAAAGTAAATAAATTTAAGTATGAGTGGGAAATAATTCAAGAAATTGATACACATAAGATGGAAAGAGTGTATGTTATCACTAATAATTTAAAAATAAAAAGAGCTTATCCAAAATATTAAAGTAAGCCACTAAAGTTCAGTTATGAAAACAGAATGTCTACACTTGAGTGAATGCCTAGTACTGAACAACAGATTAGATAAATTGGAATAATTAGAAAAATCTCGGGTCCAATGAAAAAAATGGAACACTGGATATTAAGGAATAATAAGGAAATATATCAAAACTTAGAAAATATGACAGAATCAATATCGCAATAAAGGTAACTTCATGATATATATCGCATATTTTAGGCCAGAGCCTCAGCTTCCAATATTGAATGCAGGTAAAAGAAATTTATATTTAGAAGAGATTTAATTTTCTTGCCATGTGCTAGGTGACCTAGTGTGGTTAGACATACATCTGAGTTTAGATCAAAATCTAACTGTGCAAACTCCATTAAAATTGGCCCATTTGCTTTCAAATTATAGCCAAAACCGTTTGAACCCCAGAACACATTTACTTCAGATTTCAAGACAAATCCTAAGCGTTCAAACTGCAAAAACCCTATCAAAATTGATTCAGTAGTTTCTGCATGATGTTGGAATAAACAGGCAAACATATGCAGCCCCATTACATGTTTATAATAGTAATATGTTTTGCCTGCAACTTTACCCACATAGGATGTATTTAAAATATGTTTGGCATGGTTTCAAATTAATGGATGAAAAACCAGAATTTAGATAAGGAAATGGAATGTTTCTATCACATGCTTTTAGTATGAAAAATAGATTAGTATTTAATTGAATTTTTGAAATGAAGAAAAATTTAATGGTGATAACAATGAATAATAGCAAAAAATGAAGGCATGCAGAAAAAAATAGTCTTAAGCAAGAATCAAAGCTGTGATGCTCAACATGGAAATGTGACAGTATGTCCAGCTATTTAGATGCAATTGCTTTAACAGCTTTTCTGTTGGTATATATTTGGCAACTTATAGATTAAAAATATGGTGGTTAATATTTTTGATATTAACAACAGATTTTAATTTCACACTGCCATTACAGGTTCTGCTTTAAATATCTCAAACCATGTCTAACCTTGTTGGGCAAGGATCATCATTGCACACTCTGGTCATATTATCTGGCCTGTGCTCCTGAACACACATGGAATTATCAACCTGGCCATCATTTTTCTCTTGACAAATGGGGACAGACGTCTGGGTGCCACCGCCACATCTTTTGGAACAATCTGACCATTCCGAATAGGCCCACAAATACTCCTTCTGCACTATTAGCTTATCTAATGGTACCGTATACTCATATTGAAGACCATAATTTGAGGAACGTGGTCGATGTAACATCTGAAAAAAAAAATGAATTAATAAAATTAATAACACTGAAAATGTCACTTTACAAAATATCAACCACAGTACAGTATCCAATCATTGGTCACAGTAGTTAGGATCTTTCTGCAAATGTCTTCTGAATTGTAGAGATTTTTGCACCAATTGTTCAAATACAATACATTCTTTCCTATTACCAACTACATCATTCCCCTGTGCCATGGATGGCGATTGAATGATATGCATGCCGATGGTGGCACATGACGAAATAATTTGGGCATAGCATTAACTAAGTACCTAATCGATATATACAATTTATTTTTTGTCTACGTAATTTAAGATCATAGCAAGAAAGTTCATCATGAATGAAACTGCTGGTGCTGGAACGACTACATATTGTGCTAAAGAAGTAGATGTTTAGTGAATTTCTTATCGAATGGACGAGTGAACAAGTGCAGCTACTTTTTTTCACTTGTTTGTTTTTGTTGACATCGTTGACTGCTTTTAACAATTATGCATAGTTCTTACAGTGTTTAAACTAATTTCCTTAAGACAGCTGCTTGTTTAAGTTTGTTTGAGTTATATGTACAACTATTGAACATTGCTAGTTTGGAAAAAAAAGTGCAAGATAAGTGTAATAGAGAATTTCAGCTTCGGTGGACTGAGAAATATGGCATGATTAATAAAGGCAATAAAGCGGTGTGTGTTTTATATTCTGGAACAGTGTTGTGTAGAACATCATTTGTAAAATAAAACTATGAAACAAATAACAAATCTCTTTGTCAAAAAAGTGAAAAAGAATTCATTGTATGTGCTATTAAAGAGAGAAATAAACAATGAACATCTATAATTATGTTAGCAAGGATCGTCATACTAGTACCATAAGTTTTTTGGCTGCATATGTTACTGCCAACTTTCAGCAAAGGAGAATTTTTGAAGGAAGCCTGGTTAACATGATCCCCTTCACTTTTTCAAGACTTTGATAATAAAGACAAGGTAATTCAGCACACCAAAGATACTCCTTTATCCAGAAACACAATAAAAAACAGAATATTAAAACTGGAGGAAAATGTACCAAAAACAAATCTCTTTTTATATCGTTGTGTCTTGAAAAAAGTACTGATGTAACTGAAACTTGTAGTTTAGCTGTTTTTGTTCAATATTGTATAGTAAATGAGATCAAGGAAGAATTAATTGTAATTACATCATTACCAACAACTGCTAAGAGCACAGATATTTTTACAGATGTTAAAAATTCTCTTACAGAGAAAGAAGTATATCTAAGCAAAATTGTTTTGGTAATGACTGATGCTGCACAAAGTATGGTGAACAAAATAAATGGTTTCATCATTTCATTTCAAACACACATAGAACATCGGATTCTTGAATTCAACTGCATTATACATCAACAAGCCTTGTGCGCAAAGCATGGATTCACCTCCCTTGATAATATAATGGACGTAGTTGCAAAAATAGTGAACCTCAGATTGTCACAAGCTTAAAATAAATGAAAATTTTTTGCTTTCTTGGATGAAGTCAACTCAGTGTTCATTGGCCTACTGAAGTATAAGAATGTTTGCTGGTTGAGCTGTAATAATGTACTTCAAAGATTTGTTGATTGTTTCGAATAAATCATACTGTTTTTACAAAATGAGGGGAAAATGTAACAATACTCACAATTGATGGATGTTATGTGGCTTTGAAAATTACTGTTTTTTATGAACATGTACCAAATTTCAATGAATTGAATGTGAAGCTTCAAGGTACAAACAAAACAATTATCATTATGATAGATCTCTTTCATGCCTTTGAGGCTAAACTGCAAGTTTCCATTAACAATATTGTTTCCAATAATTACAAGTATTTCCAAAACTTGAAAGAAAAAAAAAGGTCAGAGATATGGATGTAGACGAAAGATCAAACCAATTAAAATTCACTGAACAATTATCTTTAGTAACTAATCAAAGAATTTTCATCAAGATTTTCTCAGTTAAAAGAATTATCAGAAATTCTCAAATTTATTATGTATCTTCACCGAATGAACTGAACTTGTTTAAATTAGATTGGTTGGAAATTGAAGAAATGGAAATGCATATGTTTGAATTCCAGTGTAGTTCAAAATGGACTAAAAAAAATCATTTAAATGAGGAATCAGTTGGAATTAAATGAATCAGCAAGACTATTGAGCAATGTGAGCAAAAATGCCAACACCATAATAACAGAAACTTGGAATCCAATTCCAGACACATTTAGCTTAATAAGCTGGCTTTTGCTATCCTAACAATATTTTCATCTGAAACATTATTTTAAAAAATGAATACCATTAAAGACTCTTTTCTAAACCATTTGTCATGTGACTCCAATTCAACTTGCATTCTGTTAAAATAAATAAAATATGAACCTAATATAAATTATTTGGAATCTAATTTGAAACAACAGAAGTCGCACTAGTTTCACCTACTTAAATAAACACAAAACTGTTGATGTTATTGTAGTTTAGTCTAAAAAAATGTATATTTATGGTTGCAAATATAAAAGGTGATAGTATTTAGTTTTATTTCTTTTCCCATTAATCACTAAGCCATGATTGTTTGATGACATGTCATGTCTTCATTCGACATTTCTTTAGAAAAATTGGTATGTATTTCAACAAAGGTTCACCATCCCTGTCCTATGCCAAACCATCTTATGATGTGAATAACTCTTTCAAAAGTGCTTGGTTGTTGTTTTCACTAAGGTTTTATGGCTGAACGCTTGTCCTAACATAAAATTACCAAATAAAATAAATAACAAAAGTGCAGATTAAGAGAAGAATAAAATTCGGTGCTGTACAACTTACTTTAAATAGGTCAATCAGATTTCAAATTAAAGAAGGAGAACACAGCATAAATAAGTAAAAAAAATGTTTATCTGGTTGTAAGGTTCGTAACCAGATACAAAGCACAGGATTTATACAAAGATTCTTAAAACGATATAAAAAATAAAAATGTAGGTAGGCTATTTTTAGGGAGGGCTCTTTTCTGAAGTCAGTGAAAAGGACTCCCACTTTGCCTATAAGCAGAGCCGCTGTAAATACGAGTGATCGACAGTCGCTGCCCCGTGATAGTTGCCATTCCATTGTCGCCGCGCTGAAAATGTGCAATGTATTATGTAGCGTGCGACCTTTTTTTTTTTAAGCTCAACACCTGTTTCGGGCAGCCTGCGACACTCAGGATGGCAACAATGGGGGCGGCAGAAAATGTTCAAAGGGGCAGCAATCTCACAGTTTTTTTGACCCAGTTCGGAAATTTCCGAGATCCACCACTGGCTGTAGTTAGACAGGGGGGCGGTATAATCGGTATTGCACATGGGCGCTCAAACAGCTAGTGGCGGGCCTGCCTATAAGAAGCTGCCTTCCAGCTCTATATTAATTTTTACCATCAATAACATGTTATGATCTACTCCTAGCCACTAATGCTGTTAAGCAGCATAGCTATAAACTGATGAAATTCGTTTAGGACAGGTACAGTATATTTGTTTTTCACAGGCTAACTTGGCTGTTATGCCTGCTCATTTAAACTGATTACATGGCTGGGAACCCAGCAGAATAGAAACTCCTTGCTTCATGACTGCCATCAATATTCTATATTCAACGGTCTGCTGGGTACATGTTCTTTATTGTATGAATGGCTTTCAGCAAATCACAACATATCAAATATATAGGAAGTCTCATTTTCTGCAGTCATTTTAAAATAGCATAACAATGTTGCAACATTCTGCATTTTCTATTGAGCTTGTAAGTTCAAGAAACACTGCAAAACTTATGAATCTATCATCTTGTTTAGACTCACTAGTATGTACCAAAGTATGTATGAGAGGCTAATGTAAGATATCAGAAAATAAGGAGGTAAAGATGGTGTGCAGATCATGGGCAGCTATAGACGTAGTGGCATGTCACCACCAACTAATCAAGAATAAATGTACTGAAAGAAAAATAAATATTTAATAATGTGGCATTCACTAATTATGATAACTTTTTGTAGCTAGGGAAAATATTCAATGAACTATTTTGCCATATTGGAGACAGACGGTACAAATCGAGCATGTGCACTGGCAGCTTCGTGGAGATTGGGAAGCGAGGGGGACCGCTTTACCAGCAGCGACTTTTGATAACTGCTCTGTTTCAGGATGCTACCTTGCAAGGGGCAGACACGTAGCCTCCACAAGCTTGAAGAAGTTAGTAACACTGTCAGTAGAGTGACGCGGCAGCTGTAATTTTTGTCACATTCAACTACATCCCCTAAAACAGCAGTTCCCAATTTTATTTTTATTTTTTTATTTTTTTTGCAAGTACCACTTCAAGAAAGAGCTTGACCTTGTTTTTCCCTTATAGCTGAAATGATAAGTAAACAAATACATTCATCATAGTTGAATGCTTTGCACAACCACAGTATTGTAGTAATATATTTCACACACACACAGTTTGTCTTAAAATATATTATGGTGATATTAATGTTTGCGTATTTATGTTTTTGTTTTCAATTATCATAGTGATTACTTAGCAAGATTTTACTGTGCATACCCCTTGAAGCAACCTCACTTGCTCCAGTGGTTACATGTACCATTCACTGGAAACCACTGCCCTACAAGTTTTTCTCAATGCAAGGAGGCAATATTGTTTCCATTTCTTAGTTCCTATGAAAGTGTGTTACTCAAATTTATGAATGCACATAGCAGAAAACTACTCTCAAAGAAAATGTGTTCCACTAATGGCAATGGTATGTCTCTGTTATCGCGATGATTGAAGGAAGTGACAGACTAACAAAGTATGGAGTCATCTGTTTCTGGAAAAGAGGGGGGGGGGGGAAGGGAAAAAATCTATATTTTATAAACACAAAGAAAAGGTTTTACAGATGACTAATTGATTAGATTATATTGTTTATAGAATTAAACAAATTTTTACAGTTTATGATTTTTTAAGATTACCTTTATTTATCTTACTCCACAATGTAACAAAAAAATAAATATTTTTCATGCCTTTCTTATTACTTTGATGCTTTGGATGATTTCAATCATTTTTAATTACTTTATTCTAATGAAAAAGTTCACTCTCAGGGGGCACTTAAAAATACAAACTTTCACTCATTCCAATGAGAGAAAGTATGTACCTGTTTCAAACAAATAAATTAAATGTATATATTGTATATTATTATATAATTTTATAATCCTCTGTGGTAAATTTGTGGATTTCTGAGTGCTAATATAATAAACAATTTGGTTCCTGTGAATTTGGCAATCATTAGAATAAAAACAGATCAAACCTAGTGTGCTGACAGTGCCCCATGCACCCTTAATCCTGGAGCTACATCAAGTTTTTAATGTGGTGTAAAAAGTCAACATTTATGACTTTTTTAATATTTACACCAAAAAATAAAAATGATGTGAAAGTTGAAAATGATTGTATGAGTTTACAAGATGTTCTAGAATGCAATTTTTCAGATTTCGGATAGCAATGTAAGTAGTGTTAATTGAAGCAATATTATATGCTTGATTAAAAAATATATTAGGTATAATATAAAATTTTCCTTATTATTAAAATCCCTACAATATTAATGTAGGGAAAAATTTGCACATGGCACTATGCATGTAATACAGTCCAGTGAAATCACTTACAAAAACTTTTATATCATCTGGTATTGGTCCTCGTATTGTGACATTTTCCACTTCATTGTATCTTTCATACTGGCCAGGAACATCTTCGATTAAGAAAGAGCCAGATCTGGCAACCTGACTAAAACAAATGTCATACTCTTAAATAATTTATTTAACAGACAACATTGTGGCTATATCAGGAATACATAAAGACTATTTACTTGTTTCCGTTGAGATAAAATTTCTGAGAAGTAGCACTGCCAATAGCAATAAAGTGCCTTGAAGGCCCTTCCTCTCTCAGGTGGATGTTTCTGGAACCAGCAGGTATTACTACTACCTCCTTGTATCCTGGAAAAGAGAATCAAGAATTAAATATAAAATACTTTAAGCGAAAAAAAAAAAAGATTAAAGAGAGGGAAAAAGTGAATAAAATACAATTTCTATAGATGAACTCGAGTAAATATCAACTTAAAAAATAAATAAATAATGAAGTTCATGAAAAGTAAGCCCATTATTCACAACAGGTGAAGTTAGGAGGGGTGTGATGAACAAATAAACATGTACGTACTTTACAATATTTAGGTGTTAACCATAATCATGTTGACAGGTAGGAGATATACAGCAAGAGAATCAGGCTCACCCCATAAGCTGGAGATTAATGAGATGGGAAGACTGGGAATGGTAATGGTGGGGAAGAAGTAGTCAATTAATAATTACATCAAAGGCATACAAAATAATAAAATAAAATAATAAATATGAATAAGAAAAAATATATATAATGTATCAGTCAATACAATGATGAAATGATGTGGCCTCTTAAAGTCAGGAGCCCACATAGAGCTTGAACAGTTTTCTCCATGGTGGTCTTCCTACTGGCCTCTGATGGTCTCTTGGACCCCACTCCAACACTATTTTCATCCATCTTTCCTTCGAATCACACGTCTGGCCCACCACCACTTTGAGGAGGGTGTCTTTTCCAAGATATCTATGACCTTCATAACTGATCTGATGTTATATAAAATTTTGTGCTTTTATCAGGCATCATACTACTGACTTTTTGTGTGTTTAGAGCTGCTTCAATTATGCTATTACAGCCAATGTCCTTAGGGCTATTTCGCTTATCCTCTTCTGATGGCTGGTTACAATACAACATCGTTTGCCTGCACAATAGCTGGACTGTTTTGGTTTCCAGCCACTGTTGCATTTCTGGCAGTGATTCAGCTGTTCCATAAGTTTTGTTGTCACTATATTGTCAGCATGAGTTTGTCCGTGACTTTTCACTTCTAAAACCACAACCACCATCTTAACCGAAAGTTAGCATAGCAAGAATGCACTGGTCATAAACTGGTTTGGTTAGATTTGTGGGAATATTTGATTTGAGGACAACAGAATTCTTCCCAAAAGTTTGCCATCCCAGCTAGGTCTGATGGAAAATTAAGGTTTTACATCTCCTCTCATATTTATAAAATGGCCAAAATAAATGCACTTACTGATATTTTCTTAAGATAAATAATTTATTTATACATTCCCTGCTGTAACCTATTTGTTAAATGTAACTTTTTTTTTACAAAGATTCATGCTCAGCACAACTGCTTTTCACTCAGATATGAGATGGTAACCAAGGGCTGGAGTTCATCAATGTCATTTGCCAACAAGGGTGAGATGTCAATGGCTAAATGCAATGTCAATGGCTAAGTGCAATGTCACTGGCGAATATCAAGCTATTAAGAATTTGGCCTTGATTCCAATTCTCTTTTTAAAAATTCTAGCTTTGACATCTCCAAGGCAGCTGAAAATAATTTCAGAGATATGGGATCCCCTTGCTGAGAAAATCTGTAAGTGCAGAAACCTGTACCCCTGACACTGATTAAGGTTTAAGAGATGCCATAATGTATAAATCATTAACAAAATATACATAATAAAAATAAGTGATAAGTTTAGTGGTGCAGTCTTACTGCAGGTTAAAGCCAGGGTGTCAAGTATATATTGGCAGGATAGTTCCCATCTATAGATTTCAAAAGCGGCTGTAGAGACAAGAAAAAGTGTGACACCTGACAAAGCTGAACTGCTCAGATGGGAAATAGTCGATCGACAATGTGAGTGATCACATGTGCACAGCAATGGACAAAGCTAAAAACACAAATTTTCCTTGGGTAAGACCTGTGTCACATCCATATCAATGATTCAACAGCCCAAAAATTATGCCCTGTTAAAGATACCTCCTGTTCTGAGTTTCATCATAACTAAAGTATAAACTATAAGTGTTCTTAAGTGGAATTAATTTTGAGTGGTTAATAAATTGTTGTAAATTTTCAGCTATGCCATATTTGTTGGTGCTTGATATTGTATTCAATACCAGTAATTATTCACAATTATCCCAAGATTCAAAGTGTTTCACACTTATTGATATTTCAGTAACAACGGAAGGAATGAACTGCCGTGAGGCAATATTTATATGGACAGGACACATAAATACACCCAACACTCACCAAAACTGAAGGGAGGAGGGCAGCAGCAACACAAAACAACACACAAACACAGAAAAACAACATTTTGTGTTAAAACCCTTTTCCAAGTTAACAGAAGGACATGGCTGAGCTTGCGCAAGCCCTGCGTTTGACGCAACCACTCATAGAATATTATTAATATTTCAGGTTTAATAAAGCATACATTATATAAATTTATCCTACAATCTGTGGATTTCATGGTAGAATCAAGTTTTGGTGACAATGTACCAAAACCATTTAGGGATACCATTTAAGGAAATTAAAGTTAAAAACAAGGAATAAAAGTAAATGATACGAATTTCCTACCTACACTCATCTGGCTACGAATACAGCATTAGAAAGAATAGTCATAGATGAGGTAAAAGTTTGATTTCAATGATTGTGTGACAAAATTTCAAGATGCCATACATTCTACTTCTGTCATGGCTGGCCCTAGAGTTTAACATGGAATATGAATCAAAGAATGTGAATAATTTACTTCACATAAATAAAGCAAGTTTTGCCAATGGTGACGCTCAAGTTAAGTGCCCATAAAAACTGCTAGCTGGTACAGGATTCAAAATGAAGGCTTGCCGTTCTCAGGGTAAGTATCTTTACAGTGAACTGACCCCACATCACTTTCACACCCTGCCTTTTTAGCCCCGATCATGTCGAATTTTTGTTTTTTACTTCTCTCATTATGCCATTTTAGCAAATACTGTTGCTGATGCTCCTTAATTAGAAATATTTTTCAGTAATAATAAAGATAGTGAAAACAGTCATAGCTTATCACTGCAGAAGAGGCAACAATAAAGAAATAGACACACACACAAAACCATGAACGAAAAAAGTACATTTTTTGGGTAAGGGGCTTGGCCATTAATGAGAGCTGTTGCAGAGTTGTAGGTTTTATTACTACAGATGTCTTAAAGATAGCAGGATGTGACAATATTTTTTAAAATTTAAATGTTTATTTCTGGTTTGAGTGTTCTCCTTTTTATACCTGACCCCATTTCCTTTCTTTATTTCTATTTGTTCATTGCTACAATTTTAATCTACCCTCTCCATTTCTATTTTTGTGTATCTACACCATTGATCTATAGTGATTCTTTATTATTATTTATATGAAAAGGAGAGATAAAATAGACTCGTCACTTTCCAATGTTGAAGGAAGGAGGGCTGCAGCAACAAAAAACATTACACAAACACAGAACATTTTGGGCTTTGCCCCTGTTGATTAATATAGGAGTTGAATCACAGGGTAGGTCAGCATATGTGGCTGCCATTACACATTCAACTATAGTATGTGATGTGTCTAATTTCTTTTTCATATTAACATCTCATTGCATTTCTTCCTTCTCCATTTAAAATTTTCTGACTGGCTCTTTTGAATCAATCAGAAAATCATATGAAAAAAGCATGTGTTTAATGCAAAGCATTATTCAATAAAGTAATAATTGCATAATTTTACATTACATATTTTTCTTACCATACTCATCTTTCCTGTTGTACACACCACGGACAGTTTTACACAGGCTACCATCACCGAGGCAAACGCCACATTCATCTTCTTTTGCACCAGAATCTATACCCCAGTCACAACCAACATGCTGGAAAGTGAACAGCAGACTAATTTAAGTCATTTAAATTTTGAAAAATGCCTTATGTCATCAATAAATAGGGTACAAACAATCTGTTGAAAAATCTATTACAATGAGAAAATGTTCTAGAAAATTTCTTCTGTAATAGTTTTAGTGAGATTTTTTTAATAATATAGTAATCTATATTTTACTATGTAACACCCAAAAGGGTTGACTTATTAAATACATTATTACATCCATTAACATCTAGGTTTACAGATGACTACAAGCTACTTTGACAAATAACAGTTTGAAGAAGTATAGGGGAATATCACATGAAGTTTTTCTTATTGTTTAAGAAAAGGAACTGGATGTATTGTAAGTGTAATGTTATTTTCTCCACCAAATGGTATTTAAATGCTTTTAGTTCTAAGGTGCAATTGATTAACTGTCTAAGCTAATTACTTTCATGTTGAACTTATACCGGTAATCAAAATGAACATAATTAAACACAAGTACATGTATAGAAATTTCCTGATAACATTGGGCAACAACGATTTTGGTGTCTAGGAAATAAGCATAATTTCTGTATGAAATTGGTCCCCTGATTCTGAATATGACCTTCATTTTAACGAATCAGGTCTAAATTTTGAGCTACATAACATGCCGCTGTTCTGTATTAGGTGTTAGTCAAAGTGAATGATGTTTATAGGAGGGTGCATGTGAGTGACAGTCCATATGTTACTTTTCATTCTAACATGTAAATATGACGTGAATGGTGTTTGATAAGAGTCGTGTTTAATTTCGGTGTCTGGAACTCATTTTTAGTAGAGATTTACCACAGATGCCGTGTTAAAATCATCCCTGTCTGAAGTAATGAAGCTCACCTACTCACTCACAGTCTATTCATTTTCAAGGTCATTATGTATGTATGTACATCAATTCCATTGCAATTGATGAATTTTCTCTTAGGACCACAATTGGGTAACACAATGTGAGATAATAGAGAGAAACTGTGACAAATACTGTATTGATAAAGACTGGCCCCTCAAAAAAATCTGACTCCCTTTAGAACTGCCAACGTATCAGAAGAACCTTTAGCTCAGTGAGAAAAAAATCATCTTACCCAACTTTGAATAAAAAACTCGGATGAATAAATCAATTTGTCAAAGCTTTGTACAAACATGGGGAGTGCTTCAAGTATATCTGCAGTGTGATAACAGATACAACTGTTAAAATCTTAAAATAGGGATTTTTGATGGACCAATGATCTATAAGTTTATAAAGAATACAAATTTTGTGAAAACTATGCACGAGAATGAAGCACTAGAAGCAGCGTAAAATTTCCTTCATCATTATTACTATCACTATTACTCCGCGATTCCCTAAAAGTGTGTGGCGGAGGGTGCATTGCACCTATCCGAAAGGGTAATAGTTTGGAAGGGATATATGGGATATGGCAGGAGGCGCCCATGGGCTATTGTGAGGAACAATCCCAGCATTTGCGTGGAGTGATCTGGGAAAACCATGGAAAACCCAGATCAGGATGGCCGGAGAGCTTTATCGAAAGCTACTCCTGTCGGATTTTAAGTTTACTCACCCAGCAAATCCCTTCTATTCCATTCCCTAATCGCTCGTGGAAAAAAATGAATACAGAAAAGAATCAGTTCTGGCCCTGATTTCTCTTATCTTATTTTCCCGGTCATTCCGAGATATGAACGTTGCTGGTAGCAATATTATCATCAGTGTTCTGCCCTAAGGCATATTTTCACATGGCTGCTCTCCATGCTCTTCTGCCTTCTGCCCTTCTCTACATGTCCATGTAGTTACCGTTATCTCTGATGTTAACTGTAATTTTGCACCTCATTCTTCCTCTCACTCTCCTAGTCCTTCCAAGGCATCTCTTAGCAAGCAATCCCCTCTCAGCAAGTGTCCCGTTCAGTTCTTCCTATCTTTTATGACTTGGAATATTTTTCTCCTTTCATCAACCTTATCCGGCACTTCAATATTATTTACTTTATCCATTCAGTTTATCCTCTCCATTCTCTTCCACATCCACATCTCAACGCTTCTTACCGTTTTTCATCTTCTCGCCTAAACGTCCACATCTCTGCCCCCACAGAGAGCCACACAACATTTGCCACGTCTTTTCCTGAGCATTATGCCTACTTTTCCAGTTAATAGTTGTCTCTTCCTATTAAACGCTGCCTTTGCTACGACAATGTGAGTTTTTACCTCTTGGTGGCATCTCAACTCTTCAGTGATTGTACTTCCAAGATATTTGAAGGATCTTACTTGGCTGATATCAATTAGTCCTACATTTAAGTTAATTAGTTTTCTTCCTTTGCCAACACTATACTGTATTCATTTTCATTCCAAACTTTTCACAAGTTTCATGTAGCTCTTTAGCATTCTGTTACGAGTTTGTTCACTTTCTTCCAACAAGACCATTTCATAGGCAAATCGTATGCAGTCTTCTCTTTCCACCAATACACACTCCTCTTTTTCCATTTCAGCATTTTCCAATAATTTGTTCTAGGTATAAATTGAATAATAATGGGAAGACAAACAACATTGCCTTACGCCTCTCCCAATGCTGCTTTCTCCTGACATCTCGTTTCCAATATTTATTCTTACTTTCTGTTGTAAGTATAGGTTCTGTACCAACCTTCTCTCCTTCAAATATACTTCCTTTCTCTTCAAGATATCCATCAGCTTTTTCTATTGCATCCTGTCAAAAGCTTTTTGCAAATCAATAAAGATAGCATAAATATCTCTTACATTCTCAATATATCTTTCCCCTATGATTCTTAACAGGCCAAATCATAAGAGGAAAAATTACAGATGCTTTGTCAGTAGCATGGTGTCAACATTTTGTGATACTGGCATGAATATGAGCATCAAAATCCATTTTAATTTTAGTCATCTTGATCAATTTCCTAATAATTTCAGAGATGTCAGTAACGAACAAGGCGAACGATTGCATTGGGACATTGAGGAAATGGAAACTGGTAGTAAGGGACACTGTGATAATGGTCGACTGTTCCTGGTATTTAAAAAGAGAGAAGCCTGTTGCTCAATATTTATGGTGCACAAAGAAGCGTAAATTTATGCCTTTAATTTTTATTTTGAAATATGTGCATTTTCAATTTATTTTGAATATGTATTTGAGTTTTGTTTATGGGTTACACACATTTTATCCCTTAATATTCTTTGCCTCTTATATTAATAAAATAAATTTGTTAAAGAAACAGACTCTTTTTGATTCCCCTAAAACACACTAATATTGGCCCATGTACACTGTTGGAAATATCTTTTACAATGTAATGGAGTCAAATGGAGATTAGTGCCATATAAAAAAGAGCTATATCTGATAGAAAAAACAGAAGTCATATTCAAATTTATCAGCCAAAGTTAACAAATAATTTGTTAAAATATTCCAGGCACCAGACAAAAAAGATTTATTTGTTGCCCTGTGAGATAAAATGGTAGTAATCACCACCAGAGAAGAATACCTGTGGCTTTAGATGTGTGTTTTAAAACACAATATTTTGACCATAGCTGTACTGTTGTATTCCTCAGATTCTAGGTAGAAACACTAGTTGGTTCCACCCCCTTCCTATGTGTCCTTTAGACAGCTGCAGGCACTATTTAAAGAAAACTATCACTGATCCCAACAGTTATTAAGTAATAACACTTTGTGATGTGTAGATCAACATTATCTCATAGTTGATGAAGAAGATACTTTATTGTTATCAGCAGGCATCAAATTGTTGTTACACAATATTTAGGCAGGACCCAAGCTTCCGAGAATTTGTGCCACATAGCGGCAAAACAGCAAAACTTATGTATATATTCTTCAATCTCGTGTATGTGTAGCGATTGACACTCTAGTGGACCGAATGTGGCTTTTGTCATAATCTCCCCTCTTGACATTCTACTTTTCCAGCATTTCTCCCACAATGGCAAAGTTTTCTGTACATACTTCATCCAACTATCTCACAATATTTATTGGGTGTAATCAGTTGACGGAGTTAGATTTTCTCCGGCTGCTGAGCCAGTCTAGTTTGTGATTTCAGGTAATCTGAAGTAATCTGAAGTAATAGACTTGATGAAGACAAATGAGCTGTTTGTTGAAACGTTGTCATTTTACGACGCTATCCAGCTGAACTCCTGTAAAGAATTCATTTCAACAATGCGCCAGGAAAGTCTCCACTCACATATTAGATACCTTTATGGGGAGGATATGTTTCATCATGTCAAGCAGTTTGAGAAACTGTGCAGGAAGAAAGCAAGATTGCTTATCTCCTTGACATTTCTTTTGAGGTGCCAAGGCCATAATATCGTGCCTCTTTTCGCTACGGTGAAACATCATATTGACAGCATTGACACTAAGAAAATGTTACGTTGAGCCAGCCTATCGCTTGTTCGGGAGCATATCCGATTTACACACTTTGAGTTGGACCAAAACAGTCGGTCCTTGTTTTCTTGTCATCTTTACCTGTCGACAAGACTCTAGCCTTATTCTTGGGACTGGGTGGACACAACTATGTCTGCTCAAATCAACCTGGAATTGGAGAATACTGCAGCAAGACACATTGCCAAATACAACCGGTTGGCGGGAACAGACCAAAGCAGCAAACATGCTGTGTCCGATCGTTCTGTGGTCAACCTCACCGGGATTCGCCTTGATGACGCAACTACTTCTGTGCTGGCCAGGGGCCTTAATTTCGCTTCTGCCCCTAGGCGTATACCCTCTAAGGAGATAATCTGTTCGCTAGAACAGGCTGTGCACTGTTTGCCAAGTGAAGAAACCTAAGAAATATGAAGGGAGACCTGTCGAGTTTTGAAGAGGGCCAAGAAAAAATATCACTGTTGCAGAGCGTAAAGCACTAGTTGCTTTACGTCACAGGTATGACATAGTAATTTTACCAGCAGATAGAAGTAACTCTACTGTTCTTCTTTCTGCAGTGCAATATGACAGAAAGGTGATGAGCCTCTTTTAATGACGCATCTTACATACCGTTGAACGCTGACTCGACCGTTAAAGTTGTGAAGAAGACAATGGCCCTCGTCAAAAAGGCCGAACTACCAGAGGAGGTGATTGAGAGAATTAGGCTCCATGCCACGAGACCACCGAGACTTTATGGTTAACCCAAGATCCATAAACAGGGTGTGCCTTTATGTCCCATTGTCAGTGCTATTGGGTCACTGACTTACCAGCTTGCTAAGTATCTGGCGCGTCTTCTTAGTCCCTTTGTGGGTTGTTGTTGCCACCATGTCAAGAATTAAGCTGAATTCATGAAAACCATGCAGTCTTTAACAGATTCTGACATCCTTGTTAGTTTTGATGTTGTGTCTCTCTTTACCCGTGCGCTGGTAAAGGACAATCTGGACTTGATTCGTCATCATTTAGAGCCGAGTACCGCAGACCTCTTTGACCACTTATTTTATGTATGGAGGGAAGTACTATGAACAATCGGATGGAGTGGCCATGGGATCTCACCGGTAGTAGCAAACCTCTAGATAGAAGATTTCGCTGAATGTATTACCGAGCACAAACAATAATTAAGGCTGGTACAGGTGGAAAAGTCCGCAATAGTTGAACATGCTTTCGATGAAGAGCATAAGATAGAGCTTGATAAAATGGTGGTGCTGGCCAGGGTGTCTTCATTCTGGGACTCAGTAATTGGGGAGGCATTGGAAATACAGCTTAATGATAATAACATCAAGATGGACAGCGGAATCTACCTGAGTGAAGCTGGAGATCAATTATTAGGGGTCTACGTCTTGAACGAGAGAAATCTTCTCAACAAGGTGTAATGGATGCAAATTGACACCATAGATTAATGCCAGCACATCCAGCTACCAGTTAAACAATGCTGGGTGTGGCGAGTACTTGGATGGGTGACTGGGTATGGCGCCATATGCAGTCCACAACATTGATACCGTCAGTTCGCAGATCGCGTATTCCAGTTCTGCCGTGCGCTGATTGGGCATAATGGCAATCATCAGTAGATGGAGTTGGATTTTCGCCGGCTGCTGAGCCAGTCTAGTTTGGATTTCAGGCAATAATGTCTGAAGTAATAGACCTGATGAAGACAACAGCGCCGGTTGTTGAAACGTTGTCATTTTATGACGCTATCCAGATGAACGCCTGTGAAGAATTCATTTCATCAATACGCCAGGAAAGGCTCCACTCAAATATTGTTCTTGATTTTTCCATTTAATGATTTTCTTTTATTTAAATATGCCTCATACAGTCTATTTGATGCCATTCTCATCACACAACCAAACCGTTTCAGTCTTGATACTCCAAGGATGACATGAGCACTTTTTTGTAGTCCTAGCTGAAGCCAGACTGTTCTGCTTCTGATTTTGTCTTGGTATTCTGGATACTTGAGATGAGGAATTTCATTTGAATCACTTGAATTTGATTTCAGTCCCTTCTATTCAGAGTGGCAATGTATCAAAAGTGTTATGATGAAATATATGTGTTAGCTCATAGATTGTCTTGGCCCTTTGGATTGAGGTCGTCACTACAGAACACTCCATTTTTGGATGGGATTTTTGTTAAAACGCTCTGTTATGACTTAAAAATTGATGAGATCTGGTGATAACTTTTGTGTGTATAAGTTAAATGGCATCAAAAAGTATATAAGCAGAGCGCAAAGCATATTACTACTCTGTGCCTCAGCATTAGGGGTAGACCACATTGATATAATGATTGAAATTTCATATAATTAAAAACTGAAATAGTTGTAAGTAGAAGAATTTCTCCTTGAGAGCTTTCATATTTAATCACATCCACCTCTAACCTTCCTTTGGTTTATCAGATATAAAAGTAAGGAGGGAGACGTATACTGAATAAAAAGAGCGGAAAAGAGAAAGCAGATGCAATGCTAAAAATATTTTAAGCATCTTGTAACAATATGCTTATAATTGGATAAAGGTGACAGTGAAACTACTGTTATGAAAACAAGGAAGAATAGGGAAAACTATTCATAACTCGTCTATGGAATTAAGAAATTTGATGTAAAATAATTACTCTGTTAGCTATTGTTATAGCAAGAGTGGCATAATTAGCTGAACAGATTCATCACATGGTCATTTGACATGGCACATGCAAGAGAGTAGCAAGATGGGTATAATGTTGGAAAGTTGAATGTTAATTTGTGTAAGCTTAATTAATGTCCAGTTTGTGAATAATTCATCAATGCTCAATTATTCTATAGCCAGCAAAAATAATATGTTTTGGTAGCCAGCACGAGAGAGTAGTATAAGAGATATAGTGCACACATGGTTATATCATGACTCAGTTTTCTTTTTAGCAATCATAAGAAAGAATTTTAAGTTGCTTCTAATGTTTATAAGATGGAAGAAAGAGGTTAACTATTCATTGTAAAGGAGAAAAGAATTCTTAAGGTTTAGTGAACTGACAACATTTCTTCTCGGGTTTGCAGCCGGATTTTATTAAAAAGTGACAAGCTATCGGCAACTATCTCAGCAGCCATCATCAGGTCAATTATGGCTGCTGAGCTAGTTGCCGAAAGCTTGTCGCTTTTTAATAAAATCCGGCTGCAAACCCGAGAAGATTTGTTGTCATTTATTCGCCGGGAAAGCCTACACTCACATGTTTAGTGAACTGTTCAAGTGAGACTTTGTACAATTTTTGGAGTGATATTAAAAGCATTTGAAGCCTAAGAAAACATGAAAATAAATGCAAGGAAATTTGAACAAACATAATTTTGGCTGATTGTGAACAACTTTAGTTAAAAAGAGTTTCAATCAATATACCTTACATTATCAGCAGAATGGTGGAATGCACTGCAAATCAAAACTTTATCATTCAGCATTTAAACTACCCTTCAGAATCTCCCAGCCAATAGTGTCATATGCAATTTATTTATTTTATAATATTGGTAATAGTGATAATTCTTTTTTTTTTTTAAGTGAAGAACATTTCATGTAATATTACAAGGTGTTCTAAAAAGAATGCTTAGGCTAATACACTGCAGTGCATTTTTAACATCCATGACAGTGAAACAATGTACATATAATATGAAAGTATGCAGAACCATTCAAACTTTTATTCATAACATCTTGCTATGCTACAAAATGTAAGGGCAGTAAAAAGAAGGTAGCAGTTTCCTGGAATGTATTTTCAGTACCATTATACATTTCAGTACAGTACAGTCTACTTTTTTATATCAGCGAGTAAAATACCAAAATGATTGGGTGGAGATAATTCAATAGTTTAATTCCTGAATGCTCGAATTAAAGTTGTTGAGTTATAGAAATAAATGGTTGAAATCACTTTGCCTCCTTGGCGAGATATCAACTTTCATTAATGTTAAATATTCAATACAATGTATCATATTTTCTGGGGCATCAAACTTAAATTTAATATTGAGAAGAAAAATCTTTTAGGCAATGAAACAAAGGTATGAAAACAATTTAAATTTCTTCCATCCTTCCTTACATAAACAAAGATGAGGTTAATAATGTTAATGTGTTGTACCCAATATACATGCACGATGGAAGCACTGAGTTTGCACTTGAGTTAATGGTGCTTACTTGTTACTGTGACTACGGACTGTTAAATGTCAGTGAACACTTAGTACCCCTACATTCTAAAGAAAATATTATAACTATTACACAAATTCAGTAATTCTAACTGATGAATTTAGACAGTGCTATTAGAATCAAAAAGAGGAATAAGTTTTACCAATTAGTTGTGATTATAAAGCTTACCCTACATATGCCATTCAGACAAACATCCTTGGATCCTGGATTGCAAGGTGTTCCATCTACCACACGGTCAACTACATTGCGTGAATCTTCTTCTCCTTTGCAGTAAAGTGTACAGGGCTGCTCTGTAAAATAATATACAAAGTTACTGGAATTTCCCATTAAAAATAAGAAATCTCATATGAAATACATGACAGTTGCACTGAAGTCCCAAAAGTCATGGGACACCTTCCAGTGGGATCACCCATTGTCCGGTGCAGTGCAGCAAACTGATGTAGCAGTGACTCAACAAATCCCCTAAAGAAATAGTAAGCCCAGCTTCTCTAAAACCATCCATAAAACTGAAAGTGTTGCCATTGTACATCTCAGATATGTTCAATTACATTTACATCTCACAATCTAGTTGGCCACACTATTTGCTGGAATTTTTCAGAATCTTCCTCAAACTAAATGTGAATGATTTTGGCCCGGCGACATGGCCATCGTCGTCCTGGAAAAGTCCATTGTTGTTTGGGAACCTGAAGCCATGAATGGCATCCCAGCAGCTGAACAAAACCATTTCCGGTGAATGGTCAGTTCAGTTTGACCAGAGGCCCCAGACTGCGTACCAGGATGGAGCCACCATTAGATTTCACGGTAGCTTTCTGACAACCTGGGCCTATGCCATTACACCTTCAACTATGATAAATTAGTCTTCTTTACCATAAAAAGTATCTGATGTCCCATCTTCTATATCATCGGTTTGATCCACTGGTCTTTCTTATGCTGGAGGGCCAACCCACAGGTTCTTGAAGAGGATTCATTTCTGCGCTTATTTTACTCTGTGACTTTGATTTGGAGAATACAATGAAGCGGTTACATTTTCTCATTTTTTTTAGAAACCCAACTGCCTATTTAAGTTTGCTTCTTTTGTCTCCTGCAAATTTCTTGCTTGTATGCACTTTGATTGTGTTGAATTAATTATGCTATTCTTCCGCAAACATGTTCTTTTCCAGATTTGTTCATGTGCAGCCCATGCCTTGTAAATTGTTTTCTGCTTAGCCCTTCAATCTCAAAATTAATACTGAATCAATCAATGTTAACGTTGTTTAATGAGGTGATGAACTTCCAGAAATATCTGTTGGCAGATTTAATTTACAAGCTTAAATTCTGGACATGTCTGAGTGGAAGTTCATTTAGATTTAGAATGACAGCTTGTATGTGAGTGAGACAGTTTTTGGAAGGTACGCTAGCAGCAAGCAACACTGCCTCTGAGGTATTTCCTTTAACACAGGAAGTGTGGTGTAAGCTACGAGTGAAGAGAGTTAATTGAAGTGCCGAGTGAGTGCAGTCAAATTGAGTGTGGCCCACCCGGAGTTACGAGTGGAAGGTCGAGAAGCAGACAGATATGACTGAACAGATAGAAATGGTTCTGGACCGATACATCAAAAACCCATTAGCATAAAGAAACAGTACACCACAGTCCGTATAAGTCAGTAAGGAGATTTTATATAACAGTATGTGGCAGAATATGGTTAGAAAGAGCTTCTCATAACCTCGGCAAAACTGCAGTTTAAACAAATAAGAAAAGGAACAGTGGCACAGTCTGTAAAAGAAAACACAAAAAATTATTTAGCAGGGAGTTGATATTAGATTACTGAATAACAAAAGAAATATAGTTACCAGGATAATTGTTAAAACATCCATGCCATCCAACAGATCTGGATGCCTCCAACATATGATCTCCTACGTCTAAAAATAAATGTACGGCTGAAAAACATTTTGAGTTAATTGAAGACATGATAGCAGCCATAAATGGTATTTCCCAGACCTTCAAGAGTCACACTGCTGTGATGGAATCCATTTGTTGGAAAAACATTGGACCAAGTGCATTGAGCTAAAGGGAGATTATATACAAAAATAGATCCATTTTTGTATTATTGTGATGAGCTAACTCAGAGTCAATTTTCCTATACTGAACCACCTTGAGTTGATATTTCTTTTAAAGCAAAGCTAAAACTGTATGCAAAGAGCTTCATGTTGTCACAGTCATCTGAGAAAGAGATCACAAATAATGGAAACTGAACTGTTTACTGAGTTTATAATGTTGCCCATATTTTTTCTTAAGCTATGTGAAAGTTATGCTCTGCAGCAATGAGCAGGGGAAGAGGCCTACCAGAAGACTGCAACCAATTTAGATGGTTCTGGAGTAGAGAGAGAGCCATGGGAATGTACTGGAGGCATACAGCACAGGACAAATCTGGAAGAGACTATTATAACTGGAAATAATATGCTGGACAAACCACAGAAGCCAAAACACCATATGAAGATGATAATTTCTACACACAATTTATTCAATGTCCAAGCTACCACTCGGAACATAGTGTTCTAATATATCTCTGGTAATCTTGTGACTGACACAATGCAGCGCGTTAGTTAGATCACAAAAGATTATTATTCTGAGCATTTCTTACAATGTTGCCTATGAAACAAAAAATCGCAATCTCTCTTAATCTAAAACCAAACTGAACATTACAGAGTATTTAATTATCATAAAGATGTGCACACATCCTTTAATACAGTTCATTTTCTAATTTCTTTTAAACTGTAAATACAAGCAATACTGATCTGCAGTTTTCATTCTGCAAATTAAAACTCTTCTTTTTTTTCTTTCGGTATTTTAAAAAAAAAAAAAAAAAAAAAAAAAAAAAAAAAAAAAAAAAAAAAAAAAAAAATGACTTGAGTATGACATCTGGAATCAGTGAACATATCTACTTCAAAGATACTACTATGCAAGTGGAAATTTTCCCAGCATATTGTTGAAATGAATTCTTCACAGGAGTTCAGCCGGATAGCGTCACAAGATGACAATGTTTCAACAACCGGTTCGGTTGTCTTCATCAGGTATATTACTTCAGATATTAGTACCTGAAATCACAAACTAAACTGCAATTAATATCTGAAGTAATAGACTTGATGAAGACAACCAAGCCAGTTGTCGAAACATAATCATTTTAAGATGCTATCTGGCTGAACTCCTGTGAAGAACTCATTTAAAAAATACTACTGACAATTATTATAATAATGGAGCTACAATGTTCAAGCCTATGAAGAAAACTCATTGTACTCATTGTATTGAAGGAATTTAATAATCTTCTTCTCACTGCTTTAACAAGTTATAATCGTCATAGGTACAGGAAAATTTGGAGTTTTCGTTTTACTGACGCTGAGTATTTTATATCTGATGCCAGGTCGTACTACGTACTAACAGAGGAAGTGAAGTATTGCCATCTGTCTGCTAAATGTGTGACTATATTCTGTATGTGATAAGTATATATTTTGTTTGTGAAATTGTTAACTGTCCCAGCATTTTTACTCAATGGCTGTGTGAAGACAGTGTTAAATCCACAATCAGGATTACCGGTACGCTCTTACCTCCCGATCCAGTGCCAAAGTGGTGCGTTACAGAGAGATTTAACGGTTTCTTTCTATTTCATTATGTCCAGTGACAAACACTTAATTTCAACTTTTGCTGACAGTGATTTAAGAGTTTAGTTCAACATCAGTGCGGATATAAAATATTAAATT
Organism: Vandiemenella viatica; assembly: GCA_031002005.1. Taxonomy (NCBI): domain Eukaryota; kingdom Metazoa; phylum Arthropoda; class Insecta; order Orthoptera; family Morabidae; genus Vandiemenella; species Vandiemenella viatica. The sequence goes on from JARYHS010012519.1 coordinate 6,589,029, forward strand.
CTGCAAGGTAGTGGTATCATGTCAGCATTACATCAGGAAAAATGAAAATTTCTTGCATTTGTAATATTTCTAATTCAGCTTATACAAGACTGAAATAAATATGGGTAACTATTTGCACCTTATTTCTCCTCCTCCCCCACATTGTAGGGCCTATGAGGACCACATGAACACCTGTGGTCTGATCATTCAGGCAGCTTAGTCTGGAGCCCCACCACAACAAGAACCAGATTGTTAGGCCTCGAACATTTATCTTAGGGAAGGAACGTTTATGTGGTCATCTGTCTGCTGTATGATAAGTGCATTTTTTATTGTGAAATGTGTTGTTAATGAAACAGAAATAGGAGACCATCCCAGCAATCACCTAGACCAGTAGTCAGCAAACTTTAGAAGCTAAAGTGCCAATTTCACCATTAAAGGCATCGGGAAACATTTGTAAGAGCCATAGAGCTGTTAATATCTTAGTAAATAATTTTTAGTATAATTTATTCAATAATCAATACAACATCATACATAAATTTTTCTAAAGAATACATTCATAAATAATTCACAAGTAAGTAGTGAGCATTTTAATTAATGAGAACAATGTACTTGTATTTTCTTAGAAAGTATTAAAATACTAGGTGCATAACTTGTTGTTTTTAATTTCACACATAAATCCAAATGTTCATGGGTTAATTGGGTTCTAAATTTGTTTTTAGTAAAGTTTATATACTAAAAAGTATGTCGAACCAAAGAATCTCTCTTGGCGATTTTCTGGCTCACAATGAAACTGGTACTGAAGCAAAAGACTCAATCCATTCACTTTTGTATTCACGATGGTCAGGTGTTATATTTGCAACAGCCATTTAACAGTATCTTTAAAGAAAGGTTAAAAATATGTTTTTAAGAATTACATAAGAAAAAAGCTAACAGACCACCAAATGAATTTGAAAGGCGATATATACCCGAGATATGAATATTCACAATTTAAAATCACAAACAATTACTTAACCAGATACAAGAAATTAACTGGTGCGAAAACACTTAAACAGTGGCCTAAAATTATTGTTGTATTTTATTTAATTGGATGTTATTGTCAGTAAAATTTGGCAAAAGAACTTGCTGTTGATGGCATCTGGTAGCTTTCAAGTCTTTAGATCTTGGTGATGTTGCTGCTGCATGTTGCCGTATGTAGCTCAGGAGCTACGTTTAGCAGACCCCCGACCTAGACAATTGCAGGAAACTGCTTAAAAACTACGATCAGGAAAACCGGTATGTGGCGATCGGAACTGTACACCCATAATCCAGCCACACTGGTGGGTCACCTTTGTTTTTATTATTATTATTTAAAGAAAATTACTTACTTGGATCATAGTAAGGTATCCACTTTTGTCTCTTGTTTTCATATGTGAGGTTGTTATATTTGGCACACTGTAGTTCCCGTAATGTTGGTTCTCCTTTCGGGCAGGGCTATATCAAAATATGAGTGCTGTAAGTGTTGCAATGAGTCATCCAATCATGAGATTTAAGAAATATATGTAATTTTAATTAATATTAACACAATTTTTAAAAGTTTTTGACATAAAAATAACACTGTATACACAGAATGTTTACACTGTATACATCAAATTATTGTAAGCAAAAACAGTTAAGATAAACCTACATTTATGATACGTTAAATCAAAAAATATAGTTATCAAAAACATCAATTACTACAGTAAAACAACAAATACAAATAAATTTAATTTAATTTAATCCAATTTCATTTTTTTATTTTTATTTTTTTAAAATTGTTATAATCTTAAATTCTTTCAAAGAATTTCACCAACATTTGCCCTTTATGAATTTTGATGTTTTCCACAAATTGTTCCACACTTCTTTCGGTAATCTAGACCAGTCTACAACTACCCCTAAAGAGAATTTTCTTTACTTCCTCGCACCTCATATCAAGAGCTAGCTTATGGTTAAGCTCAGATCTTCCTGTCCATACGCTACACTTAATCCTTCTATCAACATCTGGCCAAGCACCATCACCAACATAAGCCCACTGCACATAAGCAATCTCTTGACCCACCTACTCTCTTCCAATTTCATAACTAGGCTCCTTTTTCTTACCAGTTACTGATTGCATTCTGCAGTAACTTTCACAAATCTAGCTGCCTTTCATTGCACACACTCCAACTCCTAAATTTGATACCCAAAATGTAGATCTCATACTCCACCACCACCTTCAAGAAATGGTCTGATCAAGATTTTGTACATCTCTTCACATAATGGAGGACACTGAAACCACATTTCACCACCCACCCAATTAAGTTTACTATAAAATCTTAAGCCAAGGTATTAACAGTTTAGTTCTCCAACTTGCAATTCCTCCTGCATCCTATAATTACAGAAAACCTGTAATGAGGTACTGATTTCTGCAGTAAAGCATAACATGGAATAAAATATAATATTAAGATTCTGTAACTGAATCAGAGTTTTCACAGGGTGAAAGTGAAGTATTTGTATAAGTTTGGAAGGGAAAGAACAAAGATGGGAGTTATTTAGTTAGAAAAACTGGACAAAAATTCAGTACAGAAGAGATGATAGAAGCTGAAATGATGTTAAATTGATGGAAGAAGACTGAAAATAAGATTTTAAAGTATGGGAATGTGGAAACAAAGAACTGTAATAATAAAACACATAATTTTTCAACAATAAAAATTAGAAAGAAGTCATAGTGATATCAGGAATACAGAGGTCTTAGGGGAGATGAATTAAATATTATTTTTAATAAATGGCATTTAGAAGGAGAAAACTTTTTAACAAATATTAAGGAAAGCAGATTAATAAAGTGTTTTTTTGTTTTGTTTTTTTGTTTTGGTAGAAGTATTTTTAGAGAATTGAAGAAAAGTATCACATTTTATATACACATAAAAACAGGAATGGTAAATGCAGTCAGCACTTAAAAAACTTAGTATGTAAGTTGAAAATAAAGGTCAGTGATTGGAGAGCTAAGGTCACATACAATTGTGATAGGAGCTGTAAATACCAGGTTTTGGATCACATCACCAGGAGTTAGCTGGGAGCAGTTTGAGGAGGTCAATGTACAGTTGGTTGCAGGATCCCAGTAAATGGTCTAATGTGAAGAATGGTTTCAGCAGCCATTGTTAATAGGTAGTGTCCAAAAACAAACATGTAACAGGTTCCATTTTGAAATTGTTTAAATCTGTGGAACAATAGTTGGTTTAAAATGTAGGGAGTATTTATCACAGTTGTGTTTCATCAGTTATAATTTAACCTGCATCCACATCTGGAAAAGAAGTTCGATTTGAAGATATCAAATATTTTTGTGGTGGTGGTATTGGTGGCTGTTGGTTATAGAACTGTAAATATACAGTAACTTTCAATCTTCAAAAGTCTATTTTTCAGTAAATTAGAAACCTTCACTTCATTCAGTGAAAAATATTTATTTTATGTTTTTCAGTTGAGTGACAAACACACAATTAACATGTGATACTTTCATTAAGAATTCATTACATAGGCTTTAAACAACTGATCCACAGATAGTACCATTGATGGGTGACTCGTAAGTAAATTACAGTAATTTAAAATAATGAACCAGCAGCAAATCTGCAACAGACCTTTACTTCTTTATCTGTATTCTATGTAAGTCAACACTCCTAAAAAATACCACACGTCCCCTCAACTGCTACAGGTGGCCGCACCCCAAGTTGACAACTCCTGTGGGATGTCTGTATATTGTGATGTGCCAGATAAAAGTAAGAATGTCTCATACGTTGTGACATTTCAGGAAATGCAGGGTATGTTTAATGTGTGAACAGAGATGATTGACAATAAATTGGCTGAGCTGATCTAGGAAAGTTGAGAGGCATTGATCATGAATTTTTTGGAATAGGCAAAGACTGGGTGTTCACTACTTCTCTGGGTTTAAGAGGAAAATAGACCTTCAGCCATTTACTTTGATGAGACTCAGGAATTCCTCACAGATGAGAGGTGCAAGAGAAAATGATGACCGCAATAAAAGGAAAATGGATTATTCAACATCAGTATGAACAAGGATAAGGCGGAAAAACCATACCTGATATTAGTTTTCTTCTTCATCATCCTATCCAGTGTTAGACCTGGTAGCCTGTTACGGTCTCAATCCTCTAATATCAGTAATGTTCTTAAGAAATTAAATTTGCTTCATTAGCAACATTATTTCACCTTTTGTTTGCAGTAAGATGATATAAAATAACATATATTGTAATTTATAAACAACTACACACACACATTTTGTAACTTACATGTGTGTTACACATTCGGTAGCGACGTCGTTCCCCAATGCAGTACTTCCCTCCAAACCGAGGTGTGGGGTTGTTGCACTGGCGCTCAGTTACGGATATTCCAGCTCCACAAGTCCGTGTGCATTCACTCCAATCACTCCAGCCACCCCATCCACCTTGCACTGGATCAGGTCGATCTGTCACATCAACGCATTGACGGTTCTGACACCACTATAAAATAAAATGTTGAAAATGTAGGGTACAGATCACTTTCAAACAAATGTGAACAGCCATGGCTTCAGTGCATTTTACATAATAGTTAATAGAATTGATAATATATGATGGCACTGAATATCAGTTTTAAGTAAGAACTGAAAAACAATATAATTATGTGCAACAGCTGATAGTAGGATCACATAGCTGGTACACAAGAACAAGAGAAGGAACTGAGAAAAAACTGCAGCTTAAACCACACTATGGCCTTTGGTCATGTTAGTATTATGTGCAGAATGTTAATTAATGAAACAAAATAATGTTTCTATACATTTGTAAATACCAAATTCAGTTAACATTTAATGCAATCATCATGTAATGTGTGGTCTGGTAGTTCAGTGATTATGATGCCCGATTAGAGATCGAAAGGTCCCTTGTTCAGATCCATCTTGGTGGAGATTTTCAAAGGTCCTTAACCTGACCTTCACCTCTGACACAGCTTGCTGTGCAATGTAAAGTATGCCAGAACATGTTCCTGACTCGAATTACATGTTAAACTGTAAGTCCAATTTAGGTTAAGACAGGCACAACACAGACCCATGCACTGCAAATCGAAACTTTTTCAATCAGCGATTGAAACCTTTGCAGTTATCCTGGCCAATACTGCCATACACATTACATTTATAGTTAATGTATCATTGCTAACTGAGGATGACCTCATAATGGAACAATTCTTTACGATATTCTAGACGAAACAATTACTATGTGCTGTCAGTATTAGCTGAAGGTCACTGGCTGCTGAAGGGTGGAATCCGAAGTTGTCAAGTCTTGGCTAAATAACTATTCTAAGTGGACACCAGGTTACATTCAGAGATAACATCAATCCAGCCTTCAATGTTTAAAATGTTTATTGTTAAAAGTAAATAAATATTAAAGGATTCTTTGCATCAGATGATCACTTGTTACAAGTAAAGATTAGGCCAATCCCAAGAAATAGGAAAATAAGGCTGTAACCAGCAGACCAGATCAAGAATATTTGAAGAAAAACAGAAAAAAATGTCATCAAAGAAATTAATCAAAATGGAATAGAAAATTGGAAAGATCTCACAAATGCAGTCCAAAAGGCAATGTACTGGGGACAACCTCCTAGAAAACTGCAGACATAGGTGGTAGAACATGAAGTGTGGCAAGGCTATTGAATCAAGAATTCTGGCATGGACTAAATTCAATGGTAACAGTACAACAGAAACATAGCAGCAATTTCACACAGTCCAAAACAAACCACAAAAGAAATTAGAAAAGAAAAACATTCATACAATAGGAAAAGGATACAAGAGATTGAGGAAGACTTCACAAGAAACTTTTATAGAACTTTCAGAGAAAATATTACATTTTACCAACCTCCAAACTTTTGTTTCAAAACGCCAGATGGGTCTCTCGAAAATGAATACCAAAGCAAATGCAAAATTCTCAGTATGATACTTTGAAAATCTCCTCAACTGCGAGAAACCGATGGGGAAATTAACCCTAACTGAAACTGCACCAAATCCAGACTCTATACCACCCACACTCGAAGAGATAAAGGAGATCATAAAACAACTGAAAAAAAAAACAGAGAACTGGAAGAAGATGGCATTACTGCCAATTTTTGGAAGCTTGGAGATGAAAATGCCACAAGAATGGAAATGTGCACTAATCCATGCCTTACATAAAAAGGGTGACAAGCAATTACAGAGGTATCTCACTGCTGTCAGTCATTTATAAAATCCTCTCCTAAGCACTACTCAACAGGCTAGAACCACAAATAGGTGAATAGCAGGTAGGCTTTAGAAAAGGAAGATCATGCATTCAAACAAATCTGGAATCTGAGAACACTCCTGAAGATAACACAAACAAACAATACCGTAGTAACATTTGTGGATTACAAGAAGGCTTATGACTCAATTGACAGACAAACACTTTTTGACATTATGAATGAATATGGCATAGACAAGAAGACAACAAGGTCTCTGATACAACAAACACTCCCTGATACCACATCTAAAATAAAATTTATGGGAGAAACATCATTCGAAAATTTGCACAGGTGTCAGGCAAGGAGACGGATTATCACCAATTTTATTCAACATGGTATTGGAAAAAGTTATCAAACAATAGGAAACACAGGTCAAAGGAATACAGCCTGGAAGAACACAATATATAAAAACAATCATAAGATGCCTGGAATTTGTGGATGGCCTGGTAATACTCAGCAACAATAGGCAGGAAGCACAAGACCCATTGGAAACAGTTACATCAAATTGCCTCCCAAAACAGGGCTACAAATTTCATATGAAAAAATGCAGAACATGGAAAAACAAAACAACAATGTACAAACAATACACACAAAATTTAGAAACATAAAAAGAGTTGAGAAATTCAAATATCTAGGGTGAAACACACAAATAGGAGGATATAACAAACTATCAAATGCAGAAAGATCAGAAACACGTCAGAAGACTTACAGAATCATATGGGCATATTACAACAAAAGAAATATATCAATGCAGGCCAAACTCAGACATTACAATACAGTGGTAATGCCAGAAGCATTATATGCATCAGAAGCAACTACGATTGGAGCTTCAGGAATCACGGAAGCAGAAAAAAATTGAGCACAAAATCCTTTAAAAAAATTTCAGAGCAATACATAAAGATGGCATATGGATGAAAAGACCAATGCAAGAAATATACGAACTTACAGATAGACAGACAGACATGATCAGAAGGCACAGATTACAATTCTGTGGACATTTATAGAGAATGAACAACACTAGACTCACAAATAATATCTTTGATGTGGTTCACTCAGGAAAACCAATTGGTTCCATGAAATAGACAAGGACTTAAATTATGCAGATATCAGCAAGGAAATGACACAAGAAAGGGAAAAATTCAGGAACATAATTATGAACACAAAATTTAAAATACAGAAGAAAACAGGAACAAAATGGACAGAATAAAGGAAACACAGTGAACGTATGAAGAGGTTTTGGAAAGAGAAGAGGAAGAAGACAAATACAAACAAAAACTGAATAATCATGAATAATTTGAGTTTAACATTGTCCCCAAGAGCAATAATGACTAATAATAATAAATATTAAATCACTAACTAAAGTGCTGATGCTCAGGATATGTCATAGCAGGATATGGCAATTTTGAAAATGTTAGTGCGGCATATGGGATATAATTTTAATGGCTGTATCACTAATAGCATGGCTCAAATATTCTGAGAAGAATTTGTAAAACTTTTATTTCTTGAATGATGGAAAATATTGAAGAATAATTTTAAAAAAAATTAAACATGCATAGCCATCTCTTTCATTTTTAATTATAGATTCGCCTGCTTCTATAAAAATAACTAGTTGATCATCATCATAATCCTCAACAGTTTCCAGCCTCTGGCCGGGTCTGCTTCATGCACAAGCCTCTCCATTTGCTTCTTTCATCCCATCACCTCTCTGTCACCACTTTGTTCCAATCCTCTCCTCTCTTCTGTACACCCTCCTCCATTCCTTTCAGCCATGTTGATATCAATCATAATTAGTTAATTTATACTATCCAATTTTTGATTCACTTGTGATTCCTAATTCATTAACTGTCCTCCCTTCTGTAACATCTGATTTGCTACTTGCAATAATTGTATTTTTTTCCCCTGAAATTTAGACCCATTTCTAATTTTCCACAATGGTTTCCAGATTCTCTTTGGGTCCTTCCACAGTTACTTTGTATAGTACAACAGGTTCTTCACACATTTCTGCTTGTATTTTACTATTAGCCTCTATTATTCTCTTTACTTCTTCTTTTGTCTCCAACTACTTTCCCCTTGTTTTGTACAATTCCTGGTATAAATATTGTATCAGCTAGGTCAATTTCTGGGTGCATCCCTTTCTTACAAATTACAGTGGTTATCTGTTTTTAACATAGTATCATTACAATTCATTGATTGTTGTTGCCTTCTAAAATCCTATGCATATGAGACAAACCTCTTCTCCAGGTTTTTCATGTATTGGCTTCTTATCTTCCTACACCACTCAATTATTACTGAAGCAAGTCTATGTCAACGTCTAACTTATTTCTCCGTTCGCCAGTTGGTAGTCCATAAATTATCTTGTCCTGATATCCTTTTCTGTTGTGTATTCAGTAATTTTCTCAATAGTATCATCTTGCAAATCATTTATTTGCCTACTACATTTGACAGTCAGTGAATCTGCAGCTTTAACTCTTCTGTTATTCAGGTTGTGATTCTTTTAAAGAGGCATTTTAAGATGATTTCCTATTACTTTACAACAATTATTTCTGTTAATGTTTTCAGAAAACTCCTTTAAGAATTATTTAGCTTTATGTATAAACTTTCTCACTATAACCTGGGTGCTTCTTAACTTCTCCAACTATAAATCATTCCCCATGATGATCTGAAAGAAAAATTCTCTTTTTCTCTTTCCGAAAATATACAGTTAATGTCCAGAATACACTGTTTCTTTATCTTTGTTGTCTGGCTTATTCCATAACGGTAATTAAGACTTGCACCATAGCATCATTGTCTTTCACAAGTTTTCTTCGCTGATTCAGTAGATGGTTAATAACTCATTAAAAGAGCCAATTATGACTCATTCTTCATTTATAGACCTATTATGATTCAGCACATATTCCTAATCATTAATGTTGTTCATTGCTCCAGATTTTTACAAACTTATCTTCTGACAAACCTATCTTCTGGTTTAAGATTAATCAGACTATGAGAATTGTATTTAACCTTTCCTCCTCGCGATCACTGCAAAAATATTTTTCTTCATCTCAGAATAATGACTTAACCAGTTATATTGATCTATCAGTGCTTAATTTATATTAAGGAGAACTATGAAACATTTGAACTGTCAGGTGTGAATCATAATTACAGACATAGAGAAAACATAGGTTTCTTCAGATGTGAATATGGCCGCTCTTAGAAAACTTTATACTATATGTCAGTTAAGTTTTCCAATGCTATCTTTGAAAGAATACTTTCAATTAATATGTTCAAGAGTATAATTAAGAATGTCTTATAAATAATTATATTTACAAAATTGAAGAATTTTGATTTGATCATTCAATTCAATTGCACTCAATTCCTACACAGTATTTAAAAGACTCTGCATTCATGATTCATTTAATTCAACCCCAATAAGGAAAATATTTTCATAAACACGCAGACATTACACACAAGAAAATACAACTTGAACAACACAGTTACTTTCCAACGCTGCTATCGAATATGAACAACCACACCAAAAGTATATAGAACATTTAGGAACAAAGGAATTCAAATTAATTCTGTATCATTAAATTATAAATTTTAAAAAATCAATATTTCTTGACTATTAACAAATTATTTCTGGTTTAACTGTTTTGTTGTTAGCATTAAAATTTTTTTTTTTTTTTTTTCAAATTTATACATTAGGATAAAGGAAACAAAGAAACTGCCGCGAGGCACTGAAAATAAGATAGGATAGGGAAAATAAACAGTTACCCGTCACTTACCACAGATGAAGGCAGGAGGGCGAAACACGTAAAAACACAAAAACAAAAGAATTACACAATATTTCGACTTTTCAGTCTTACTCGTGTAGGAGGCGAGACATATGGCAGGGGGAAAGATGTGGTCACATCCGAGCCTGCCACATGAATGAAGCACAGGTGGAAAAAACGCGTGGTAGTGGAAGAATTGCCGGGAGGGGGGGGGGGGAACAGGCCTATTCCCCCCCCCCCCTCCCGGCAATTCTTCCACTACCACGCGTTTTCCGCCTGTGCTTCATTCATGTGGCAGGCTCGGATGTGACCACATCTTTCCCCCTGCCATATGTCTCGCCTCCTACACGAGTAAGACTGAAAAGTCGAAATATTGTGTAATTCTTTTGTTTTTGTGTTTTTACGTGTTTCGCCCTCCTGCCTTCATCTGTGGTAAGTGACGGGTAACTGTTTATTTTCCCTATCCTATCTTAAATTTATACATTATGAACACAAGAAAATTTATTAAAGTGAAACTTCTTTGGCCACGGTAAAGAGAAAATTGATAACTTTACAAGTAACATGATAGTGTGCATGTGCTGTAACATGATCAGTGTCCACATGCTATGACATTCTGCACGAATGTTGATAACCATGTAATGATGTCAGCAGGATATTTATATCCTGAGAACTTCCCATGGTTAAACAGTGAGACATACACCAATATTTTAATTGCTTCTTGTAGTTTATTATTTATATTCATTCAATGTTGATGATTATATCATACTCTGATTGGTGAATGTGATAAAGGTTTTCATATGAAATATTATAGCATTCATCTTTACAGCTGATGGAATGTGTTATTTAAGCTTTTGAAAAGTATTTAAGTTATGAGCCAGAAATTTGCATAAAACCAGTCATTTTTAACTGGCTTATAAGCTAGTTATTAACAAAATTTTTGCAAACTGATACATGCACCAGTATTTTTAATTGAGTTTTGATTAGTTTTGAACCAGAAAATCTGTATTCAACCCTTCATTTTTGTTGGGCTTAGAAGCTAGTTACTAATGACAACTGGCTATAAGAAATGTTATCTGATAATTTTGCCCAAGATGTTTGGGAGTAGATTACATTATAATACCAACATGATGCTCATGAAAGCAGCTTATTAATTACTAATAATAACTAAATTCCTTGTGCTTTATGCTGTAACAAAAATATTCTAATCGAAGGCTTCCATGGCCAGAGTCAGTTGATTCCTGGCTGTCTGGGTGGCGCTGCGTCAAGAATCAAGAATATTCCAGTTCAATTTCCAATTTAATCTAACCACAACCTTCGCCAATATCGCTACTACAAAATCAAACAATGCAGACAAACCTAAACACATGAAATGAATCACAAACTAAATAAACAAATTATTAATTATAACTCACCTTATTCCAGCCACAGGGAGTGCCGGGAGCAGCAGGTCTTAACATTGTAGCACAGGAAGGTCCAACTTGACACCAGAGCCTCACACAAACCTGCAACCAGACACTTTGAATTTTATACTACAAGAAAATTTTTGAAAGTCAAATTTACAATAATTTACATACATACGTGTACTGTATTTTCATTCAAAGCCTTTCCAATGTCATTATGTCTTGTCCTGACTTATTACAATTACATGACTTCGATCACAAACTACAGCATTAATCATAAGTTTGCTTCAAAACACTCTTTTAACCATTATTCAGCAATTACATGTTTGTGATCTAAAGAAGGCATTTGACACTCAAAATAACGAACTAAGCTGATTCAAAATTTGGATACAAACTTTAGCAGGTAGCATTTCAAGAAAACAATTAAAGATGTAGGAGGTGTGGCTTGAAAAAAACCAGGTATAATTTATATAAAAAAATTCTTTTCAAACTTTAACATTTAAGCCCCACACCTTTAATATGCTTGCTTTCTTGACCCCTTCACTATTTCACATGAACTATCCATTATTTGAAGCAAGGGTGCTGACAGGTTCATCATGATCTCTACTGCCTCTTTCTTCATATCAAAAGATTCAAAACAGGTTCAAAGCAACCAAATACTTTATTTTGGGGAAAAAAGGTTGCATAGAACAAAGTCAGGTGATTAAGGTGGCTACTCCAACATGGAGATTTGAAATTTTGTAAAAACTCTTTTACTGAAAGAGCATTATGCACTAGTGTGTTTTTTTCGTAAAGGATTCAAGACAATTCTTTCACATTTCAGGTCTTTTCCTTCTCACAGATTCACGAAATGTGAGCAAAACCTATTTATAGCAAACTTGACATACAGTTTGAACACCAGGCACCAAATCAATGTGAACAATCCCACAGATGTTTTAATGATTATAATTGCTTTAAATGTTGATTTCCTTATCGGTTAGTAAATAGTAACACCACATCAAAACTCACTACGACATCAGTCTCTTCTAGCATCAGATCATCAATAATTTATATAAAGTGAGCTGAGTTCTTTACAACTAATCTGATATCTTCCATTAGATGTTTTTAAGATCTAGTAATCATTAACAAAGATGGCAACCAAAACATAAAACATCAAAATCGACCCCGTTATTTTCTAGCCATCACATCTTGTACACTTTTATTCAGTTAATATCACGTTACACATTAAAAAAAATATGGAAACATATTATTCCATTGATATTATTGAGGAATAAGACTGATATTGATATTTCCTGTAGTCACAATTGTTGTGGAAGCTGTCTTCTACCCTCCAAATTTTCCTTCTCCATAAAACTAAAGTTTTACCATTATCTAAGGCTATAGGACAATAATTCTATTTCCACCATATAAATATTATATTATATTATTTTTCAATTTCGCTATTACTTGGAGAAGGTTTCAGTGTCGCTCAGTGGACTTACACAATATTTATAATAATAATATTTAATTAAATTGCAATGGAGCTCATGCTCTCGTGGCAATTTCCCTACACACCAATATTCCCCCTTTCATGCAGCCCCCTACATTGCCCTCTACAAATACTAACTTTAAATTTTTTCAACGTTTTTGGTAAATTATTCATCATTTCCCTTGGTAACTTATTCCAATCCCTGACACCCTTACCTAAGAAAGAGAATCTTCCTACACGCTTGTGCCTAAAATTGAGTGCCAGCATATAATATTATCTGATTAAATTAAAACTACAAAGTGTGTAAACATTTAAATGTCTCATGCACAATTCCCCTTGTGATTATAATTTTAATTTGTTACACTTATAAACCGTCCCCACTGTTGTGTAACACAACATATATTCCACAGTCATCTTCAATGTTCAACTGAAAGAGTAATATTACTGGATAGTTATATCTGCACAGGTCAATATGGATGGCTGAATGCCCAGCGGACTTGGCAAAACAGTTATTCTGCATGAATTTTCCATCTTGCTAACATGCAGACTCAAACATGGAGCATTCTGAATCATCACTACAGCATAACAAGTTGAGGTTTGCTCTTCCAAGACTTGGTAAACTTTGGATGCAACTGAGTGCTTAAAGATGGCTAAGAGGGTCTTCAGATATATTAAAGAAGATTTTAATGAATTTTTACAGTGTGTTTTTTGTGGTAACCTTAATAATTAATTATGATAACAATTTTTTAGGCAATACAAAAAAAGGAAGAGTAGGGAAAGTAAATCCATTGCTCACCAAACATAAAAGTAGTAAGACAGGGACATCACAAAACAAACAGAATTGTTAATGTTTTGGAGTAAATAGTAGTTATTCTTAAGTAGAATGAGACATATGACAAAGCATTAAATGTGTGTACAATTAATCCCACCACTTGTTGTGACATGGTGATAGTGTACACACATCTGACCCCCTTTTTGTTTCTCAATCTTCTTAATCATTAATTAAGATTATTAAATAATTAAACTGAAATTTAATTTTTCAAGACTGCTGAAGTGTGACAAGTTGATTAACTAAGTAATCAGACAACTGCCAATCAGGAGGAATAATTCATTTGACTGACATCACGAGGTTGAAGGAACCTTGCAGCACTCTTTCTATTTTGATACATGTGAGGTCAAAAGGGAAAAAAGATGTTTAAAAATGAATGACTTATGGCTTGTACTATCTAACCTGGTATTTAAAGGTAATGAAAAATTTTAAACAATAATAACTTGAATTGCCTTTTAAGGAAGTAATGAACAATTAATCTGAAACAGCTGACTGAATTTAAAAATAAAAAGCCTAAAGGGCAAAAGTAAGTTGGTGGGGCAGTTACTCTCAAATAATTTATGATAAAAGAAAAATCATTAAATACTAAAGAAGGTGGGAACAGAAATTGCCAAGGCATATACTTGATCACAATTAGATTAAATAAGTTTCCAGTTAGCATGATTTTTAGTATTAATTACTATTGTGACAACAAATTACTTTCTGCTTGACCCATGGTTGTATGTCTCTGACCACACTTGAATATCACTAATCCGATAGGTTTTGAAATTTTCCCCCTTTAAGTCAACATTTTATCAATGTGAAATTCAAATACATAAAGAATGCAGCAACATGTCATAAAGTTTGGTTTAGGACCTTATCATTAATAGAACCATTATGGTTCACTGGCAAGGATCTGAGTCAGCACTTTGGTGAGATTGTTTTGACAAAAAGTATGTCTCATGGAAGAGGGATGAAATCAAATGTTTCAGTGATCTCAAGCTTCTGACTTAATAGTGACCAATATCTTATTTCCAGACAGAAACAACTGCTTCATGCAACATGTGATTAATACAGAGGTTATTTCGTCTGGTGCTACTGCAGTTCAACAGATCCACTCCTCCTCAGCATTAGGCTCATGCTTTATTTGCATTCAGATTTTCAAAAGACAATATCAACTGTGACAACTAGCTTGAATCAAATTATTATTATTCTCGAAATACACAGTTAAAACATTGTGCAAATCAACAACTTGAAACACACTTAGCCCAGTACTTCACAACCTCAATTGCATTCTGTGTTGCTCAAAACAGATCATCTTTGTTGCAGGATGATAGGCACATAGGGTACTCAAGCATATGGTTCATTGTTTGGTCCTCACCACATTTGCACTTAATACTGGTACCGTCAGTATCAGTGTAACCCCATCTCACTAGATTTTCCTTGTGTCTGCCCACTCCTGTTCACAATCAATTTAAGGACCATCAGATGTTCCAGTTCTCTGCGTGACCAGGTGACAAGCACTCTGCAACTGTCAGTGGTCCTGAGATGTTAGGGACTTTCATTTTCCACAACTGTACTCTTGCCTTTCCAGGTGATCCAATTAGTTACCTTGGTGTTCTCAGGAAGCTTTTCCTGGATTTGTATCTTTGGGTGTATGGCCATGCAGTGGATGAGTGATTTCCCATTCTACTTTTTTCCTCTCCTTGTTCGCAACCACTTCTCCCCAGATAATGGGTGGTGCAATCCCTGAAAGCTGGTAAAGCCTGTCAACTAGGTTAGGCTTTAGGAAGCCTGTCACTATCCTAGAGGTGTTATTGAGGGCTATATCCACCTGTTTGGTATGAGATGATTGAATACCAAACTGGGCATGCATATTCTGCAACAGAGTAACAAAGGGCCATTGCTGATGTACGTATAGTTTGTGGTTGACTGCCCCACTGTGTTCCAACTAGTTTGTGCAGTAAGTTGTTTCTTGTAGAGATCTTCATTTTGCAAGTCATGCAGTGTTTCTTATATGTGAAGGTTCTGTCGAGTGTCTCCTAGATATTTCGGGGAGTGACATGTCTGCAGTTCGGCATTACTTTCAACTTACACTGAGCTATCCTGTTTTTAAGATGAAAGGCACACACTTGAGTTTTTGAAGGGTTGGGTCTTAAATGATTTTCCCTATAATAACTTAACAGGTCTTCAAGAGCAGCAGACAAATTTCTTTCTACAACTTCTAGCTTTGTGCTCTGTGAGGCTAGGGCAAGATCATCAGTGTACATGAAGCTCCTGGTAGCTGGACGTAATGGTTGATTGTTTGTATAAATGTTGAAAAGGATTGAGGCCAGCACACTACATTGAGGTAGATCATCCTTTTTGCCCTCCATCGGCCGTGCTGTCCTTGAAAGTCAATGAAAAACCTATGGTTCTGAAGAAGAGTAGCAATGAGCTTGGTTAATCTGATGACCTTTGTCAGACTGTAGACCTTGTCAAGGAGCAGTTGGTGGTTAACAGTATCGTATGCTGCTGACAGGTCCACGTAGACCACGCCCGTAGCCTCACGGGTCTCAAATCCTTCCTCTATAAACTGTGTTAGGTTCAGCAGTTGCCCAGTACAACTTCTGCCAGGATGAAAGCCAGCTTGCTGTGGAATAAGTTTTTGATCAACCACAGGTTGGATATGATTCTGAATTAATTGTTCAAATATTTTGAAAAGGTGACACAAGAGTGCTATAGGTGATTGTTCCCTTCTTTTACAGATTTCAGCAGGGCAATGACTCTCATCCTCCGCCACACCTTCGGAATTTGGTATGGGCTCATACATTTGTTAAAAAACTAGAACCCATTCTTTGGTTTTATATCTAAAGTTCTTAATGTGTTCTGATCGTATGTCATCGAGGCCTGCCAACTTTCCTGGATCAAGACATTAGAAGAGTTGGGCCTGACAAAAGATAGTCACAAGGCATGGAGAATTCTAAAATGCCTCAACAATGATCCATCGAAAATCATTGGACATTTCAATATCAACGCAAACCAAATTGCACATCAGTACTCATGAACGG
Organism: Vandiemenella viatica; assembly: GCA_031002005.1. Lineage (NCBI taxonomy): Eukaryota > Metazoa > Arthropoda > Insecta > Orthoptera > Morabidae > Vandiemenella > Vandiemenella viatica. The sequence goes on from JARYHS010012519.1 coordinate 6,605,765, forward strand.
GAAGAAATTCATTAAAGTAGACCATCTAAAAAACAAAGAAACAGTCAGGAAGAGATAAACAACCTCACTGAGCCCTTTAGTATGTCAGAGCTGGAAAAAGTTATTCATGAGTGCTTGAATTGCAGCTGAATCAGATTTACAATCTGTTAGAAATAGTCAGACTTTCTATATAACTCAAATACACCTTTTCTTGATTAGCAGCCCCCCCCCCCCAAAAAAAAATAGAGTGACAAAACAGATAAAATTTCATTGATAACAATTCCTGCAATGAAACAATCATGTTCAAAACAATGTTAAAGTAAGAAACACAGTCAACAGAATGCTGATGAAGCAAAAATATTGTACAGGGTATCCAGAGGAATATCAAGAGGAACAGCAGATAGCATAATCTTGTAAGGCACAATATTAGAGCCCATATAGAGCTGAAATGCTGTACTGAATAACACAGAATTGCCAGTTTTCAGTGTGGGATATTAAACATGATATAACTGCACAAAATACTACAAATGATTATTGCTGGGAAAATAACTTTGCATCACCAATATGACATAGAACAGCTAGGGTAGATCATATTATCTCAACTGTACAATAACACTGTAGAAAAGCAGTGTTTGTACATTCAATTTATTTAAAAAAGAATAATAATTGTAATGTGAACTACTGGTGATGGAGATACATGAAAATTATGAATTAATACCAACATTCCAAATTACTTTTAAGTATTAATAACGTGTAGAAATATTTGTTTGGTGGTTTTTTCAGTCTAATTGGGAGTAATAACATAGTGTAAAATAAGTATCATAGTTTAAATATTTCAGAAAAGTGTTGGTTCAGTAAATTCGAAGCACTTGTGTTTGTTTAAATTTTACTAACAACAGCTTAAGCGAATTAATCCTTCATCAACAAAGGAAACAACTTATTATTAACAGGTTTAGTGTTAGAAATGGCTTGGTTTGTTTGGTAACTGGAGGAAATTGTGCTCTGTGCAAATTATACTATGTGAAATATTGAGAGATTGTTCTGACACACTATATTAAATTACTGTTAAATAACACTTAGAAATTGTATTTATGATGGTTTAGGTTGTTGTAGTTAAGAGTACTTATACTGGGAAATTATAGTATTGAGTGTAATAAACCCAAAAAGGTGCTGGTCGTTACTAACCAGATAGTAGGTTACATTTACAATCAAAGAAAAAAATAAAGAGGAAATCGCTGAAGTGGTGGTTGAGTGACACATATAAGTCCTGAAACATTGTTATGTAGTAAAAGTTTTGGTTTAAATTACGTAGGAAAGATATTCAGGATAGTTGATGAGTACATGTGACTAACAGGTTTAACAATAATGATACTAAGGAAAAAGGAAATGGCTTTTAGGTAATATAAATAACAAAGAATATCGAAAATGACTCATCACTCACTAAGGTTGAAGTCTGTGAAGAGAGTGAAACATATGTACAGTATTTTGGTTTTCCACCTTATTCATTGATATGGAACGAACCACCAGTCGTGGTGAATTTCAGCATGTGCACACCTCCCAGACCTTACGGATCATTCCCTGTTACATGAATAAGGTGTCCCTTATTACGGTCTTCAACTATGTTGAGTGATGAGTCAGTTTCCCTATACTTATGTTATTTATATTAACTGGTTTAACAAACAAACAAAAAATTACCTGAAAACTACACAACTAGTAGGTTTAAGTTAAAATATTATTATTTATCTGAAAACTGAGGGAAGTGGACATTGTGATAATTCACTTGCTTAACAAAAAAGGTATTTATTGTTTAACAGCACAATGAAGAGTGTGTTGGTAATTGGTGGGTTCATTGATCTGTAGCAGAACAAGTGTGTAAATGGCTCAGTACAGTAGTTCCAGAGTTTCAGATAGTTATTGGCTCTTACAATAAATTGTGTGTGCATAGACTTTGGGCAAAGAGTAGAGGCATTGTTTAAATACACTTTGGCCAACTTCTATGTAGCAGAGGTTAGTGGTATTGTTCTGGGTTAATTGTATACTAGTCACAGTTATCAATAATACAATAAGTGTTGAGGGAGTAGATTGGTTTAACTGTCCTAAATTAGAGTATGGTGGTTTAAAAAGCTGTAATATTGTATTTTAAATCCCTAAAGTTCTTTTAATTATAGAGTATTGTTCTTGTTACTTCAAGTTTGTTTAGAAGATACTGCAAGTATTTGGGAGAAAACCATGCCTGGAAAGTGTGGCGTCTGTCATAGGAACATAACGAATTATGTGGGGTGTAGTGGGGGTAAGAAGAGGTTTCATTGGGCATGTAGTGGAGAGGGAACTTGGGCAATAAATTGAGCTCTCCCATGGTTTTGTCCACTTGGCATCAGGGATGAAAGAATCAGGGAGAAGGACAAAATGATAAGGGGATTGTGTGAAAGGGTCATGGTCCTTGAGGCTCAGGCTGTGGAGGATGCACCTGTGAAAGCTCAGTCTATGGGGGCTCAGGCTTTGTAGGCTTAGCCTATACAGGAAGAAAGTAGAGAGTTGGGTGAGAAGGATAGTTGGAAACAGATAACAGGTCATAGGGAAAATATGGTTAATAGGTTTGAAGAAGTCAGACACTCCAGAAATTGTGGGGGAAAATAGATTTGATCTGTTACTAGAGTCAGGAGGGGAGAAGCCTCAAGTATGTGTAGGAGTAGGTAAGGTGTAGCAGGACTTAAGTAATAGGGGTGTGCAAGGAAAGAATAGGAAGAAAATGGTTATGCTGCTTGTTAGTAGCCATAGAAGAGGTGTAGGCCCTCTTCTGCATGATTAGTGAGGCACAGGCTACAAGATCACAAGTATTTTCAAACCAAGTGCAACATTAGGTCGGGTAATAGAGGATATAGGATCACTTTGTAGAGGTTGCACTAGGTGGATAGAGTAGTGATAGTGGGTGGTGCAGGGAACAGCATTGACAGAAATGCTAATTATAGTACAGAGAGTGACTTGAAGAAAGTGGGGAAGGAGGCACAGCGTACTAGAGTGGAGCTCATGTAAGTCCTATGTCACCATAATCAGTCATAGTTGAACTACACTGTGAGGCAAGTAAATGTGGAAATGGAGGTGCTACTTGGGAATGGCATTAGTTCTGTTGTTGGGGTTTTGTCTGTGGAAACTATTGGTAAGTGGGGTTTACAAGACATGGCCTACATTTAAATAGGAAGGTTGTTACCTAACGCTGAAAGGATCCCCACTTCCAGCCATGACAGGGTCAGCACTGTGCCTATTTTTAGGTTAGGTGCTTCTGGTACACGGATAAAAATAGGTGACCACATGGATACCAAATGTAGATTCATTGAGGAACAAAATCACTAAAGCTAAAGAAATGAATAACAGAGGGATCAGAACTGGGAACGTGAATGTTAGTGCTGAAAATATTACAAAGCCAGTGATAAGAGTGTTACTGGTGAATTGTAAGAGTATAATGAACACAGTAATAGAGTTTCTAAATCTAATGTAGATGAACAAACCTCAAGTAATTATAGGGGTAGAGTCTTGGTTAAAAGAAGGGGTAATAGACAAGGAGATATTCCCCAATGGTTACAGAGTGTACCACAGAGACAGAGGAGCAGCTGGTGGAGGGATATTCATACTGGTTAGCAAAGACTACTACAGGTCACTGGTGTTCAGAGATCATGACCTCGAGTTACTTGGGGATAGATTTCTGGAGTAATAAAAATGAAAAAAGTATGGGTATTAGCTGCTAACCGCAGTGGAAGAATGAATGATAAAGATGAAGCTCTAGCGGAGAAACTAAATTCATATTCAGAGTTCAGAAGAGAGCCTATAATGGTCATTATTGGTTGGGATTTAAACTTATCAGGTGTCAACTGGATATAAAATAAGATTAACACCACAAGGCAACAGAGATTTGCTAATACTTTGGTAAGAGAAGTAGGCTTTACACAAGTGGAAGAGCAAAACACAAGGGGACCAAACATGTTGGATATCTTCCTAACAAAGCCAGATGATAACCTTATTGGCTATCAAGTAACTAAAGGAATAAGTGAGCACAGTGCAGTTCTGACAGATATAATAATATTCTGTAAACCAGTGGTTAGAATTAAAGGGGGAAATAGGTACATTTGTATAAAAAAGCAAAAATCTCAGAACTGGAAAGATATTTCAGGGATAGTTTCAGTAAATGGAAGAGTTAAAGTGGGAAGAGTTTAAGGAGATTACAAAAAACAGTGAAGATATACCGTATTTGTATCAAAACAGAAAATAAAGAAAAGTACAGAACCTACATACTATAACAGGGAAGTGAGGAGTTTGAAGAAGTTGTTGAGAAAAGAACATAATAGGGTTATGAGACAGTAGAGAATACTTGAAACAATTAAACAAGGAATTAATAATGGCAAAGAAAGTGGCTAAAGCTTATGAAAAATATTATTGGTACAGGTGGACCTCTGACCGAAAAATCTAGAAATTTCTGTGGCTATATCAGAAAACTGAGGGATAGAGGCGTTAAGACAGTTATAGACAAGGATGGAGAAGAAGTAACTGAGGATTTAAAAAAGTCAGAATTATTAAGTAACTAGTTTATTGAGACCATTAGGGACTATGATTCAGGAATGGTAGGGGATAAATTGGAGTACAAGCCTATCTGCAGAGTTGGAAGTAAGCAGACTAGAAAATTAGAATTTCAGTATGAAGATATCATGAAAGAAGTAACAAAGTGTAAAGAGGCTGCTATAGAGAATATTACTATGGGTGTCTTAAAGATAGCAGGATGTGACATTGTACCTTATCTTGAAATATTATTTAAACTAAGTCTGGATGCTTGCTGCTTACCAGATTACTGGAAAAGTGTGATAGTAGTACTGGTCCATAAAGGAGGGGTGAGAAACAGAGTCAAAAACTACAATCAAATCAGTTTCACCTCAGTGGTAGGTAAATTAATGGAGAGATTGATATGTAACCACTTCAGACATCTCTGTGAGGAATGTAAGTGGTTTTCAAGTAGGAAACATGGCTTTAGGTAGGGATATTCATGTGAATCCCAGTTACTATACTATATGCAGAATATTTGGGATGAAATGGACAGGTGAGGTCAAATCGATAGTGTAGCACTATATCTTTCAAAGGTTTTTGGCACAGTGGGCGATAAAATGGTGCTAAATAAGGTAAAAACTATTGGAGTTGATGAAAAGGTGAGTTGCTCGGTAGAAGAATTCTTAAAAGGTAGAAAGCAAAAAGTAAGGGTGGGAAATGCAGTACCAAAAGAAGTGGAAGTGAACATGGGTGTGCCACAGGGTAGCGTATTGGGACCACTGCTATTAGTTATCCTAATGAATCATTGTCTTGATGGTTAACTATCAGATGTTACATTGTTTTCAGATGGCATAATGTTGTACAATAGGATCAAAATATTAGAAGAGTGTAAACACATGCTGGGTGATCTAGACAGGATATCTATCTGGCTGACTCAATGTGGGATGAAGATAAATGCAAAGAAGAGTCAGTTTATTAGGTAAACAGATAAAAAGCTAAAGGTTGATTGTGATTATGAAGTAAGGAAGGAATTGCTTGTCCAAATACTTGAAATGTAAATATCTTAGCATAACATTTGATAACAAACTTTATTAGGCAGGACACATTGGACAGGTTTGAAAAGGGTTCAAAATCCTTCACTTGTTGGAAAGAGTGATGAGAGAATGTACCAGAGAAGTAAGGGAATTGGGTTATAAAACTTCGGTCAGACCGTTGTTTGAATATGATGGTGTAGTACGGGATCCATATTTTGGATATCAAATACAAGAATTGTAGAGGGTGCAGAAAGGGTTGATAGATTTGTCCTAAGAAATTACTGCAAAACACAATCAGTAGCAATTATGATAAAGGAGCTGGAGTGGGATTCATTAGGACACAGAAGGAGTGTGAAGAGAGTCATGGGAGTGTACAAGGAATGTATTGGTGATGAAGCATGGAAAGATATTGGTGGAATAATCAGCAGAGGTGCATGGAAGGGTAAAGATGACCACGACCACAAGCTGGCTCTCAATTTGGGGCATAAGGCTGTCAGAAAATTTTCTTTTGTAGGGAACGGTGTCATGGATTGGAATAAATTACCAAGAGAAATAAGGAATAATTTACCAAAAATATGGAGTAATTACAGCTTCTTAAGAGTGGGAAAGTGCTGGATCCTGATGGAATTCCAGTTAGAATATTTTCACAGTACGCAACAAAAATCAGACCATTTCTATCTGGTATATACTGCAAAACCTTAGAAGAGCAAAAGGTACCCTCTGACTTGAAAATCGTACAGGTAACTCAGATTTTCAAGAAAGGAGATCGAAGTGATACTACAATATACTGGTTTGTTTGTAGTAGAGTTATAGAGCATATTGTATGCTCAAACATTATAAAAACAATGTGTTTACACTGAACCAACAAGGATTTCAGAAGAAAACATCATGTGGAACATGGTTGGCCCTATTTACACACGATGTAATGAGAGTTATTGATGCAGGTTCAAGAGTTTATGCAATTTTTTTATGGGGAGGGGAATTTCAGAAATTCTTCAACTCTGTGCCACAAAACTGTCTTTTAGTGAAGATTGAAATGTCTAATTTGTAACCGGTTGGTGAAAGTGAGTCGTGATCGATGGAGAAGCCTCTTCTAATCTAGCTATTACATTGGGCGTCCCTCAAAGAAGTGTAATGGGATCACTTCTTTTCTTAATTTTTATAAACGATCTCGGAGACAACGTGAATAGCAGTTTGAGATTGTTTATTGATGATGAGGTCATCTACAGGAAAGTAAGGAATTAGCCTTACTTACTAATTTACTTTCTGGGTCCAGTAAAAACCGACATCAGATTCTCTTCTCCCAAAATTCAGCAGCTTTAATCGCCTTGTCATTTGCATCAATCAGATCTTTGTTCGAGCAGACTATTACCATGATGTTGCATCTGAATAGGTGTCTGCACCTCCCCGCAGTCACATCCGTCATTGTCCTCGTATCCCCATTTCACCACATTAGATTTACATTTGGAGACCCCCAGATCTCAATCGGTTCAGTGTCCACCATGTGGTATATTTTAATCTGTTACCTTGGGGCAATTATTCTGATGGTCAAGAGTGCCTCTCCACAATTCCATACAGTGCGTCTTGGGTTGGTTCTCCAAAGGTGCTGTTCTTTTTAGGAAACTGTTCCTATATTTCAGACGAGGTACAGGAAATTCTTGGCCACGTATCTTGTGTCAGGTTTCAGACATTTGTTATCTTAGGCATTACCTGAATGCTTAGAAATTCAGTGCAATCTGGATGTTATTTTGAAATGGTACAGTGAATGGCAATTTACACTAAATTATAAAAAGTGCATGGTAATGTGCATAACTAACAAAGAGAATTTGTTTGTTCAGAAACATGAAGCAGCTGTGCAGTTACTGATACGGTCGATTCTGTGAAGTATTTGGGCATAACAATACAAAAGAAAATGAAATGGGACTTGCACATTAATGTGATCGTATGTAGTTCACAGGTCAAATTTTGAAAAATTGTAATGCACAAACAATGGAGATAGTGTACCAAATTCTAGTGCATCCACATTTTAACTACTATTGTGTCATTTGGGATCCATTTTATAGGGGGCTGATTGGCAGTATAGGAAAGTACAGAAAATAGCTGCTCAATTTGTGACTGCTTGTCACAGTCCTGATGAAAGCGTCACAGAATTGAGTCATAGATCGGGCTGGGTTACTCTGGTACAGAGACAATTCAGGTTTCATTTTGACTTATTGGTAAACATGTATACACCTACTTTCATTTATGAGTGCAGTAAAATACTTCATCAACAAACTTGTTGGAGCCACAAAGAGAGAAGTAACAAAATTTGAGAAATAAGATTCCTCACTGAGGCTTATTAGAATTTTTTCTTTCCTTGTGCTATTCAGAATTGGAATGCACAGAGATAAGTTTTGTGGAAAGCATCCTCTCCCAGCCACAATTTTATGAATTGCAGAGTATATATGGAGATGTAGTACTTTCCAAATGTAAGGGACACATGTAGATGTGGAGCCTGGAATGCTTAAGTCAGGCTGTAACTGTACATAAACTACAGGGCACAACCCTTGATAAGGCAGTAATTGATTTAAACAAAAGGAATCTCAGAAAAGGACAGATTTATATGACACTCAATCGCATAAAAACTTTAAATTTGTACGATTTGGATGCAAATAAATTATTATATAGACCACACAATGCTAAAGCTGTCACAGAAATGACGAGGATTTGTTATCTATCCAACACTTAATTTTTTTTTTAACCGTGGATTGACATTCCACAATCGACCAAAGATGACAAATGGGCGGGTAGCACAGCGGCGAAGTTGCGGCGTGAGGCGTGAAGGTCTAGTTTGATCTGATCTTAACAAAATACAGTCAAATTGAAACCTAATTCCATTTGACTAAATATTAGTATGTAACCACTAAAACATGGATGTATCCAACAATAATTTATAAAAAAATTTCATATAAATTGGTCACAATTGGTGAAGATATCACTGAACATACATTTTAAAAAAATATGATTGAACTGAGAACCCAATCCTTTTTAAAGTAAGTTAAAAATATGTTCTCGGTACTCCCGCTGGGCAGTGCATCAATTTGATACAAGCTATCAAAGCTGTTCCCTGACTTCATCTTCCCGTTAAGCAGAAGACGCAGTAATGTTTAAGACACATATTCACATCTTTCTATTTCTATGAGTAAGCAAATGGCCCAAAATACTGTGTTTGTATAGTGTTTTAAGTGATGGATCTATTTTATATTTCCTTTCCATAATAATATTACCTGATGGTATTTGTTTCTGCTCCATTATTACTCAAATAAATCTTAGATGTACTGACTGATATTTTGTTAGGTTCCAAAGATTTAGAAAAACCATATGGAAATTTAATCTTTAGTAGGACTCCCAATCTAATAAGACATATTGTGATTTAAATTCAAAGTTTCTAAGTGTATAAAATGGTATAACTTCTACTTATGAATCCATCAAAATTGCTTTCTCCTTTGTACATAAAGAAAGACTAGTATTACTTTTCTAAGTTTCTGCCTCTACAGTAACTTACCTCCTCAACAGTTGCAGAGCAGAGAGAAGCGTTGTGTGTAGCAAACATGAAGTCACATTGCTGCTCAACGCTGTACAGGGCTCCAGGCGGAGCATCTGGGTAGATATATTCTTGCTGGGTTGGTTCATCCTCTAGGCAGGCCCCAAGACCCTTGCTGCACACACACAACTACCTCTGACCATGCCCAAACTTGACTCAGTTGGATAGGGATAGATATAACAGGAAAAAGTTTCATAGAATTAGCTCTCTAGCAACAGGAATAATAAATATTCCAAATAAGTTTTGTAATTTTATCAATTCTTCACAAATTGATTCCCTGGCAAAAAACAACATGGAACACAGTTCTCTCCAGAGTCTGCCATCTTTCCAACATTCCTCCTTCTCCCTAACTGCACCCCCCCCCCAATCTTGCACATTCTTTTCTATTTTCTTAATCCATCTACCCCATGATGTTCATCAAGATCTCTTCAAACAACTTTATTACACAGTAAAAATAATTTTAATTGAAAAGAAAAGAGAATAATTACATATCTCCATGAACCCATCATCTTTTTAAAAAAAAAAAGTGAAACTTGTGGAAATTTACATAATTTGTTATTAATGAAGATGGATTTTGAGTGTCTTATGCTTAATCATTTATTAATATTTCATCTAGCAGTCCCATAAATGTATGTACTCTTGTGTAAAATTTAAGTTCCAATATTGCCACTTGTCTATAAATGTTTCTGCCTAAAAAATAAATCATGATGCACCCTGGTAATAAATACCAACATTCTGGCCGATCTGCTTCAGTATTCTTCCAGGACAGAACTTGCAACAGTACAATATTGGTGGACTATCGATACTGACCACTGTTGCAAGATTATTATCGGGGGAGAAGATGATGACAGTCAGGTAGTAGCAGGAGTGTGGAGTGGAAGCTACAGCAGGTTTAACGGTGGAGTGGAAGTGAGCGTACAACATGGGGGGACCATGAAACTGTTTTGTCATAACTGTGAAATGCAAAGTGTCCACAAACAGTTCTCAAGTGTAACCGAAGAACATATGCAGGAATGAAATAGTGAGATTATTCGCTATGGTTTGATAGGCGTGTGACTAATATCACTTCCCAAAATGGATCATGCTGTCAATTTAAATCAACTCGAGGTTTAATTCGGTGAGTTGTTTTTCATTAATAAATATCTTCAAACTGTGAACGTCATAACTAGTTGCTGTGTGTTTTCGTGTGGCTACACCTGTGACTTTTCCTGTAATCAGCCAAGGTTATTAGAGGAATGTTATGTACAATATTAATAGTGTAACCATCTCATTTAATGGCGCTATGATCAGAACTGAACTAGCTGCAATTTCTTTCAAACCGGTAAATGAGCTATGCAAAGGACTGATCATTAGACCAATAAACCAAATATTATGATTATTCTAAAAAAAAAATCCACTGAGATGTGTTTCACGTGTACTACTAAACACAATTAAACACGGCACCACCCAGAAAGTGTGAAAACTAGTAATAAGATTATCTGAGTTATAAATGTGAAATAGTGTTTTATAAAAGAAGCGAAACATATAATTTTCTTCTGATGATGCATATTATAAACACAGTAAATTAAAATAATGCAAAGAGAATTCCCTGGGGATGAATCAAGTTTCTCATTTCAGCTCCCCTTTTGAACATTTTTTGTTTCAATATAAATGCCTTGCTGCTATCAGTAATTGGCTTTATAGAAAGACAACACCTCAGAAATGGAATTTTTTTTTTTAAATTTATGAATGTTTCTCAGGAAACAAACCAAGTAATACTATTACTGCTACATAATATTTAGGCGATATAAATCTACATCGCCATTTTCAGGTGTAGCCGTAAGACGAAGTTTGCCTAGAACACACTGTTTAAAAACTGGCATTGCAATGACAGACATTGTTACATTGCCCAGCATCTCAGACTTCATTACATGCCCACAAATTGCATAACACTGAGAGATGCTGATGAGCAGCCTCAATAACAGGTATCCACGCATCACTTAGTTGGAAACCAGATCAGACACAAGGCGATTTCAAACGACTCTGATGCTTCTGTAATGAATCTGTCCCAGTAACCTCTCACACGTGCCAGCACCTTAGTCTCATCCATGTTCTTGTTAAAAACTATGTTCTGCCACTGCGGATTTGCCCTTTTGTCCCAGGCGAACATATAAGGCATGTTCCAAACAACATTGTTTAACACGCCGTACTGTCTGGCCGATGTAACTTCTTTCCACATTCACACGGGTTGCTATAAACTCATGGTGTACAAAGGACAACGCCACCCTTTGGAGAGGCGCAAAATGTTCCTTAGTTTTGGAGGTGGTAGGAAAATAGTCTTAGTGCCATTTCTTGCTATAACCCTCCCAACCCTCGATGTATGGCAAAAAAGCTAAGTGATCGTGTAGTAGGCCTGCAGTTTACTTCTCGGAATGCCAATTGTATCTGATGTTCACTGTACCCATTCCATCTATAGGTATGACATGTTCTAACTCACCAGGTAGGCTATCCTCAACACGTATTGCTCACGCCCTGTGGACAAGAGTAGTGAGCACTGTATTGCGTTGTGCATGATGGTGATGACTGCGTGCGTTTAGGTACAGGTCTGTGTGTGTTGGCTTTTGTACACAGTGTGTCCTAAAGTTGCACTGGATTTCTTTTTGATAAGAAGGTCCAAAATGGTCAGGCGGCCTTCCTTTTCCACCTTCATGGTGACGTGGATGTTTGAGTTGATATTGTTCAGGTGAAGGAGAAAACGTATCGAGGTTGTCTCTGTCACAGGTGCAAAAGACAAATGTATCATCCATGTACCGATAAAAGGCACTGGGCTTCATGGGATCACTTTTCAATGCTTTCTGCTCAAAATCTTCCATGAAGAAATTAGCTATCACAGGTGACAAAGGACTGTCTATTGCTACTCCATCAATCTGTTCATAGTAGTGCCCATAATACAAGTAGTATGGTGTTTACAATGTGTGACAGAATGACTCAACTAACCTGGGCTCAAAGTGCTGTTGTATTAGAAACAGCGTATCAGACAGAGGAACCCTGATGAAGAGAGGAACCACATCAAAGCTCACCATCAAATCCTGTTGACGCAGGGGAAATTCATTTTTTCAAATGGTGCAGTCCTTTGTCACCTGTTATAGCTAATTTCTTCATGGAATATTTTGAGGAGAAGGCATTGAAAAGTGCTCCCATCAAGCCCAGTGTCTTTTATCGGTACGTCGATGATACATTTGTCATTTTGCCTCATGGTGGAGACAACCGTGATAGGTTTCTCCTTCACCTGAACAGTATCAACACAAACATACAGTTCACCATGGAGGTTGAAAAGGAATGCCGCTTGCCCTTTTTTGGACATTCTTATCAGAAAAAAAAATAAAGGCATTGATTGGAAGGAAAGAAGGCTAATAACTAGATTATACATTGAACAAGAGCGGGGAATGATCTTACAGAAGAGGAAAAGATTGGAAGAAGTGTAAGACAAGGATGTTGTTTGTCACCAATATTATTTAACATATATTTGGAGGAAATTATAAAAAGAAGTTTAAGAGGTAAAGGAGGATTATGCATGGGTGGATGTAGGATTAGATGCATAACGTTTGCTGATGACATGGTTTTGCTGGCGGAAAGTGTCAAGATAATCAGAAGAATGTTAGAGGCTTTAGAAAAAGTGTGTAAGGGATTCGGAATGAGAATCAGTAGGAATAAAACTAAATGTTTGATGGTGGGAAGGAGTAAGAAAGAAATGATGATAACGCTACAAGGAGAAATAATTGAGCAAGTGGAGTACCTCAAATATCTCGGGAATATTGTGAGTGGTGATATGAGTTGCAAGACAGAAGTGAAAACTAGTATAGCAATGGCAAAGGAAGATTTCAATAGAAATAAAAATTTATTATGCGGAAGTCTGGATAAAAACCTGAGGAAAAAGCTAGCTAAATGTTTTGTATGGAGTGTAGGACTATACGGAACAGAAACATGGACACTACACAAAGAAGATTTAAAGAGGTTGGAAGCTTTCGAAATGTGGATATGGAATAGGATGGAGGAAAATAAGTTGGAAAGACAAAGTAAGGAACGATGAAAGTAGGAGAGGAAAGGTCCCTTATAAAAACAATAAAGAACAGAAAATGGAACTGGATTGGTCCATATGTGGAGGAATGAGTGCCTGCTTAAAACAGCTCTGGTGGGGATTGTAAATGGGGGAAAAGACGAGGTCGCACGAAAGAAGAAAATGATCAATGAAACTATGATGAATGGGAAATATATAGAGACCAAGAGAATGGTGGAACAGAGGGATGTTTGGAAGTCTGTCACTGTGCATGGACCTGCGGAATAGCAGAAAACCCTTGATGATTGACAATTATCGAAAAGAAATCTGATAGAACTTTAGGACACACAGTGCAACAAAAGCCAACACACATGCACCGTACCTAAAAGCGTGCAGTCCGTCACCATCCAGCACAGTGCAATACAGTGTTCACTACTCTTGTCCACAGGGCATGAGAAATAACGTGATGAGGAACAGCCTACTTGGTGAGTAAGAACATCTATGTCATACCTTCAGACAGAATGGGTACAGTGAACATCAGATACAGTTACCATTCCGAGAAGTAAAATGCAGGCCTACTACACGATCACTTAGCCTTTTGCCATACTCTGGCACTATAACATCAAGGGTTGGAAGGGTTCTAGCAAGAAATGCCATTAAGACCATTTTCATACCACCTCCAAAACTATGGAATATTTTGCACTCTCCAAAGGATGACCTTGTCGTTCATTACACCGGGAGTTTATTGCAACCCGTGTGAATGCAGAAAAAAGTACATCGACCAGACAGTACGTTGTGTTAAACAATGTTGTTTGGAAGATACCCCACATGTTGCCTGGGCAGAAGAGGCAAATCCACAGTGGCAGAACATAGTTTGTAACAAGAACATGGATTCGACTAAGGTACTGGTACATGTGAGACGCTACTGGGACAGCATCATTACGGAAGCATTTGAATTCGCCTTGCGTCTGATCTGGTTTCCAACTAAGTGATGCATGGATACCTGTTATTGAGGCTGCTCGTCAGCATCTCTAAGTGTTTTGTGCTTCTTGGGCATTTAATGAAGTCTGAGAGGCTGCTACACAATGTAACAACGTTTGTCGAGTGCCATGCCATTTTTTAAACAGCGTGCTCCAGGAAAACTTCATCTTACAACTACACCTGAAGATGACGACGTAGATTTATGTCACTGAAATGTTGTAAGTAATAGGATTACTCAGTTTGTTTCCTGAGAACAGTCATAAATAAACAATGCTGAGAAAAAACTGTGTTCACTTTTTATATTTGTTAGAATTTTTAAATTTTCATTCAGAAGAAAATTTTATCTGAAATTTCTTATTTGTAACACTGAAATGTATTTATTGTGACTGTATTTGTTTGGTGTTTTTCTTTATGAGCCACTGATAATAAACACTTTTATTCAACTTTTCAGTAAAGAAAAGTCTATGCGGTCAATTTATCCATCTCTCTTACAAATCATGTGCATTGTTCGAAGGGTCAGTTATTATTAAAACTATAAGAAATACGAGGCATGTTTTTTAAGTAGGTACTGTTTGAAATTTAAAAAGATGTGGAAATATATATCAATAATTTTATTTTACATGAAAGTCTATACCTTACTCTACTTTTCTACATTAATTCCTTGCAATATTGAGGCACTTGTCATAATGTAGTAACAGTTTTTGAAACCCCTCCTCATAGACGTCTGCCGCCTGACTTGTTAACCACTGCATCACAACTGTTTTGACTTCGTTATCGTCTTCAAGACACTGACCGCCAAGGTGTTTCTTCAAGTGCAGGAACAGATGGTAGTCACTGGGCGCCAGATCAGGGCTGTATGGAGATGATCTAGAGTTTCCCATCGAAAAGATGTGATGAGATCTTTGGTCTGATTAGCCACATGTGGACGGGCATTGTCATGCAGCAAAACGATGCCCTTGCTCAACTTGCCACGTCTTTTGTTCTGGATTGAACGGCGCAGATTGTTCAATGTCTCACAATAAGCTGCTGCATTGATTGTCTCATTACGAGGCAGAAATTCCACAAGCAATACTCCTTTTCTGTCCCAAAAAACTGTGCACATGATTTTCCGGGCAGAAATCGTTTGCTTGAACTTCACTTTTTTGGATGAATCTGAATGCCGCCAATCCATGGACTGTTGCTTTGATTCAGGTGTGATAGGCCACCCAATCTCATCGCCCGTAACAATTTGGCTTAAGAAATCTCACCATCATTGTGGTATCGCTCAAGGAAAGTCAATGCACTGCCTAAACGCTGGTTTTGTGCACATCCGTTAACATTTTCGGTACCCAACGTGAGCACAATTTTCGGTAGGTAATTCAAGTGCTCAGTCAGAATGCCATACAAAACACTACAAGAAACATTAGGAAAGTCATCACACAAGGAGGAAATCATAAAGCGTCTGTTTTCCCTCACCTTATTGTCCACTTTCTGCACCAAACTTTTATTAACAACTGAAGGACGCCCACTCCGTTGTTCATCATGCACATTTGTGCGACCATCATTAAATGCTCTCACCCACTTTCTCACCATTCCATCACTCATAATGATTTGTCCATAAACTGCACACATCTCATGATGAATATCGATCGGTTTTAGGCCTTTAGCACAAAGAAATCTTATAACAGCCCGTACTTCACAGTCGGCGGGACTCACGATTATCGGAGGCATCTTAAACACTCAGTGAACAACGTAAACAAGGAAGAATTAAACTGTAATGGAATCAGTGCGTAGGCAAGTGATGCAGGTACCCAGTGCACATGTGCAGAACACCGACCATAGCGCTGCAGCCACTGTGTGACAAAACGGTACTTACTTAAAAAATACGCCTCGTACTTGAAACTTATTATTAAATGACAATGTAATTAATGGTATGCATTATGTCTTTGGAGTGCTGCTGTAAGCACCTTAGAATTTTGGTAAATTCTAGTTTTCTTAGCTTCGAATATAGGGGAGGAAGTAAGCTTTCATTTAAACATAAGGTTTCATTATGAAGACAGGTTATGATTGGAACCTTTCATATAGAAACTGATACTATAACCAAATTCACTAAACAAACCATTTTAAAAGCAGTAAAGACCCACAATATTTAATAAAAGCACTAAATAAACTTTTTATAAGAGTACAGAAACTTTTAATTTACCTGAAATAGGATAATCCATTATTGGCCAACTCGCAAACAATAGATTTTTCTACGTGCCCATTTCACTATTTCTGAACACTTTTAAATGAAGTAAAGTAATTTTAAAATAATAATAATTCAAAAGAAAGCTTAATTCACTAAAATTCCATAGTTTCTGACCATGTAAATAACGTAAATAAATTTTTAAACACTTCGATAAATGCACTTCTCTTTCAACATTTTTTTTTATCATATGTCCCTAGTAATTTCCTGAAGTAAAAAGTAGATTTTCTAAAAGAGCCAAAAATCTAGTATCACATATTTAAATTTCACAACATTTCATGCAGTACAACAGATTCTATAAACATTTTAAAGATTATTCGTCACTGAACACACGTGGTTTCACTGAAGAATTATTTGCGAATAAACCAAGCCATAAAATAACTTTTAAAACATGTAATTAAATTCAAATAAAATTCCGATAACTTCACTTTTTCAATAAAAACAATAGAAGAAGAATTATTAATGGTAAACCGAGTGACTTCTAAACAGTTTTAAAGCCAAATTTTGCTAAATCCATTTCTTAGCCATCTCGCCATCGATTTCCATAAAATTTACACCATTGAACTCGGGAATTTTTGTAGAACAATTTCACACTAATTTTATTCAGGTAATTTGAAATTCAGCAGTATTTCTAAAAAAATTGAATAAATTCAAATGTTTGGGTAAATCCCCACCGGCTTCAGAAGACTTTGTATCACTACACAATTTAAATAAAAATTAAAACAAATCACTTGAAATTTCTCACTAAACATCCTTTGAGCATCTTGCAGATAAGACTATATGCTGTCAAAGTTTGAACACTTTTTATAATCTAGATCGTTTACACATTTTTGCTAAGCGGCCGTATACATGTAGTGTGCAGTTGGCATCTATAAAAGCAGGAGCCCTGAGGTGGGGGATGTCTTTCGATTTCGACTTCAGTCTTTACTCCGGGAACGATATGTAAGGTAACTCCGCATTAGTCGTTTTGTTGCGGGACGGTTTTGCTACTCTAGTCTGGAAATGAGGGTCGGCCATGTTGGATATTCTTGTACCAGACTGTGATTTTAATGACTACTAAGAACTTATTAAATTAAAAAGGGGGTCTGTCGGTATCATTTCTCTCCATGACCTACACTTTTCTGGAAACGTTTGTTCGATTGCCTACTCAATTGTATAATGCTAATTTTGAAAAATGTGACTTTTTAAATAAACTCCAAAATTTTGACCAAGTGAACTTTTTTTGTGATTTCATAGTAAACTGAAAACCTTTTCTAAGTTTGTGGTTTAAACAAATTTTGTGGTGACCATTAAGCATTTTAGTTGAGTAACCATGGTCAATTTAAAATTATTTCGTCAAAATTCCACAGAACTTTTAATTCAAGTGAACTGCTAGTTAAGGTACTAAACTCTACTCCCACCCCGGTAGCAGTTTGTGTCTTACACTGCATTTATCATTCATTTTTTATTATACATAGCTTACACATATTTGAACTAAAGATTGATAGATGCCAGAAAGGCTGAATAATATTTTCCAAAACATGTACTGATACAAGATAGTTCTCATTAAAATTTCAGGCACTATTATGAAATAGAAATAAACTTAAAATTTAGTGAGAAAATGCTTAACTTTTGCCACTAAATGGTTTCAAGGTTTTTATTGTGTAAGAGTATTGTTAATTTCAAAAAAAAAAAAAAAAAGGTTAGGTATCCCATCAACATTTTTACAAATTCTGTTTCTAAATAAAATTTTTTGTCATTAATTTGTTTAAAGATAGATGTTTCATATATTAATTATATTCGCTAATGATATTTAAGGTTGTATTAAAGGTTGCTGTTGTTTAAAAATTTTAATGCTGGAGTAAGATATTACTATCTGCCATTAACCATGAATTTCTCCCATGGATATAGTCAGCAGGAAGAAAAAATTATTTCAGCTTCTGGTAATTTCGTGTATGAATAAAGACCTTGAGAAGTACTCACTCGAGGAAGGCAGTGATATCCCTCCTGCTGCACGACGACCACGTGACTTCGACACTGTCGGACTCGAAGCTGGCGGTCATCACGTGCATAGTGTGTTTGTCACTGCGCTCACAGCCCCTATTCTCCGCATCGTGATACATGCCGAAGCTGTAAGAATAGGATTAAAATCACACCAGCATATTGTTGCCTACTTGTGATCATGGTAATTCTATCCCTTCCATGTGTATGTCTTAATTCTTTCGCCAATATTTTTCCATATCTCAACAACAATATATGCTTTGTACTACACTCCCACAACTCTCTTCACCCTCTTCTATCAAATTCTACTAAATTCAGTATCGAAATAAGTGGAAGTGAACATGGGAACATCACTGGGTAGTGTATTGGGATTATTACTATTCATTAATCTAATGAATGATTGTGTTGATGGTTTATTTTCAGAAGTTAGGTTTTAGCAGATGGCATAATGCTACATAATAGGATCAAAGTGGAAGAGTGTGAAAAGCTTCAGGGTCATCTGGACAAGATAGCTAAATGGTTAGGTCAACTTGGGGTGAAGATAAATGCAATGAAGAGTCAATTTATAAGATAAAAACATAGAAATACTAAAAAATAGGTTATGATAATAAGATGGAGAAATCATTTGTTGAACACTTTAAATGGAAATACCCAGGCATAAGATTTGATTATAATCTAAACTTGGCAGGACACATAGCACAGGCTTTTAAAATAATTCATGTTTTGAAGACAGTGGTGAGGGGATGTACCAAAAACATACTTTGGTCAGACCATTGCATGAATCTGGTGGTGCAGTATGGGACCCACATTTTGGTTATCAAATACAGGAGTTGGAATGGGTGCAAAGGACTACTAGATTTGTTTCTTAGAAATTGCTGCAGAACACAACCAGTAATTGATATGATAAAGGAGCTGCAATGGGATTCATAGGATGATAGAAGAGGGTGAAGAGAGTCGTGGGAGTGTGGGAGATTATTGGTGTAAATATCTTTGCCACCCTGCTGTGAGTGACGTAGTTAGTTGTAACTGATGGGAAGAAATAAAACGTTTCATACACTTCTGTGATGACAGTAATCTAGTCCCCGCTGATGAACCCAACCATGACAAACTTTTCAAAATTCGTCCACTGCTAGATAAATTGTGTGAAAGGCTGTTGCAAGTACAAAAAGAGGAATTCTTTGCTGTGCATGAACAGATTATTCCAACAAAATACAGATCTTCAATGAAACAATACAATCCTAGTAAACCACATCAATGGGAGTTCAAAGTTTTTGTCCTCAGCGGGGTGTCAGCCTTCAGCTATTATTATGAAATTTTTGCTGGAGCTCAGAGTAACATTATAATACCCGGTGCTGTGGATGTAGGAGCTAGCAGCAATATTGTTGTACGTCTTACACAAACAGTCCCACGACATGTGAATCACAAGTTGTTTTTTTATAATTGGTTCACTAGTATACTATTGGTAGTGTGTTTGCATAAGGAAGGTATACAATCACTAGAGACAATCCGGGCCAATCGAGTACCTAATTGGAATTTACCTAAGGAGGCATCAATGAAGAAGAATAGTCGAGACAGCATGGAGGAAAAGATAGCAACAGTAAATGGCATACAGTTATCAGTAGTCTCCTGGTTTGACAACAAAGTAGTCAACACTTTGTCAACGTATATTGGATCCAAACCAGAAGGCGAAAAAAGGAGGCTTTTTAGGATGGAAAAAGGATACAAAATGATACCTTGTCCACGCTCTGTGATAATCTGCAATGACTACATGGGGGATGTCGATCTATTAGATTCTACGCTTGGGTATTATAGAATTCAAATTGGATAAAAAAAATGGTACCGGAAGATATTCATTCATCTGGTTGATCTAGCTTGCGTGAACAGCTGGCTTCTATGGAGAAGAAGAAATACAGACTACATGTCCCATAGTTAATGTCAAGGTAGCAGTTGCAGATGCCCTCTGTAAATCAAGGAAACCCTTATCTAAGAAACGTGGTAAGTCAAGCAATGAAATCCAAAAACATCTGGACAGTAAGAAGATGAGAGGTCCTGCAGCAGATCTTCCACAGTGTCAGGTATGACAGGATGGGATAGATCACACACCCATCTGGATGGGAAGCCGTGGCCGTTGCAAGTGTATAGACTGCAAAGGAATATCTTACATAGCATGTCTGAAGTGCAGTGCACCATTGTGCTTGAACGAGGATTGAAACTGCTTCATCAAGTTTCATAATGATTAGGCTAAATGCATTAGTGTTATATCTGATAAATGTGTACATTAAAGAAGCGAAATTGTAATTATTTTATATAAATAAACTCAATTTTGCTAGTACATGTATATAACTCATTGTATATTTTCCAAATATTGCATCATCCACCTCGAAACTGGTATCGCAAGATGTGAGCCATTATTGCATGTTGTCCCGTATATGGCACAAACCCCTAAATCGAAAATAACTCCCTTTCAGTATGATTTAGAATTTTTTAAGTAGTTTTCATGAAATCAGGACACTGGACATAACAAGTGACATTTTTTTTAGAAAAATAAAAAAAAATCATGTAGTAATGGGTTATGATGTTTTACATGAAGGGTAATGATGTTTTACTCACGAAAGGTCTATCAAAATAATTTGTGAGGATCTGAGGAGAAGGCAAAATGAAGATGAGTGCTTAACGAAACAGAACATAGGGAATACAAAGAATGAGACGTTGCCGAAGTATTATAAACACCACGACGGAGTACTGTTTAGGAGAACAGATGATTTCTCAGATGATTGGAAGAAATGCTGGCCGATGAAGTATATTGATGTAATTATGGAGCAGATAAGTGCTCCCATAAGTTAAAGGAGGAGTTGCTGTTTGCATGAAAAGGAGAGTAGCCCAAAGGTTTGCCAGCTGTGATTGTTGTCAATGAACGAAAGTTTCAATATTAGCAATGAAAGGCCTCATGTAAAATATATTGCCAGCAGATGTATTGGAGTTGGTAGCAGTGGACCCCTCCCAAAATCTAAAGGTGGATTTGCCTACGTGTTTTCAAAATTTTTGTAATTCTTTGCTTTCAAAAAGGCTATTGGGAAAGAAGCATCAGTGGACAGGTTAGAATAGGACTACTTAAAAACATTGGATATCCCAAGACATCTTGTCGGAAAACAGTAGCCAATTCTCATCAAGATGAGCTCAATGTATGTAGGAAAATAAAATAAAGCATATTAAAATATCAGCGTACCATCCAACGAGTAATCTAGCCAAACGAATTATGAGGGAGATTGGTCGGTTACTTCTAATTTATTCCAACGAGAAGCGTATTACGAGGATTGACCATACAACAGATTTTGAAGATGCAATAAACAGGATGCTGAGTGAGAACACGGGCCATACTCCATACTCCAGTTGTATAATAGAGAGGCACCGAGTTCATTACGAGAAACAGTCAATTTTCCGCCAAGACAGAACAAATCCAAGGAGGACATATTCCAATAGGTAAAAGAAAGGATGAGGAAAAAGGCAGAAGAAAAGAAAAGAAGATATGACCAAGGACACAAATCCACCGAAGTTAGTGTGGGTGATTTGGTGCTAGTAAAGGCCCATAAGAGATCATATGAGATAAATACCGAGATACGCAAGTTCTTTGATATTTTTCATTGACATTTTTGGTTGGCAGGTCAGCAACACAAAAATGCCTACAGGTTAGTATATCATGAGTCTGTACTGGATTTAAAATTGTATAAAATGAGAGAACAGAAGTGAGAATTGTGAATGTTCCTTGTTTTTAGGTAACTGAGTGGACAAAAGAGTGATGAACTAACAGTGATATTTCATGCATGTAAGAGTTTTTGATATGTTAAACGTCTTAAAGTGGAAAGTAAATGTGTAAAATGTTTTGTACGAGAAAGTGTATATGCAATACGTGTGGACCGAGTTGGTGAGCACGCAAGTATTAGACGTGTCCATTTACAAAAAAAAAAAAAAAGTGTGGTGTTGTATCATTGACTTGCAACAATTAGATTCTCTATAAGCATCCTTTAATAATTCTTGGTGACTAATTAATGTATATAACAAGCGGGGAGAGTAGCAATACCGTACTATATAGAGTGATATATATACCATGATATATATATAGTCTTCTGACCACGTGCTTTTAATTAATGTGTCGAATTAAAAATGTCAAAGAGTTCATTGTACAGTAAGGTTATGAGTTAGTAGTAAATATTTCTAGGAGAAACAGTCAATTAAATAAATAATAGGCCCTCGCACAGTTCACTGGTAGTAGTCTGGCTGTGGCGTGCTTTCGTTATCATCCTTCAGAAAGTTACTCCAAAGTTCCCACACTAGCATAGCGTTCACAACTGATGTGGAACAGGTGGCTACAGAACTACCCTCCACTATACAGTAAGGCAACTAACCTTTTATTGTTTCTGCCATTTCATTTACTTCTTTGGTATTATTGGATTCACCCATCGTGTATCTGTTATTATTGGTACTTTGGACATCTGATGTCGCGGACTTACTTGTGGCCCAGCTCGTGGGCGATGGTGTGCGCCACGGTGAGGCCGTTGTCCTGGTTGACGTTGCAGCTGCGCTCGGGCTGGCACATGCCCGCCACGTGAGCCACTCCCAGCGTGCTGCACTCGTTGGCCCGGGCGCACAGGTCCTGTCTGCAACACACCCACCACATGGCAATTTCTTTGATTACTGTGACGTGAATTTGTGTTACTTTTGTTCTGGACGAGAAATGAAGAAAGAAAGAAAGTTACACCCACCACACGCCAGTTCACACCTCGTTTTCCGGAAGATACCCAATGGAACTCCTTCGCACGAATCATGATCCAAAAGGTGTGTGCCCTCATTCCGTACGCACTGCGAGAAACTTTGGGACTTAAGCTATGGCTTTGTTGAGCCACCTGGTGATTGGGAATCGTGCACCACCACCTCAACATCCTGCTGGTTAATTTAAGTGTCAAGTACCACAGCTCGAACCAGTCATTCCTGATGTTGGTGGAGAGGGCTACACCGCTCAGATACAAACAGAATAAAGAATACTAGCTGATGCCCACGACTTCGTTCATGATTGTAAAGAATTTTGATTGACAGCTACCGACATGTGACCAACATACTGCACGATGGGAGACTCGAGGCTAATACCACACACATCAATGACCTGCGCAGGATATTTATGGCTGAAAACTGAAATATAGGGACACAAATGTCTTTGGTCGAAATGTAAATTTCCGTCCATAGACCAATATCAACCACCACGTCTCCCACACCACGATAGCTCCCGACATGACACTACCATAGTGCACGGTGGGAGACTTGAGATTAATACCACACACAATCACCAGTGGACTGTGTTTGGTAGTTTTGGCTGTAGAGAGAAATATAGGGACACACATATCTATTTTTTATCGTGTCCACCACTTTCAACCACCATATCTACCACAACCCCACAGCTACCGACATGCAATCGCCATAGTGCACCATGGAAGACTCCAGGCTACTACCACACATAAACGCCCGTGGTCTGCACTTTGTAGTTTTGACTGCAATGTGAAATATAGGGACACACACGTCTATGGTAGAAACAGGAAAATGCTCTACGTCGACCACTTTCAACCACTATAGCTCCCACACCCCCATAGCTATCGACATATAATCACCATAGAACATGATAGGAGCCACGATAACACTACCATACACAAACACCAATTGTCTTTGCTATGTAGTTGTGGCAGCAAAGTAACAGATACGGAGACACATGTCTTTGGTCGAAATACGAAAATATCCTTGATCGCCCACTTTCAACCAACATATTACTCACACTCACGCAGTTCCAAAATTCGGCCAACATTGTGATCGACGGGTGACTCTGTGCTATTACCACACACAAACATTAGTGATCTGCGCTAGATAGTTTTGGCTGAAAAGTGATACACCAAGACACATACGTCTTTGATAGAAATATGAAAGTGCTGCAGGTCGACCACTTTCAACCACCATATCTCCCACACCTCCATAGCCACCGACATCTAATCACCATAGTGCACGATGGTAGATTCGATGCCTCTACCACACACAAACATCAATGGTCTATCCTATTTGGTTGTGGCAGGAAAGAGAAGTATAAGGATACACAAGTCTTTGGTCGAAATATGAAAATGCCACGCATCGACCACTTTTAACCATCATATCTCCCACACCCCCAGGGCCGGATTTAAACTTATTTTTAGTGTAGGCTGTTCATTTTGTGCCGCCCTTTTCTCTTTCTTACTTATTCTAATCACTAACTTGTATTACCTTTATTAGGTAGCAAACGATTATATGTAAATGAAAATTTATAGTAGACGTTTTTCTATTATGTTTATAATCACACACAAATTTGACGGCTACTTAAGCGGGCACCCTAGGAAATTTGCCGCCCCTAAAATGCTGCCGCACCTAGGCTGGAGCCTATACAGCCTAATGGGAAATCCAGCACTGCACACCCCCACAGCTATCGGCATTCGGCCAACGTTGTACACGACAGAAAACTCCATGCTACTTCCACACACAAACATCAGTGATCTGTGCTAGGTAGTGGCGGCTGAAAAGTGAAATATAGGGGAAAACTTCTATTTTGATATATATACAAGATAAGATAAGATTTGTGACTTGAGTTAAGTGTCTTTTCATACACGAAATATAAACAACTGGGACAAGAATGCTGCATCTTTCGTAGATATATACCATTATCTGTAACGATAATGATATTTCGGATGGTTATGCCGCAGAAGGCTTTTTATTGATTGAAATTAAGGTATCTACATTTTTCGGGGAATATTGCAATCTCGTTTCCGTGTTCGTAATACGCAGACTCACGAAAATTATAAATTTTTATTGAATAGAGCTCTATTTATTATTATACCGTTTAGCCCGCTAAGGAGCGCGTGGAACCATTAATTTGCATTGTCCTTCTTATTCTTTTTGCTGTTGTTCCTATCTTCCCAAAACCTCCTCATCCTTTCGCTGTGGGCTTGACGTCTCTCTTGTGTCCATGCATTTCTGAGTTTCAGATTTTTTGATGTAGGGCTCTTAGGAGCAAATTTATGTGAGGTGGTCAGTTGTCTATATTTACTGCGTGTGGATGTCAATGGGTCAAGGCTGGCTTCTGCGAGGTCCTTCTGGGTTTCTACAAACCAGCGTGCTTTGTTTTGTCGGGGGCCATTGACGATGTGGAAAATTTTCTTGGTAAGTCGTGAGTCATCCATTCGTGCAATATGTCCATAAAATTTCATGCGTCTTTTCCGTGCAAGTGAGGTGAATCTTTCGGTCAGTGAATACAGTTCTTCTGAGCTTTTGCGCATCCAGATGCCATCTTGGATTTTGGGGCCGAATATTTTTCTCAGTATCTGTCTTTCTATTTTTTCTATTCCTTTGACATTTACCGTTAATGATGATATCTCCGTCGCATACAGTGCTCCTGGAAGAACGACGGTGTGGTAGTGATGGAGTTTGGCTTTGGTGGAAAGCGATTTCTTATTGTACGTATTCCAAGTAATAGCATACGCTTTTTGCAGTTTTTCAGCGCGGTTCTTGTGGGCTTCTTTCTCAGTTCCAGTATTACCAATAATTTCTCCTAAGTACTTAAACTGTTTAACTTGTTTGATAGTGCCATATTTGGTCACGAGTGGCTTCAGGTTTGTGCTTTTGGAGTCCATATATTGCGGTTTCCCATAAGAGATTTGGAGGCCGGTTTTGATAGCTATCTCATGAAGCTTCTCTACAGCATGTTTGGCTTCCTCGACAGTTCGTGTAATTACTGTTAGATCATCCGCAAAAGCAAGGCATTTTATGTTGATTCGTTTATCCTTTGTTCCCATATATATTCCAGATATTTCTTTTTTCCATATGCTAATGATCTTGTCTAGTACCAAGTTGAACAGGGGCGGTGATAACCCATCCCCTTGTCTTACACCAGTTTTAATTTCAAAAGATTCAGAGATTTCATCCATAAATTTCACTTTTGAAGTTGTATTTGTCAAAGTTTGTTGAATTAAAATAGTTGTTTTATTATCTACTCCATATTCACGTAGTATATTGAACAGCGTAGTGCGGTCAATCGAATCATATGCTTTCTTAAAGTCTACAAAAGTTACCACTGTACGGGTTGAATGACGATGTTGGAGTATCATTTTTAGGTTCCAGATCTGTTCTGTGCATGATCGGTTTGGTCGGAATCCTGCTTGGTATTCACCAATCTTGTGTACCTATGTTATTAATTAAACTCAATAATAATTCTACAAGAACAATAAGTTTTTCATTTCCAGGCTGTACCTCTCAATGTTTTTATCCGAGATAATGTCTTGTATGCGTTGAATGAGTAGAATTTGGGTTGACCTCTAAATAACACGCCGTTATCCAAAGTCAGGATAAGTCACATATGGCTAAGCCCAGATCTGGGCGAACTCTGTCAGGAAAGCTCGCATTTTGCATTCCTAATTCAGGATAAAGGATGGCAATTACCTTGGTGACATACCATCTAAAATGATTGGAGCTTCTAATGCAGCAGAGGTGGAACTACAGTCTTCAGCATTAGCGACACACCGTTGGCAAGTACCAGAATCCAATTAGTTCTTCAGAAGCGCAAAAAAAGGAAACAACAGTATACTTTTTAGTATTTAAAAGCAGTGGAAACCCACAGATAAGCAGAAAAGATAAAAAAAAAGTTAAGGGGGGGGGGAAATTTATTTATAGAACTTATTATTTTGATGTATACATGTGCAGGATTTCTTTCAATTCCAGTGTTGCTTCGAATGAATTATTGTTGTTGGTTTTGAGTTTCATGTGCATTGGTTGTAAATAAGTGTTTTTCTGTTGAATGTGTTACCTGCGTTGTTGACCGGGGTCGTACCATTATGGTGTTGGTTCGTGACCTCGAAGTAGTTATTGTCGTTTCTTAGCGGTTTGTTTTTTTGCCATGTAGCGAAATTAATTTTTGTGGCTATTTTAAATTTATCATAGCGAGGGGCAGTAATGATATAGTAACTGCGTTTCCACCAAAGCCAGTTCAAGCAAATCTAAGTCGACAATCGGAAACAGATGGCCGATCAATGGTTTCCTTTCTAATGCAAATATATGATGAAATAAAATCAAGAAAAAACAAGTCAAAATATGGAAAAGAAGATTACTGACGGAAATCTGCAGAACGGAAGAGATGTTTAACCAGATTACGGGAAATATGATGAAAGAAATAACGGGGAGACAAGGAACATTCCACAAAATTGGAAACATGAGATAAAAACGGAAGAAAATTTGAATGACAGGAAGGACAACAACCATTGTGCGTCGAATATAAAGAACATATCTGAAGATGGTGAAGAAGAACGACTTGAAAGATGTGAGTTTGGGCCGTCGTCGTCATGTAACACATGGCTATCGGACTCTGCGTTCATGCATCGCGATATTCTCGATCTCCCACTCACGCTCCGATGCTTTCAGCATTGTCAATGCAACCTCAAATCTCCTAGTAATTTAATGAATAAATCTCGGAATAATGAATTTGTTAGTTAAATTTGTTTAGTACTGTTACTTGTCGTTGGAAAGCCCTTTCCTCTTTACAGATCCCACAGCCATATGGTATGGAATTTAGTTAATTTACGCAAGAATTTCGAAACTTGCCGTTACACTCAGGCAATGGAAAAAGGAATTAAGTACAACTGTAATCGAAGTGCAGGGACTGCGACATTACAAGGGTAATGTGTTTTAGGTTTATTTAAATATAAATATAAACTGCTGTAAATTTAGAAAACGTAGGCCACCTATGAATGTAAAATATGTATTTCATGGTAGATTCCCATCGGCCCTTTTAGCTTCCACTCCGTTGTTCGGGTGGTACATGCCTCTGGCTCGGAACAGATTGTTTTTTAACTGCTTCACGTCTCTTAACAGCGAGATCTTTAGAGACGGGAAAGGATGGGGGGGCAAGGAATGGGAAGGAATTCGGCCATGGTCTTTTGAAGGCAGCATCCAGGCATTTGCCTGGAGTGATTTGGAAAACCATGGAAAACCCAAATCTGGATGCCCATGACGGGGATTCGAACCGCCGTCCTCCCGAATGCGAGGCCACAACAGAAATAAGATTCATAATTCAAGTTAGCGTAGATTTTGTATTTCGCTGACTTAAATTGAAATATGATTTTTAAAATTTTGTAAAATTATATTCTAGCGAAGTACCAAGCGGATCGATTTTTTCCTATATCATCCTTGAGTGACTAAGATTTAAAAAAAAAAAATGAAAAATAAGACGGGTGTGTCCATGAAAGCTGTCAGTTCAGGATTGACTTAAACTATTCTCAACTGACGGTACGCGAGGTCGTTGAATACTACTTGAAATTTTGTCTCTGAAATTGACTACGTCCTCTAACCGAACAACAAGTAATAAACGTTCTTATATCATTTGCATGTTCCAATCACAGCAAGCATTTTGTTCGGTTTTGCTGTTAGTTTGTCATATACTGATGCTATATGATTGAAAGTGTTATTCATGAGGTACGGGCCCCGCACCAGGTGGAGAACGCAGTCTAACCTGCCACATCGATATCTGTCAAGGCTACTGCGAGACTTCATTCCAGTTCTGGTTGCGTCATGATACATGTTTCAGATTTTCAGTTCGATCCTGATTTTTCTACACTGTGAAAAATCTATTCAGCAGTTACAGCGGGATGCCGGAACGAAACACACAAACTCGTGGACAATAATTCTAAAATATATTGCTTTGGCTGTATGGACTTCCAGATACTCGACCAGAGTTTCCTTCAATGCACAAACACAGTTTCCTTACAGTATTATAATAGTATAGATAGGTGAATACACCGTACCTATAAATATTACTTTGAGCCTCGAGACATGATATGAAATAGTGGACTGGAAAATTTTCATATTAGTACCGGTTAATAAAGGAATGAAGATGACTAGGGTTGAGAATTAGAGACCTATTAACTTGACATTCATGGCAGGTAAGATGATTGGGAACTTGATGTTTCACCACATCGCAGTTACCTTTGAAGAAAGAAACTGGTTTGCAAACTGTAAAATGGGCTTCGGCAAGGATATTAATGTGAATCGTAGTTAGTGGGTTGTTTCAGATGAAACCGACAAGAGAGATCAAGTTGAGAGACTGTACCGCTGGACAACTTTAAGGCTACTGAGGAATAATGGTAAACGAAATGCTCTCAGAATGAAGAGACGGGATGGCGCGTTTCATTTTGGAACATAATGGACTGAAAATGACTGGACAGGTTGTGTGGATGTAACGAACTAGTGGCCTCGAGTACTAATAAAAATATGTGCACGACCTTGCATACTAAACTGCAAGTCTATGGGATGTAAATCTCTATAAGTTTGGCGTTTGTTTTAACAGTTTATATTGACTAGACGACCCGTGCGAAAATTTTGCGAATAAAATGCGACGAATAGTGAGGTCGAATGCTTGTAATATAATGAATAGTAGAACCGTAGTTTTGTAGCAAATATTTTTTTAGTGTAATAGGTACACAGCAAAATACTCACAACATATTATGAAACAGTTAGGAAAATTTAAAACATACTTTATTTATGACAAACTGTCACTGACCTTGGTAGAATAAAACCAACCTTAACAAACTGCACACAACATATCAACATCTCTGTGATATTTGTTACTGAGTGAATAAAATGATTACATTGGAATTGTATAGCAAAACGACAGTGTATCCGTAAAAAAAAAAAATATATACGAAAAACTACTTATTGAATAAAAAAAAGTTTATTGACTTCTCTGTGATATCCGCTGCTGAAATCTGGGGACTTGGCTTTGAACAGTCTCATACGCGCTACCACTTTTAGCACCAAATTCTGAACATTTTTTTCTTAATTTATGATTTTACCTAGCTGGAGACCTTAATTTTTAAAACGATATGGCATTTATCGATTTCAGCTATGTATCGAAGAAGATAAATGGCATATAATAAAAACAAAAATTTAAAAAAATCAACATGTTCTATAACTGATATTGATACTTTTGCCCTTTAAGGGTCGAATTACAAAAAAATTCTTTTATAAAATATGGTGTGGTCTTTAAAATGATACCTCATTTATCGATTTCGGTTATTTATCAAGCAAGGTAAAAAAAAAAGTTTTGAGAAATGATGTTATTTTTGCCTCTTAAGGGTGTAATTTGGAGAAAGTTTTTTCTTAAAATATGATGTGATGATAGTGGATAATTTAATATTTAAATCGATACGTCATTTATTGATTTCGATTAGTTATCAAGGGAAATAAATAGCTCATGACAGAAAAATGCGCTGTAAAAATATTAATACTTTATCCCTCTAAGGTTAGAATTTTTAAAAATTTCTTTCTTAAAATGTGGTAACGGAACCGAAGACATTAAGAAGACCTTAACCTTTTAAATGATACCTCGTTTATCAATTTTTTTTAATTGTCAACGGAGGTAAATGACTTGAGACACAAAAAACGCATTTTAGAAATACTGTTATTTATGCCCTTTAAGGGACGAATAACGAAAAATTCTTTCTTAAAATATAATGTGACTATGGCGGAGACATTACTCTTTACTATGATACCTCATTTATCTATATCGGTTATATATCAAGGGAGATAAATGGCTCGTGACACAAAAATGCATTATAGAAAAATTTATACTTTTCCCTTTAATGGCTGAATTCCAAAAACATTCTTTCTTAAAATATGATGTCACAAAGCTGAGACATTAATCCTCATAACCCTACTTGATTTATGGATTTTGGTTAGATATCCAGGGAAATAAATAGCTCAAGATATAAAAAACGAATTTTTGAAAAGTTGACATTTTTGCCCTTTTAAGGGTCCAATTACGAACAATTCCTTTCTTAAAATATAATGTTACCACGGCGGAAACCTTATTCGTTAATATGATACCTCATTTATCTATATCGGTTTGATATTAAGGGAGATAAATAGCTCGTGACACAAAAATTCGTTATTTAAAAATTTAAACTTTTTCCCTTTAAGGGTAGAATTCCAAAAACATTCTTTCTTAAAATATGATGTCACAAAGCTGAGACATTACTCCTCATAATCCTACTTCGTTTATCGATTTTGGTTAGACATCCAGGAAGATAAATGGCTCAAGACATAAAAAACGAATTTTAGAAAAATTGACTTTTTTGCCCTTTAAGGGTCGAAAAACGAAAAATTCCTTTCTTAGAATATAATGTTACCATGGCGGAGACCTTAGTCTTTAATATGATACCTCATTTATCTATATCGGTTAGAAATCAAGGGAGATAAATGGCTCCTGACACAAAAATGCATTATAGAAAAATTTATATTTTTTCCCTTTAATGGTTGAATTGCAAAAACATTCTTTCTTAAAATATGATGTCACAAAGCTGAGACATTACTCCTCATAACCCTACTTCATTTATCGATTTTGGTTAGATATCCAGGGAGACAAATTGCTTAAGACATAAAAAACGAATTTTAGAAAAGTTGACATTTTTGCCCTTTAAGGGTCCACTTACGAACAATTCCTTTCTTAAAATATAATGTTACCACGGCGGAAACCTTATTCTATAATATGATACCTCATTTATCTATATCGGTTAGATATTAAGGGAGATAAATCACTCGTGACACAAAAATGCGTTTTTGAAAAATTTATACTTTTTCCCTTTAAGTGTTGAATTCCAAAAATATTCTTTCTTAAAATATCATGTCACAAAGCTGAGACATTACTCCTCATAATCCTACTTCATTTATCGATTTTGGCTAGATATACAGAGAGATAAATGGCTCGAGATACAAAAAACGCATTTTAGAAAAATCGACATTTTTGCCCTTTAAGGGTCGAAAAACGAAAAATTCTATTCTTGAAATATAATGTTACCACGGCGGAGACCTCGATCTTTAATATGATACCTCATTTATTTATATCCGTTAGATATTAAGAGAGATAAATCGCTCGTGACACAATTACGCATTGCAAAAATATTGATACTTTTGCCCTTTAAGGGTCGAATTCCGAAAAATATCTGTCTTAATACATGACGTCACTAAAGCGGAGATCTTAATCTTTAAAATGATACTACATTAAACGATTTCATATACGTATCCAGGGAGATATATGACTCGTAACACAGAAAACAGCATTTTAGAAAGATTGACATTTTTGCCCTTTAAGGGTCGAATTCCGAAAACTTCATTTCTTAAAATATGATCTGACCAAAGTGGAGACCATAAGCTTTAAAATGACACCTCATTCATTGATTTTGGTTAACTATGAAAGAAGATATAGGCTTGTGACAAAAAAATACCTTATAGAAATAATATATTGATTAATTATTAAGTATGTTAACATTTTGTGTACCAATTAAAATGAAAACTCTGTCTGTCTGTTAATTTGCAGTAACATTCGACCAGTACACTGAACTGAAAAAACAACTGACCTTCCTGAAGATTAGTTGGGTTCGGATCTTGAGGACAAGTCATAGTTTTTCCTGCTTTCTTTTTGAGCCGTAATGCTGAATTAAACACTGATGTGATATTACGATAATATTTATGGCTATACTGTATGCTCATATTTTGAGGACAAATCTGGTAATTTTTAATAATACCAGGAATTCACTAGAAGTTATAGATGAGAAGAAATCAAGATAATTATTGACTGAACTGTACTCCTGTTAAACATTGAAGGAAGAAACAAAACTAATCGTCACTGAACTGGTCAGAACTCACCAGTCAAGAATTAATGTTATACTGTACATTATTGTCACTCTCTAAAGGCAGTGTTTCCCAACGTGGGGCCCACGCCCCACAGGGGGGCAATTTGGTTTTTTTAGGGGGGCAATTTTAGAAATTGACTTGATACAACTTTACCGCTTTCTCTTAGGGTTATTTAAACACAATGCCAGATATGGTTACAAAATATAGCAAAAAAGTAAATTCTTAAAAGGATCACACTAAATTGCCATAATAAATGTTTATTATAAATCTTTCGAATTTGAATTTTAGTATTTCATTATATGTTTTTTAATTTTACTTATGTGTTTTATGATAATATTAAAGTGGTTTCTTTCAAAAACCATCCTATATCAGTTTCTTTAATAAAAAATATTTTTTTTTATTAAAAATTATGTATGGGGGGCAAAAAAATGTTGAAAGTGGGACATGACCCAAAAAAGGTTGGGAAACACTGCTCTAAAGGTTGTTCCGCTCGCCTTTTAATCTCAACAATGCAGCAGCAGCATGCCTGTGTCGAGCCGCGTCAGTCAATGTCTCAGTCACCAATACTTTTGAAAATAATTCCTGTCAGTATTAAATCTGCTGTACTGGGGGGGGGGGGGAGGGGAGATCTGAAAGTGTGGTATTACTGAGTTACAACAAAGTGATTTTAAATATAAGTTCCCAATAGTGCAGTGAGAGCACGGAAGGAAATTATGCTGCCTACGTGAAAGCGACACTACCAGATAAAATAAATGATGTATAATTGAGCATGTGTTAAAGAACAGTAATTTTAAATGTTTGCCATCTTTGGTCATATTTTGTCATTGTTAAGTCATGTTTACCTTTTTTCAAGGTCATATTTGCTTGCATATTTCTGTATGTTTTTGGTCATAAAGATCCGAACCCTATCCATTAGTTTGCCAGTAGAAAGGGGAATTTCTGTGGTAGTATCTAGTAAGGAGAAGGGCGGGTGGAGGAGAGCAATCGATATACCTATATCACTGCCTTCAGAGAACGCTTAAAGAAATGCCGCTCTCCTGTCTTAGGACTTTTGTACTACCAGCCTTCCTCCCCGATGGTCAGCCTTCACTCTGCTAGGCGTATATTTAGCCTGACGCGGAAGCCTGACCTAGTAGCTCGAGCGTTGACTCTTAGTGCACGCTTTCGGCGCACTCCTTGCTTGGGCATAAACGCGTAGCGGCTACGCAGAAAATACAGATTGCCTTCTCCGCCAGAGATATTACTAAATTCTGTAGTTTATCGACATCTCTCGAGACGACTGCTTGAATACGTCTGTCATGCCGAATTATTGGGAAAAAAGAAAAAAAAAACTTATGGCAAGGGATGCAAGGTAATATCAATACCGATAAATATATCGATATTAATATCTATGCCAGACAGATCTCGATAATCGATAATATCACCCGCATCATGTCGATAATATCGATATTTTCCGATATTTGTATATATTATTTTAGAAATAAGTATATAATTCAAAATCAAGTAATAAATCGGAGGCAATTTATTGAAAAAAATTAGGTCTGCAAATATTAAGCGTCAACAGATCCTAAAAACGTAGTTTGCTTAATCTTTTCCCACGAAGTCCATTCCTAGTTTGAGCAGGACCGGATTAAGACAGCGCGGGGACCGTAGCAAATGTGAAGAAAGGGCCCTTGATTTTTGCCGTGGGGGGGGGGGGAGGGGGGGATTGTAGAGCTCTAAAAATAAAAAGGTCGCCCATCTAGCCTAGGTGCCTAGGTGCGGGGCCCCCACTAGGAGGCGCGAGGCCCGTAGCATTTGCTACCTCCTTCTACGTGGTTAATCCGGTACTGAGTTTGCTACCTCCTGCTACGTGGTTAATCCGGTATTGAGTTTGCTACCTCCTGCTACGTGGTTAATCCGGTATTGAGTTTGCTACCTCCTGCTACGTGGTTAATCCGGTACTGAGTTTGCTACCTCCTGCTACATGGTTAATCCGGTACTGAGTTTGCTACCTCCTGCTACGTGGTTAATCCGGTACTGAGTTTGCCTGCCTGTGAGGAAAGGCGTTCAGAAGGTACCGACTAAGCTACTTTGAGTAAATGATTAATTGCAATTCTGAACATATCTTAATCCAGCTAGTATACTAATCATGATTGATTTCAATTTAATTTTCCAACAAAAAATGTACCGTAATCTACAAAGAATCGGTGTTATTCTATACGTAACAATAAAAAGTGCATCATATTTTTCAACTCCTCCTTCACACCTTTCGAAATTTTTCCATATATTTATCAATTGTTGTTTTGATAGTTCCACGAAAAGGACTTTGTATAATGGTGCTAAGTGCTTCATTAATACTTAAAAACCTTTTCATTCAGCTCCTTTAAAAGGTCTATTATCAACACTGATAAAATAAGTAATTATATCGGTCATATTTTTTACCTCCCCTCTAGAAAATTGTAATATGTCCCAGAGTGAAACAAGAACTAACGCAACCGTAACGCAACATTAAATAATGAAACTGTGAACGAAAATGAATGGGAAACGGAGTGGAACCACAGAGTACCAAAGACGTTATCGAGCTAAACCAGAGTTTAGCATAGTCTAGTTTGGTCCCTTTCACCCATACATTTATCTGCAGGATTAGCGCCAAGGGGTTTGTAGTTTTCGATATTTCACTGCGTCACATCGATGTGATATTATCGTATCGACAATTTAAAAATATCGATATGAATATTTTTGTGCCGAAATTATCGATATTATTGGTTGACCGATATATCGTTACAACCCTAATTGTGACACGTTATTCCGTCTACACGTAGCCACAGCGGTCAAAGAATTATGTATCTTCTAATACAGTCAACCAGTCATGGCATTAGAGTCATATACATACATACACATCTATGTATTGGTTTCTTTATCTGATCTTTTCTCTTAACAGCTTCTAATATTCTTAGTGTCGTACGTCCAACGATACATTGCACAATTTTTACCAATCATCACCCCCATATTTATTTGAATTCCAGGAGTATGAATAAACGTTTCTAAATTCGTTGTCGTTGTTGTTTCCGTTGTCTTGATATCTGTAAAATATGTGCATGAGGTTCATGTCACCTTGTTTAAGGATATCAGCTACAGTTGTATTTTTCTGTCAGTTTTACTTCTGCTCGTATGGTTCTGCCCAATAATTAATTCTGTGCTTCGATGGTGTCCGTAATTTAATTAGTCTCATAGATATTTAAAACTTGAACGCTGTTCGATTAATTTGAATGTAACATATTTTATGAACATTAAAAATTCATACGTAAATGATCATAACTGTAATGTAAAAGGAATAGAATGGGATAAAAGGATTACGATCAACAAAAATCCACGACTTTACAAAAGAAATTATAAACACAATTTATTTACTAAAAATGAATGCAATATAAAAGCGTTTGCTGAAAATTGACGAATAAACACAAACATGCGCTTAGCAGAACACAATAAAGACTGTTGCTTGGCTTCTGTTGCACTTTAAATAGCTGGGATGGGATTCACTGGAAGATGGGAGGAGGGAGAAGCGAGTCAAGGAAGTGTACAAGGCGTATGTAGGGGATGAAGCGTGAAGGATGTTGGTGTAAGTATTAGGAGTGATGCATGGAAGGGGAAAGATGGCCATGACCACAAGCTGGCACTCGATTTCAGACACGGGGTCAAGGGAAGATTTTCTTTCAAAGGTCAGTCGCTAACGGATTGGAATAAGTTACCAAGAGAAATGATGAATGATTTATCAAAAAAGCCGAAAGAGCTTAAAGTTGAAATTTGTAGAGATCGAAAGTAGGTGGGTACAGGATAGGAGAAAAATGGGTGTGCAGGGAAATCGCCACCTGAGCGTGTGCTCAACTGCAATTAAATTAATGTCTGGTAGGATTTTGATCAACGTCGAGGATGTTCCACTACGTTCGCCTCAGGGTCTCAGGCGACTGACTGTTATTTGAAAGGTCGGGTTATTTATTTACTACTACCAGCTGCCCGCAATTTTTCCCGCTTGATCTTTTAATGCACAGAACTCTCCTAAATCAGTTCCGTCAAGATTTACACAATCCACAATCCTTTGTTCTTCTGATCGCCATTCTATGACACATGAAAATGAGTCACAACAAGGTCGCTATTCATCATATATCTTCACCAAGTTTTCGGATAGGCCACCTCGTGTTATGCAGGGTGTTTTTTTCTTTAACAAAAAAAAAAAAAAAAAAAAAAGTTAAGGAAGGAAGGATCTTTTAGGAATTAGAGCAGAGAGTGATTTGATAAAGGGAACTATGATCGCAGCAGCGTCCAAAGCCTGAAGAAAGGGGTTGAAGTAGCTCCCCCCTGCATCCAGCAGGATAGGAGAGCCACGATAGTAGCCGAAAGACAGGTGCGCGTAGGAAGGTAAAAACGGTGGAGGTCCCCAACCATCTTTATAAGGAAGCGAAGAAGCCGAAAGAGATTACTTGGAAGAAATAATGAGGAAACTGGACGTGAAGATAGACCTGGACCATGTCGGAGAACACAAATTGAATAGTGTACGGGATATATAACAGTTCCTTCCGACTCACAGATTAGTCCCCTTTTTAAAGTTTATTTCGACCACCTAAGGTAAGATCCATCAGACTTCGTTAATTAATTAATCTCGGCCGCCACCATTGGCTGGCTAGGGTACAAATCAATACGTATATACCAAAAAGTTTCTTCAAATAAATCCAGATGTATGCAGAACACAAGTCGAAGATTTATTCACAGTTTTGTACTGCTCTAATGTACCCGGCCACCAATGGAAAAAAGTAATTAAAGCACATACAAGTAAAATTACTGGCAGTGACTATATAATCCGAAGATGCAGGTTCTTAAGAGTGAATAGCAATACATTCAATCACTTTCAGGTAGCTGTTCATACCAACACTGTTCACCAACACTCCACCACGTAATATCGTAGTTTCCTTCTGTCAGTGAAACGTTTTCCCTACGCGGTAGCCCGTAATTAGTAACTCACGGGGACCTGTACACTTCAATACAAATCATTTGTTAATTATTTTCGGCCACGACTTACACCGAGCTACAACAAGACCCAGAGGCATGATAACCACACGACGTTCTCTGCAGACTCCCCACACTCTCTGTCTCTACTAATCGATTGTCAGTGTCGCCAGTCACCGATGCACATAGCATTCGACACTCGGCATAGAATAAATATAATAATTAAAATAAGTTAATTACTGAAGGGGGCAAGCCTACTGTAATGTGACAACCAGAGCATGCGTTGTTTAAGTCGGGCGTGCTCTCGTGTGACGTGTTTGGTTCAGTCGATCGTGGCGGCTGGGAGCGGCATGTGTTCAGTCCCTGTGATAAGCCAGGCGGGCTCTCAGCCTGAACCGATATAGCTCGAGGCCCCACACTGCTGGCGGCTCACAACACGGCGATGGCAGATAGCACAGCAGTATTTCTACGTCCAATTACGCGGGAAATTGATGGCGCCAAGTGGAGCGCTGACGAAATGACGCATGAAATGGAGGGAACGTCAGACTGGGTAGGACGGCTGCAGACGAGTTACTCCGAGGCTCGGCTCCGACAAGCTCTCGGTGTCATCTGTTAATCATCATCATCAGTTTAAATAAACAAAGTCTGGTACGAGTAATGCGATGAATGAATACCAGGGATTAAACTCAAGAAAAGAGGATTTGAAGAAGAAGTCCACATACATACAAACGTCATGAATTGAAATGTTTATTTTACTAGCTTTGCAATCAAATAGTTCTAAGCTAGGCCTACACACATAATTCTTTGGATTCCGTTATCTTCAGTCGTGGTAAACATTACTGCCAGACTTATTAAATTGACACCTTCACTTTACTTTCTGTGTACGGATTGCGTAAAATTGCATCTTTGCAGAAACTAGCTGCTTGGTTCGCTTTGTGAGTGTCTAACTAGCCCAACGAAGGCCAACTAACGACAGCCTTCTGACGGATCCCGCACTTCACCAGAAGATGGCGACGGAGTCTGAGATCGCCGAAATATCGTGTGGAAACATTTTACTTACTTGGCTAGTCTCCCGAGAAGACTACATCCATTCTCAACGCCGAGAAAGACTTCGTTCCTATATGACAGCCAACTTGTTGGTGCCAAGGCATTGGCGTTTGGCTTCCTGTCCTCATTAAACCAAGGGGTGGCGCCAAGAGAATGGGCCGTGGGGAGTCGCAGTTAGCTCTAAAACCTCGTCCATGTTGCTAGCGTTTTAAGTTGCTAGCGTTTTATATGATTAAGTAATAATTTAGCCAATATTATGTGGGAAGAGGATTCGCATGTACTGATCAGAAAAAGAAGAAAAAACGACGCTGGTGGATGACCTCTCTTTTCAGAAGTAGGGAGGAGTAGAGGCTCTATTAATCTCCCTTAGCCCTTAGGTTAAGGGATTCTTGTCAGAACTACTTGCCGTCTTGGCATGGCCTTCTTTTATTTGCTGTTTCCGTGTCAGTGCTTGTTTAACTTTTATATTTTTCATTTCGGTTGATCCTTTTTATTTTATTTTAACTTTTTTATTTATTTACCTATTTTTTTTTTTTTTATTTTTTTATTTTGTAAGGAGTGCGGTCTTCCCTGTTTTTATACTGCGAGTTTATCCTGCATGAAGGCCATACTGCTAAAAGCAAACTGTGTTGATTTCTACACTTCATCAGTACCACTGCCAGTTTTGCTTTCGATTTCTTCTCTTCGTCTTTCACGGCGAAAATAAGCCAACAGAGACTCCACTTCCTTTTTCGCATCTTACACATTAACTTCTAAAAACTCAATTATATCCCTCCAAGCATCTAATCTCTTCAATTTGTTTTGGTATTCACACTTCGTAGGGTCCCATAAACATTCCCGTTCACGATAAAAATTGATCAATTTTAATGCAGTCTCATTATTCCACTCGATACTCAACACAAATTCTAAACACACACACGTTAGACAAGGCGAACAACGTTGGTTCGGCGTCCACACCAGGAGGGTGTCCCCAGCGCCAACCCTTTGATGTTACCGCCAGTAGTCCGAACCGCAACCAAAGCCATCGGAATCGTTGGCTGCGATTTGTCTCCCGTACACACTAAGCGAATCCCTCCCACTTGGTGGCCGTTGGTAGGCCGCGATTTGCCGATTCCACCCAGCGGAAGTTCTCCTTGGGTTCTGTAGATTGAACATGTAGGAAGCACCTCCTCCCAAAGAACTCATTTTACTCTGTGAAAGCTTTTTTTTCTTGGAATTTGGTAACTAAGAATGACTGAGAAAATACAACAAAATTGGTGTATGGAAGAGTAAGGTGGTAAAGTTGTCCACAATTAGTAAAATTATAAATGGCTTTTCTTTCTACGGAAACTGTTGACAAATGAAGTAATTACAGTCTGCAAATTTCACCCCTGTATAGTAACTAACATGGGATGATATGTATTTACAAATTAAGGTGAAAATTTATTACACTAACAAGTTTTTAAGCTATAAATGAATGCAATTTTTCTTGGCGTTGTTTATTTATAAACGTTTCTCGGGAAACAAACCGAGTAATTATTATCATTGATGCACAATATTTCGACGACATAAAATTCCGTCGCCATTTTCAGGTGTAGTTGTAGGTCTTGAAGACTGCCTTGAGCGCGTTGTTTGAAAACTGGCGTGCCAACGACAGACGTTGTTATGTTGCCTAGCAGCATCTCAGACATCATTAGACGCCCGCGGAACACAAAAAGCAGAGCGTTGGTGACGAGCAGCCTCAATAACAGGAATCCATGCATCACTTATCTGGAACCCACAATCCCTGTTAACCAAATCAGACGCGAGGCGAATTTCAAACGCTTCTTTGATGACGCTGTCCCAGAAGCCTCTCGCATGTGTCAGCACCTTAGTCACTTCGAAATCGAATCCAAAAAAAGTTTTTAAGCAATTGACTGGTAAGCAGTTGTTGGTAATATTATTGGTATCGTTAATAAGTGTACGTAGTATTCAACTTATATAGTAACTAACATGATATAATATTTATTTGCAGAGTACTGAGAAAACTTATTACCTAATGGGTCTGTGAGGAATTAACTGGTTATTATATGCTGGTAATATTAATAAGTGTATACAATGTTCAACGTATGTAGTAACTAACATGGGATTGATTTGCAGATTACGGTGGATATTGATTATACTAACGGGTTGTTAAGTAGCTAAGTGGCCGGTAATATTATTTTTATTTATTATTATATCGTTTAGCCCACTAAGGAGCGCGTGGAACCATTAAT
This sequence comes from Vandiemenella viatica, assembly GCA_031002005.1. Taxonomy (NCBI): domain Eukaryota; kingdom Metazoa; phylum Arthropoda; class Insecta; order Orthoptera; family Morabidae; genus Vandiemenella; species Vandiemenella viatica. Next base: position 6,647,115 of record JARYHS010012519.1, read on the forward strand.
TTGCATTGTCCTTCTTATTTTTCTTGCTGTTCTTCTTATTTTCCCAAAACCTCCTCATCCTTTCGCTGTGGGCTTGACGTCTCTCTTGTGTCCATGCATTTCTGAGTTTCAGATTTTTTGATGTTGGGCTCTTAGGGGCAAATTTATGTGAGGTGATCAGTTGTCTATATTTACTGCGTGTGGATGTCAATGGGTCAAGGCTGGCTTCTGCGAGGTCCTTCCGGGTTTCTACAAAACAGCGTGCTTTGTTTTGTCGCGGACCGTTGACGATGTGGAAATTTTTCTTGGTAAGTGGTCATCTTCTGAGGAGGCTTCTTAAAGTGCGTGGACATTAATTGAAGATTGGCCATTTCACATGTGTTTATTAGGCGCTGTCCGTTCGCGTTTGTCTTTCTGTGCGCTGAAAAATTCCCGATTATGCGTCTGTATTCCTTTTCTCTGCCGATTTGTGCATTAAAGTCTCCGAGGAGGATCTTGATATGGTGTTGAGGGATTTTGGCAAGTACTATTTCCAGTTGTGACCAGAACTTTTCGATTTTGTTTTTGTCGGATTCATTGTTGACTGGAGCATGTGCATTCACCAGTGTGTAGGCCTTGTTAGCACATTTTACTGTGAGCAGAGAGAGACGTTCCGAGGGTGATGAGAAATCTACAACTGAGTTCAGGATACTCTTGTGCACTAGGAAAGCAGTTGATATTATTAATTAGTGTATGTGCTGTTGCACACCCCCGAGTCTGTTATCACATGGGATCTGTCTGTCTGTGTCACTAGTCTTATTTCTTCTGGTGTTCTGTCGAGAGCGGAGGCGTGGTGGAGCCGTCGGATGCTTTGCCTCTGTCTCTTGTTTAAACTGCCTCTTCCCTACGTTCTACTTTCCGTCTTATATCCGTGGGTCTGCGCAACGTATCAGGAGTGAGTGTAAATCTCATAAAAAAGTTTTTTACTTCTCGGTAACCGGTACCGACGTGCCGGTACCTTAACCACTCGGCCTTCCTGACCACTGCGTCTGTAGCCCAGTGCACTCAACAGTTGATGTATCTGACTGAGACAATGATATGAAAACCTCAAGGCAGGAAGGAGGGGAGGAAGTAAGAAACAAGGGAACGAAAAAGAAAGAAGGAAAATAAGAAACAAGGGAACAAAATAAAAAGAAGGAATTAAGAAACAAGGGAAGAAAGCTTCTAAATTGATATCAGAGGGCAGTGTCTTTTAAATTGAAAATGAGTTGTGCTTTTCGGAAATTTTGACATGCGAGAAGTGTTCCTGCAGCACGTGGACCGTCATTAAACTACGTGGCTCGGTGTGTGTGTGTGGGGGTGGGGGGGTGGGGGGGGGGTTTTGCTGGAAAGCTACGCTGGGCTACGTGGGGAGCGTATCCGAGCCAAGCCATGTAGCTTTCTATTAATATCATTTTTCACACTTAAAATGAGTTACAGAATACACAACACATAACAGCATATTTATTTCCGTCATTTAATTATCTCTGTATATAATTTACTATAGTCTGACAGGAGAAAACAGTACAAAATGTCTTGTGGGATCAATAGTGGGAAAAAAGCGACGTGCTACGTGGGGGGGGGGGTAGAGACAAAAGCCACGTCGGGCTTCGTGGGGGGGGGGGGTTGGGGGTACACAGTAGGCCAAAATGGAGCTACGTGGTTTATGGACGCTCCCAGGGCGGCTTTTGTTCAGTGCGCATGGATCAGCAACTTCCTCTGCTCACATATTTTTATGATTGATTCCATCCGTCGCCATCACAAGGCGAGCGGTTGTAGCGGGGAAAAGATGCGGAAATGAATTACAATAATAATATTACTTACTCGAAAAAATTACGTCATCATGTAAATACAGTAGTATGAAATAAATTTCTTACCAGTCTCATCTAGTATTTTTAGTCGTAGCCAAATGCAACGATTCCTTATGTTTGTGTGTGTGTATAAAAAACGTATTTAGGATCATGTCCATGAAGAAACCTGTGTGTTGGTGAAGGAATGCAATAAAAAACGGAAACCGCGCAGTGAGTTGCGAACCCGGGACCTTGGAGCGCAGACCTGGTGCGTCACCGAGGCCAGGCTACCAAGTCCGCTGTTCCTCACAAACTACTAGCTGTCAGTATTCCTCGATCCCGAAAGTGATCCGATGGAATGACTTCAATCATGTAACAGGGCTTGGTTTTGAGCGGTGAAATGCAATCGATATCTATCGGCTCGATGCCATGTCCTTGTTAAATCGTGAACCATCGATTCATTATCTCTGTGTCAGTGGCCTAGTACTACTGGTGAATTACAAAGTCGCAAAGCATCTTTAACAAGAATTTCGACTAAGGTTTCGTGGGGCGTTGTTTTGGGGAACTCAATTGACTGGACAGCTGTGTATGTGTGAGCAGTGAGGCTCAAGATATCAACTGTCAAAAATTGGTTACACGTGTACTTTCCTGTGCCTTTGGTGACACATTTCTTCCAGTCTAGGCCTCGTTTCAACATAACCACAACCGCTAGTAACAAAACAAATCACCCCCTGTGCATGTACAGTGTATAGTGACTTTGATGAAATGTTTTTTGGTCCAGGCCGCCTATTTAATTTGTTTCATATTAATTCAGAAGAGTTAAAAATTGCAATCAAATAACTTGCCGGAACACTCCGTTGAACCCGTCATTTTTAACTGGCTTTAAAGTTTGTAAAATAATAAAGTAACAGAAAAGTGTTTAACTAAATGTCTGTCTGAACTTTAAACGTTCGTACTTGCTTTGGATTAAGTTTCAATAAGAAATAATTTGAAAAATATACCAATGAAACTTTTGCAATTAACTAAGATATGATTAGAGTTTGAACAGGTAACGAATCTTTATGTTACATTTCCTAAAATACATAAATACAGAAATTCTAAGTATCTCTTCTCATAGCCGTTACCACTTTTTTTCTTATATTCGCATCTCGCGGGACAAGATAATACACTTTATAAGGTATATTTCTTATAGTATTTTTGCACATAGGTACAATACAGAACTTATAACACGGTTTTCGACCTCCTTCCATATCGACATTAGTTAGAAAACATAAAAGTTTTGAGATGAAACACTCCACGCTATGCAGTACGTCACAGTGCAGCGCGCCAAAATGGCTGCGTTTAAATCGACGGAACTGGATTTCAGTTCTAAAATATTTATTTTGATGTTAAATCTTAATATTTACATCAATATTACATTTTTTACGGTTATGTATGAATGTAAATAATTGATTAAAAAAAATAAAAAATTCACGCATATACCCTATTTAGTTGACCATCGATTCATCGGGGGGGGGGGGGGGGGGTGATGTAGTAGTATTGGTGACTTACAAAGTCTCAAAGCATCATTTCGAGTAAGGTTCCGTGGAGCGTTGTTGTTGGGAACTCACTTGACTGGACAGCTGTGTAGTGCGAGCAGTGAGGCTGGGGTGTGACGTAGTCTTCGCGCGTGTTGCTCGTTTAGCCCACGTGGCTGGAGCGGCGCCACGCGCTAATTATACGACTGCACCCGCGCCAAACGAAGCCATCTCAAGGCTCACAGCCGCACACATTCATAAACGTCTCACGTCGACTTCAACAGGTTTGTGGGACGCACACTGCTCAGCATACCATAGCATTCAGCTTTCTACAGACTCAGAAATCTTCTTTGAACATATTCTACCATTTCTTTTCGCCGCCAGGCACTAATGGTTGCAGATGTGAACTTTAAACAAGCTGAAATTACTAAATGTACGAGAGCTTCGTAGTTGGCACCTTTGCCTTACAGTTTGCAGTAACACCAAAGCACCTGCAGCTTTGAGCGACTCCGGGTATGTTTGTCGCTGTGATGAGTAGCTGCATTGGTTATGGCCACCTATGGTGAGGCATTAGTAGCGACCTATATGTAGACTCTAACTTGCTTCCTCCGACACGAAAACAATGTCAAGCAGCTTGCAGATAACTTGACAGCTTTCCGGTTATGATGTCCATGAAAACAGTGGAAGAAATATATTTGAGATAATCACTTGCTTAATCAGACAAGCAAAGAAATATGTCGTTGCACGAGATGCGGAAATGAATAGAGGCAAAGAGAATCATCGATTCAAATAGCGAAGGAGTAAGATAGATGTAAAAAATAATATAGGTTTCGTGTTTTAGTTTGGTTTTTGTCGTTCCCCTTTCTTCCTAAAAAGCTTTTAGAAACAATAGTATAACATTTCAATGTTCACGCTCCTATAGCCTGAGAAGCATATTTAATAAACTAGTGGGTTAGCCGTAGATTTTCGGTTTGCGCTGTTGGCAGCGCTGATTTGTTTCCTGGAACTGTTATTGTGTTTGCCGACGGAGATAAACTACTTGTTTCACTTGGCTCGAACTGCCCATGTATATTGTTACAGCCGCACATCAAAGCCTCTGCATTTAAGACGGCTGCAACACCGACAGAATGTCTTCCATTCCAGCTCGTTCCCGAGCCAACACGAAGCTGTGTGTGGCTGTCATTGGTGAGGCTACGCAAGTGTCACACCAGATAAGTGCTGCCAGCCACTTGGTTTTGAATATCCGTAGATGGCCGCTAAAATTTCCGTAGATTGGGTACAAAAATCCGGAGATTAGCTAACTAAAAGACAAACAATAATAATTGAAGATAGAGTCAAAATTAAGAATACTTTTTTATTTCCGCGTCTTTCAAATTCGAAATACAAAATAATATTCTTCATTGAAAGTACGAAATATCTCTGAACATGCTTCATACAGTATCACTTTCATCACGCTGTTGTACCTACACAGTTTTAAGGGACCATACATTTTTTTGTTGACATTAAATTTAGTATATCTTGTGTAATATGAAATGTAAAAAACTGCTCCCCGTTTGATTCTCGAATGTTGGTTAGGTCTTCTTCGAAAGCCGTGCCAACGAGCGTGTCACCGTGCATAAAGAGTGCGCCGATTTTTTTATTACGGCCTTTTAAGATCTATAATCAAACAAAATATGAGCTTTATCTCAATCGTAGGTTCACACGAGCGGTTAAAAGGAAACGTTCACAATTATTGACAATTCTGTAATGCATTTACACTATACGCTCAAAGTTTAACAAAACCCCATTATAAGGAAAAATCAACAACAAATAAAAAGTATAAAAAATCCGTAGATATTTTAACAAAATCCGAAAATCCTTACTTTTTGTAAAAATCCGTAGAATTGGCAGCACTGAACCAGATTACAGGAATTCGCATCTTGAACTTAAAAAAATAAAAAAAAATAAACAATGATCCTCACTGATTGCTGAGGCTACGCCAGTGTCACACCAGATTACAGGAATTCACATCTTGAACTTATAAAAACAAACAACAACGATCCGCACATTTTTGAGCCGGGCCGATCCAACTACCAAGGAGCGGGCCACGGGAAGATTCCATCGCCCAGTAGGTAGTGATGAAAGGCCCGGGTAAGGCGAGGTGGTGGGGAGGGCTAGCCTGTGGCGCGCGCTCCTCCGATACACACTGCGGCTGAGGTGGCGCGGTCTCGAAACCACGCGCCGTGGGCACGCACCTTTACGATTTCATGTTCAGTGCTCTGAGCGTCGAGTAATACAGACATGACTGCGAGTTAATCTGTATCACTGACTATTATCGTAGGTAACTATTAATGACGAGGAGGGAAGCCCAGAAGCGGGAGTGGGGGGGGGAGGGGATCTGACTGAGGCCTCGGAGTAGCAGTAACTGGCAGCAGACAAGCTGGGTTTGTTGTGCGCTAGGAACGTAGATAGCGCAGTTATGAGAAGTGGACGGATGTCTCCTCAAGAAACGTTTGTTCAGTAAATCTTCTGAATTTAACAATACATGGCACCAAGCGTGGTGGGTGGGCGGTTTACGTTCTGCCGTTGCATTCGGGAGGACGATGGTTCGAATTCCCGTCCAGACATCAAGATTTGGTTTCCCAAATCACTCCAGGCGAATGCCTTGAAAAGGCCATAGCCGAATTCCCTACCTTGTCCCCAGTCCCATCCCGCCTGTAATGACCACGACGTCGGCGAGGTGTAACGCCATAAATGAAGGCAGTAGATGACTACTATATTCTGTAAAACAATGAGACATTCGGCAGAGAAGTAGACACACGATAGCAGGTTTGTTGTTTCTCAGGTAAATGCTGTGCATGTTGTACGGGTAAAAGATGCTTGCGTCTCCAACTCCCACGCCGTATGCCCCAGTACTCGACGCGCTAGGAATTTATTTTCCTGCTAGCTGGTGCCCACGACTTCGTTCGTGTTTGTAAAGAATTTTGATTGACAGCTAACGACATCTAACCACCATAGTGCACGATGGGAGACTCGAGGATAATACCACACACAAACATCAGTGATTTGTGCTAGACAGTGGTTTTAGAATCCTTTTACCATACTATTTAATAATTGTGCATTGCATTTTTTTGTTTTGTTTTTAGCCTTACGTTTTGGCGACGTCGATATCATTAGAGGCGGGTGTGCATTGTAAATTCCTTTTCTGCAGCCTGAATATCCATTGCTGGTGAATTATAAGTGAACCTCTGTATACCCCGGGCGCGCTGTACGCCATTGCGTCGACTCTGTACCACGAAAACAGCCGGCTTCACACGAAGTGCTTAGCAAGTGACGGGTCTCACTACTACAGAATAGGGTTGTAACGGAGGTTACGTTTGCGGATGCGGATGCTCAGTGCTTAACATCCGTTGATGCGGAAGTTTTGCGGAAGAGGATGCGGAGGTGGAGCAATAGATTTATATTATTTAGATTTTAATATTTTGTTTAAAAATAATTTAAAACCAAACTAAGTATGTTTTTATGCCAAATTATAATTTTCTTCATAAGTAAAGTCTATTTCCATATAATACTGCCATACTTATTTATTTTTTGCCTCATCTTTCAACAAATAAAAACGTGGGATAATTTTACAAGTGAATTAAATTATTTACATTATGACGCAGGCCCATAAACAACAATCTTTGTCGTATGAACTTTGCGGAGTTCACACTTAGACTAATTCAAGCGTCAAGCACAAGGCCACGCCATCGCACATCTCCGTGCCCGCCACCCTCCTTTCCACCGCTCTAATTGCCCAATCATAGTCCAACTTGTAGAAACTATGATGATCCGATTTTCGATAAAGGACTCTTGATGAACCATGAAAGAGCTTACACTTCATGTAGGACGTCTTGGATGATCTTTGACTCCCAGACAACCAACACGGGTTCTTGCCCTCCAACAGGCTATGGCGTTGGATCATGCTTTTTTTTTTTGTACGCCTTATCGACGTCGAGGTAATTAGAGGCGGGGAAGGGCAGGGGAGAAGGAACGGGATGGAATTCGGCCATGGTATTTTGAAGGAACCATCCCGGATTTCACCCGCAGTGATTTGGGGAAACAATGGAAAAGCCAAATCTGGATGTCCAGGCAGGGATTCGAACCAGCGTCCTTCTGAAAGCGAGTCCAAAACGTTAACCATTCGCCCACCACGCTCTGCCGTTGGATCATGAGTGGAGGAAACATCCTGCGTTAGTGCGACAAGGACACTATGTGCCGCGAGAAAGTACGAGTGGAAAGGTTTGGTTGGAACCCTTCTAGTAGCGTTAATGGGTGAGAGCATCGTATAGTAGTTCTACAAAGATGTCCTATAAGTTGAACCGTGAATAGGCCGCTTTACTTTACGTTGAAGTTCAAACTTGTCAACTCGTCGCTTAGGTAATAACACCGTTTAGTTCATTGCTACTTTTATTGCAAGATCGTAAGAAGAAAGTCGTTATTAGCTAAGCAATGATGCGCAGAATGTCGTATAAAGACAAAATAATAATATATATTGAAATGTATACAGAACATCTGCTATACATCGACATTGAAAATTGCGGATACGGAAGCGGAGGTAGGATTTCATGCGAAGGTTTCGTAGTTGCGGATGCGGAGCTCCGTTACAGACTCGTGATATGACACCGCGCGATCAGAGTGCCGCGCAGCATCGTATGAAAAATGCTCGTCTTGTTCGTTCAGTTTATATTTGAAGCTCAGTCTGCTTGAGAAACATAACTGGATACCCCTGTCGATATAACGAACACGCGAGAAATTATATTGCTGTATTCGACACAGGGGCTATCCATGATAAATATGTTCATGTCCTTAAAACTAGTCTTATTTAGTTTTTCCCGATACTGTGATTGCATTTGCATACTCGCGTTCAGTGCAAAGTAAACCACAGTTACACTAACTGATACTTGCCTACCGTGCGATGACATAAGCCACCGCGTTGGAAGAGATAGACTGCTCTCTGTCGCACACGGATCGATGTGTCACCAGCTGTCAGCGCAACGCTTTCTGCATCATTGTTTTCTTAACTGCGAACTTGATACAAATTCATCCCCACCTCAAAAATATAGTGTTACTCTAATCTGCTAATGCGGCAGTCTGTTGTTTGCGAAGCGGCCGCGGCTCGTGTTCACTTTTCGCGAGTGCAGATTCCTGTGCACTGCCCATCCTGCCCTTCCTCCTGTTTCAGAAACTTGTCTGCTCACTGTGATCTTCTCAGTGCTAAATTAGTTGCCAGTCGATCAGCGCGTGCAGGTTGTGTTCCGCTTGTAGACGCTGCGTTGCTGTTGTCAGTAGCATAGGCGCTCTCTTGCCTTGGAAATTACCGCCACTAATTTACAGTAATTTGGCTTCAGGAATCGTCAGCGATAAATATCGATAAAACGTGGTAATGACATACGTCGTAACCGACTTAATGATTTATCATCAAGGAGAGGTTTTCACGTTTCATTCCTCCCAAGTGAAACTTTGCGGGCGGGTTGCTGGAAAGTCTTGGGGACCCTTTCTAGCCGACCTAACTTAAGGGAAAAGAGAACGGCAAGGAATTCGGCCATAGCCTCCTACAGGAACCGTCGCAGCTTTCGCCTGGAGTGAATGCAGTGAACGATGGCCACCGCTGGTGCGAGGGCGATACCACTCCGTGCTCGCTGCGTGGGGACGAGCGACGCTGGTACAGTCGGTACAGCCACGAACTGCAGCACAGTCTCAAGAGCGCTAAATCCAAGAGTGAAGTAATTGCAAAATTAAAGAGTGGACAGCATATACGGTATCATCATTTTCTGCGTGTTGATGTATCATTTTATAAGATCACTAGCATTCTTAACCGATTTTATTCTATTACCAAATATTATCGTGGAGAGGCATAAGTTGTAAATGTCTTCTGAAAAGTTTCCTATGTTCTAGTTATTACCTTAGGTTCGGTTTTCATACTGAAGTCCTATAGTTTGTTTTATTCATATTTTAACGAGATGTAATTAATTAAATAGTAGAAAAGCTACCAGAAAAATTAACAGTACTAATTCGTGGTTGTAAAAAAAGTATTGATTACAAAGGTTTTTATTTTTGCGATATATGTAAGTGAAGCAATGTTTAAGTGAAATAAGATGTTGCCTTTACGTTACTTGCTAGGTCGGTCACTGAAATGCCTCTGTGTAGACCACGTTTCTAGTTTGATTGGTTGGTGCACATACGTACAGACAATGCTGCCAATTCTACGGATTTATCCGTAGATCTACGGATTTTTATAAAAAGTTCGGATCTTGTTAAAATATCTACGAATTTTTGCTATTTTTTTTTTATTGTTTGTTGATTTTTCCCTATGTTCATGTTTTGTTAAACTTTGAGCGTATAGTGTTAAAGCATTACATAATTCTCAATAATTGTGATTCGTTTCCTTGCAATCTCCCGTGTGAACCAACGATTGAAATGAAATAAAGCTAATATTTTGTTCGATTGTAGATTTTAAGATCTTAAAAGAACGTAATACGGAATTACCAGCGCACTCTTTATGCACGGTGACACGCTCGTTGGCACGGCTTTTTAATATTTCCTGTTACGAGAGCATATGCTAAATTTTAATGTCAACAAAGAAAATGCATGGTCCCTAAAAATAAAAAAAAGTAGGGACAGCTAGCAGCAGTGATGAAAGTGTCGCTGTGTAAAACATGTCAGTTAGAGATATTTCTTACTTACAATGTAGAATATTTTTTTATTTCGAATAAGTATTATTAATTTTGACTCTCTCTGTTTCATTCTTTCACTTAGCGGCTTTCCGGATTTTTGTACCCAATCTACGGAAATTTTAGCGGCCATCTACGGATATTCAAAGCCAAGTGGTTGGTAGCACTGCGCACAGACGCGATCTGCACACACACCCTGGAGCCAGCCATGGAAGAATGAAATATATGGAGACGACGCAAGAGACCTTCACCACGCATTGAAGTGAAGCAGGGCGGAGGAAATAGGGGGCTAGGCCGAACCCATACAGACACGGGGAATATGTACAAAATCCTCAAGGGGACTCTAGGATAAACGTGATGACGCAATCTGGTAATGGATTATTATGTAACTCGATATGACAAATAAAAAATGAAGAATAAATTTTTTTGATATCCTGCTTAGTTTTCGAGATATTCTGTCCCAAATGTGAAATGGTTTTGGTTGAAATTCAGAAGAAAAAATTGGTCAAAGTCAAATTTGATGATGGATTCTTATTTAAAAAGACGAGACAAATGAAAAATAAAGAATAAAAGTTTTCGATATCTCACCTAGTTCTAGAGATATACTGTATCAAAAGTGAGGTGTCTTCAGTTGAAATGGAGAAGAAAAATTTCGCAAAAGTCAAATTTAATGATCGATTCTTATGTAACACGACGAGACAAATCGAAAATAATGAATAAATTTTTTCGATATCTTGCTTAGTTTTCGGGATATACTGGGATTGGGTTGATATGCGGCCTGGACCAAGAATTAATTCTGTCATAGCTACAATGAATTACATGCAGAATGGATATTTCAGTTTCTTTTTACAACCACTTGTGATTAGGTTGAAATGCGGCCTAGACCAGAATAAAAATAGTAATCTTGTTAACATACATCGTAAGCTTAGTTGGACATGGCTGGAAGTAGTTTCCATCGCGATATACGTTTTGTCACTAACTTGGTTCTCATGAAATTACTAACAGTAATAGATAAATTCTTTGTCCCTCATGGAACAACAAAACCAATCTGGTACAGACTGCATTTAGACCTAACCACAATCTCCATTAAATTGTCGCTACAGAATCAAACTATGTAGACATACCCCCACACGCGTATTTGAATCGCAAACTGTATTTGCAGTAACAAAATCGTTGCTTCATCAAGATTCCTAGATTGCATAGCATAATTTAACACATTTCATTTCATCATACAGTATAAACTGCAATGTGACGAAAGAAAGCGCAATACTAAATTCACTGAATCGCGATGTAAAATACACCCCCTTAAATCTAATTTTCAACACTCGTTAAAAAGTAATGCTAGTCTATTATGCGCAAAATAGCAAGGTATGCTGATTTTTAACACTACACCAACAAAAATTTGAGAACAAAGTCATCCCATTGAGAGCTATGACTAAATATTTATAGACAGGCAGCGAAGTTTGCAACTTCTACAGCTCACTTCAACAACGATAATTAGAATTCAACTTACTTATGAAATGATATTCCAGGTTTTTTCCTGTCTGGCCTATTTGTGCAACCGTACGCAACACAAGATGGCATTATAAAACACTTATACGCATTACAAAATTAAATAATTACTACATCTAACACAATGTGAACATCGCAATTGTTTGGAAGCGCAATATCGCTGCTGCCGCCACTGCGCATGTGCGAGCCTGCTTCACCGATTTAACGTCACTTCTTCTCCATATATTTCCTTCCTCCATGGAGCCAGCAACGTATAACGTTCCGTTGGAGAAACATGGTGTTCGCAGACCAATTCCTACGGTTCCTAGAGCCTGGCCCTGAGACTTGTCGATTGTTATGGCTAAACATAAGGTTACCGGGAATTGCAGGCGCTTGAATTTAGAAGGAAAGTTTGATGGTACCAATGGTATTCGTGGATTGAATACTTCCTCACCTCGTCCACATCCTATTAAGCTAATGGCCTCAATGCTGTTTTTGTGCAAGGATTTGACCAGAAGTCTATTTCCATTGCACAGCTGGGGTGTGCATGCGCATGAGCATGATTTGAGTACCAATTTTTAAATTCAGTTCATGCGCGGGAAGACGAGATGCGCTGAGGGAATGTAAAAATTCAGCTGGATAAATAGTCTCGTATTTTTGATCTTCCAGTGTGTTAATAGCGACGTAAGTCATCGACATGGTGTTGATCATTTCCTGGATGCACTTGTTGATGTCATTCACGCCTTCAATCACAACTAACAATCGAAACGTTATCACAGCTCCAATTATCATCACTAAGCGTGGCTGAGATTATATAGGTAAGCATAAACTTTGGTAAGAATGTGTCTTTGGTCGTAACGAAAAATATTATTTTTGTAATATTTTACTTGGCTAAAAAAAAAAATATTTTTAAATACCGATATGGAGGGTTGCACGATAACCGTGGTGCCGCAAATTTATATTGATATACAACATTCAACACGTTAACCCAGCTGAAATTATTATCTCTATGTGTAAACTTTTCCTGAGATTTTATGTATAAACTTTGGCTGGAATTATATAGCTAAGCATAAACTTTGGTAACAATGTAAAACAAAAATATTATGCCCGTAATATTAAACTTAGCTCAAAAAAAAATCCTATTTTTAAATTTGATACGGAGGATTGCACGATAACCGTGTTTCCGCAAATTTATGTATATATAGCAGTTATTCACAACTTAGTCCTCTTGGAAGTGTGTTGCAGTATAAGAGTTTTCTTTATTAATAATAACAGCATCTGATTTTTTTATTATTTGCTGTTTGGATATTGGTTTTATTTTGAAGACATATTGATTCGATCAATTATTTCTGCTTTAAAATAGAAATTTACGCGGACTAAAACTAATATTTCGGGTATCAAAAGTTAAGAATTATTTTTAATATCCTTCGTTTTCAGTGATACCACATTGCTAATGTCGTTATTTCAGCCTCATCTGAGTAATTCCAGAGTTTCAAGAATCGATCACAATACAGTGACAGTAGTTATGAATCATTAGCAAATTTGTGGTTAGGTTGAAATGCAGCATGGACCAGAATGACAATTGACTCGCTTAGTTGGAGCATAATGATTGGTTCAATTTTGCTGTCGTCATTAATTCAATAGCCCATATGGGGATAAACATTAAAAATCAGGCTTATGTGACTCATTTAATAGAACGAATTTGTTTTACGGACCGTGGTTTGAACAGCAGCCAAAATTTGTACACACGTTCCTTGGCCGATATTATTGAAGAATATTTGCACATTATAGCCTACAAATATATATAGTACGTCGAAATACGGACAGTTCCGCACAAGTCATTATCGAAAAAATATGTATTGTTACCTATTGACACTGATGATAGCTGTTTTTCAGACATCTTTCTTCGAGAAAAAAAAACTGTATTTCGTATCCATAATGATTGCAATGGCTTATTAACGTTGCATATTGTACAGCGTTCAGCGGTCACGTAGATGTTTTATTCCAGAGACAAACTGTTCAACCGTCTACAAGAGACAATATATGTCTGTCTACCACATTAGTAATCTAACGCATTTCGCATGGTAACTGACCTGGTACGATTCAAGTCAATGCTTATTACGGTTGATTTACATATTCCGTTTATTTTTAAAGTACTGCGGTGCAGAAAACTGAATAACAAAGGTAAAAAAAATAAAACGGACTCCTAAGTTTGGCCAGTTTTTGCGAAAGGTGTGCGCGTGTGAAATGCATAATGATCCGCGGCCCACAATTTGCGAAATATAAAGGTTTTTAATTGCTTGTTCCTTCCCATGGTACTTATAAGTCATTAGCTATGTTCACAGATTTTGTTTCGGATCATTAGCTCTAAAAATTTGAAAACCTCATCTAAATTGCTGCGGTAGTTTGTGCGTGGTTCATGATCAAATAAATAGACACACGCAGCTTGCTTACTGATTTATAATAGTAGAGATATGCGTTTACTTTCGGAAAATTCCGATACTTAAAAGACCGGACAGAACTCTATGTTGATATGTTGTTAGTAAAAAAAAGTAAAATTCTGCAGATTGCACCACATTTCAACATTTATATGGCGATGTTCAAGCATTTCATAAAAAGTGGAACGACCTTTCTCCTGAATGATCTTTTGGTTATTAAAAAAATCACTCATTAGAGTGATATCAGTTATATCATTAAAGTGAAAGCAATGTTGTTCATTAATGGGTACAAATCATTACAATACATCACATATATTTGAAACTCCCATAGAAACCATGATGCACGAAATGTGGATTCAGGGAATCTATAGTATCTAGTATCTAGTATCTATAGTAAATAGTATTTAGTTATGATTTTCGTTACACTGGGTTTTGAACTCATAGTTTGTAATTTTATTTTTTTATTTTTTTTTTTATTTTTATATCCTGGTACATAATAGCCCAGCACCTAGTTTCTACTCTGGGCCCATATTTCCAATATATTACAAGAGGTACAAAAGATAAAATTATAGTTTGCAGCTAATAGCTAAATATTGTTCAGGATGTAAAACAAGTTAGTAACGCATAAACTTATCAAATTTCACAAAAATTTGTTACATAATTAAATTAACAATGTGTAAGAATGTATATGATATGTGTTAGTGTTTTTTGATATATACATATATACTGTAAATTAGTAATTTTAATAACATACATTCACACACAATACTACTATATAATTAAACAAAGAAACTTTCACATACACAAATCACTTATTTCACTGTTGTCCCACTGTTTCTCACTTTGTATATTTACGATAGTTTTACACATTTACTCCCGGCACAGCCACTTCGGAGTAACTTACCTCCCTCAGGAGATGACTTCTGGAAGTAGAGGCGTCCTCCTTCGACCCATCGGGAGTTTCTTTATTCGGGAATCATCACTGCTCGGTCGCTGGTCGCTGTCGGTTGAAACGGTTTCTAAGTGCCAAGAACCTTTCTTTGGCTGCTTGTGAGGCCAGATTGCAAGCTTCATCAAGATAGTACCACAATTCCTGGTCACGCAATATGTCAAAAATTCGCCTGCCCTGTAATATTTGCTGATATGGGGTTCTTTGTTCCGCTGTTGAAATACACTCCCATACAACATGTTCCGGAGTGCCCTCGCTTCCGCAGTCACAGCTACCATTGTCCACTACTCCTCTTCTTTGCAATTCACTGTTGTAAGGGCCATGACCTGTTATGTAATGTACCAGCCCAGGCGATGGGAGAAGATGCGACATTTTGAGCCTTTCACAGACACTTGGAAACATATCATATGTCCTTCTTCCTGTTGCTATCATTCCACCTTTGCTGCCATTCTTCCAGTAACAATTTGTTTACTTCTGCAGCTGTTGTTGCTGGTGCTCCCGTGATTTTCTCTACCTGTTCCGGATTCCCTTTCCTGAGCCAGTATAATGCTCCCCGCTTGCGAACTTCCAAGTCCAGAGGCCACACCCCCAGTGCCACGGTAAGGGCATCAGTTGCTGTTGTTTTGTAAGCACCACTCAGCCTGATTAGAATACTTCGCTGTGTCCTCCTCAAAAGTTTGCTGGGTTTTACTTTTCTGAGGTGTTTCGCCCAGACGCTGGCTGCATACCCTACAATTGAAGTTAATATTGTATTGTGGTATATTCGAATAACAAGCGGTGAAAGTTGGAAACGCCTTTGTCCCATACTGATTAATTTATTCATGACTGAGGTGGCTCTCCCACATGCTTCCTCCATATGGGCCATAAAATTTAGACTTTCGTCTAATTTCACACCAAGGTATCGACTGAAGGGACTTCTTCTTATTGTAACTCCGTCTATTTTAATGGTTGGATTGCTCTGTAATCTGCCTTTCAGTAACATATAACAGGTTTTTTGAGGTGCTAATCTTAGTTTGACTTGTCTGTACCATCGACTGAGTTCACGCAGAACCTTTGCGCTTTTAGCCTCAATTTCGGCTCTGGTTTTACCCTCTATAATTAAGAATAGGTCATCTGCAAATGCAACAAGTCCCAGGAGTTCTGGCATTCTTTGCAGCCTTGCCATTCCCGGTTCAAGCCCAATGTTCCAAAATATCGGACCAAAAATGGAACCCTGTGGGCAACCCTTTGTTAGTTTTTTATCAATGGATACTCCAGGACACCTAAGTTTAACATATCTGTTCTTACAGTAATCTTTAAAGGTGTTATACAAGTTCTTTGGACAGTTAAGTTCCTTAAGCCGTGCGAAAAAGTGCAGGCCACCATAGATTATCAAATGCCCCTGAAATATCGACTAGGACCCCTATCACGTAATTCTGATTTGAGTTCTGTATCAGATTCATTGTCCGGTTGATTGCATCTTCTGTAGATCTCCCCGCTCTGAATCCAAATTGGTTTGGATTCATCCCTTCCTTCTCCCAATGTTCTTGTAACCTCTTACACAGCACCTTTTCTTGTATTTTTCCCAGCACGTTTAGCAAGCAGATGGGTCGATATGATTTAGGTAATTTTGGATCCTTGTCATCTCCCTTCTTGATGATTAATATCTCACTCTGCTTCCAGATGTTTGGTACTCTTCCCTGATGCAGGCATGCATTATAGAACTTACACAGAGTGGGGGCTACTTGCACTACCAGTTCTTGTACTACTTCAGCTGGAATACCATCCGGACCCGGAGCTTTATTCCTGGACAAGGAATTTATTGCTTGTACTACCTCCAAGATGCTAATATCAGGAGTTTCGGTGGTACTTTGCCTATGTTGGTCAATTTCCAGACGGAGCGCTCTGTGCTCCATCTCGTCATCTTCCATTTTATCATCTGGAAGGAGTTCCTGGAGTAACACTTCTGACGTAGATTTCCAGCTCGTAGTCATGGTTCCATCTTGTTTCTGTACAGTAGACAGTGTAGTTGGGGGTTTTACCTTCCCTGCTGCAATTTTGTATGGGATACCCCAGGGGTCTGTACGCAAGTTTGTTTTCACAAATGTTTCCTAGCTTTTTTGTTTACTTAGTATTAACAGTTCTCGGAATTCATTCTTAATTTGTCTATATCTTTCCAGGAGCTGTCCTCTAACGTTGTAGATGAGGCAACGTTGGTAATCTTTTCTTGCTTTGTGCATCCTTTGTCGTAGTCTTTGCAGTCTATCAGTCCAAGGTCTGTCGACTGTGCCAATGGTTCTCTTAAGAGGAATAGATCTCCTCATTGATATTTGGAGTGCCCGAGTAAGGTCCTTTGCGGCTCGATCTACATCATTATCATCTAATAGGATTTCTTGTTGTGTAAAACTTTCCCTCAGCCTGTTCCAGTCTGCCTGTCGGATGTTGTAATGCACCTTGGAAGTTTGCGCCTCCGATGTGTCAAAATCGTAATAGTTTGTAATACTTCCGTTACTCTCGCCTCGCATTCGGGAGGACGGCGGTTCGAATCCCCGTCCGGGCATCCAGATTTGGGTTTTCCATGGTTTCCCCAAATCACTCCAGGCAAATGCCGGGATGCTTCCTTCAAAAGGCCATGGCCGAATTCCTTCCCATTCCTTGCCCCCATCCTTGCCCCCCATACTTTCCCGTCTCTAAAGACCTCAATGTTAAAAAGAGATGTAAAGCAGTTAAAAAAAAAACTTCCGTTATATATGATTCTCAAACGCATGCAGGTTGTACTTCATGTCTACTACAATTCAATTGATAGAACCTACACAAAATAATGGTAGTAATCATTGATATACTGTACATTCGAGAATGCTACTGCCATACAATCTTGTCCAGTTTTCTGTGGAGTACCATCCTCGTTGCGCGGCACGGGTGAGGAAGACATTATGCGCTGTTCCAGCATTGCCGAGCCTCCGTTTGCTCGCTAAGCCTTAATTTATCCGCCGAGCCTCCGTTTGACTACCGTGCCTTCGTTTGATCACCGAGTCTTCGTTAGACCACCATCCCTTCGTCTGTCCGCCGTGCCTTCGTTTGACCGTCGAGCCTTCGTTTGTCCGCCGTGCCTTCGTTTGACCATCGAGTCTTCGTTTGTCCGCCTTGCCTTCGTTTGACCACTGAGTCTTCGTTAGACCACCGAACCTGGGGAAGCTCTAGTGGTCACAGCTCGCCCGGGTAGAGAGGACCGATCACTAAATCACGATTTGGAGCGTGAATAGACGGCAGAATCCAAGGCACTATTACGCTTCTTTAGCAGCACCAGGCTACATTTCAAACACTTTTTTAAACGGATTTAAAGTACACATACAAGTTTTCTACAAATTTATTATGAGCTATGCATGATACAATTCATAATCAGTGTTTGGAGATAATTGCAACGCTTGAGTGTTTCAATTGGCCCATTAGACACTGATATCTGCGGTCGGGATTCGCGTACCAACCACTATCTCGTCCCTCAATAGGTAGCTTCGGTGCTGCGATCTTTGGAATTAAAGAAAAATACCAAGTTTATATACTTTTATCTGTGGAGGCCTATTCGCGTATTTAAATTGAGATCTTATTCGTCATTTTGTGATTTGATGGCAAGCAAACGTTCCTGAGTCGACGCTGTGAAACACGAAGTGGCGACAACGAGTGGCCAACATCACAAGCCACGGAATACGAATCTCTACCAGTGGAGTAATCTGTAAGTAACCTTCCGCCCTCCGCGCTTCCCTCTAGATAGAAACGTGATGTCACTTTAATCTAATAAAAACAGTTTCATTCTTATCCGTTTACGACAGTAGTATCTGTTCTACCAAGAACTTGATAATCTAAATTATACAAAATTCTTATTATTGAAATCGTAATAAGAAAATAATTTTCTTCCCTTTGTCAGTTGTGTATGAATAAGACATGTTCAATACTAATAACAAAGGATGGTAAGAGAACTTAAGCGCATGTTTAAACTGAAACGTTGATTTTGTTGACAACATAGCAATGAAAGTGTAGTTATGTAGAGTGTTGACATGGGAAGCAGCACACACAAAAGAAAAGAACAGAAAAGAGAGTGTGTGCTTAAGACTGCACGTTTAAAGCAAAACCTGTTTACTCAGTCATAAATGTTGTAATAAATTAAAGACGAGACGAATCTGATTTTAAAACTAGTTGTTTTTATGTACTTCAACGGAGCGCTCGTAACGCCGCAGCTGAGGGCTCTGGTTCGAACCTCTGGTCAGCCGACTGTGGATTGTGTGGAGTTTACAGACTACTCGGCAATTCTGGCGAATTCAGTACTGAAGGCATTGCTCGAGGCAGCTGACTGCCACAAGACAACACAAAATACTTCAGTTGCGTTGGAGCGCACGCTTCGGTGGTAATTTCCCTGATCACCCACTCTCCCCTTTTCCTATAACCTTCTACTTTTCCCCTCCACAAATTTCAACTTTAAATTCTTTCGTTTCCTAGAATTTATTCATCATTTCTCTTGGCAACTTATTCCAATCCACGACCCCCTTACCTGCGAAAGAAAATCTTCTAACACTCTTGTGCCTGAAATCCAGTGCCATCATGTGCTAATGGTATTTTCTTCCCTTCCAGGCACCACACTTTTCTAACACTAGTGAGATTTCTATCAACTGTATCCCGAATGCAGTAATATCAAGAAACTGTTGCAGGTTCACGTACTTGTGGAATGACTGAAACGTCTGATGGTGTAACATTAAGAGCCTAAGTATAGTTAGGGCACACTTACAACAAGAAGACCTTGCTTTAGTCAGTGCACTCCACCGACTGTATACCAGTGGCATGTAAACTGGAAGTCAAAGATAACAAGATAACACCCTGGGTCTCCCGCCTGGGCCAGTAGTAGAGCTTTTCTTTCCTTTTTTTTTTTTTTTTTTTTTTTTTTTTTTTAAATGTCGTCCATAAATTTGGAATATTTCAAAATAAGCGGCAGTGGGGCCTGCACCACCTATATAGTCTAGGGGCCCAGAGAGCCTGATAACAATGTTCAAAAACGAGTCAAGAACTGCACACTTACTCCAACGGTTGTGACCGCGAAAAGATGACTAAACTTTTATGTAGAAAAATGAATTGAACAATACTGGGTAATCGGCCCCTCCCTTGTTGAAGTCAAAGAGGCTGAAAGAAGTGAACATAGGTATGCAGCAAGTGGGAACAACAGAGAATGACATCAGAGACCGAAGGCGGCGCGTTCTGGAAGGAGTGATGTAGTTAGCACGAAGCTCAGTTTGTGTTCGATAATGTGGTACTTTGCGCGCCCTGCACAGATAGTGAAGTGGCGAGTCTAGGCGACCTGTGGGGCCGGGCCTCGAGTATTTCTGAGCGCGCTGGGGAGAGTTGATGAAACGCCGGGAGAGGCGCTGACGGAGGATCTCTGTAAACAAACAGGGCCTCAATTAGCGGCGGCGCTGTGATATGTGCCGCCTTGGAAAAGCACACACAAGCCGGTCGCCAATAAATACTGGCTGTGGGGCGCACGAATTCCAGCCGCGGGCGGGCTTCGTCGGCCTCGAATCGCTCTGCCTCACCAGCCTGCTGCAGCGGGACTCGAGCCTCGGACACCTCACGTGACCACTGCCTCGACGTCCGAGTGCCTGAGGTCTTATTGGGTCTCGATAACAATCTTTCAGTTATATACTCTTCCTTCAACTTCATCCATCATCTTCCCTAATTATACCGAACATCTCAACATCACACTCACCTGTTTACATCCTTTTGGCTCAGTATCACCCGGTATTAGCAGCTGTGTAAAGGCAGTCACAAGCCGAGCAGCTGCCCGCGGCCCATGCCACTCCGAGGCGGTCGTATTGAGCTCTTTGCGACAACTGTTTGACGGTGTTTACTTCTGTTAAGTGAGACTAGCAGTGCTGACTATTAGACAGTTAGGTTGCCTAGAAATTCTTTTACTCAGGCTAAAAGTAGCAACTAGTGTCCCAAACAACAGTTTGTATCACTTGGGTCTTATAATAATGATCATCAAGAACGCCATAGAGCAGAACCATGGGTCTGAGGGTGTTTCCGTCTCAGATCACTGACTGCCATGAAGTATGACGAATATAACCTTGGAAGATGCTGGCATCTAACAAGAGCGCGCTGTTTAAGCAATACAAGGCGGATGCAGAGTCCATTCGCACCTCTTACCAGTGTCTCGCTCGCAGTTGGAAATTAAATAAATCTAATGTCACCGCGGGCCGTTTTTCTGCACTCTTAATAAATAACACCAGCGCGACTGTCGTTTACGTTTTATCGTCACACGCGTTTGTCCCCTGCTCGGTGTATCACACGTGATGACCCTTAGTTTTGAAATTTTGGTTACCATATTTTCACGTAATTCTAAATATGTACAGACAGCAGATGGTATTACACTTACTCAGTGCTCTGAGAGATCCATATTTTCTTATTACGACTGAAGCACGTGGCGGGGATAATCCCCTGAATTTTTTTATTTACCCTTCACTTATTTAGCCTAATATCTTAGTGACTCAATTAGACCCTACATATTAATTTTTTTGATTGTTATTACATAGTGTCAACAGCTTTTCGCGTAACATTTGTATACAAGGAATTTGGCATATAGTTCCATTACACTTTGACTTATTGTCTAATTAATTTTATAATATTAAATTTTAACTGGCTTACTTTTATAAATGTTGCAGCTGCTATTGCAAACTCCTTAATATTATAAATAATACCAAATGTCGCTTATTGTATTTATACTCTGTAACTCCTACTTACAATTTATATTTCCAGGAGCTGAGCTTGAACCTTAAATCCACTGAATGCCAGCCTAGTTTCCGTATAAATTCTGCGATCACAAACCAACTCTGTAAGACTTTCGTAACAAGTGGCAAGCGCTCATAAAACGCGCGGCTCTTCTCTGGCCATGGAACTAATTAGGGTAAGAGAGATCGGATGATAGCTGGCTGGGTCTCTTCGACCTCCTTTCCTGAAAATAAGAGCAACCTCAGCGATATTCCAGTCGTTCGCGTTGTTTCTTTTTCTTTTTTCTTTTCGTCTAACGATTTACAGTATACATCCATGATACGAACTAGTTTACATATTCTGAGAACCCTCTAACTGGGATACTATCCCAACTCGGTGTTTTCCCCCCGTTAACAATCTACAGTTGGACTATGACATACGCAGTCTGTTTCCATCGAATCCATGCCTGACTCTAGTCGATGAGGTTAATGAATTTTTAGATTAGGTTATAAGGATGCTTGCCTCATCACACCTTTCACTAATTGCACATCCGTTTTGTATCAATGATTTCAGTCCATTGTTTTTACGTACTATCAAAATTTCTTAGAGTTCTCGCGAGGCTTTTGGACAGCAAAATGCGAAGGAAAGTTATTTTTTGTTTCGATATATTTTCTCTGGGTTTAACCTATCATAATAACGTGCTGATAGGTAAATGTTCTGTCTCTTCGAACGCAACAATCACACTCAAAATGAGCGCCATCAGGGGAGGAAGTTCTGCCCTCGGCTACCTGGTCGCGGGGGCGGTGGCGCGCTGTTGATTGTCGAGTACTACAGAAGAGGTTTGAACCCGGATCCTCCCTACAGGGCGCATCGCATGCGACGCTCATCTCAAGCATCCTTTGCTTTACGCTGGTGTGCTACACGCATTGGCCACAAGGAAACACTGTCGTGCAGTGGGGTAGCTAATTGATTAATTTTGGGAAAGTAGTCAGTATTGTTGCTGTGCGTCAGCTGTAATCAAAAGAAATATTATTTCTTGAAAAGACAAAAGGAAAATTGCCAAATTTTGCATTTTTATTCGCTGATTTGAATTTGGTGCCAAAACGGCCGCAGCTGTCATGTCGTCTCTTGTGACGTCACTTCTCTGGTCGCGAGGCTGTAAGCAAAGCGCTGGTTTGCTTATTTTGTTGATGAAATGCGTTCTGCAGTTTACAAGTGGTGTATAGTGCCTCAGTGTGTAAACACATGATGTAGAAAGCAAACAAATTGTTTATTTACGTTTCAAACTAGAAAAATACGCTGAAAAAATGGGTAAAACTTGCACGACGTAACCTAGTATATTCGTCTAAATAATCTCCAGTAGGCTATACGTTCGTGGATACTATTTTGACGTTCCTTTATACTTAATATTTTATTATGTTTAATAAGCTATGAACCTCAATGTTTCGTTCTCTCTTAAACCTAAATTTTTATCGGTAAATGAATTATCACTTTCGAAGTTGAGTATCGTGTGCTCCCATAAAGATAGCATCTTTATAATCTGTTGAAATTAGTCGGATATCATCTATA
Organism: Vandiemenella viatica; assembly: GCA_031002005.1. Taxonomy (NCBI): domain Eukaryota; kingdom Metazoa; phylum Arthropoda; class Insecta; order Orthoptera; family Morabidae; genus Vandiemenella; species Vandiemenella viatica. The sequence continues at coordinate 6,670,287 of JARYHS010012519.1, forward strand.
TGATCTGGTACCTGATTTAATGAATACAACTACATAAAGCATCTAGTTAATTAGTTATTCTTTTTTAAACATGTTCCTAATTTTCGTAACGTCGTTCTACTGTTAAGAATGCGCTGTTCATCATTAAAATGCGATTTATTTACCATTTAATAGCCTATGGCTAACAGAAATACATTTTGATAGGTTCAACTAAATTTATCATCACAATTAGTATATCATCTCGTCTGAATATTGATATATTGTCGCGAAGAATATTACTTCTTTTTTTACTTATGTGCACAGCAATAAAGCTACATTTTTAACTTAACCACTGCCTCTGCTAATATTGGTCCTACAAAATAATATTTAACTTATAACAATAATTATTTATAGGCTATATAAGTTTCTTAATCTATCTTTTAAACTGAATCTAAAGCCTAACATTGAAATAAAACTCCGAGAATGCCTTCATTCTTATAAAACGTTTCTTAACTACCGACAATACGTACACTTTTCAGTACAAAACTACACTTTAAGTTTTTGAGTACGTGTACCGTGAGGTAAATTTTGATATTCCGGAATTCAGCTGTACGGTGTTTTATGTGAAAAACTTTCCCAGCATCGTCACATGATTTTGGGAAAATTAGAGGTTTTTGATTTGGTGTATACAGCCTCCATTGCTAATATCATTTTTTTTTTTTATGGGTTGGTAAGCAGAACTAACTGCGAGACTGACTTAAAACCTTACAAATACGACGCAGAGATTGGCGACACACGCTTAACACAAGGAACAGTACTGGTGCATGATGGGATATGACGTCACGAGTTCTGATTGCCGTTTCGCTTCACGTGACTTGTCTGTATTTTTATTTTATCAAAAATAATATGTTTTTAACTCTTATCGTGAAAATAAATTTGATTTTTGGTATCCTTACAACTTACTCTTTTCCAAATAAAATTTGATAGTTTAATTTTTGGTGTCAAGTCCTCCATTGCATTACAACCCCAAGCGAAGGTCCGTGCTGTTGACTTATGAACCCCAGCGGCTCTAAACACCTGCCTTCAGAGTAGAACACATTGCATATCAGCAATGACACCGACGTGAGGAAATTTAATAATTAAAATAACTTTTGTTTGAGTCCACAAGTTGAATGATCTGCCGACGAATTTTGTAGTCGCATCTGGTTAGTAGGAAGCTCGACTCTCAGAAATTACCAATGATACATTCTTTACGCGTGTTCAATGTTAAGTTCTTTGAAAGAAGTGACCAAGCTGAAAAACTTTTATATTTAGAATGTACGATGTCTCTGTTCTATGGTTTCATCTAATGACTCTGATTGCTATAAAGATTCTCAGAGCCTTTTAAACGCGGAGAAACAAGTTTTATAAGGGACGAATAATGGTTTACAACAATCGGCTTCAGAAGTTGGGTTTAACGTTATTTGTTACATCCAAGTGTACGAGGTGTGTGAGAAAAGTAATGACACTGACTTTTTACCGACCAAAGTTTATTTATTTAAAAAAAAAAACAAAAAACAAAAAAACAGTATTATCCCCTTGAAAGTAGTTCCCTTGGGCCGCTATACACCGGCAGAGTTGTTTCCACTCTTTGTAGCAGCGCTGGAAGGGATCAAATGGTAGGGCTGTTAACTGGTCGGTCACAGTCTTTTAAATGTTCTCCAGAGTTCCAAAATGACGTACTTTTAAGACATGTTTCAACTGCGGGAAAAGGAAAAAATCACAAGAACATAAATCAGTTGAATAGGGTGTATGAGGAGCAACAGGAATGCGTTTTGAGGTCAAAAATTCACTGATGAAAAAAGCCGTGTTACACGGGGCATTGTCATGACGAAGCATCCACTTGTCTGCAATGTTCGGTGTCACACGAATCACTCTTTTCCTGAGCCTTTCAAGGACACTTTTGTAAAACACTTGCTTGACAATTTGTCCTGGAGGAACAAATTCTTTATGCACGATACCCCTACCGTCAAAAAAGCAAATCAGCATTGTTTTGATCTTTGATTTGCTCATTCGACATTTTATCGGTCCAGGAGATAACGGAATGTGCCATTCTTCGCTTTGCCGCTTTGTTTCTGGATCGAACTAAAATATCCAGGATTCATCACCTGTAATCACATGACTGAAGAACTCTTGGTCATTGTCAATCCTCTCAAGAAGATCAACGCACACATTTCTTCGATTGTCCTTCTGTTTAGTTGAGAGATTTTTTGGCTCCATTTTGGCACGAACCTTTCGCATGTATAAATTGTCTGTCAAAATTTGATATACGGTGAAAGTGTTTAAATTTAGCTGTTCACTCATCATCCTTATTGTTAAACGACGGTCTGATCTCACAACAGCCCTCACACGCTCAACGTTTTCATCAGTTTTTTTTTATGTTTAATGTCTCCCTGAGCGAGGTTGATCTTCAACGGTTTCTCGGCCTTCCAAAAATGATTTGCGCCAGCAGAAAACCAGCGCTCTTCATAAGCAATGTTCGCCATAGGCCTGTTTAAACTCTTCAAAGATCACACTCGCGGATTCCCCAAGTTTAACACAAAACTTGATTGCACAACGTTACTCTAAATTCCGATGTTACATTTTCGTAACACACAACAAAAACACAACTTCACTGATGGCGCTGTCAAAAATAAAGTGTTGGCTGAACGGAGTTGAAACTCGGACTGAGCATTTGGAAGGGATGAACAAATCGGTGTAGCACAGCCGGGAGACACAGCGTTGCCAGATCGCCCGCAATGGTACCAATCTCATTACTTTTCTCACACACCTCGTATAATGCAGATATGCCTTATTCGACTGAAGTAAATGTAATAACGAGAGCCGAGTGGTGGCTTACCTCGTGATGAGGATGCCGACGTCGTGGTGGTTAGGGTGCGAGTCGGACACCTCGTTGAGCGCGAATTGCCAGCGACAGAAGCTCTCCAGGATCTGGTCGGCGTTCACCGTCGAGTTGAGTCCGTTCTGGAACTGACCAACACACTCCAATCACGCGTCTTCCCTAAGAACGTGCCGTCAGGTTTTCAGGGAATCATGCATTTAGTTCTCCGCCTAGTATAGCAGCCGCCCTTCTGAATACCGAACTGCTACTTGGCGTTCGTACAGTTATACATTTTAATGTTTTTATGGATCGTTAACGTCGACGTTGTTGGAGGCAAGAGAAGATCATCGACAAGGAACGGGGAGGAATTCCGTCATTGATCCGAAGGAACAATCCCGGCTCTCACGGGAAACGATTTCAGTAATCTACGGCAGCAAAAACGTGAGCGGCTGGAGGGGTTTTCCAATATGAGACGCAGATAATCCTTACGAAACCCGGTTCATAATAAAAACCAATCCGTTGACATTTATCCATTAATGGAGAAGATGTTATACCTTTTATAAAGTAATTTTAATAGAAATTTTGGGTTTACTATTCGCGTCTCAAAATAAAAATCGTGTAAATTTTGTATCTACATGATTATTTACATACTTGGAATGTTGGCGCCATTTTATATTTATAAAACTTACTGTTGATATTTACTGTGAGAATCCAAATCATGCATTTTGCAAACAGAAACTAGGATGTCAAGAAGAAAGAGTAAAGCAATGTTGGCCGTTCTTTGCAGTTAATGCGGTATGTACCGTACATATAGCCTACCAGAAGTTAATTTTTTTTTGGTGTATACCTGCAATCACATTGTGAAAAAAAACGGAAAGAAAAAGATAAAAAAAAAAAGATTTTTAAACACATGAAAAGTTTGCTGTGCCTCTGATAATTTCACTGCTTCTTTCGTGACAGCCAATGGGAGGGAAACAGAATACACAGTGGTTAAAGCGCGTGATAAAACGAACATTGCGCCTATGCCTCGTACTACAATGTTCTTTATCTCCACAGCTGAAATTACTTCAAGACATCATGCCAAACATGACAGAAATTTTTATTGTAATGAAAAAGTTTCTAAGGAAAGTATAATTTCAAAATCGAATAATGATTCTTTACTTTTTTAAAAATATATCGCGATTTCTGACGTTTTAGATGAATTTTCTCTGTGTTTCTGATAAACTTTTCTTCGTCTTGTGGTCATCAGCATCATTTTCCAGTTCCAGTCTCCCGGGTGCTGATCACGAGCATTCTCCATTTCTTCCTGTCCATGAATAGTTGTTGTTCATGAGTAGTCTTCCAATCAAGCCCGAAGTCTTCTATATCCTTCTGGATTGGGTCTATCCATTTCTTTTCGAGCCTTCCCACACGTCTTTTACCTTGGATGTTCATATTAAAGTAGGTCTTTGCTCTTCTTTCTTCCTCCATCCTTTGTCCATACCACCTCAGGCGAGAACGCTGTAAGGATCTTGCCACACTGATGTTTATACTGACCTCTGCGCGATTGATTTCATTCCTCACTTTGTCCTTTCGTGTTCTCTGAAGCATGGTACGCAAAAACTTCTTTTCAGAGGCTTCAAGTCTACTATTGTCTCATGCGTAAGTCAGTATGGGGATGTAATAGGTTTTGAATAGTGTATGTTTACACTTTCTAGGAACTTTGTTGTCCCACGATAGAGTTCTCAGCTGGTTATAAAAGATGCTGCGTTATTATTTCTGTTTCTAATTTCGCGTTTACTGGTGTTGTCTTTCCTCAGAGTACTGCCAAGATAGTTGAATTCTTGTAGTTGTTGGCTGTTAAGCTAAATATTCTCATTGGAAGTCCCTGTGCCTGTTGCCATGACCACCGTTTTACTCTGGATGATTTTCAGTCCGTTCTCTGCAAACAGCATGTTCCAAGAGTTCAGATTTTCTTGCACCGCTTCTGCACTTTCACCAAAAATCAAGACTTCACCAGCAAAGACTAGGGCTTTTTTACTTTTCCGTACACTTCTTCTTTGAATTTCTTCAAGATGTCATCCATCATAGCAATGATGAGTAGGAGTGACAGAGCACTGCCCTGTTGATCTCCTCTTCTTGTCTAAAACCACGTGCTGCTATTTTAACACCGGATTTTGTGTGTTCATACAGCATTTTAATCTTGTTGATTAAGGATCCTGGTACCTTTCTTCGTTCTAGGCAATCCCAAATTTCTGATCTTGCATTGCTATCATAGGCTTTTTCGACATCGAGGAAAACCATGATGATTTCCTTATCCCTTTCTTTTTCAATAAGCATTCTTGCTGAAAAGGTCAAGTATGTTGTCTTGTCATCTGTCAAATAATTCATGGATTATGTTGTAACTGTACTAACTGCTACAAATAATATATGATAAACGTTAGCTGCTCTTTTAATTACATGAATTTATGGATTTAATCGTCTTAAATAAACAAACAGCAACATGTAAATTTAAACTAACCTCGCATATATGCCTCGCATAGTAAAGTTTTATCTGTGTCCTTGGTATTTGTGTGCATTTACTGGCTGAACGGGCACTCGTCTTTTAGCTGGCTGGCAATCCTTTTAATAAAGTAGGCGCGAATGAAATGAAATGCAGCGCTGTGGTGGATCGCCGTAGTCTGCCGTGGTGCCCAGGTGCAGCGCATTCCATCGGAGTGGACGCACCTTCCAGACGAGCAGTTCCATCTGGCTGGAATCAGTGAGCGCAGCAGGTAAGCCAAGCCAAGGCAAGGCAAGGCAGTGTAGCCTACGGCAGGATCCCTAGGCGACTCACAGCGTCTCTTCACTGCCCAGGCAACGCGTCTGCTGCCGTACTCTAAGCGACAATCCATCCAGCCTACCCACTTGGATTTTTTCCGAAAGAGTAGGCTCAACTGATTTTTCGCTAGCGTTTCTTTCATGTAGTTTTTTTTCTGTCATCAGTCTTTCGACTGGTTTGATGCAACCCACCATCCCTTCGTATCCTGTGCTAACCTCTTCATTTCTACATACCCCTTACAGCCCACGTCCTCAATTATCTGCTTCATATATTCTAATCTCTGTCATCCTCTACAGTTCTTACCTTCGACTGTTCCCTCCACTAACAAATTAACCAATCCAGCATGTTTCAAATATGACCTACCAGGCTGTCTCTTCTTTCTGTAAGCTTCTTCCACAAACTTTTTTCTCGCCCATCATTTCCAAAACTCGTTCATTTAGTACTTTGTTTGTCAACTTAATATTCAACATTCTTCTGTAGCACCACATTTCAAATAATTCAATTTTCTTTCTTTCTGGTATTCCTAAACTCCATGCTTCGCTACCGTAAAGTGCTGTGTTCCACACATAGAGTCTTTAAAAGATCTTTCTAAGTCCTAAGTCAATATTTGACAGTAAAAGATTTCTCTTTTTCATGAAGGCTCATTTTGCTATTGATATTCTACTTTTAACATCATTCGTGCTTCGGCCATCGATTTTAATTTTCCTTTCCGGGCAGCAGAATTCACTTACTTCTCCTATTGCATCCGATCCTATTTTTATATTTAATCTATTGTGTTTGTTATAACTTCTGGTACATTTTATCACTATTTTCTAGCTTTTATTTATATTCAGTCCAAAATCTTCCTTCTGTATTTCGTTCATGCCATTCTTTAACTTCTCAATATCCTCAGCCTGTTCTGCTAACAAGACGATGCCATAAACAAATCGTACCATACTGATTTTTTTCTCCCTGAACACTTATGCCACATGAACATTTTTCTTTTACTTCCTTTATTGCTTCTTCTACATACATGTTGAATATTAACTGGGTTGGATTTCAACCTTGTCTCACACGCTTTTTAAGTGATGCATGTCTTTCATTATTCTCTACTTCTACTATCGCTACTTGAATCTTATATTCTTTATAAAGTATTATTCTATCTCGATATTTTAGACCCGACTTCTTTAAAAGTTTCATATAGTACAGGGCTAATCAAAATAATTGCAGTGATTTAACTTATACTTACAAGACTACACGGATATATAAACTAACTGTGAAAGTTTTTTTGAGTGTCTACAGATGCTCAATATGTGCACGTTTAGTGATTCTGTACACATCAAGTCTATAATCGAGTTCTTCCCATACCCGATGCAGCATGTCTCTGTCAATGAGAGCAAATGCATTGGTGATGCGAACCCGCAGGTCTGGCAGATCAACTGGTACTGGTGGCACGAACACTGTGTCTTTTACGAAACCCCAAACAAAGAAGTCGCAGGGGGTTAGGTCAGGGGAACAAGGAGGCCACGACATCAACTGACGATCAGCATCCCCAGCACGACCAATCCATCTGTTTGGAATCCTGGAACTAGAGAAAAATGGGGTGGAGCACCGTCCTGCTGGAAAATGAAATCTTCACTGTCAGCTTCCAGAAATGGCATGAGCCAAGTCTGCAACGTTTGCAGATAGATTTTCCCTGTGATCGTCGCCTCATTAAAGAAAAAGGCCCATAAAGTTTCTTCCGTGAGATCGCGCAAAACACGTTCACTTTGGGAGAGTCACGAACGTGCTGCACATAAGCATGGTAGTTTTCGGTCCCCCAAATGCGCACATTGTGCCTGTTCACTTTTCCACTCGCATGAAAAGTAGCCTCATCACTAAACACAAGTTTTTCTGTGAATGTTTCGTCTTGTTCTAGACATTTGACACAGAATTGAAAACGACGTCTTCATCGTTGTGAGACAGTGCTTGTGGCAACTGTAACCCGTATGGCTTCATACACAGTCGCTTTTATAAGATTCTCCAAACGGTCTTCTGTGGAATACCTAATTCCCTGCTCGCTCGAGGAGTAGACTTCTGTGGGCTACGAACATAACTGGCGTGCACACGTTCAACGGTTTCTTCAGACACAAGAGGGCGACCCGTTGTTTTACCTTCACAAAGGCGTCCCGTGGCTTTAAACTGTTGAAACCAACGCCGAATGGTGTTAGCATGCGAGAGATTCTTGCCGAACTTTGTTCCAAAGTGTCGCTGAACAGTTACCACAGACTGAGTCGAATGAAATTCGACAACGTACGCTTTTTCACTTTCAGCCATCTTGCTCTCTATCGCTCTAGCGGCCACCGTGGGAAGCTTGCATTTAGTGCAATCGAAACTTGGAAGACCACTTGTCTTATAACAGCAAACCCCATCATCGCACCTACAATAGCACAACCAATAGAAAAATCGCTAAATCGCTGCAATCATTTTGACTAGCCCTGTATAACATCGTTGATAATATTACCGAGTACGAGTACTGATTAAGAATCGTAGCTTTCACAGTTTGTGATGCTGTAAAATGTTTGTAGGATACTTTAGAACAAAACTTACACCACTTGAACCATGGTGTTATTGCATTGACCAATGCATTTCAGACGCTTGGTCAAGTCGCCCACATTTGGCTCAAACCAAGAATCAGAAGTGGTTAATAAGTAGGCCGGTAGTCTGCATGTGTTACGTATAACCTATATTTAGGCAGACATTTTTACACACAATACCACACACCGCAATCATGTAACACAAAATTTCGTCTCTACGTTAGGTCAGAGCCCGACAAACAATTTACAGACTGTCCCTGCAGACAGGAGGCGCGGTTGCAACGTCTGAGACAATTTCAGCTGAGTCTGCTTGGAGCAGGGAGCGAGTACCCTCAGTCGTGTGTCGTTAAACATGTCTAAAGAGTAGACTTGCAACGAATAGTATATTCGGCCATACGCCGAATACCGAATATTCGGCAGACTTCCAGGCCGAATAGCCGAATATTCGGTAAAAGTATTCGGCCGGAGTGAGCCAAAATCTGTATTGCTGTGCTTGTCTCTCGCCCGCCTGTTAAAGCTGATTTACCTCCCACCACTCTGTGCCTGTTTTAACCAGCTTGAAGTATGGCCTCAAGTATCTACGTTGGATTATTTATGACATTACTTTTTTTTTCTTAAGAATAACATCCAATGAGGTGTGAAGTTGGAAAAGCTTTCTTACGATAGTTCATAATACGGGATAAGCAATCGGTATAAACTTTTTAAGACCGAATTACTGATAGCACTTTCTGAACTGCCCCCTACATAGCACGATAGTGATTACGTCGATCAATAATTTTCTTGTAGTATGATATGCCATTCTTCACTATATGGATCGATAACAGAGTGCAGTAGTCACAACATCCTCATACCTCGTTTTTAAGTCTGTGAGAAGGGCATTTAGACTAAATGTTGAATGAATTGGTGCAAGATGTCAGTACGTGGTGGAATTCCACATATTAATGTTTGAAAGGCTAATGGATCAAAAACGGGCAATTTCAGTGTATCTCACGGAGTGAAATATTGTCAACTTGACTGCTGCTCAATGGGAGCTTTTATAGAAACTTTTGAGATTACTACAATCATTTGAAGATCTAACAAAAATCACCAGTTCCGGATATGCATGCATTTCTGAAATTATTCCGTATGTTGTTACTCTAACGCGATATTGCGATAAAACTAGCACATCAGAGCCAACAGCCAACTTAAGCCAAGTGAGACTTGTCATACAATAAGGGTTGAACGAACGATTTGAAGACATTGCCACAAATAAATATTATTTGTCGGAAACCACTATGGACCCTCGCTTCAAAATGAATGTTTTCACCAGTCAACTGCAAAGAGAAAAAGCAGGGCAGTATATTTGATCGATGGTACCGAGAGTGGTGGTGTAACGGTTAGCGTTCTCGCCTCGCATTCGGGAGGACGGCGGTTCGATTCCCCGTCCGGGCATCCAGATTTGGGTTTTCCATGGTTTCCCAAATCACCCCAGGCAAATGCCGGGATGCTTCCTTCAAAAGGCCATGGCCGAATTCCTTCCCATTCCTTGCCCCTCATCCTTTCCCGTCTCTAAAGACCTGGCTGTTAAGAGACGTAAAGCAGTTAAAAAAAAAAATTGATCGATGGTCTAAAGACGTAATGTGAAACAAGCAGTGACGGCAGCGCGAATTCGACACCTATTCAGTCCGAGAGGATGACGGAAGAGTAGGGTCACAGTCAGAGTACACACTCATCTTTTATGGATTGTTTTGAAGAGATTGTTACAGAGAAAAGTACGATCAATGCAGGTACATCACAAGAAAAAAATGCAGTTGAAACTGAAATTGATGTTTATTTAAATATTAATAGTATATCATGGCATGATAATCCGTACATTTGGTGGCAAGCAAGAAGAGAGAAATTTCCGTGTTTGACAAAGCTTGCAGCAAAATATTTGTCCGCGCCAGGAAGCAGTGTTTATTCGGAGCGGTTTTTCTCTGAAGCTGGAAATGTCTATGAGAAGAAAAGAAGTAAACTACTACCCGAAAATTTAGAAAAATTAGTATTTCAACAATCTTCCACTCCTAAATTTCAATTATGATGTTTCCACTGAATAGGTATTTATAATATTTTTGTTTTACTTTGTCATCGTCTAAGTTGACCATGCACGATTATTTTTTGTAATTGTAAGTTAAATGAATCAATCGTTTTATTTTAGGCAATTATCTAACTAAAAAAAAAATCCCAAGTATTCGGTATTCGGCCGAATAGTACCTAGATATTCGGTATTCGGCCGAATAGTAAAAAAGTGACCGAATAGGCCGAATACCGAATAGTTGCCGAATATTCGTTGCAAGCCTACTAAAGAGAAAGAGGTGCGGACGAATATTATATAAACTGCAAAATGCGGAAGAACGAATTCAAGTTTTGCTCGAAATTGAAAAGAAACTGGACCAGGAAGTAATACTTGCAGTCTTATTTCTTCCTTAATGTTGTGTTTTAGATATTTTTAGACATCCAACAAGTTTTAGGTATGATGTCTGAAAGCATTTGTGGTGAAATCAGGGAACTAAATTTCATATCTTTATAGGTTTGTCTACTTGCCAAAAATTACAAAGTAATAACTAATCGTTCTCTGGCGCTTATAATTTCACGCATTAAGGGATTTGTATATATATACAAGGGGTCACTAAGGGGAGTATTTCTGCAAAACTTTCAGAATCTACTCACAGAAAATTTCTAAAATCTGGCTTTAGGTTTCTCAAAACGTTCATGTAAGATAACTTTTTTCATAATAAAATCCATGTCTTCAACCAATAACTTCTTTTTCTCTCAGTAGAAACTGTAGTAGGCCTACAGATTTTTGTTAAAACGATATCTACTTTTTGTTACTTTGACATAAAAGGAGCCATTGTTAAGCGGTTGCAACTAGCAACCACACGATTACAATGTAAACTAAAATTGGGAGCGAAGTTGTGCTGTGTGGAGGGAAGCGCCATATGATTGCCCTGCTGATTGCCCCTGCACATTGGAACATCACGTGCTAATACTGCTGATGGATACTTTGGCAATCATCGGCTTGGAGAATCAGAACCGCGTTCACCTTATTCTGGGTGTGTGAGGGTGGTTACCTGGGCGTCGTCGAGCAGCACTATGCGGACGACGACGATGTTGATGGGGTTGCCGATGGAGGGGTCGAGGTAGAGCGAGGAGACCATGTTCATGACGGTGAGCGGTAGGTCTCGACGGCGGTCGGCGTCGCGGTGGTAGGCGACCATGGAGGCGTCGGCGACCAGCAGCGCCTCCACGTGGCTCTGCCGCGACGTCGACCGACGCCGGCGGGACGGGCGTCGCTGCCGCGTCACGGACTCCGCGTCTGCACGACAACCAGCAGCTCACACACTACGCACGGACACTCTTTCCAAAAAATAATCGATTCTTCAATCGACTCGAAATCTGATAAATCGATTCACAAAAAATCGAGGTCTAAAATATCGATTTTTAGAAAATCGATCTTTTTTCGATTTGATTTTCGAGTTTCTATTTTCAGTATAAATCCAATCATGGAAAACAAAAAGGACAACATAATAATCGATCTTTTATCATTTTTAAACTAATTAAAGTATTTTTACAACTCAATCCATGTATCAGGTACACAAAAAGACATTTATTTCACAAATTTATTGGTTACATAAAACAGTTTTGAAATGATATAGTTTAGTTCCCAGTGCTTAATGTCCAAGTTTTCCACGTACAACAGTCTGTCCAGTCTACTAGGATCCAAGCTGTTCCGCTCATCTCTTGCGATGTTGCCGTGAGGTACTGTTGCCCTCGCGATACACATATACTTCATGGCTGTTGAGTAAATGCGATGATAATCTGAGTATTTTTGTTCTTGCCAATAAAGTATGGGATCGTTATGAATACACTATAATTTAACACTTTTCAAGAGAGAGAACTATTTCTAAATATTATTTTATTGTTTTACAGGAACTCACTTATAATTCATTGTGTATTTGTATTGTCTTCAGTTTTGTATCTATATACTTTTGGAAGTGTCTGTAATTAATTTTAATGTGGAGTCTTTTCGAAGTTTCATCTTTGTACTTCACGGTCTTTGTTGAAGCTTTTGAAACGCGCGGTCGCCATTTCTATGAGTAGTAGGGGTGACTGTGTGGTGACTGAAAATTTCTGGTGTGGATAAAAAGTAAGGTAAGGGAAAAATGGTTGATAAAATAGAAATAAGTTTGGATGACATATTCAAGTCATCGACGATGTCATATAGAGGTGGTGGTAGTCGAGAAAAAGGTGGCGAATCTCGATTTTCAACAGTGAAATATCGATTCACTGGGTCGATTCAGTACTATAAATCTGTAATCCAACATAAAATAAGAAGCATTTGCCTCATCCGCTCGTCACCATGACAACACTCATTCCAGACGAGACATGGTGTATCGCAAAGAGCGTTGTGTGTAATGCAGTGATACCACATTATCGGTACAGAGTGTCACCAACACGTGGAGATAATGATCGAAAAGTTAGAGGGATGACAAAACATTGTCCTGTAAAGTTGCTGATTACCTTCAGAAGCCTATACTAAATTTAATTACAAATCGCCGATGGATTATGGCTTTACGCCTATTCGTCAACGAATTTATTAGAGGCGGGAAAGGACTTTGATCATGGCCTTTTTTGAGGCCTAGAATGATTTTGCAGAAGACGAATGGTTCCAGATAAATGTTCAGAAGATTATTCCGGCACACCATGGAAGATTAAGAATGTCCGCTACTATGAGAACTCGGGCAAAATAATTTATTGAAAAATATATATATATATTATATGAAAATGTATAGCGAATAAAACAAATGAAAATCAATCAAATGAGATATGACGGTTACTTATTTACTTTATGAAACATAATGATAAATTTTAACAGTGTCAAGTCATTTATCATGTTGGGTATCTCACAATCTTCATATTTTGTCTAGCTCTATACTTAACATTTATTAATTAAATAGCTTGTTCCCACGACTTCGTTCGTGTTTGATTGATAGTAACCAACATGCAACATCCATGTTGCACGATGGGAAACTCGAGGCTAATACCACACACAAACGCCAGTGATCTGCGAGGGTATTTATGGCTGCAACGTTAAATATAGAGACGCACGTGTCTTTGGTAGAAATAGGAAAATTCCCTAGATCGACCACTTTAAGCCACCATATCTCCCACACACCCACGGCTACCCACATTTAGCCACCACAGCGCACGATGGGAGATTCGAGGCTAGTGCCACACACAAACACCAGTGGTGTGCGCTAGGTAGTTGTAGCAGGAAAGTCAAATAGTCAAATATAGGTACACACGTGTCTTTGGTCAAATATGAAACTACCGTCCGTCCACCAATTTCAACCACCATATCTCCAACACTCGCATAGCTACCGATATATATATATATATATATATATATATATATATATATACTGTATATAATTATCAGCCAGTTCAATCATTCACTGATGTGGCCTCTTAAAATCACGAATTCAGGTAGAACTTGAGTAGTTTCCTCCAGGTCACACGATCTTGGGTGATCCTCTGCCAGTTAACTCCGACAGCCCTGCGTGTGTCCTTGTTCCCTGGTCTGGTGGTCTTCCTCTGGTCTGTGGTGATCTCTTGGGCTCCACTCTAACACTGTTTTTGTCTATCTTTGGTCGTTTCTCCTCGCAATATGGCCGACCCATTAGTACTTGAAGGATTGTGTCTTCTCTAAGATGTCTGTGACCCTTGTAACTGAATTACTGTCGGTTGCTCTTTTCTTGTCTTTTCTCGTTAAACCTGGCAATGATCTTTCTATAGCTTTCACTCCACTCTATGACCCATTTGATAGATATAATTTTTTGTTTTTGAAACATTCATTCTTATGCCAACTGCTTTACACTTTTCTTCTTCTTTTCGTTATGGCCATCTAGGGACCACGTGCATATTTCAATTCCTCTCCTGTTGTTTTTTTTTTCTTCCTTTCCAGTACTCCTTCATTATTGCACTGTGTTTTCTTTTTCTCCCTTTAGACCATTTTGCATCCGTTTTCTTCTCCTGTCTACTTTGCAATCCTCACATATTCGAAATCTGCTTTAGATAATTTTCAGTTTCCATAGAGTCATGTTCACTGATATTATTTCGTTTCAAATCTTTCTTCATGTCTTGAATCCAGGTTATAGTTGATTCTTTCTCCCAAAAATAATTGAATATCTTTTTTGTTAGCAAGGTGTCATCCATGCGATAGATGTTTCCAAAAAATATCCTTTTTTCAGATTGATTCTGTAATTTTTTTCAATGTTTACGCTTTTATATATATATATAAGGTTTTCATAAACATATTTTTTTTCAGTTTTTAACAGTCAACGGACCGTTTAAGAACTGATGGCGCATGTCACTTCACTCAGATATACGTCATAAGTGTGGACATCAGTTAGTTTTCTTTATGGAAGCATGATAATTTAATGTAGCACTTTTGGATCCCCGCTATTCGACTGGTACGCCGACGCGAATACAGGCGCCGTACCAGATAGAGTCAGGCAGTGGAATGGTGGGGGAGCGAGATGGCACAAACTGCCGCTTCAGTAACTATCTAGTCGTTAGTAACAATGCAGTAAACTAAGTAATTAATGGGTGTCATAATAAGACTCATCCTGAAGTTATGCGGTCAGTGACCAGGCGAAAAACGTCGGGCGCATTTGCATGTTACTTTAGCTAATATCTGGTCGATAAGAGACTAGGTCGTGCCCGCCCACGAGCTGAGGTATTGTATTCAGCTGTGCCATGTTTACAGTATCAACCGAAGTCTCAGCTCCGCGCGCTTCGGATCAGATGCACAGCGAGACTTACGGGAGAGGTGATTTTTTCTTCTACAGTCGTTTGTTACGTGTATCTATTGAGAATCCGTGTATAAACTCGCAGAGCCGAGGTATATGCGTAGTTAGACCCAGAATTAATCGCGTCGACAGGAAATTCTAACCGTGCATTTAATATTTCAGCCAGCTTGGCTTGTAGATTCTAGTATAAGTTCGGATCTTTTCATGCAATACCTGCCCATGCTTCCACGAGCGTGAGTACCTAGTAAGTTGTGTAGTGACGTCACGTGACTGCTTGATGGAGTGGCGACGACGCCTGAGATACTGTTGGGAGGCTGTTGAACTGGCGCTACACATGTTGTCACTCTTTATTCTCTCACACACACGCACGCAAGCAACAGAAGCGTAGTCGTCACCGGGTTTATACGTCATCAGCTGCACGTAGGTAAAACTCCACCTGCTTGGTTCCTGCCTGTGTTTTGTTATGACGTTTGTCTTGTTCTACTATTCCGATAGTTTGTCAAGTGTTATGTTCCTCATGATAGGAGTTGTGTCTTTCATTAAGACACCGTGGCACTTCCAACATAACTCAGTAGTTTTTTCGAACAACAGGTAAAGATAGGCTCTTTACAATAAATTACCTGTATTTTTAGTCACATTTTGGAACCATACAACACTCTAAGTTTGAGAAAACATCCTGGTCTTTCTTATTTGTAATCTATTTTAGGTTAGAAACTTGTCATAGTTTCTGCGGAGTTCAGCTCGCATTATCTTTTGGTAGTTTTGCCTAAAAGTTAGTTATGGAATTGCTATGTTGTCAGAGATTATGCTGCTGTCAGACTAATAAGATAACATCTATCGGCATTCACCCCAGTAGACGGTTAACATAATAGATAAAACATGATTTAATGATAACATCAGTGTGGCTCCCATATTGCTCGTTTCCATCCTTGTAGGGTTTATGTAAAGCAAAGACCTTAGTAGTGTGAATTGAAACTCGTCAGACAACCCTCAGTAGTGAGCAGGAATGCACGGTTCAGTCAAAACCTCCATCACACATATCATCAAGATAAGCCGACTGCACAGTGCTGAATCATCAAATTTGTAGTGGAACAAGTGCCGACGTTGTTGCTAAGTTAGACTTCATAGTTCGGCGGTGGTATTAAAGTGAGAATGTGGCCTATGTCCGTTTGACAACAATCTACTGCAGTTTCCACAATAGCTCATACAAAGCCTCTTTCACGGAACACAACTGACCAAGACTCTTTTTAAACTACATGGTTATGACCGAACGGCAGAAAATCGTACGGCGACATTCTTCCGGTGGCGACACTACGCGGCGACGGCAAAACGCCGCGCGTCCGGTCGCAGCCGTCCGCCGCAGCACACGGCAGACGGACGGCAGCCGGTAATTCCGCGGCGCACGCGGCAAAAAACACGCTCTGACATTAGACGGTTTTAAATCATACGGTTGTGCACTCGAGTCGTCGTAGTTGGTGTTAGCTTATGTATTACTTCATTATTTCTTCCGTATATTTTATTCTGCTGTGTTATATCCTTCATTAAAGGCACGCTGAGTTAATTCGAGTAGATTTTCTTTCGGTGTCCAATATCTTAATCGCTTATATTAAGAATATACTACAAGTATGGACAAAAATAACATAAATTTATAACCTGTCTGTTTCGTCGCCGGCTGCGTAACATTAATGCAGTGATTTGTTTACGATTCGTTATAATTGAACAGCACACCACTCAGCCGCACGGAGATTGCGTTACAAATAAGCCGGACAGTGGGAAGGACGCAGATGCCCTTCCGGATTTGCACCGCTCGAGTTTCTGCCATTCCGTCAAAACCATAGTGTGTGAAAACAGAATTATTGCACCATTAGTCTAAATTACTGACCAGAACAATATACAGAAGAATGGAAAGGGTAGCAGAGGATATAGTAGGTGAAGATCAGTTTGGGTTTAGGAAAAACCGCGCTACAAGAGATGCAGTTCTGGCTTTAGGAATAATACTTAAAGGGCGGATCAAGAAAAACAAAGATACTTTTATGGCGTTTGTTGATTTTGAAAAAGCTTTAGATAATTTTAGTTGGGACAAGATGTTCAAAATTTTAAAGAGATAGAAGAATACTTTATAAACTATATAAGAATCAAGTGGCTGTAATGAAATAACAGAATCATGAGACAGATGCAACAGTTATAAAGGGTGTGAGACAAGGTTGTAGTCTATCCCCATTAATATTCAACTTGTATGTAGAGGAAGCAATTAAGGAAATAAAAGAAAAATTTTCATGTGGCATAAGTTTTCATGGAGAGAAAATCAGTATGCTACGATTTGTTGATGATTTGTCTTATTAGCAGAACAGGCTGAGGATATTGAGAAGTTACTGAATGGTGAACGAAATACTGAAGGAAGATTTTGGACTGAATATAAATAAAAGCAAGACAAACGTGATGGAGACGATACCAATGACAGTAGATTAAATATAAAAATAGGTTGGGATGCAATAGGAGAAGTAAGTCAATTCTGCTACTTGGGAAGCAAAATTAAAACTAATGGCCGAAACAGGAATGATGTTAAAATCCTTCTCCTGTTGGAAACAGTGATGAGGGGATACACTAGAGAAGTAAGGGAATTGGGTACAAAGTTTGGTCAGACCACAGCTGGAATATGGTGGTGTAATTTGGATCCACATTTTGGGTATCAAATACAGGAGTTGGAGGGGGTGCAGAGGAGGGCTGCTAGATTTGTCTCTAGAAATTACTGCAAAACACAATCGGTAACTAATATGATAAAAGAGATGGAGTGGGATTCATTGGATCATAGAAGGAGGGTGAAGAGAATCATTGCAGTGTACAAAGCCTATACTGTTGATGAAGCATGGAAAGATATTGGTGGTAAAATTAAGAGAGGTGCTTGGAAGGGTAAGGTTGACTACGGCCACAAGCTGGCACTTGATTTCAGGCATAAAGGTGTGAGAAAATTTTCTTTCGTAGGAAAGGGTGTGAGGGACTGGAATAAATAGCCAAGAGAAGTAATGAATAATTTACCAAAAACACTGAAGGAATTTAAAGTAAAAATTAGTAGAGGGCAAAAGTAGGTTGGAAGAGGAAAGGAGAAAGGGGGGAGTGTAGGGAGATTGCCATCGGAGCGGGCGCTCCATCGCAATTTTATCAATTATATTATATTATATAAAGCAGAATCTCAATAGCAAAATGAGCTTTCATGAAAAAGAGAAATCTTTTAGTTTTAAATATTGACTTATGATTTAGAAATATTTTTAAGACTCTATGTATGGAACACAGCATTTTATGGTAACGAAACATGGAGTTTAGGAATACCAGAAAGAAAGAAAATTGAAGCATTTGAAATGTGGTGCTACAGAAGAATGCTGAATATTAAGTGGACAGATCAAGTACGAAATGAACGAGTTTTAGAAGGGATGGGTGAAGAAAGAAGTTTGTGGAAGACGCTTGCAGAAAGAAGAGACAGGCTGGTAGGTCATATTTTGAGACATGCTGGATTGGTTAATTTGTTAGCGGAGGGAACAGTCGAAGGTAAGAACTGTAGAGGAAGGCAGAGATTAGAATATATGAAGCAGATAATTGAGGACGTGGGTTGTAAGGGGCATGTAGAGATGATAGGAAGGGATGGAGGATTGCATCAAACCAGTCTAAAGACTGAAGACAGCAATAAAAAAACTGTGAAAAGAGTGTAATGTTAGTAAAAATAATGCAGAAGCGGGGGTGGGTAATGAAAGTGTTCAGAACATTATTAAGAAGGAAGCATATCACGTCACAATCAGTTGAAGACTGGTGTCAGAAATGATGAATGATAATCAGAAAGCTTAGAGTTTTTGCATAGTAGTGAGTTTCATACAACACCATAGTTCAGAAACAGGATTGACGGGTATAAAGGGGACCAGAGACTCAGTGCAGTATTAGGGAAGGAGCAGCGCTGGTAGACGGTAGTAGTGCGGGGTACTGACGCTTGGTGCCGCAGTTGCGCTCGCGCCTGGCGCGCCGCTTGCGACGCCGCGCGCGCCCCTGGTGGCGGTGCTCGGTGACGACGTGCGGCTGCGGCGCCGCGTGCGCCGGCGTCGAATCTGCCGCCGGCTCCACCCAGAAGGCGCCGTGCTCGGCCCGCACGAACCCCGCCTGCAACACACCACCAAGCCGCGCCGCTAAGCAACCTGCTCGCAGGCTTGCTTTATTTTTTATTTATTTGACCTGATTTTAGAAGAATGCTAATTGTCTATTAATATCTCTTACCATTGCGTTCTTGAGAGCCCCAAAATTTGATTTATGTCAATTTCTTAAACTAATACACATAATCATATATTTTTTATACAGGGTGTCCCCGAATGCCGTGTACAGATTTGGAGGGGAGGTAGAGAATATCGTAAGGATGCATAATTACATCAGAAAGCATGTGCAGAAATGTTACCCTAACGAGATAAAGAGACATAAAGACAGTACTGCCACAACACAGAATGTAGGGTAAAACGCTTTAATATACAAATAATAATAATAATAAATGAAAATTACGACATAAAAGCATCACAGGATGTGTTCGGAATTTCGGCCATTGCAAAGTATGCACACACTACACAGACGCAACATGGATTGTCGCTTACGGATCGTACCAGCAGCAACGTATATTCGTGCCTGCAGGTACCTTCCAGAATTCACGGGCGTGTCGTACACGAGGCTCTGCATGGCACCCCAGAGAAAAAATCCAGAGGAGGATTTTTTTTTTAACTTCTTAATGTCTCTTAACAGCGAGGTATTTAGAGACGGGAAAGGATGGGGGGAGCAAGGAATGGGAAGGAATTCGGCCATGGCCTTTTGAAGGAAGCATCCCGGCATTTTCCTGGAGTGATTTGAGAAACCATGGAAAACCCAAATCTGGATGCCCAGACGGGGATTGGAACCGCCGTCCTCCCGAATGCGAGGCCAGAACGCTAGCCGTTACACCGCCACGCTCGGTCTGTTTGGAAATGTCCGGTTCAAATGGTCACGCACACACCTTCCATAATGAGATGGCGCCCCATCCCGTTGACACCACATGTGTCGCCGAACAGGTGCGGGGACATCGGTAAGACCTGATACACCTTTCTGGTGTAATTATCCCTCCTCACGATGTTTTCTACCTCCCCTCCAAATTTGTACACGACAATCGGGGACACCCTGTATATTAAGGTTTCTGTCACTTATCCGTCTAGTGCAGGTAAATAAAAAACTTTGTTTCTTGGCAGACGCGTTTCGATTATTTATTCAATCATCCTCGGTGCCCTACAACAGTTCACGTACATGCTTTGACGTTGTTATAGTGTGTTTATAATTCTAGTCTCTCATTAAATGCTATGAATATTACACTCTACTTACAGTTTTTCTTTCCAGTTTTACAATGAAGTTCCATTTCAGTATTTGTTTGGCTGATTTTGTGTGTTTCACACATACACTGTGGTGTCCTTCTATTTGCACAAACTTTCTTCATTTTGAAAGCACACTATTGATTCGCATTTTTTTTGTTTGTGTAACCTCTATACACGCATTTGTTATTGTTCACAGTAATGTGTTCACAGATGCTTATTATTTTTGGCAAGTTTGTTTGTTTGTGTTTTAAATCGATGTTGTGGCATTGTGTGTGTGTGTTTTATATATATTATATATATGTTTTTAGTGTTCTGAATAGAGTCTGATTCGTGAGGTGATTCATTGATTACATTTTCCCCTTCATATACTGCTTTCTGTATGTAGAAATGTTCTTGTACTGTCAGCATGTTTTTGTTGTGGTTATTAATTTTCAGTATTTGCATTTCTTACCTTATTACACTGTTTTTGTATACTGCACTTTCGCGCTCTCTGTTTACACATTTAATAAATGATTTACTATTATGTAAGTAACTTTCAGTTCTACCGCTGGGTCATAATCACTACTGTCTTGTGTAACACAGTCCGCTTTGAGAAGCAGCGGCACAGGTAGGGCCTGTCTCTCTCTCTCTCCCCTACTGTATGTTGAATGTGCCGAACTGACATCCTGAGCTGGGCGGTTACTACTGTAAGTGAAGGAGTGATTTAGAAAACCTAGTTGAGACAAGAGGACATGTTAAAAATGCGATGCGCGATGCCTATAATGACTTTCGTTGCAATTCACTTTCCAAGAGCCTCAACGAAAACCCAAAGAAATTTGGTCGTATGTAAAAAAGGTAGTGGTATTGACAACAATATGCCAGTTTTACTACAAGACGGTGGGGAAGTTGATGACAGCCACGACAAGGATACCATATTTAACACCGAATTTTAAAAAAAATTCACTAAACAAAACATTCCGGCGTGTAGAATTTGAGATGGATTCAGTACAAATTGATAGTGTGGGTATTATAAAGTAATTAAAGCTCCTGAAATGGGAGAGCACTGGGTTCGATGTGATCCGTATCGCAAGGGATTGATTAACACGTTAGAGAAAGTACATAGGAGAGCCGCTCGATTCGTGACTGCTAGTTACAGTCCTTACCTAAGGGTCACAGAGCTGATATCTAAATTGGGTTCGGATTGTTTGGCAGACAGACGACGTCATTTTCGTTTGCATTTATTGGAGAATATGCGAAAATCTTTAATTTATGATTGTAATAAAATACTTCTTTCGGCAACTTATTTAGGTCGCAATGACAGGAGGGGTAAGATTAAAGACGTAACATGTCGTACTGATACTTTTATGTATTCTTTCTTTCCTCGTTCTGTTCGGGATTGGAATATACAGAATTAGGATTGGTACTTAGCACCCTCTGCCACCCACAATATTTGTGAATTGCAGAGTATAGATGTTGATGTAGATGTAGAAGGGACCTCGAGGCAAGCTAGCTGTAAGCACTGAAGACTGCTTCCCACGTCGCGTGCATTCGCCGGCCGCGGCGGTCCAGCAGTCAGCAACAGGCCGCGGGGATCAGCAGCAGGCCGCGGGGATCAGAAACAGGCCGCGGGGATCAGCAGCAGGCCGCGGGGATCAGAAACAGGCCGCGGGGATCAGCAACAGGCCGCGGGGATCAGCAACAGGCCGTGGGGATCAGCAACAGGCCGCGCGGATCAGCAACAGGCCGTGGAGATCAGCAACGGGCCGCGGGGATCAGCAACAGGCCTCGGGGATCAGCAACAGGCCGCGGGGATCAGCAACAGGCCGCGGGGATCAGCAACAGGCCTCGGGGATCAGCAACAGGCCGCGGGGATCAGCAACAGGCCTTGGGGATCAACAACAGGCCGCGGGGATCAGCAACAGGCCGCGGGGATCAGCAACGGGCCGCGGGGATCAGCAACGGGCCGTGGGGATCAGCAACAGGCCGCGGGGATCAGCAACGGGCTGCGGGGATCAGCAACAGGCCGCGGGGATCAGCAACAGGCCGTGGGGATCGGAGCACACGAGTTGGTTGATTCCCAATCACCTTCTCGATAACCTCGTTCCACGACAAATTATTACGAATTGTTACAGCTAGGTACTTTGCGGAATCTACCGTTCTAAGGATAGTGCCATTAATTGTTTATTCACACAATCTTCTGCAGCGTCAGATTTCGAAAGAATTAGTCAGTAAATATACAGGTGTGTGAGTATATTCAGGTCTTCGTTCATTCGTAGTAGGAGAGGTCGGGAATATACAGGTATGTGTAGAGGTGTTATCGAATTGGAAGTGAGTTTGGGTAGATGTTTATTGTGTGTATGTGTGGGGGGTCGGATATCTTAATTAAATCGTGCCGCACGACCAGCGAGCAGAAACAGATCCGGATCTCCCTGGGGCTACTTTCTCCGTAAACAAAGGCTTCTATGGGTGCAAAATTTTAACGAATCTTATCGAGCAGCGTTTTCACTCGGGTGACCTCTTGCTTTAATTAGTTTCTTTTTTTACAGATGCGATATCTCCAATAATATCAGTTAAAACCAACATATTTAGCTACTGGATATTAGCTTTCCAAAATAACTATATTTTGGTACTTGTACCTCTTTTAAAAATTAATTCACTTCAGAATTTTGCTCTACAATTATTTTTAAATAACTTTCTCAAGTCCACAAAATTGACGTAAATTACCTGAATAACGTGCGCCTAGCAGACAGAAATAACGTGATGGGCCAGTTAATTGTTAGTTTAATTGTATTGGGTCTTAATGTGAACCGAATTTTGAATTCCTAAAGTATATGATAATTATATAGCAACGAAATTTAGTTTTTATATCGGTCTTGTAAAATTTTCGACATTAATCAATTTTAAATTTGTAACCTGGTTGATTTTGTTTTTTTGGTACAGCCCAGAAAACCTGCGAACAAATCTATTCTGTAGTTTATAACAAGGCAAAACAAATAACTATCCTTTACTTAATTCAAGAAAAAAAACAACCGAAACTGATTTATACACGGTATGAAGTTTTGGTCGCCACTTGGAATAAAATCACAGAACATCTCGCAGTTCACTCTAATAGTTATTTTCCATCTCGTTCACACATTGTTCTCTGGATGTTAATCAGATGTCAGTCTACTTACTGTTACCACAACAACTCCTGACTTGGAGATATCGTAAGTTCTCGTTGGTTTTGCATTTAATGATAAACCTAAATGCTATCGGCCGTGTAGGCTCACCATCACCCCCCCCCCCCCCCACGTTTTATTTTTTTATTTTGAGACGTTCATTTATTTTCTTTTTGTCAAATGTATTCAGTTAACTTTACTTTTTATATGTAAGTATTACTTAGGTAGTTTTTTTTCACGGCGTATGTACTTTCGATCCTGCTCCGATGAAATCATCAATTTTTCACATCTCGGTAAAATTTTCAGCATTTTATTCTTGTATGTATCATGCATATATATAATACGATTCTTCTCAAGTCGGCTATGTCTTGTTGAATTAAATGGCTTCCACGATCTTCAGAGAGAGTGCCGTGTTATAATACATATTGAATGAACAAATTAGAATGAGTTAGCCATTATTCGAAATGTTTGTCAACAGAATTTATGCGAATTGGACATATCATCGTAATAGCACAAAAGAGAATACGTAAAATAATTTCTGATAGCGGGAATGTATATGGTAGGTGAGTGGTGGGTAATCCACTAAAGACAGTGAAGCGTAAGACTGCTGGATACTGCGCGGAAGCCGACTCGGAAGGAGCTTAGTCAGCGCGGGCGTTTCAAAGTGACCGCCGCGCCTCCTACACATCCTAAATACGGTCCTGACTCTTGTAATGTATCGCTAGGGTAAGGTAAAGACTATTTGTACGAGACGTAAGTCACTATACATTTTATGTAAACACTCCGTTCGCTTGGTGTGGAAGCAATAGTGACGGATCGGCAATGTGTGTGGGACGTTATTCGGCCGCAGTGGCCGAGGTCAATCGGACGATCTGGTCGGCCGTCTAATCGGGCGTTACTCGGACGAATGCGGTTGCAGTCGACGACCGGCCTTACCCTGTGTGGCTAGCTCACTGCAGCCGCCGCGCGCGATATCGCGGTCGCTTGCGCTGTGTGTAGGGATGAGCGCGCGCCGCAGGTTAGCACTCGCTACCTCGCCGCCCCCTCCCCACCACGTTGCCTAATGTCGTTTGGCACAGAGCACTTTACAGCAACAGAAGGGGTGCGCAACTCTGCTGCCAGCCGATGGCAACAGCGCACCACTCAACACGGCTGTGATGTTTACCGACATAGAGTGGGTAGCTACGTCTCATCCCCGCTAGCACAGGCGGTCCCGTTGCTACGGCGTGTTGTTGGTTATCCGTCTCGTCCCGTCCAGGGAGGCCTCCGTTTAGAGGCGTCGTAGGAACGCAGCTTAACAAGGCGGTGGAGCGGAGGAAAGAGAAGGTGGCGCACAGTCGAGGAAAGCAGAGCTAGAGAGACCAGTAGCGGCGCAGGTCCAGTGGATGAGACGGAGAAACGCCGAGTGCGCGACTAACACAGCGCAAGCGACCGCGATATCGCGCGCGGCGGCTGCAGTGAGCTAGCCACACAGGGTAAGGCCGGTCGTTCGCTGCAACCGCATTCGTCCGAGTAGCGCCCGATTAGACGGCCGACCAGTTCGTCCGATTGACCTCGGCCACTGCGGCCGAATAACGTCCCACACACATTGCCGATCCGTTACTATTGCTTCCACACCAAGCGAACGGGGTGTTTATAGTGACTTACGTCTCGTACAAATAGTCTTTACCTTACTCCCGCGAAGTCTGTAAGGGAAAACGAATAACAATCATTTCAATGATATTTTTCGTGGTTTTAGTACCTTACTCTGATTATATTATCGGAGTATTTTGCTAGGATTTTTTTATTTTTATTTTTTTTTTAAATAAATAAATGCATTTTATTTTAAATGGTGGAAAGTATAATTTTAAAAACGGATAATTGTTATTTATTTGACTGAAATTTTCGCGGTTACGTACGTTTCGTGTAAACTGTATCCGAGTTTTTAATCTCTGCATCTAGTTGTTGTAAGTAAACAAAAAGCAACGTGTAAATAATTTAAACGAACGCACGATTGTAACTTTGAAACGTATGATTGCCTAGCATTTTTTTTTTTTTTTTTGTATCCCTGCTCTTCGTATGTTTGTACAATTACTTCCATCAACAGCCAATTACTTTTTATCTGGAATCGCAATTACTCTTTCTTTTAACGGGGGAGAGAACTATTTAGGTAATCTTAAAAAAAAAAAAAAAACGTTATGTAAATATGAAATTTCATCCAAATCTTTGCAGCCGTTTCTGAGATTGCAAATATATATTTGTATACAAGAATTGCTTGTTTAAAAATGTAAGATGAAGATGTACAGGGTTAGATAAATCATTTAAGACAAGCTGTATCTCAATTTGAAGAGCTGCTGCCATATATATATATATATATATAAATAAGACACGGTTATGAGACAATATTTTTACTAGCAGTATCTCTAATCATTGTTCTTAAAATTCCACAGAATTTCTCCACTTTCTTGCAGTTCTGAAGATTTTAATGTCTCTGCTTCACCCCGCTTACGCGACATGCTGGTTGTCGCCAATTTGTCTTCTGAACTCGCACGCAAAAAGTTGGTCGTGAACCGAGTCCACTGTCCTCAGTCAACTGTCTGTCTTGTACCTGTTGACACGAGGAGAGTTGACTATGAAGCGCTGCGCGCGCAGCAAGACAGTACACTCGCACCGTGTACACGCGGCCTGTGACCGACTTGCTGACGGCCCCGCTGCGGTGGATGCGACCTCGAGCTGGGGTCGACGTCTCGCGCCTGGCCGTGATCTCCGCCTCCTCGCCAAACCTCGCGGCGGCCGGCGCGGGGCTATAAATGTTTGGCTCGGGTGTCTGGCGCGGGCCCAGGCGAGACCTCGCTCACAGCTCAGCGTCTGCACGCCCCACTGTCAAACTCTCTTCATAGTAATCAGATAAGGCGAAACATTATATCCGCTCGTATCTCACATAAATCTGTTCGGTATGTACAATCTATAAAACGAAAACCTGATAAATTTGAACTAGAAAAACCCAGAAACTACTGAGAAGCTTAGAATCTCAATTGATTTGTTTGGTGTATCTTATGTTTCAACGTTACATAACGCCGGAACATTAAATGAAATTTTGAACGTACGGTGACAAATACTAAAGATGGAACGACTACAATATCTCTGACCATAGTGTATAATGAAAGCAATAAAATCAGTTGAAAATAATAACTATTTTGCACACTAACAAAAGTTGAAATATTCTTTCTTTAAATTCGGGATATTCAGTTTTTAAATGCCATAGATGGCTGTTATGAATGGACAAACAACTAACGATAAACAAAAAGAGATTTTCTTTAATTACAAGCTCTGAAATCACAACTACAATGTCTCTGGCTATCGTCTTTGGCGTTCTATTCGCAATAAAATGGTGCCGCAGTTTGTAGCTCCCTCAAACAAATCGAAAGAATATATTATATCTAGCTTAGTTCTGAATACTTTATATACAATTATGATTACCTGATATTCAACCTTACAGGTACCGAATACATTTTAATTTTGAGCTCCAGTGCCAGATGAGGTAACATAACAATAAAAAAATTTCCTCCCATTGGCAGATGAGTCAGCATAATGAGAAACATCGATGTTTGACACTGTGAAAACTCAGGCTAAATCGATTCATCAGTTTTCACGTAATGCTAGATTATTCGTAAAATAAATGTGTCGTAATGTCTTAAGACATACGTTAAATTTTAACGTTGACCCCAAGCCTTCAAATTCTGAAAATCCATTCAAAATCTGTATTCCTGCGCGATGCTGGAATAAAC
Source organism: Vandiemenella viatica (assembly GCA_031002005.1). Lineage (NCBI taxonomy): Eukaryota > Metazoa > Arthropoda > Insecta > Orthoptera > Morabidae > Vandiemenella > Vandiemenella viatica. Next base: position 6,697,557 of record JARYHS010012519.1, read on the forward strand.
AGACACATTTTTATAACATTCCGTCTCAAAATATCCAAACCACTCCCTTCTTAGAACTGGGCTCCTAAATAACTATTTGGTTTAGTACCGGAAATCAATGAAGCTTGGTACACATGAATCTTTTCGGAGGAATAAAAATAGTGTACGGGTAAATCAACTTCAAGCCACTTCTTAGTAGGGTGCGGGGGAATCTAGGGTTGTTTTAATTCCGGAAATGGATGGCGCGAACTCTATGAAAATTAGTACACGTTTCTCATTGAGTGAATAAAAATGGTGTATGGGTAAATCAAAGCCAACTAAAAGGGGCAACGCCGGGAACTCTGGTAGATAAAAATAACTATTAGACACTTTTGTTTGGCCCAAAGGCTTGTTCCTTCGCCCGCCCAGTTTGTCCGGTGGTGCGAGAAACTTCCACGGCCTGGTCAGCAGGGAAGAAGAGGTGGTACAGCTCGACTCCCCTCACGAGATTTTGTACTGAAGTCCTGAGTTCAACACCAAAGCTCATCTACTAGAAGTATTGTCCCTGGCTGTTGAGGCACTTGTCCCACTGCGACACAAGGTGCTTAATGGCTGTCTCGTGAAATTCCTGGGGCTGCGATGTGAACCAGTTCCGCACGAACTGCTTGACGTCGTCGCCCGAGGTGAATCGTTTGCCCCTCACAGCCTTTTTTGTGGGAACAAAAATGGCGTAATCGCAGGGAGAGAAGTCTGGTCTGTATGTAGGGTGACCGAGTACCGTTTTGATTGATCGCTTGGCCGAGGTTTGCAAGTAACGCTGGTCAGGGAGCCTGCATAAACCACGTAGCTCCATTTTGGCCTCCTGCGAACCCCCCCTCCCCTCCCCCCCCCCACGTAGCCCTACGTGGCTTTTGCCTCTACCCCCCCCCCCCCCACACACACACGTAGCACGTAGCTTTTTTCCCTTTTGATTCCAGAAGACATTTTGTGCTGTTTTCTCCTATCAGACTATTGTAAATTACATACGGAGATAATTAACTGAGGGAAATAAATATTTACATGCAGTTGTGTGTTCTGTTCCTAATTTTAACTGTCAAAAATGTTATGAAAGGAATGCTACGTAGCCTGGCTCGGAACCCCTCCTCCCCCCACGTAGCCCAGCGTAGCCTTTCAGCCAACCCCCCCCCCCCCCCTGGACCGAGCCACGTAGTTTGTGCACGGTCCCTCATTCACTGCTGTCCCGTGCTGCAGGAAGTGTATCAGAATGGGGCCGTCTTGGCCAAAGAAGAACGTCAGCATAACCTTTCCTACACTTGTGTGGATGGCCTTGGATTTTGTTGCTGCTGATGACGCTCGATGCTTCCACTGGAGACTTTGTCGTTTCGATACTGGTTCGAAGTTATGACATCAAGACTCATCTCCAGCCACTCATTCCCTTCCTTGGCATAGCGCTGCAAATGATCAAGACAGTGGGCCATTCGACACGCTTCCTGTTGAGGTTGAAGACTGTGGGGCACCCATTGGGCGCACCCTTTGCGCCAGTTCAGTCTTTCCGTCATGATGGTGTGAACACTTCCTACGCTCAATTCGACCTCGGCGTCTATGGCTTTACTGTAACTCGGCGGTCCTGGGTAACGAGTCCACCAACCAGCTGGACGATGTCATCGGTAATGCGGTGTTGTGTTCCAGACCTGTATCATCGGCTAACAACACCCGTCCCTCCCTGAAGCGCTTGTGCCACGTCTTGACCCTTGTAAGGGACATGCAGTGTTCACCGTACACTTGTAATATTCTTCGATGAATGTCCGTTCCCCTTACTCCTTCCACTGTCAGAAAACGAACATCATCTCTCTACTTTTCTTTCACTGCATTTGCAATCGGGCTCATGTGTCCCTTTGCCACAGGTTGGGTTTCTTTTGCAGATCGCCGTCGTATGTCCGTATCTTTGACAATGAAAACAGCTTTTTTTTTTTTTTTTACTTATAGCTTTACGCCTCGTCGATGTTGAGGTCATTAGAGACGGTATGGGATTGGGGACAAGGAACGGGAAGGAATTCGGCCATGAGATTTTGAAAGAAGCATCCCGGCATTCACCTGGAGTGATTTGGGGATACCATGGAAAACCCAAATCTGGATGCCCGTCCGCGGGCGTGGGTGTTTAAGTGTTGTGTCTGTGAATATAATGTCCCTCCTGTGGTGTGTCTAATTAGCTGGGACAAAATCAGCAGGCTGGCTGTATGGCCTAAGATGGTGAAAGCATTAGGATATGACAAAAAGTTGGATATTTATACGAAATCGACGGCGTGGCGACAGTAAATTATCAACTTCAAGAGTTTCGTCTGGGTTTTACATGTAGCAAGTTTTGGAAAAACTGTTTATGGAGGTCAGGGAGGTGGGAGTGTTCGCGTGGAAGGCCAGCGCGCTACGAGTTAGACCCTGTGTCGTCACACACACGCCGCCGCATCACATGAGATACCTCAGACGATGCCGCCTCGAGTCTCGGTGGGGCATCATCTGGAAGGGATAAAACACGCCCCACCGACAGCAGAAGTTTTGCTGTTTTCCCCGGAATCTCACTTGGTACACCAGACCTGCGTGACCTTCTGCTTATAACGATGACGTCACAATTGGAATCAGTATACGGTGAAGTCACACTGAAAATGCGTCCAATTCTCTCTTCAGCCATAAGAGATGTGCGCTTGTTGTATGGTGTTGCTGCTTCATCGCAGCTCCGCATTCTCGCCGTACTGGACTCGCAGATGCCTAGTGAGTATCGCCGTGCCCGTTCACACTGTGCAGTGAGGGCGTTGAGACCTCGCGATTCCTCCCGTTCGTCTCGTGCACTGGTCCGTCGCTCTGTACCTGTCCATCCGTCTCGTGCGTGCGTGACGTCAGAGGGTCGACCACATGGAAGACTGCTTCCCCGACTACCAACTACCTGAACATAAATACGAATTGTCAACTATTCAAATCTATTGCTACATATCATGCCACTTTCTATTTTCTTGTATCACTGACTGATATAAATATCGATGCATTATAGTAACTTTTAGGTGGAAACTTCTTTTAGATGAGGAGGTTACCAGAAACCCATGTTGTTGAGAATACTTTCGCAGAAATAAGATTTATTATTTAGGTATCTGAGAAATTTCATCCGAACATCGTGTTTTTGGTTAATCAAACAAGCATTTAGAAAACTTCTCAAGTATACGTGCTGTCTTTCTTATTTTTTTTCAAAAAACAAAAAACAAAAAAACAAAAAAAAAAAAAACCCCAAGAACTGCAGAGGAAGCAGAGATTAGAATATATGAAGCAGATAATCGAGGAAATTTCTTGTAAAGGGTATGGTGACATGAAAAGGTTAGCGGAAGATAGGAAGTGATAAAGGATTGCATCAAACCAGTCGAGAGACTCATGACATATATATATATATATATAATCATTCTAGCGCTGAGTGTTTTCCTTATAGGGGCGCCCGTGATAGCTGACACGGCAGCTACTTCCCTGCTAGCCACCTCCCCACTTCCTGCCTGGTACTACCTATGTCCAAGGTCAACGTCAGCACTGTTGTAACCCTGTCCATTGCCCTGCATGTCCCACATAAACGCTCCGACGCACTAGGTCGAACCCAAAGCGAAGACTAGAACATCTGCTAGTTCCAAAACGTAACTGGAGTGTTGTTCAGAGTTAGTCCATCTGGTTCAAGGATGAGTTTTATCGCTTTTGGCGGCGTGCCACGGGAGAAACCCACACACACATATCTTGCTGGCAACAAGTATATCTCTGCCATCTCCTCTATTAGTTTTGACGTGAACATCTAGAATATTACACTTGGAAAAAACGCATTTTTAAAAAATAACACTATTTCGTGTACTAATAAGTACACTCGTTAGAAGTGAAATCTCTACGGATCATACACACTTTTACCTGCGTACTTTTTTATGTTTCTTTAGCATATGAGTGAACGAACAATACTATCTTTATCGATATCGTACAGTAAACAGGAAGTTTATCCAACCATTCGCTTATATTAACAAGGTACTTATATCTGGTTCGCTCCCAGTTTATATAAATATGAAATTTACAAACATAAATGAAATATGCTTCTCCCCTTGAACAATAACAAAAATTTGTGCCTTTGGAGTGATATCTTTAATACAATTTATATTTTAAATGTGCGCATGGCACGTATCATCGAAGAATACTTGTTAATCTTTCGAAAGAAAACAAACTATTATTTCGCTGGATTTCAATAAAAACGAATCTTCAACGCTATTAACCTGCACGCAAGAAATGAAGATATTTTACTAAGCGCAGATCTACCCCACGTCCTTTTGCATGGCTGTCACATCCATTAAACAAAAAAAAAAAAAAAATGAATCTGGAAAAAATGAAAAAGTGCGTTGTATTTACATTGGTATATTGATGATTATTATTGTTACTAATATTGATTTATATTAGTATTTATTACTAATATTATTATTATTCTACTTCAGCTGTATTTGGTGAATTTCTGTCACAGGCATTTTTAATAAAAGGTTTACATAAAACACATATTTCACATTTAATGTAATACAGGTACCTCGTGAAGACTTCATCAGTTGAAACATCATATTTCGTGGATGAAATTCGTGGATTACTTTGCAAAGATAAACTGGAGTTATCGCTTAAAAATTCAACCAGCTTCTTGGTTTTGTCTAATGAAAATTATCTCTATGAAGTAAAACAGTACCTTGTATCGTAGTAATGAATGATGTGGATGATGTGATTTAAGTGTTGATTAGGAGAGATGTACGCTGCTACAGCGGTAATGCTTATTTTCAGTTACACAGAAGTCGCCCACTGATGATGCCAGTAACCCGTGCTCATTGAGATGTTCGCAGGCGCAGTTACCACGTGACGCTAGCAAGTCGCTCCCTACCGCGAGGTTCGACTTGAGTGACGGAGTCGAAGCGAGTGCCACTGTGCAGTCGAGATGGCGCGCTCTCAAGACGCCGAGTTAGGTTCATCTGTGTCCGCGCAATAAAATTAAAATTTCGTAATTTTGTGACATTTTCAGAACATAGTGGACAGTTTTGTAAGAAAATCTGTCCTAAGCATTTATTAAGTTAATATCTCCCTGCATATTGTAAAAGACTGTTGGAATTTAACTGAGATTTCGTAAAAGAGAAAGTAAACGCTGAAACCAACTTTTGTTATTTGTGGCACAGTTCTTATACCGCACCACAGACGATAAAGTATTGTAACTGGTGATAAGAATTGATGAAATAAATGTAGATAATAAATAGAAGTAGGTTTTATTTGTTCATAAACTGATCTTGTAAAGAAAGTTATTTTTACTGTTGTCACAGCTGTCTTGTGTAATACATCTGAAACAGTATGAACCACGGATAGTGTTGCCAACTTCGTAGATTTCTACTAAAACTGGTGGATTCAGCCCCCCTTTTCGTGGAGAAATGTTGCTTTAAGTAGGTAGTGATTTTTTCTAGTGGTTCAGTAGAACTGAGTTTCAATTAGTGAAAAGATGATCAACCACTGATCCACTTACCCGTTTCGAAATATATATTTCTACCTAATTTCAGAAGTATTTACTAAAGTTGACTGAGTATAATGGCACAAGGGTACAATGACAGCTGTCACTTTATTGTATAGAGCTTTTACATTACTTAATTATCGATCAAGGTTGCTAAGAAATCGAACAAGAGCTTAGTGACAACAACAAAAATCTATTGACGTAATGATTCAGTTCACAACAGTGCACTATCGATAGCAACAGTCGATGATCACACTCGCAAAGGAAAGAGGGTACTCGAGTGCTCGCAATAAATTCAATTTCGATGATCAGTGACAACAAATTCATTTAATACAATGGAATGGGACAAAAGATACTAAAACAAAGTTATGAAGTATTGTTTTTCAAAGATGCTCTGGGAGAACCTAGATTTCCATATTACGGATTTTTGCAATTACTCTTTTAATACTGCCGCATTCCAATGCCGATTTTGAAAAGACGATTTAGCAGTAATAAAAAAACAAGCAGAGGAATAGTATGGACTTGAATCTTTTAAATGCAATATTAAGAGTACGCTTGATTTGAGGTTGTTAGTAAAATGCTGAAATACCGATAAACGTTATAAAACAAATTGGTATGAAGAACAAAAATTATTTATCTGAAGAACACGATTTCATATACAATAGCAGTAGATTAAATAATTCGTTGATTTACTTTTTTTTTTTTGTAACAGTTTAACGTCCCTTTTTAACAACGTGGTCTTTAGAGACGGGAAAGGATGGGGGCAAGGAATGGGAAGGAATTCGGCCATGGCCTTTTGAAGGAAGCATCCCGGCATTCGCCTGGAGTGATTTGGGGAAACCATGGAAAACCGCCGTCCTCCCGAATGCGAGGCCAGAACGCTATCCGTTACACCACCACGCTCGGTGTTGATTTACTAATTGCATGTTGATTTACTGATTATTTATACAGCAATTTATGTGTAATATGTAACAATAAAGGTAACTGTTTTACCAAGATATCTATTATTTCCTTAGATAGCAAACAAACATTTTCTTAGTGGACAATTTAAGGATTGTGAGAGTGTTAGTGGTTTTGGAGTTGAATCTGGTGGAGAGCTGGTTTAACTGTTGGCAACACTGGTCACGGGTGTTCTGTCGGTCATTCTGAGTGTACGAGGCGTGACTCGGCTGCGCCTGCAGACGCGGCGACGCAGCCCGCCGAGCAGAGCGCCACAGACGGAGCGGCGCCCGTGACGTCAGAGCCGCGGGGCAGTGCCCGGCCCACAGCGAGGCGAACCAGACTCAACACAACTACGCCAGACCAAGGGAAGTGCGCGAGACTACGCGAAGAAGATGGGCAGGGAGGAGGATGGCGAAGACAAAGTAAGGAACGATTAGGAGAACAAAGGTCCATAGGAACAGAAGAAGGATCTGGACTGGTCACGTGTTGAGGAATTAGTGCCTGCTTAAAACCGCCATGAAGGGAATTATAAATGGAGGAAAAGAAGAGGTCGACGAAGCAAGAAAACGCTTGATGACATCATTATAAATGAGAAATATATAGACACAAAGAGACTGGCGGAACAGAGCGAGGCGTGGAAGGCTGTCGCTGTGAATGGACCTTCTGAATAGCAGGAAACCCCTGATGATAATCTTTTTAAAGATGCAGACGTATTTAGCAGCTTTATAGATATGTTAAACTGATCTAATTTTTCACTAATCAAAGTACATTTTTGCGCTTGACGTATTAATCGGATTGATGAAGCTCTCTTTTGTTTCATCCCAAAATCACGAAATCTGTAGAGGTACTAATGTGAGTAACTATAGGATATACGGACAATACGTGATCTGAGAAATTATGTCAACTTGAACGATCTGACGGACCAGGTTATGCCCTACGAGAAGAGCTCAGACCAAACGGATCGCTTTGATGGACAGCCATGCAGCGTAATCTGGCGAGTGCCTACAGACCTGTCGCCATCAGCCAAACTTTGGATTTGCAACAATTACTATTATTATTAATTATGACGTTGCTATGGAGCTAACACTCCGGTGGAAATTCCCCCGCTCATCCATTTACCCCTTTCTTATATACATTTTTTAAATTTTATTTTATAATTGAAATGTTAAATTCCTCCCTCATTTACTATTATGATTTAAAAATTTTAATTCTAAATTCCTTAAGCGTTTATGGAAAATTATTCATCACTTCACTTGGTAATTTGTTCCAGTCCCTGACACCCTCACCAACAACAGAAATTTTCCCATTCCCTTATGCATTAAATCGAGCCCAAGCTTGTGGTCATGGTCGCCTTTCCCCTTCCATGCACTCTTCCTAATTCTTTGACCAATATCCCTCCAATCCTCATCACCAACATATGCCCTGTACATTCCCAGCATTCTCTTCACCCTCCTTCTTTCCTCTAATGACTCCCAATCCAGCACCATAATCATATCAGTTACTGAATGGTTCTGCGATAATTTCCACAAACAAATTTAGCTGCTCTTCTTTGAATACCTTCCAACTCCTGTATTTGATAGCCAAAATGTGGGTCAAAATAAAATAATTGTTTAAAAAAACATAAAACCGCCTTCAAAAAAGCACTAAAAAATTTTAAAATAACTTTATACCTTGCTTAGGAGAAAGTAAATCTAAGTGGACAATATTTTACATTACTGTCATTGAAATTTTTACGCTAATTAGTTACTTTTGGAGTCGGTGCCAGCTGTCACATCGCGAAGATCGAATTACTGAACTTCTTTTGGTGTTAAGAGGCGAAACGGGGAGTACGGACAAAAATTCCCAATATTTTACAGCATGTCGTGAGGCAGACAGTGTTATTGCGGAAGACAGCTTAGGGAAACAAATTAACAGTATTTTAATCTATGGCTCGGCCTTATTGGTCATCCAGGCATATCTCTGGCACTACAGTGCATCATGCAGTAAACAAATTACAGTTAGTATAATGTCGGCGTATCATCCGTATGTTTCAGAATTGTTGAAACATGTTTCTAGCATTAATTGTAGGTAAGCAGTAACATGATTTTTTATGTATTATTATTATTCATTATTATTTTTATCTTTTTGTTTTTCTTGCTTTCGCTGGCACCGACTCCAAAAATAACTAATTAATGTAAAAATTTTCAATGACAGTAATGTAAAATATTGTCCACTCAGATTTACTTTCTCCTAAGCAAGGTATAAAGTTATTTTAAAATTTTTAGTGCTTTCTTTTTTGAAGGCGGTTTTTATGTTTTTTTAAACAATTATTTTATTTTTAAATTTTTAGTGGTATTATAGTTTTTTATTTTAAATATGCCGCAGCAGTTCCCAATTTGCGAACTTCCTGGTAGTTCAGGGATTAAAGCACTTGCTTTCAAAGAAGAATTCTGTCTTTATATACCACAACAAATTCCAGAACGGGGTGAATTGGATATTGTGTTAACAGTTTACATTTTGGTCCAGGCTATGTTTCGATCTTATCATAACATCTGTTAAAGCTGCTGGTCGATAACCAAAACATGTAACATCTGGGCATTAATACATACTACATACACAAATCTGTCTTTGGAATATATCTGTTTGCTCCGGCGTCACACAGAAAATATAGATTTTTAATTGGTTTTCACAACGTGAAAGCTTGGGATCCAAGTTGAAATCTGCAGTACATGTTGAGACATTATGACACATTTATTTTATAAATATTATGCAATGACTTAAAAATATCTTAATTGATTTTGACGGGATTTAAAACTGTGGATTTTTGTAAAGAACATTGGAAATTAAAAGGGGTGAGGTTAAAGGGGAAGAGGGATTGGGCTTTTGTGTACCAAATGTAGACTGCCTTTTCTTATTGATTTAAAGTATACGTGTGTAAATTTCCATTGATATTAGCTAAAACTGTAGGTATGTATAAAAAACAATTAAGGGGTGTGGAGACGAAGAGTGGTTTGGTTTTTGTAAAGCTAGCGTGGGCAGTATTTTTCTCTTTGTTTTTAAGTATACATGTGCAATATTCCATGGAAATCTGATAAAACTGTGGGTATCTATAAATAACATTGGAAATTAGGAGGGGTGGGGGTAGAAGGGAAGAGGGGTTGGGCTTGTGCAACCTAATTCAAACACAATTGTTCTGTATGTTTTAAAGTATACTAGTGCAAATTTCCTTCAGAATCGGATAGAAACTGTAGATTAAAGGATTGTAAGGAAGGAGCGGAGTTTTGACTCTCTAAACCAAATGTAGACAGTATTTTTGTGTTTGTTTTGCAGTATGCACATGTATACTTCCTTCAAACTCAGAAAGAAACGGTAGCTTTGTATAAAGAACATTGACAGTAATTAAAGGGGTAGAACGGGGGATAGGGTTTGCGTTTTTGTGAAAGTTATGTGGACAGTATTATTCTTTTTCTATTTGTTTTAAAGTATACGCATACGAAATTCCACCGAAACTGATTAAATTGTGGGTTTTGTACAAATATTAAGGGAAGGGGAGCTAGGGTAGTTTTTTTTATTTTTTGGTCAGAAATCTTATCCATAACAAATTACATATATATGTGCCAACTTTCATAAAGATATGTCAAACGGTGTCGACTGTAGCTTTCTAAAAAGAAATTGACAAAAATCAAGGGGGTGGAAACAGGGAGAGGGGTTCAGTTTTTGCAAACCAAGAGTTTGCATTATTTTTCTCTTTGTTTTATAGTAAAAATTTGCTAAGTTCTGTCTAAACCGGATAAAAACTGTGGTTGTGTATAAAAATTAAACGGTTTAATGGGGAGAGGGGGTGGTTTTAATATCTTTTTGTAATACACCTTCTTCGTGAAAAAATACATATAAGCACCAACTTTCATGGTAATCGGTCAAACGAACGCGACTGTAGCTTTTAATAAAGAACATTGACGAAAGTTAATGGGGTTGAAGAAGGGAAAGGGGTTGAGCTTTGGCAAACCAAATGTTGACAGGATTTTTCTTTTTGTTTTAAAGTATACATGGGCAAAGTTCAATAAAAATCAGGTAAGAAACGTAGATTTTTATAAAATTAAGGGGTGTAAAGGGAGACATGGGGTTGTTTTTTATTTATTTATTTAATTTTTTTTTTTGGTCAGAAACCTTCTCCAAGAAAAATTACATGTATATGCCAACTTTAATGGAGACCAGTTAAATGGTGTCGACTATAGCTTTTTATAAAGAACATTGGTAAAAATTTAGGGGGTGGATAGGGGGATAGGACTTCAGTTTTTTCAAACCAAAAGGTGACAATATTTTTCTCTTTATTTTTGACTATACATGTCCAAAGTTTCATCGAAATCGGATAAAAATGTGGGTTTGTATAAAAATTAAGGGGTGTAAAGGGGAGAGGGTGGTTTTTTATTTATTTATTTTTTGGTCAGATTCTCCATGAAAAATTATAATTATATGCCAACTTTGAAGATAATCGGTCAAACGGTGTCGAGTGTACCTTTTTATGAAGAACATTGACAATAATTAAAGGGGTGGAAGGAGGGAGGGGGTTGAGCTTTCTCAGACCAAATGTTGACAGGATTTTTCTCTTTGTTTTAAAGCATACATGGGCAAAGTTCAATAAAAATCAGGTAAGAAATGTAGGTTTCTATAAAATTACGGGGTGTAAAGGGGAGAGGGGCGGTTTTTTTATTTATTTAATTTTTTTTGGCCAGAAACGTTCTCCATGAAAAACTACATGTAATTGCCAACTTTAACAGTTAAATGGTGTGGACTGTAGCTTTGAATAAAGGAAATTGGCAAAAATTAAGGGAGTGGGTAGCGGGAGAGGGGTTCAATTTTTTTAAACCAAAAGTTTACAGTATTTTTATCTTTATTTTTGGCTATATATGTCTAAAGTTTCATCGAGATCGAAAAAAAAATGTGGATTTTTATAAAATTTAAGGGGTGGAAGGGGGTAGAAGGGGTGGTTTCTCAATGAAATTCATATGGAACCACTTTGGAGATATACACTATCCACTGAAAAAATTTCATTTAAATCGGTTCAAAATTGGCGAAGATATCTCTGAACATACATACAAAAAAAAAAAAAGACGAATTGAGAACCTCCTCCTTTTTTTGAAGTCGGTTAAAAAACTACTCCCCCATATTCAACCAATGGTCTGACCAAACTTTTGTAACCTAACTCCCTAACTTCTCTGTTACATCCTCTCATCGCCCTCTCCAGTAAATGAAGGATTTTGTAATCTTTCCCTACCACCTGCCCAATGTCCTTTGCCCAGTTAAGTTTGTTATCAAACGTTATGCCAAGATATTCACACTTCAAGGATTCAACAAGCACTTCTGACCCCACCATATAATCACAATTAACCCTCGGTTTTTATCTGTGTACCTAATAAGCTGACTCTTCTTGGCATTTATCTTCATTCCATGCTGAATAACCCTTTTAGATATTCTATCCAAGTCACCCTGCAGCTGTTCATAGTCTTCACCTGTTTTGATCCTATTGTATACCATTATATCATCTGCAAAATATCTAGACTCTGACCGTAACCCATCAACACAGACGGTTATAAAAGATTTTGCCGTTTTCGCAGACGTCCTATTGGTATAAATAGCTTCACGAGTTTCAGCTGCGTCGAATAGGTCCTCCTCTTTCTTCCCGACGTTTCGACCAGACCTTAGGTCTTCCTCAGGGGTCTTAGCCGCCTACTGAGGAAGACCTAAGGCCTAGTCGAAACGTCTGGAAGAAGGAGGAGGAGCTTTTCGACGGAGTGAAACTCGTGAAGCTATTTGCACCACTACACACGGTTGCCGATATTCCCCTTGGTAGTTCAAACATAAGCTCATCGTTTGTGACTGACTTTCGTTCTATATTTAGCATCCCGTGATTTGTCAGACTGTTCGTACGTGGCGCTGCTGTCGACCTCCGTGATCAGCCTCGGCGGGCACGGAGCTTATCAGGCTGCGCGCTTCGTGACCCACTCCCGATGAGATCAGTGGATACCGCGTCTGTTGCCACACCGCTTGCTGCTTTTCTGAAAGGCGAAACCGCATTATATAAAATGGAAGTTAACACACACAAAGCGACGGCACAGAGATAACAATCTTCTTCGTGAATTTCAAGAGCTGTTCCAACACGTATTCCAAAGATCAAATGTCTGAAAACATCGTGTTGGCCGAGAGTGCTGAAACAAACTGATCACTCGCGCTCGTCCGAGTGAGAATCCGGCAGAGGAAGAAAGTTTCATCGTTGGTATATCAGCCGCCAGATGGCGAGTCACAGCATGTAAACAGCCGAGTGCGTTTTAAAAGCCTGCGGCAAACCACAACCTCTTCCAAGTGCTCGCACAACCGGCGCAGCGGTGACGTGCAATATGGCGACCCTCGGACAACATCTTGCCATGTAAAACCTGGCGTTCTTGTATTTTCTTTTCATCCAAGTTAGACTGCATTTGCTGAGACATAAGCAACACCTCAACCCGTTACCGCAAGAGGAGCATGTCTTGGGTGTTGTCAAACCATTCGGCCGTTGTATCTCAGAAGATAGCTCACATTACACATAACGTTTAATAGGAAACTCGAAACTCCAATGCTGATGCAAAGAGTTTGACTCACACTCAATATTTTTTACTGGATATATTTGGCAGTCAGTTTTTAGTCGAACTATTACAGTATTACCTTTTCAGTCAACCAGAACCAATCACACTATTAAAATCACAATAACAAAACATACTATTCCTTTGTTTTTCCCAGTCGCCTTTGGGGGCGCTATACGCCAACACAGTAATATTCTGCGGCCATATCACTTCCAAACACACTCTTACCGCCTTAGTCAATTCTTCCCCGGAGGCAAATGGCTAACATTAAAATTGTATGCTACCAACTTAAGCAATTTACTCTCTAATTTACAAAATACTCACCGTGGAACCTCGTTTAGAAAACATTAGATATATACAATACAAGATTTAACTATACATCGTTATAAACTCGTCCGGTACGCCTCGTCTAGCTAGTGGACAAGTGCACTAGGAACGAAGCACCTTTAAGCGAAATTTTTCATTTTTCCGAAAAAATTCACTTATCCTTTTCAGTTTCTTTAGATCAATATTGCTAACGTGGTACTACAATAATGTCACACCTCTAACGAAAAATACTTGTACTGAAAAAAATTAAATGTAATCATGCCATTCAATAGGAAATTTGGTGACAAAGGATACAATAATTGTTTATCGGCATATCTATCTATCTCCGTTAATTTAGGCTTACCATTAGTTTTTTTATTTAATAAGTGTCTACAACCAAGGAGCTTTATTAAAACACGTCCGTTTAACGGTTAAGCAAGAATGCAACAGCACATCTTCTGTTTTATTCACCACAGAGAATATACAATATCCATGGACAGCATAGATACTAAGCCTAAGACAATTTTATTTCGATATCATATTATAACACCCCCACTATATCGAAATAAGTTACAGCCTCACAGAACATTACAATATATTACTTAATAATCCTATTTTGTTCATAAGTTTGTAATGTTTGAAGGCACAAAGAGCTTTAGTGAGCAAATCAGCTGGCATAGTAATCATACACAAATTGCCTGTGATTTCAAATAACAGATTTCTTAAATATACTGCCTCTCTGACAAAGCCATATATTCTGCTGCAGCACTTGACAGAACCATGATTTTTTGTTTTCTACTTTCCCATGAAATAGCAGAACTAGACATTACAAAAAAGAAACCTGTATAAGACCGTCTGTCTATAGTGTTAGTTGCCAGTCAGCATCTACAAATCCTTGTAATTCTACCTTTTCAATTTCAAAACATGCTATCACAATTATGTACTTTGTAACCCTCTGGTAAATGCATGCAAATATCATTCTTTAGATATCCATTTAAAAAAAAACTGAGGTTACATCTAAGTGCCAAATGCCTAACAATAATTGTGCATTAATTGCAAATAAAAAACCTCAATGTGAAGTATCTAACCACAAATGAAAAGGTTCAATCACAATGTACACATGCTTTTTGGCAAAAACATTTAGACACTGACCTATCACGGTATCACACTTTATCATCACTTTCAAACCTTTCTTATTTAAACACCCACTTGCACTGCACTTGCTGTTGAAGCCATCAGCCTTGCCTCCAGGGCTTGGATGCGATTCTCCTGTCTGACCATAACTGCCTTCATCTTCTGCATCACTTTCTGGAATTCTCTGATGATATCATCTGGAACACAGCTGCCGTCTTCTTTACAGGCTACACTTAATAAAGTTGTACCATATCTCTGAGGTGGTTTCCTTATTCTTTTAGGCAAAGTCTTAATTTCCACACTCTCAGCTGCAGTACTTTCTTCCAAGTTATCTTGCTCTTCTACTTCAGCATAGTCTGATTGAGATGATTTCAGTAATTCTGGTTTGCCTGTTCCTGCCAACTGTTCTTCTTGAGCAGATTCCCCCACTGAAACTGATTTCAGTAATTCTGGTTTGTCTGTTACTGTCAATTGTCCTTCTTGACCAGACTCCCCCACTGAAACACTTATTTCTTCATATTTATTATCTTTTCTACTCTCCACAATAACCACATCCTTGCATATTAATATATTCTTCTTCTTGTAGTCATAAATTCTATAACCTTTTATATTTTCTGAGTATCCAACAAGAATGTGTTTTTGTGACTTTTTGTCCCACTTGAAACGTTTTTCTTTGGGAACATGGACCATTACATCACTGCCAAATATACGAATATTGCTTACATCAGGTTTCTTGCCATACCACAATTCATATGGTGTCTTGTCTTGAGTTCCTGATGCAATTGATCTGTTTTTTAAGTACACGGCTGTGTTTGCTGCTTC
This sequence comes from Vandiemenella viatica, assembly GCA_031002005.1. Classification (NCBI taxonomy): domain Eukaryota; kingdom Metazoa; phylum Arthropoda; class Insecta; order Orthoptera; family Morabidae; genus Vandiemenella; species Vandiemenella viatica. The sequence continues at coordinate 6,712,848 of JARYHS010012519.1, forward strand.
TCCCCAAAATCTTTTATCCAGCTTTGCATCAAACAACATACATCTTGCTTTCTCAACTATTGAGCGATTCAGTCTTTCACACAGACCATTTTGTTCTGGCGTGTAAGGGTTACTTTTCTGATGAATAATGCCTTCTTTCTTCAGAAAATCTGTAAACTCATTATTACAAAATTCAAAGCCATTATCAGTGCGAAATATTTTAATTTTCTTATTCTTTTGGTTTTCTACCAAGGCTTTAAATTCTTTAAATCTGCTAAATACTTCACTTTTAGCTTTCAAGAAGTAAATAAATGCCATGCGACTGAAGTCATCCACCAGCAATAAAAAATATCGTGCACCACCTAAGGATTTATGTTCCATTGGGCCACACACATCAGCATGTATAATCTGCAATGTCTCTGTACTTCTTTCTCCAATATTTTTTAACGGAATTCTTGACTGTTTTCCCTCACAGCACACGATACAACTGTTTTTTCCCGTTTGAAAATTATCAGGATAACTAAGTCCATCAACCACACCAGACTTCATTTTATTCATATCTGCACTATTTATATGACCGAGTCTTCGGTGCCACGTATAACCATCATTTAACACAGGAGCAGCCAATAAACTGTGCTCACTTTTCATTTTATGTTTTACCTTCAACTTGTAAACACCACAAATAAGTTCTCCTATAGCCACCAATTCACCGTTCATATTATGTATGAAACAATTCTGTGAATCGAAATGAACTTTATTACCGTTCTTTATGAGTTCACTCACTGATAAGAGGTTAGTCGTCAGACTTGGCACACACAATGCATTTTTCACAGTAATATCATAACCACAATCTGAAGTTATTTCTACATCGCCGGTACACAGCACAGGTACTTTGGTTTTGTCAGCGATAATAACTTCTGGTTCACTTGACGAATACAATGCATTTTTTATCCAATGTTCATTCGGCGTCATATGAGAACTTGCGCCGGAGTCAATATACCAATCTTGTTTACCAAACTTGCCGGATAGAAAAACAACACTAAACACATTGGATTGTTTAGGTTCATCTGATTTCACCAGCAAAGGACATTGATTCCTGAAATGCCCACCTCGTTTACACCTGTAACAAGTGATGGATTTAACTCCTGTCATTTTGACATTTGACTTCTCCGCGACGTAGTTTCCGCTTTTGTTTTGTCTGTTAGCAGTCTTGCTTTTATGGTTCTGCCAACCTTTGGAAGCGAAAGCGGTTTTTGTCTCTGATTCATTCGAATCTGACATCTCCATATCGATCAATTTTGTCCTGATAACATCCGCCGTAATAGGAATCCCGGAATGTTCAATCGCCATGATCATTGGTGAAAATCGTTCTGGTAAACCTGCCAGTAACAACGAGCCAATCCATTCGTCGTTTATATCAAATCCAGTTCCACTTAATCTTTGCGATGTCTCAATAATATCTGTCACATACGACGTCATTGAATCACAATTATCAAGCCTGATTGATATAAGATGACGAAGTAAGGTTATTCTTCGTGTAAACCCGGAATCATCAAACATAGTTTTAAGCTGCGCCCATAGATCCTTCGTTGTTTTAGCTTGCTTTACGTGCACATACAACGCTGGATCAATTGTAAGGATCAGCTTCGCTTTCGCCTTTACATCATCTGCGGCTGCAGTGCTAGTACTTCCTTCTTCCTGTATTAAGCCGGACATGCCTTCTAACACCAACATATTCTCCGCTGCAAAAGCCCATACATCGTAGTTGTCTCTGCCTTTAAGCTTAGGCACGTTAACTACAAAATTCGAAGCCATCTTCAAGCGCGTAACTAATTATTTATAAGATAACGACTTTTCCGTATTCTGCTTACTGGAATAACGAAGAAAATAACTCTGGGTCACAGTCTGGGCCCATAACCTATTAAAACACGTCCGTTTAACGGTTAAGCAAGAATGCAACAGCACATCTTCTGTTTTATTCACCACAGAGAATATACAATATCCATGGACAGCATAGATACTAAGCCTAAGACAATTTTATTTCGATATCATATTATAACAAGCTTGTAATGCAGTAAGTTTTTTTTTTTTTTTTTTTTTTTTTTTTTTTTTTTTTTTTCAAAGGAAATTTCTATCACGAAAGATGTCTTTAGTTTCATGAACTCTTAAAAGATGTGAATTCCGTAGCCGTATGCTTAACGGACATTAATCACGGGACGGTTTGTGATGATACACGGGGAGAATACATGTTGTAGGCGTTGCTCAGTCATAATTATGTCGACACCTCCACGTTTCCAACAGAACTTTCTTTTTATTCTTTACGCTAATAAACACCAGCCGGCAACATTCGTTTCTCAAAACTACGGAACGCGTGGATGATGCTGCTGCGGGAAAACACATAAGTTGTGGCGGCGGGTGAAAGCGTTGCTAATGGTTGTGCTGGTTGCCTCGTGGCTGCCCATCACACACCTGAGCAGGCGGTACAGCTCGCCGTGATCAATGTCACGCCACGGCTTAGCGTCTCCGCTGCGGAAAACATTACTCTTACTCATCGCACATACTTTTTGTTGTTATGATACAAAGAGTTCATATGGGTAGTTAACTGAATCAAATCTGCCGGCGTGTGCAAACGAAAACTGTGTTTTTAAAATATCATTGTTTGACTGATGCTTGTCGTAGCCAGTACTTAGATCCAGAGCTGCAATAATGTTTTTTGATAAAATCCAGGTGGACAAACCTGTCAAAGATTATACAGAGTGTCTCAAAAAGGACTTTACAAGTTTGAAAATTCATATAAATTTTATGAAACAAGGTACAGAACTGGTTATGGTGTTGTTTTAAAGGAAAACACTTCAAGTTTTTTTACCTTAAACTAAAGATGTTCTATGTGGCTTCCGTTGGTTATTCTGCAGACATCCCATCGGTAGTCGATTTCTTCCCAGACTCGCACTAGCATTTCAGGTGTAACTTGCTCAGCAGCAGCGTAAATTCTTGCTCTAAGTTAAGGTAGAGTGGCCGGCAAAGGAGGTACGCACACCATATCTTTTATGAAACCCCAGAAGAAAAAATCTAGTGGTGTCAGGTCTGGGGAACGGGGGGGGGGGGGCATGCAATTGGCGCATCACGGCCAATCCATTGACCTGGAAAGCGATCATTGAGAAAATCCCGGACGTCAGTCAGATAGTGGTGCGCCATCTTGCATGAAGAAAACATTTGGTTCTCGGTCATCCTCATCGATCTGTGGTATCAAAAATTGTTGCAATATATCAAGGTACACTATCCCGTTGATGGTTCTCTCTTGGAAAAAAAAGGGGCCGTTCATTTACCTCTTGCTCAACGCACAAAAAACGTTCACGAACATGTTGCAATAATTCATGTGGATTTTCGCTGCCCCAAATCCTACAGTTATGTGTGTTAACCTTGCCACTTAAGTGAAAAGTTGACTCGTCAGAAAAGATTATGTTGTCCAAGAAATGTTCATCATCATCCACTCGATTTAACATATCCACACAGAAGTTCCTGCGTGCAATCTTATCAGTGTCTTTAATTGCTTGTAAAAGCGAATATCGGTGTGGTTTCAAATGCAAACGTTTTCTCAACACACGCCAAACCGTTGTATGTGGGACTTGCAGCTCACGAGATGCACGCCGGCTCGATTTCGTAGGGCTGTTCACCAAACTTTTTCTCACTTGCTAAACGACCTCGTCAGATGTGCTTGGACGACCTGAGGATTTTTTATGTTTTACTGACCACCCTGTTTCTACAAAACATCTATGCTACTCATAAATTGTAGGCCTAATAGGAGGATGTTTAGCGTACTTGGTACGAAAATTACGCTGAACTGTTGTCGCAGACTTCGATTCTTCAAACCAAAACACACAGCTAGCACGCTCGGGTCCAGTGAAGGCAGCCATCTTTAACGTAATTGCCGCTAGCGCTTGTGCGGCGCGATTAGGCAGTAGCGGACTACGCGAGTCAAAACTTGAGGTGTTTTTGCTTTAAAACAACACCAAAACCAGCTCTGTACCTTGTTTCATAAAATTTATATGAATTTTCAAAGTTTGTTAAGTCCTTTTTGAAACACCCTGTATTGGGTATCTGTTCTACAAACCTTCTCCGTACAAAATAAATAAAGCAGGTGACTAAAATACTAAATGACTTAAAGGAAATATACAAAACGCTCTCTGCCTCTCAGCGGGGGCGCGTCAATTCGTTACGACGCTCTGATGTCGGAGAGCAGGTTCAAAACTCACATCAAATCGACGCGAGAAGCCGGGGAAGGTGTTTTCTGGATAAAACCAGGCTCAGTCAATCGACAGACATGAAGTATGGAAGTTAATGCTAATCACTACTCAATTCATTCAAATTCTTGATGATATCAACATGGCACTTTATTTCTCGACTCTTATCTCTCATTCACTGGTTTAAATGAAGTATTTTATCGCACTCGGAAATGGAAGTCGCTGTTTGAATATTTTATCCATCCAACCTTCATCACTGCCGGCCTCGGTAGCGTGAATGCCGAAGGTCGCCGGTTCGAATCCGGCCGTGGGCATGGATGTTAAGTGTTGTGTGTCTGTGTGAATGTCCTGTCCGTCCTGTGGTGTCCATACTTACAAGATACAATATGTAAACGCTGTAGACTGATCCAATGGAACCTATAATAATCACATTGAGCTGGCTGTATGGCCTCAGCTGCCGAAAGCCATTAAATGATAAGAAAAAAAAACATCACTCATCACAAATGTATACCTTATACCTGAAATAATGTGACAGCTTGTGGTCATGGTCAAATTTCCCCTTCCAACCACCACTCCGAATTCTTCGACCAATATCCATTCCAACCTCGTCATACACTATGCACAGTTCCAGCACTCTCTTTACTCTCCCCGTATCTTCCAATGACATCCAATCCTTCTCCTTTATTGCGCCAGTGGCTGACTGTTCTGACGTCATTTACACCCACAGTTCTACCCAACCTTCCTTGCACTCCCTACATATCCTGCATTTGATATGCATAAATCTGGACACGATATCACACCACCATATGCAAGCAATGGTCTGGCTGTGGGTTTGTAACCTTATCCTTCGCTTCTCTCCAATAAATGATTTTTGTTCCGAATTTTATGTAGTGAACAACGGGAGGCCAGACAGTTTGTTATTATTATCATTGTTACTACTACTACTAATACTACTCCACGATTCATTAAAGTGTGTGGTGGAGAATGCACTGCACCTATGCAAAAGTGTTGTAGTTTGTAAGGGATATACGGGTTATGGCAGGAGGCGCCCATGACCTATTGTGAGGAACCATCCCGGCTTTCGCCTGGAGCGATCTGGGAAAAGCAGATCAGGAAATCCAGATCAGGATGGCCAATGTGATTTACCTAGAACTACTCCTGTCGGATTTTAAGTTTACTCGCCCTGAAAATCCTTTCTGTTCCAATCCCTAATTGCTCGTGGAAAAAATGAGTACAGGAATGAATCTGTTCTGTCCCTGATTTCTCTTATCTTATTTTCTCAGTCTTTCCTAGATATGAATGTATCCCCCAACATATACGGCAGCAGACGGTTAAGAGCATAGTTAGTGGGAAATATGAGTTGTCCACTCCGTACATTAGTTACACGTGCATATTGATGGTGAAATATCATGGTGGAGTTGGCTCCTGTCACCATATTTAGGCACACATCCCACCGTCTCACCTCTCCCACCCCACAACCCCCTCTGTCATCTAGTAGCATGTGTGACAGGTAGCAATAGACAGGTGGTCATCACACGGGTATCATAACTCACACACAAGATCTCACTCACCAACAAATCAACCAGGAATAATATTCTGCAGAAGTTAACTGGCACCTCCTGGGGAGCATCCGCCTCTACACTCCGCACATCAGCACTGAGCCTAGTGTATTCAGCAGCTGAGTATTGCTCATCAGTCTGGATAAATAGCGCCCACACCTTAAAGATCGACACAGTTTTGAACCAGACAATGCGGATAATTAGCGGATGTATCAAGACCACTCCACTGTACTGGCTACCCGTTTAGTGTAACATCGAACCGCCTACAACAAGACGACACACTCTCCTAATTGCCCAATATAATAAGATCTGTCATAACTTGGATCTGCCCATTCACGACGACATATAAAATCAATTTCAGAGACTTAAATCAAGAAGTTCAAACATAAAAACTGCAAAACAAGTTATATCTGATAATTTTAACGGGAGAGAAGCTTGAAAATTGGAGTGGATAGCCTCAGCCCCACCAGAATGGCACTCTCTGACATTCAACAGGCACTAAAGGGACTCGACCTTCCTCGCAAGACCTGGGCAGCTCTTAACAGAGTTAGGTCTGGCCATGGCAGCTCTTTATACATGGGGAATGAGAGATACAGCGAACTGCGACTGTGGTGAGGAAAAACACACCATCCGTCACGTGACATTTGACTGCCCACTTCGAGCATTCAGGGGATCACCAATAGACTTTATTAATACACAGACGGAAAAAAAAATCCCAACACCAAGAAAAAATTATTGTAGAGTAATGAAATTTGGACAATGCATTTGTCAAGTTAACATGTTTAATTGATTAAATTTTCAAGATCACAGGTTAATTTAAGCTCAAGAAAATGCATTTCAAATGTGAAATACTGTTAAATTAATAGCCGGTGTAACCTCCAGAATTTTGAATGCAAGCCTGCAAACGTGAATGCATTGTGTCATACAGGTTTCGAATGTCACTTTGTGGTATGGAGTTCCATGCTTGTTGTACTTGTGCTGTCAATACTGGGACGGTCAGTGCTGGCTGTGGATGATGCTGGAGTTGTCGTCCAATGATATCCCATACGTGTTCAATTGGAGACAGATCTGGTGATCTCGCAGGCCAAGGTAACATGTCGACACTCTGTAGAGCACGTTGCGAGACAACAGCGGTATGAGGGCGAGCGTTATCCTGTTGAAAAACTCCCCCTTGAATGCTGTTCATGAATGGCAGCACTACAGGTTGAATTACCAGACTGACGTACAAATTTGCAGTCAGTGTGTTTGGTATAACCACAAGAGTGCTCCTGCTGTCATAGGAAATTGCTCCCCAGACCATGACTCCAGGTGTAGGTCCAGTGTGTCTAGGCCGCAGACAGTTTGGTTGCAGGCGTTCCCCTGGCCTCCTTCTGACCAACACTCGGCCATCACTGGCACCAAGGCAGAACCTGCTTTCATCAGAAAACACAACAGATCTCCAGTGTTGGTCAGAAGGAGGCCAGGGGAACGCCTGCAACCAAACTTTCTGCGGCCTAGACACACTGGACCTACACCTGGAGTCATGGTCTGGGGAGCAATTTCCTATGACAGCAGGAGCACTCTTGTGGTTATACCAAACACACTGACTGCAAATTTGTACGTCAGTCTGGTAATTCAACCTGTAGTGCTGCCATTCATGAACAGCATTCAAGGGGGAGTTTTTCAACAGGATAACGCTCGCCCTCATACCGCTGTTGTCTCGCAACGTGCTCTACAGAGTGTCGACATGTTACCTTGGCCTGCGAGATCACCAGATCTGTCTCCAATTGAACACGTATGGGATATCATTGGACGACAACTCCAGCATCATCCACAGCCAGCACTGACCGTCCCAGTATTGACAGCACAAGTACAACAAGCATGGAACTCCATACCACAAAGTGACATTCGAAACCTGTATGACACAATGCATTCACGTTTGCAGGCTTGCATTCAAAATTCTGGAGGTTACACCGGCTATTAATTTAACAGTATTTCACGTTTGAAATGCATTTTCTTGAGCTTAAATTAACCTGTGATCTTGAAAATTTAATCAATTAAACATGTTAACTTGACAAATGCATTGTCCAAATTTCATTACTCTACAATAATTTTTTCTTGGTGTTGGGATTTTTTTTTCCGTCTGTGTATTTTAAATGAAGCTCTACAGTATTTGCACCATTTTGATTTTGAATTATAATTTAATGTGCATTGTATTATTGATTATATTCCATGGTCATAAGATAAATAAATAAACCAATAAATCCAGATGTCAGAGGAAAGGGACTGCACACTCTACATCCAGACAGATGAATAAAGAATGGCCCTATCTTCTCCATACAACTTATTGTTTATCCATACGAAGTGTTCGTCACTCAAAATTGAATACACGTGCCGTCAACATAGGTGACCACTGGAACTGAATTCCTGAGCACTGTTTGGTCAAAGTCATTTGTTAACGTGATGTAGTTACGCTTTCGCTTCTGAGAGACAAGTTTGTATCAACTTTCCCAGGCGATCACATACATCGTGTTTTAAAGTCGGTCGGTGTATGGCCGCTCATAACACGATGTGGTAAGCGATCGACTTTAAGTCCGGCAAGTGGCGGATTACGATATTCCTCTGCCATTTAATTTTCTAGAAATAGTTTATTTATATTTCGTTAGAGTTCTTTCACAAATGCTCTTTCTACTTACCCTTAACCTTTGTGTGTATTTGTCACACATAGTTCCGTAAATCTGCAGCGTTATAAAGTGTAACTAAGTCCATTCAAACTGTCTTATTGGTTTTCCGTGCGTAATTTAGCGATTCTTTTCGGTATTCTCCATATAATTGCGTTTACTAACGAATTGTTAACTGTTTATTCGAGGGGGGCGGGAATACACAATGGTTATCAAAATTACGAAAAAAGTGGTATCATCTCACTATAATCAATCGATTTGGTTATTTCAATAATTATTATGACTAAAAAGGTGATATTGGTGATTATTTTTACTGAAGAACTCCGAACTTTGCCTCTGAGTTTCTTGCTGCGCGGGCTCAGTTTTTTAGTCTTGGGTGCTGGGTATGAGAGGCCTATTTTATCATGAATTTAGTGTACCAGCTACCAATTATGCTGTCCCATGCGGTATTCGTGTCTAGAACGAAGCATAATCGAAAGGCGAAGGGTCTCACGAATTCTGTCCCCGACTGTACAAGGGGTATGTTCGTGATGAGGCATGGAAAGATACTGGTGGAAGAATTAAAAGTATGGCATGGAAGGAAACAGATGACCATGACCACAAGCTGGCACACGATTTCAAGAACAAGAATGTAGAAACATTATCTTTTTTAGGTTAGGAGATTAGGGATTGGAATAAGTTACCGAGAGAAATGATAAATGATTGATCAAAAACGTTCAAAGAATTTAAAGTTGAAATTTGTAGAGAGCAAATGTAGGTGGGTGCAGGAAAGGGGAAAATCTGATGGGATTTTATCGCCGGAGCGTGCGCTACATTGCAATTAAATTTAAATTAAAGACTGGCAAAGAACACACAGTTTGCAAGAGACGGTTTTGTCGCCTAGAGGAATGCTCGAATGTATGTAGTCAGGATTATCGCTAAACAATTCAGACATTGTATCCAGCCCTTGGATCAGGAAGCTTCATTGTTCATAAATTAGCCTGGATTTGTCGTTTGGAACTCTTTTACGTACCACCCTCGGTACAAAATGGTGTCAGGCAGTTAGAAGCCACGCCACAAATATTCGTAGAGTTTGAGGTATGGTGTAAGCTCAACATTCTCCGGATGTCATGGATGAATAGGAAATATAAAGCCTTCTGAAATCAAAGACACGGTTATGAACTGCTGACAGTCACAAAGTTCTGCTCTTCACTGGACTCATTAAAGAATTAAAATGATCGAGTCACGGGAAAGAGACACTATCGCATAACTTCTACAGAGTAAACCAACACATCAAAGACCTTAAGGAGAGGCTGTAAGGAGATGACAAACAGCCTAGACTCAAGGCGGCTCGCAGACTTTCGTCCTGTATCATATCTAAGATTGTTAGTGCATATATATATATATATATATATATATATATATATATATATATATAGAGAGAGAGAGAGAGAGAGAGAGAGAGATTTTCCTAAGTGCTTCTTTGAATACAATATACTATATAAGAAACTTGACTGACGTTTAAATTAAATGCGGAAACTTTTTATGGTATATCTTATATCGTTCCATGCAAAAATGCATAACGTGACAATTAATGTATAAATCATATGCTAATAACTCATATTTGTTTGCGGAGAGTGAACATAATCAAGTTTGCAGAGAATGTCGCCGTACCTGCTTTCTGCTTGCTGTCTCTGGGATACCAGGCCTGCCATGCTCCCAGTGACTTGGGTTTCACTTAATTCTTTGCACATTACGGCTGTAAGTTTAGTGCTTACGTTTTTCTGCCTTACGGATTTATTACTTCATATTATACTCAAATGACGGTCCAAGATTGCGTACTATTACGCTGTAAATCAGTTGTAGTTTCGAGGATGGACTGTTGAGTGGTGATGGCGTAGCTTGGGAGCTGCGTGTTGTTGAGGGGTACTGGCCTCTGGCGTCCCCTAGCGGGCCTCTCCGAGGCTCGGGCGGGCCGCCAGGGACCTTCACCAGTAACAAGTGTCTCGCCAATACACCGCACCGCCTAACATCCAAATCCAACACCAACCCACTGCTTATCACACAAGCGCCATCCAGCGGCATTCCCATGTGTCACACCTAAAATTATTTTTACCTTAAATTCCGTCCATCAAACTCTGGGACGAGGGCGATTATCGAGAATTCTTAGAACGTATTTTTTAACCAGTCGGTAGTCTAATAGAAACGTGTCATGAGATCAATAAAAAACTGACTGCAACTGGTGGCAGTTTGAGGCACCAGGTTTTAATTTGGAGCGCACGCTCTGGTGGCAATTTCTCTAAACATTCACTTCCTCCCTTTCCTGTGCCCACTTACTTTTGCTCTCTACAAATTTCAACTTTCGACGTTTTAGTAAATTATTCATCATTTCCCTTGGTAACTTATTCCAGTCCCAGACACCCTTACCTAAAAAAGAGAATCTTCCTGTACCTATACCTTTGTGCTTGTGGTCATGGTCATCTTTTCCCTTCCATGAATTACTTTTAATTGTTACGCCAATACCTTTCAATGCCTCATCACGAATATACGCTTTCTACACTTCCATGACCCTCTTCCCTCTCCTCCTGTCTTCCAGTGAATCCCATTCCAGCTCTTTTATCATATCTGTTACTGATTGCGTTCTGCGGTAATTTCCAGAAACAAATCTAGCAGCCCTCTTTGAAAAATTGCTTTGGAGATAACGATTGCTTTCGGCTGGAAAGTTTCAATATGCATAAGATCTTTAAGAGACAGAATACATAAAGAAAAAGAACTACAAGTATCAGCTATAAAATGGCGGCCCGTAATTTGAATCAGTAGTTATTTTTCGAGCTTGTTGTTTAATTTATTGTATTCACACGTATGTCTGTGTGCCGCTTGTATATTGAATGTATCGATGACGTTAAGCAACGAAAACATTGTTCTTTGCGTATAAATGTTAAGCTAGTAATTTTACAGAGAACATCTTTCTGAGATGTATTTAGTCGACCGACGAATGAATCAGAACTTGCGCTGATATTTAGGTAGTCAGTGTGTACCGTTGTCTTTCTCCTATTTAGCTCTTCGGCTAAAATGTTGTGGACGGTTCTTGGTAGGGACCGTATACGGGCACACCTTACAGGGTTACCAAGGAAACTGGTACCCACCCAGAAAACCACCACTCGTCCAGTGATGGCTAACCACTTTATTCCGGCACGATTTCAAAGCGCGCTGTTTGTCAGAGTTATTCCAACAAATCTTGCGCAACTTCCCATGGAGGAAGGAAATATATGGAGGAGAAGTGACGTTGAATCGGTGAAGCAGGCTCTAAACTCTCCCGCATGGTGGCAGCAGCGGTATTGCGCTTCCCAACATTGCGATTTTCCCAGTATATCCCGAAAACTAAGCAAGATATCGAAAAATTTTATTCTTTATTTTCGATTTGTCTCGTCGTGTTACATAAGAATCGATCATTAAATTTGACTTTTGCGAAAAAAAATTTCTCCATTTCAACTCGAGAAACCTCACTTTTGATACAGTATATCTATAGAACTAGGGGAGATATAGAAAATTTTTATTCTTTATTTTTCATTTGTCTCGTCTTTTTAAATAAGAATCCATCATCAAATTTGACTTTAACCAATTGTTTCTTCTGAATTTCAACCAAAACCATTTCACATTTGGGACAGAATATCTCGAAAACTAAGCAGAATATCAAAAAAATTTATTCTTCATTTTTTATTTGTCTCATCGAGTTACATAATAATCCATCACCAGATTGCGGCGTCACGTTTATCCTAGAGTCCCCTTGAGGTGTTTGTACATATTCCCCGTGTTTGTTGGGAAGCGGTCAAGCCCCCACCACTCCGGCCATGCCCCCCACTCCTCCGCCGGCCTGCTTCACTCCCATACGTTGTAAAGGTCTCTTGCGTCGTCTCCATATTATTCCTTCCTCCATGCAACTTCCACGTCTCCACTGATTTTGGTTTACACAACCCGTCGACATTAGCGTCATTAACGCCGCAGACTTGAAACTGGACAAAATATGGTATTTCATCATTGTCCCCGTTTTCATCAAAAGCAATATTCGAAACCGATATCTTTAGAATTTGTTCTTAACAGCGTAATTGTACTCACACGTTATTACTAAGTGTCACTGTGAAACCTGTGAGTGGGCGCTGCTTCCAAATTTAAACACTGCTCACAAAAACTAATCAGTAACTGTGATTTTTAGGACGTACTGGCAGGATGAGAATGTCGTGGAGATTCCTGTATTCAAACCACCAGCGACTTAATCCTACTTGTAATGAGTGTCGACATGGCCGACATATATCAGATACGCGGCTGTACCTGTTTCTGGTAGGTAACTGACCATGTTTCACTTCCGACGCACTTCAGAAAAACATCCTGCCTGCTTTACAACCAGGAACTGAAGATGCCAGTTCACGGAAACGTTTCATGTGCATTTATATGTTCTTTTTCTTTCTCTTAGCCGTACGGGAGTGTCGGCGTTGGTATTTGTTTGACTTGGTGGCGCTGGCGTCTCGCGAGCGTCTGCAGCGCTCTGACTCAGCGGCGGCGCGCAGGTGAACGAACGCGCGTTGCGTAACCGCCGGCCGTGACGTCACCGCGGACCGCAGACGGCGCGTCACTGGGCCGGCCGTCCGGTGGAGGACGCCCGTACTCGCGCGAACGGACAGCTCGGCCTCGCATCCACTCAGGCGAATGAGCAGCTCAAGAAAAAGGAACGAGTCTGGTGCCAGTGCTCATCATACGCTCAGTTATTGTGTCGTCACGTGTGCGCGCGGCGGCGGCGGCCTTTATTATTATCCATGCGATCTCAGAGAAGAAAATAAAAGTTCCAAGGTGGTGGAATAGAGAAAGCTATCGTCAGCGAGGAAATTATCTTAATAATTTAATTCGTGAATTGACTTTTGAAGGAGATATTGATTCTTTTCAAAACTTTACGAGCATGTCAAAAATCGATTTCGATCATTTCCTGTGTTTAGTCGAACTTCATATTAAATAGCACTGTACACACATGCTTGAGGCGATCCCTCCAGGAAATAAATTAATGATAACTTTAAGATTCCCGCCTTCGGGAGATTCCTATACAAACCTGCAGCGTAAGTACAATACAGCAACAGCCGTTGTCTGTCATGATACAGTTTAGTCGCTCCAAAATTATGTTTAGGTTGGTACCTATTTATTATTTTATAGACTTTTACTATCAATATATATTCAAATATTGTTTTATGTTTTTTTTGTCTTTACGTCATCAATACCATGATTTAAGACCTGGCTGATTTCACGCCATGCATCCTTTCATTGATTATAAATACTGTTCGTATGCGCTTTCCCGTAATAACTCCTTTGTTGCATACCGATTAATTGTTGTCAAGCGAGTGTCGTTGTCCCGCATGCTCGGGCTCATTGTAAAAAGCGCCACTAGGCCTCGAATCCACTTGAGCATGCTCAGGTGAATGAGCCGCTCAGTGAAGTGAGCCGATCAAGTGTGGACGCCTGAGCACTCTCAAAGCGTATGACGGCGAGCGCGCTCGGGGCGAGCCAAGGCGCTGAGCGTGGACGGTATTAACTGACTCCGTCCTATGCGTACGCGAGGACGATGGATATTGAGAATTCAAAGGCACCGACAGACCTTTTTTGAGCTCCAACAATCACGGAAACCATACTAATCCAACAAATACAATAAAAAGTTATACAAAATTACTTGAAATCATTAGGAAACGTTTTTAAAGTAAAATTATATAGAAGCACATAACAGGATATTTACAAAAACAAACATTTATAAATATTAAAAATCTCATTTAAAACATTATATCACACATAACATTTTTATTTGCGGTCCTGTAATATTACACGCACTGCGCTGTTTTTAATACATTCACAATACTGATTCAGTTGATTTATACCACTTTATTCCATCAAAACACAACACGTCCATGGAACAATCATAAAATTTGCAATCTATTTCTTCGCTTCTCTCTGAAGCACAGAATAAATTTACTACGCGGATTGTAATTAGTGGCGACTAATCTTTAATGCTTATATTGCGTACAGTGCGTATAGTACTATATATTATGTTTATGTTTGTTGTTCTTATCGATAAAAATTAAAAAAAGTACTTATCATGTTGCATAATATTACGAATAAACTACTGTAAGTTTATAAAGATTATTTACGGCGTAGTTCATTCCAGCTAGTTTATATAAGGCAACTAGTTTACTAGAATTTAGCTGGAAATTGTTTCAGCAGTCCTTTCGAATTACGAGCTTTTTTGTGTCTTATTTTCAAGCAATTATTTTTCTTTTAACATAAAACTACTTTAAGTGTAGCAGTACATTTTCAAGATAAAGTTAAATAGTTGATGCGGTATTAAATTAAGATGAATTAAAAAAATAGACCGCGTCTCCCGTGATAGGATGTGAGAATGGAAATTTTGCAGAACCAGTTCCTAATCAAAGAAATTTACATTTATTTTGATTAAAAAGTAAATAAATATGTATTAAGGAATTGTAGTTTTCTTTTCTTTTGTTATATTCACTGACAACAAGAATAAATAGAATGGTTGCGGGGTACTACGGAGAACTGGTGAAGAGTCGGGCGGGAGTGCGCCGCTAGGGGCATCCGTAAATTACGTGACGTGTTTTTCCGGATTTTCGGACCCCCCCCCCTTTCTGGTGAGATCTGGTCCGTGATACCCCCCCCCCCTAGAAATCGTCCTCACAACTTTTGAGACTTTTTTTTTAGGTCTCACTCTTCCAAAGCCGGTCACACCCCCACTTTTCGACGAAATATCCCCCCTTAAAATCGACTTTCGCGTAATTTGTAGAACTCTACAATCCAACAAAAAAATTTCCAAAACCTCACGTGAGATTTCCGTTGACCCTCCCCCCTATTTCACCTCACGTGATTTATGGACGCCCCCTTCTCCACACGTCTTAAGCTGGGTTCCCACTGCGCATTCCTCGGCGCCTGTTAGGGGACGCCTTTCATGTTTGCCGCATAAGCTGGCAGGTACGGCGCGTCTCGACCCACCGCCAGGCGGTAGAAGATGAAAGGCGCGTCCTGCCTAGCACGCGCCGAAGGAACTGGCCTTTAGTGTATTGTTCAAGCAAATTGCGGCAAGGCTTTACATTTAGAGACGATGGTATTAAAAAATATGCTCACAATAAACGTAACTATTAAAAATTATGTTATGGAATTGTTTGTGTGCGAGTTTCTCCGTGACGGGAACGTGTTGGTTGTACCCCTGCACGTGCTGGTCTCCGTCGCTAGTTCTCCACACGCGGTGGCCCATTGCTGACATGTCCAACATGTCGTCTCCTGCATTCGGTCTTCGTTAATTATTAAACAAACGATGGTGATTATAAATTTGTTGTTGTGATTTCTTTTTAATGGCTGCGACGAAACAAAGGAGTTAATAACTAATCTAAGAATTAAATTGATTTTCATACAAGCGGATTCGAGTTGAGTAGAGTCTAAAATGTTTCACATGAAACGGTAGCTGATAGTACAGACGAAACCACACCTCTCATATAAAGACGTAACAACTGTTCCAAATGAGAGCCAACATGTTGGGACAGGAGTTAGCGTGTGAACTGCGTTATTCCCAAAGTCATTTAGTGACTGTAGTTATTTCATTGGTTCAGGGACACTGTCGACCTTATCTCAATGCTTTGTACTAGCTGCATTTGCTTTATCGTGTTATTCCAGTTGCGATAAGGGACCATTCATAAACTACCTAGCTCCATTTTGTGATTACGTACGTTCATGTAATCTTTTCCTGAGTTTTTGATATACTTAATTGTTTCTGCAAAAAAAAAAAAAAAAAAAAAAAAAATTAGTAGTAAAATGTCTGAGTTTGAAGAACTCAGAAATATATTAATAGACATATTAGACACGGACAGGACTAATAGCGCTATCATTTAATTCTTTTGAAGGCCGTCGACTCGAACTCCTGAATTACAAACTTGACTTGCAATTGACTCTAAAATTTCATCCTGCACAAAATTTGAAGAATTCTTCAAAAGCAACTTTTTTTTTTAGGCTGGGAAAGCATTCATAATGTAATCTTTGGCTTGACATCCACTTTAAATAACCTAATAACTCACGTACAGCGAACGTGAAGAAAGACAGCTATACGAAGTGGCAGTAAAATATGTAAAAACAGCAACATTAGAGAAAGTTTTAATTAAACTGAAATTTAACCTAGGCCGGAAGTATATATATATATATATATATATATATATATATATATATATATATATATATATATTGCTTTTGACCTTACGCTTAGTCTACGTCGGATTCATTAGCGGCGGGAAAGGACTGGAGTCAAGTAAAAGTAACCATTCCAGCGTTCGCGTCGAGTGATTTGGGAAACCACGAAAAACAACGCTGGACGGCCCGACGGCGATTCGAACCCGCGTCCTCCCGAATGCGAGACGGGAGCGTTACGGCGCTCTGAGCAAAGTGTTTAGTCTGAGAGTCGAGGAGTTAAGCTGCCGGGTGTATAGACAAGCAGTCATCACGTCGTTAGGAAGAAGGGAAGCGCCGACTGACGAAAGTGGAATGTGCGGAAAAGGAATAACAAGGATGGTGAGCAGAAGCGAGGGATAAACAAATAGCTCAAACGAAGCGTAATCGGCTACACAGAAACTGCAATTCTTTCTTCCCTGGAAGATAATTGTTAGCATCCGTCTGTTTAGTTTCATTCATGTACATGATGCACTCTTTCATATCAGTGTTTTGTTTGTATTTTGAGAAAAAAAAGTTTTATTAACCGTAGAGCAATCGTTTGAGCGCGCAAAGATGCAAATGATTTGACAGTCCAAGTATTTTTCTGTCTGTTTGTTCGAATGTTCAACTTCTTCGCTTTTTCCGGGCTGTATTACTCTCTAGTCATTCTGAACACTATCACGTGTCTATTTTGCCCTGATTCTGGCAAAAGATCAAACCCATTTCTCCTCACACTGACATCTTCATTTGGTTAGTCCAGTGGTTCCCAATTATTTTTTCGAATTTTTTTTTATCTGCTTAACGTCTCTCTAACAGCGAGATCTTTAGAGACGGGAAAGGATGGGGGGCAAGGAATGGGAAGGAATTCGGTCATGGCCTTTTCAAGGAAGCATCCTAGAATTTGCCTGGACTAATTTGGGAAACCATGGAAAACCCAAATCTTGATGCCCGGACGGGGATTCGAACCGCCGTTCTCCCGAATGCGAGGCCAGAACGCTAGCCGTTACACCACCATGTTCGGTTTTTCGAGAGTACTGCTTCAAGAAAGAGCTCAAAATCGCGTTCCCCACGTAGTTGAAATGATCTGTACCAATATTATAAATGCGAAAGTAACTCTGTCTATCTGTCTCTCTGTTGGTATGTTTTTACGTTTCTTGGGCTAAATGCCTAATACAAACGTGATGAAATTTGGCAAGGAGATGCTATTTGGCATTAGGTTGGACATAGGATACTTTTTCTGTATAAATAGTACATATAGTCATGTAATTTTGAAAAATTAACGAAACTGAGATAGACAGACAAAATACTGTGTAGTACCTCAATGGTTAGCGGGCTGGTAGCTCAGTGGTTACCGCACTTGCTTACTTATGTTCGGGCCGTGGTCTCCAATTCAAATCCCGATGGTGGCAAAGATTGTTAAGAATTGTTTTTGATCGTATAAACCACGACTGTACGGTCAGTTTTCCGGATTCCATGTTAAACCGTAGGGACCCCAATTTAGGGGTGTAATCCTTGGAAAATAGTACGCGGTCTAACAATGCTGTAGGTGTACACTGTTTTACGCTATATTGATCACTCAGCCGCTGCTTCTGCCGCAGTCAGTATATGTGTGATCTACAGTAATAATATTATAACTGCGATAGTAAGTGTCTGTCTTTTTGTTACGTTTTGTCGACTAAATGGCTGTATCGATATTGATGGAGTTTGATAAGTAAATACTTTGTGTCTGTAGTAAGGACACAGGACAATTTTTTCGGTATGAATAACAGTTTTAGTCACGAAGTTTTGAGAACTTATCGAACGGTGGCAGACAGTGAGATGCATGTGTTGGTCTGTAATGTTACGTCGGTTGCTCAAGCTGTGCTTCTCGCAAAGTCTGTTAGTGTGTGAATTGTTATTAAATTTCGTTTAGAGACGAAACGTATTATTTAGCATAGATGTCGATTTGCTCTGCACTGTACTACTAGTTTGTGTTTTCCTAAAAGCTTCTGGCACCAGTTTATTTTGTCTTCTTTTGTGACATGCCTTGCGGGTGTAAATCGGGCCTAAGGTGTACCTATAGCAGAGCACGAGCAGCTAAAGTTATTGGAACCCAAGAATCTGATGCTCATGCTGAAGAAAGAAGAAAAGTCCAAGCTGAAATAAAGCTGCCCTTAGTTAAACCCTCTGCCCCACCCCCTCCCCCGCCCCACATCCCCGCACTTTCGTTTGTTATTCTGTTTTTAAATATGTTCAAAATGGATTCTCTTCATGTGACATTTTTGACGGTAGAATGGTATAGTGATGGTTTTCCTGTCATATTATGGTGACTCGGTGTTGTTTGGGACAAATTATAAGTAACTAACAGCTTGCTATATCGAATTTTGGCAGTGAAATTCTAAGTCCTCGCGTACGAAGTCGCGGGTAACAGCGAGTAAGTAAATAAATTCGTTCATCCCAGTTGAGTGCTTCGCACAACCACAGCATTACAACAATATTATTCACACACACACACACACAGTTGATCTTAAATAGTGCGAGAGGAAAGCACACACACTGTTAAATTAGATATATATACAAAAAAACAATGGGGTGTGACTGGAAGCGCTCAGTTCCCACCCCGAACTACAGAGAAACAGATCGTTCGCTTCCTTTGTTACCGCTCTCTTTTGCTTGTTACGGAAGATTTTTTAAATTTTATTTTTATTTTTATAATGATCAGTGTTGCCAATGCCTGGGTTATTAAGGACAAAGGGCCATGAACAATTTTTATATTAATTGGTCGGTTGTGGTCATACAAATATCGTCATGGAATATTTTCATCTAAAACGACGTTTTAGTAACCATATAGTTTTTAGACTCTTAGTACGTTTTTCCTTGGAAAATAGACGATTATTTAAATGTTCTTCCTACGTATAATATTAGGTCTATAAACTGTACTTTGTATCTTCATAATTATTCAAATATTTCCTCTCGTCTGCTGAGCCGCCTCTAATGACGTCGACATCGACGAGGCGTAAAGCCCGAATAAAAAATAAATTAAAGCGTGTTTTGTTTTCGTATTCCGTGTTAAATCTTCGTTTGAGCCTCTTGTAACAGTTATTAATGTTGAACAGTTACTTTTTTTTATCTGTCTCTTCAGTGAATAGTGTCCACAGGGAACTATGTTTCCTTACATCGTAATAAATAACCAAAAACAAAACATACTAGCCCTATAATCAAACTGATAAACATTACACTACTTGACATCACCGCACTGTAGAAGTCACATAACATTTTGACTGTAGCTTTACATTACAGTTATAAGGTAGTTAGTTACCTGTTAGCAGTGTATAAAGCAACATTCGTCGCGTCGCGTCATAACTTGAGAGTCTCGCCACTACCCGCTGCTAGTACACTCCACTGGCTGAACTGAAGTGCACGCTGAGAAGCGCGTGTGCCGTGAGGGGTGACGAGCCTCTCTCTGGCTATCACAAGTCAGACCTCGGGAAAGGATCGAACGAGCTGAGCAGCGAGGGATCTGGGATCTACTTCGCGTAGTTTGTCTGTGGGAGCAATGTTGCCACCTTAGCGATTTTGTAGCTAGATTTAGTGAAATTTGAAGCTCGAAAGCGATATTTTTAAATATGTTATCGCTAAAAAAATATTTGGCGATTTTTAGTGATATTCAACCTTGCAGAGTTTAGAAAAAACTTTATTGGAATTGCGGTATGTTATGCCTGTGTCATGACTCGTATAAATAATGGCGTACACAATATATTGAAAACGGAATACGGCTTACCCAAGAATGCTGCTGGAATAAATACCTTTCTGGTGTTATCTGATTTAGCCACATCCTATCACTTTCTCACTCGAATGCCGCAGTAGAAAGAATATTCAATACAATGAACATTCTTAAGAACAATTTGACAAACAAGAAAGCTGTAAATAGCTAATTCTTTTTATAAGGGAGCGTGCACAAACTACGTGGCTCCGCCCAGGGGGGGGGGGGGGGCTTGAAGGCTACGCTGGGCTACGTGGGGGGAGGGGAGTTTCCAAGCCAAGCCACGTAGCTTTCCTTTCATAACATTTTTTACAGTTAAAATGAGATACAGAACACACAACAGCATGTGAATATTTATTTCCCTCAGTTAATTATCTCCGCATGTAATTCACAATAGTCTGACATGAGAAAACAGTACAAAATTTCTTCTGGAGTCAAAGGAAAAAAGCTACGTGGTGGGTGGGGGGAGGGGGGGGAGGGGGTGAGAGAGAGAGAGAGAGAAGTAAAAGCGACGTAGGGCTACGTGGGGGGAGGGGGGGTTCACAGGAGGCCAAAATGAACCTACGACGTTTAAGCACGGTCCCTAAGGAATCGGTTAAAAGTTATGAAAAATCTCCTGTAGTTACGAGCTTCCGGCTGATGTGATTGCTGCAGTTGGTAAAGATGTTAAATACTCTTTTAAATCTAAGACTGACGATTCATCTCATCCTTCCACATCTGCAAGTTCTGCAACTCCAACGATAGACCAAGATGATGAAGAAGAAATACCGATTGAAGAAATTTGATGATGATTTTTAATAGAATGTTATGTTTAATTTAATGACAATACTAATTATTAAGATATTTTTATATTACTTGCCTTGCAACTTTCCTTTAGTTTATTTAGCGATTTCTAGCGAATCTTTTAGTTTTAAATATCCCGCATTTAGTGAGTTTTGAAACCCGCTCTAGCGACTTTTGTTTTCGTAAGGTGGCAACACTGTGTGGGAGCGCTCTTCCGAAGTACTCCTGACTAGCGTGAAGGCTGAGCGGGGCTGTTCTCCCCAGGAAGAAGAGCTGACTCGCACACTGCCGCGAGCGCTCGAGGACTGCCACTGCGCGGCGCGGCCTCGGTGGATCTGGGGACTAGGAGTACTTTCATTCCGTAACTGTGCGAGCCAGCTACTAACGGCGTCGTCTGGTTGGTCGTAACCCACGAGGCTGAGGCTCAATCACACAATGCACAGGCTGCATTCAACTTCTAAACCACACACAACCAGCCTGTCAGCAGTCGCCAGTAATAGCCTGCTTCATTACCTTCATACATATGACCTCCCATTAAATATTAACTGCTTCTACAGAGAATTACTTGCTTTAAGCTTCGCGAGTATTGACGAGTTCCTACTACAAGTCTTTGGCGGGTATTTTTACATTTAATTTAATTGCAATGGAGCACAGGCTCCGGTGGCAATTTCCCTACACACCCAACTTCCCGCTATCCTTCACTCACCTACATTTGCCCTCTACAAATTTTATCTTTAAATTCTTTTAAAGTTTTCGGTAGATTATTCATCATTCCCCTTGGTAATTCATTCCAATCCCTGACACCCTTACCTAAAAAAGAAAATCTTCCCACACCCTTGTGCCTGAAATCGAGTGCCAGCTTGTGGTCATGGTCATCTTTTCCCTTCCAAGAATTACTTTTCATACCTACTGTAATATCTTTTTTTGCCCCTATGTACACCATCTCTCGACCGCGCACGTAGTATGGAGATTATCGTTTAATACACAGTCAATTCTAACATCAGGTGAGGTGAATACTTCTAATTAAAGATTAATACTGTGATGAGAATTCATTATGACTGGATTTAATGTTAAACAAAACCACCAACATACACTGCGACAAACAATAATAACTAATGATCAAGAGTAAGTAGAGCCGCTGCATTCATGATACACCGTGAGCGCTTCATTCCTGCTGAGCGCCACTTTACTCTCTGGCCGCGGCAGCGGACCAAAGATTCTGATAACTTAAAAATACCCAAAGACATTATAATTATTACTAGTCTGTGGAATTCGTGAATAATTACATTATACAAATCGTTACATTTGATTCATATAATACGTTGACCATTGATTTAATAAGAATTAATATTTACAAAACTATTTACTGTACAATTGGGGTGGTACCATATATATTACAACTTCCACAAGGCTCATCTTCTGTAATAACAGCCAAGTCCTGCACCAGACTGTCATCCTACAAATGCCGGACACAGGCGGATATCAGTTTCTGTACTCACAGCTTTATCAGACTCACTTCTGCAAGTGCATCGTCCGTATTATTTCTGAGCTCACTAAGACTTCTACGCATATATAATTCGATCAGTGGTGAAAGAAATCCACAGGTGTCAGGTCTGACAAGCGACAGATGCATGACCTGGAAAAAGGACGCCAACTGCTACGTCATAATATCACTGCAGCGTCAAGAATTCTGAAGCATGTCCACATAAACTATTAGTCCCTGAAAAAAATATATTTTTTAAGATCGTAAAATACATTCACTTTTTGACCGTCACCAACTGAAGTAGATTTTCTGTGCCCCAAATTCACTTTGTCACGGATATGAAATGCGAGAAATACAGCGCGTGCCTCAGGCAGCAGTTAAAGCTCATTCAGTGACGCCACCGTCACTTGAATTAATCTGCCACCTGACGTGTTTTGTAAGATTCACAAAGGCATTTCTATACGATTTCAGGTTTGTTCATCACTGTTTGGGCACTTATTCTTATCAGCGGTGGCGCTGAGTTTTGAGGTAGTGGAGAGTTGAGTCGGGACGCTGCCGCTGGAGTGTGGAATGCAGGCGGGACTTCGCGAGGAATGCGGGCGGGATTCCAGCCCGCGAATAAGGACACGGCGGGACGGGACGGGTCACGTGACTGCGAGGCCAGCACCGCGCAGGTTAGAGCCGCCGCAGACACCAGCGAAGCGCCGCACAGTGGCTCGGGACATTAGCACTCAAGTCACAATGGCGATGCAAGGAAAATTGGTTTACACAGCATTTCCTATGCTGATCAAAAACTGTTATGTTCAGTTTTTCATAAAAAATGAGTCCTTCACACTTAAAAAATATATACAAAAATTATTTTAAAAATTCTATTGGAGAAAATAATTTTTATTGTTTATATATTACAACTTCACTTACACCCTATATTAAAAGCGGCAAGGATACGCAAAAAACTTTTGTAATATTAAGTAGAATAGGTACATACGATTGCATAAGGTTTGACTTTGACACTTTAACATAGTGCCGTGAAAACAAATAGATTTCCACCTATTCATTTTTTTATAATTTTTCAGTTGGTTTATTTTAAGTGTGAACGACTCATTTTTATCAAAAATTGAAGATAACAATTTTTGATCAGCTGTCTAAATCAATTAATCGAAATTATGGCTTTAGTTCGAATGTCTAATATATTCTAACCTTCAACCACTGTGCGTTTCTAGTTGTTTTTCTTTACGCCTCGTTGACCTCGAGGTAATTAGAGACGAAATGGGAATGGGGACAAGGAACGGGAAGCAATTCGGCCATGGACTTTTGAAGGAAGCATCCCGGCATTCGCCTGGAGTGATTTATGTAAACTTTTTTTTTAACTGCTTTACGTCTCTCAACAGCGAGGTATTAAGAGACGGAAAAGGATGGGGGCAAGGAATGGGGAGGAATTCGGCCATGGCCTTTTGAAGGAAGTATCCCGCCATTTGCCTGGAGTGATTTGGGAAACCATGGAAAACCCAAATCTGGATGCCCGGACGGGGATTCGAACCACCGTCCTCCCAAATGCGAGGCCAGAGCAATCATTGTGCGGCACGGTTGTTCGTTGCATTTGGATCGATCCAGTGATGCAGGTAGCACTCATTTTCACGTGGTTTACTTGAAACTGTAATTAACTTTTCCAACAAATATCCACAAAACGATATTAAATGATTACTGTCCGCTTTGTCTCCGTTCAGAACACAGTTGAAGTTAACGTGACGAAAGTCTTCAGAGAGAGCGTCTTGTCTGCGCTGTGGGTGTGTTCAGTGCGTGTGCTCTACTTCGGATGACCACCGTCGGCGAGCATGGTGGTGACCTGGTGAGAGGTTCGACTCTTCCAGTCTCTTGGAGAGGCACAGCGTTGTTACTCCCGGCGAGCTGTCTGGAGGCCACAGCTGGTCGTGACTAAGGGAACTCTGACGACACAACGGTACCTCACGGACATCCTGCCTCCTCATGTGTTACCTCTCGTGCGACAGTATGGTGTTGGCATTTCTCAACAGGACCACACACGGCACGCGTCTGTATGAACTGTCCGCGTGATGTTGAGTCACTCCCGTGGCCAGCAAGATCCCCGGATCTGTCACCGATGGAACAGCACGGACGCGATATGAAGGTCCCTCTCGCTCCGGTGGTGTAAGACACTCCTGCCACCCGCATCACTGCGTGCGTACAGCCCACACGGGGTGCAACATGAATCTGAGGTCTGCGACCACAGTTCTTTGCAAGTTTGACTTATTTTTTAATCACTGAAATAACACCACATACCATCTTTCATTTCGTTTCTTCCTCCCTTTCTTGGAGCTTCACTTTTTTCGCAGGCAGAATAGTTTCACGAAGTAAACGATAAATTTTAAGACTATCTCATGTTCTACTATAAAGTTAAAACGACATTATGTGAGTGCGTTTATTTTAAGACGCTTTGATCCGCTGTCGGCGGCGTCTGCACACCTAACACTTGTTGTCTGATGGCTGCTAGGAGCGCGGGAGCACTAACAAGACTGCTCTGCACGCCTCTACGGGGGGGGATGTTTGTTATTATAATTTAGTTGGCAATGGGCTCCAAGTTCATACATTCATACCTCACCTCACTTGTATTACACCAAATATATATTATACGCATTATATCAAATATGTAAAGCAAGCGAAAATAGAACAACAGAGTCTGCATTAGGTTTTATGCGTTAATTTTGTACTTTTAAGAATCGGCATAACATTATGAAACCGAACGTGGTGGGTGAGTGGTTAACGCTCTGGCCTTGCATTCGGGAGGACGCCGGTTAGAATCCCCGTTCGGACATACAGATTTGGGTTTTCCATGGTTTCGCAAAATCACTCCAGTCAATAAGTCCATGGCCGAATTCCTTCCCGTTCCTTCTCCTAAGTCCGCTCCCACCTGTAATGACTAGGGTCCGACTGAAGGTTCGGCTTCGGCTTCGGCTTCGGCCACCTTCGGCCAAAAAAAGCACCTTCGGCCGCACATTCGGCTTCGGGCAAATTCAGCCGAATGTTTGGCCGAAGCCGAAGGTTTACATCCAACCCCTGAAAATAAACCAAATTTTACGAATACCGTCACGTAGCGCGCCAACAGACG
Organism: Vandiemenella viatica; assembly: GCA_031002005.1. Classification (NCBI taxonomy): domain Eukaryota; kingdom Metazoa; phylum Arthropoda; class Insecta; order Orthoptera; family Morabidae; genus Vandiemenella; species Vandiemenella viatica. Next base: position 6,738,636 of record JARYHS010012519.1, read on the forward strand.
ATAGCAAAGATAAAGAACCATTTGGAAGACATCATACAAATCAGTGGGAAGTATATTGTGAAACCAGTGTTAAATACCAAAGCTTGATTAATTTTTTTTTAAAAATCAGAGATCTTGTATGCGCCCAAAGATTTACAAAAGAAGTTTAACAGTCTACTTTACGCGATATCGTAGAAAAAAAGTAGTGCCACCATGGCCCGATAATCATTTGATTTCTTTGCGGATTAGTGTATTACGTATGAACCTGGTCATTGTAAACATGTTTCTGTACAACCTCGGTGAAGGAGAAGGACTTCGCAGCCTTAATTTTACTGATCCTCAAACTCGACCCTAGTACAGACAAAAGCGAGAGAAATATTTTAGAAAGTCTTTAATGCTAACTACGCACGAAAAAGTAAACAGTAAAGTTGCATTGATTTTATAAAAAGGCTGAATGGATCAGTTTTACCACGAAGATATGAAGTGATCTAGCAAAAACGTTTTTGAGTGTCACGGCACATGACATTTCAAATTAAAAAAAAAAAATTATATTGGCAATTAGTGTGTTGGAAGATAATACAAGGCAATATATTGCGCAAAAAATCACTGAAACTGTTACCAAATACAATTCAAAAGAAAATATCCATACGGGTATACATAATAATACTTCAAATATGAATGCAACCATCCGCTATGGAAACTTCGTTTTTATTGGTTGTGTTGCTCACACTCTACAGCTCATGATTCACAAAGTAATTTTTAAAGATATTGCTATAATAGGAATAGTGAAAAAGTGTTGTAAAACGTAAGAAGAGTGAACAAGCCACTAGATATCTTAATTAATAGAACAGAAAAATGCAGTAAATCTGCATATGTTAGAACGTGATGGAATAGAAATTCCAACTGTAGAAGAAACAAATGAACAATTTTATAACTGCGCTGAAGTGTATTTAGGAAGCAACAACTAATATTTCTCAACAGTATCTTTAATTATATCAATCATTGACATCTTAAACACAAAAATTGCTCAGAAGGATGACGGCTGATCATATAATACTGCTCAAAAGCCGCTTGTGTGGGTCTGTTAACAGGAGATCTGCTTTCGCAAGAAAAGCCTTACGGTTGTTGATTGCCACTCTAATCGATCCACGGTTTAAAATTAAGTATTTGACTAGCGACGAAATTGTAAATACGAAGACTGATATTTTGTCATTTCTACGTCAAAACTGTGCATTGACAATAACAAATAACACGGGTCATTTTGAGCGATAAATCTTATTTTATTAGTGCCGATGTACTTTTTGTTTTGGTTATATTTAGTACAATTTTAATTAATCTGTATACGTGAAACTACTTTCAAAATATTGGTATTGACTCGGTTTTAACTGAAAATTTAATACGTGATACTAATTTAGACAGCAGAATATCGTATTTTAAAAGCTAGAATAATTTATGCTAGGTAAGAACGTTGAAATTTATTTTTATTGTTGTTAAAAACGATGGTATTACTATACATAAGCTAATATGTATTTGATTTACCAAAGCTAAAATACCAAAACTTATCAATTTAATCCACGGTACAAATTATTCTGATTTGATTCGGGCTGTTACTGTTAAATTTTATAGTTTATTTTTATTATTGCTAAATAAAAATAACTGCATTTATTTTTGCTAAATTGCATTGTTCAGAATCTGGTTTGGTACTATTTTACTGTTTTATTTTATTCTAATAAATAAATATTAAAAACTTTGTTTATAATTATTGTAAAGGTGCAATTTATATAAAAAATATCACATATAAAACAAAACAAAAACAGTTCATTTTATGCATGTCATATATACTTCATGTTAATGTTCTAAGATATATAATTATTTTTGAACCTTCGGCTTCGGCTTCGGCTTCGGCCAAAAAATGACCTTCGGTCGGACACTAGTAATGACCTCGACGCCGTCACGGGTCTAGAATATTTCCAGTTTTTAGGATCAAATATTATAACAGGTTGACTTGATCTAACCAAATACGAACTTGTCCTGTGTCTCACACTTAGGGTGAATAACACCCTTGCGCTTGAAGAACTCAGAAGCATTAATATACGTAGTTATTAAACATTGACAGGGACGATCGCGCTATCGTATAATTGTTTCAAAGGTCGTAGACTCGAACTTGCTTAAAATACAACCTTGACTTGTATTTAAATACTTCCTGTTTGCTTTGAAAGCATCGCGTTGTTTTTAGTTAACTGGGCAAAGATAATGTAATCATTGGTAACACTGTTTATAATGACAACAGAAAGTAATACGCATTCCAGATTATTAAATAGCTGAACAAGTCTGAAGGAATGAATTGTCAGAATACTCGATTCGGTAACAATATTTGGTCTGACGTCCACTTTAAATAACCTAATAACTCACGAACAGCGAACTCGCGTAAAGGCAATTAATGAAAATGGTCAATAAAATACGTAAAAAGTAAATAAATCCTAATGTATAAACTTCGGTCAAGCAGCAACATTAGTGAAAGCTTTAATTAAATTTAAATTTAGCCTAGGCCGAAATAACAACTGGCATTTGCGGTTACAATAGAGACCATGGGTTTTATGTTCTTTCACTAGCGATATGTTACTGTAAAGCAGATCCACGTTTTTTCAGTCGTAAAATTTATCGATATTTTTTTTAACAATGAAATGCTACGAAAAGGAAAGTTAATGAATATATTATGGCAATTAATTTGGTAGCAGTTGCGTAGCTATTAAAATGTGGACATAACCTCGAATTTCTTCTAATGATATATCTAATCGCTGTTAATTTGCGAGCGAAGGCTGACACGTGACCCCGCTCTCCAGCCACTAGCTATGGAGGTGAGTGAGTGAGGTTAGGACATTATACAGCAGATTTCTTTATTTTTTTTTTTTTTGCTGCCATCAATCGTCAGATTCATGACTGCAATTACGCCATACTGCTGACAGTGATATGTTTTAATCCTTGTCGAAAGACATCAGCCTTAGCGGAATAACAGGCAGACTTGATAGAACGAGCAACCGAGATACACGGAAATGAACAACCAATCAAACCAAGGACTGTATTGGAAGGTAGAGATGTATGAATTCGAAATCCTTAATCCTGAAAGCGAATAATGCTGCCGACCTGGAGCAACTAGAACTGAATGAGACTTCTGTTTTGTAATGACAATCTCAACCCTGCAGTACGCCAAAATATGAAGGACAGTAGTACTGTACAGTGCAATGGCTGTTAAGACATCAGATTGCAACAACTTGGTGCCTTTGAAACTTAGACCCAGAGAAGAAGAATTATTTATGTATTTTAGTGGATTTTACTCTCACCGGCCGAACAGCCAGCCTGTTATAAACGTTTACATTGGTGTGAACAATAACGTCGACACAAATAAAAGCTAAACGAAGAAGTGTTGAAGAGCTTCAGAGCGACTCACAATGAAATACGGGGCGCGAGTAAAGCTGGCCGGGATACGAAGTAACTGCAACAGAAAACTGACGGCCGACGAGAATCTGGAAGCAGTGAGAAATCTCGGCTGAATGAGTTCAGGAACAGAGGTGGGTTCATAGTGCCCAGAGCACATCTCATCTGGCAACAGCAGAGCAAGAAGAAGCGGTGACTGGATTCAACAATGCGCTTCCGTTCTCCTCGTGTGTACACTTAGGCCGGTTACACACTGGGCGATTTCAACTTCGGCGGTAATTTTCCCGTCGCCGTCGTTCCAGTAGTGGCGCGAGGGACCAATCATGGGGGCTTACACACGAGGCGGAGCGGAAAAACCGCGGCAGAGCTGCCGTCGACGGCAGGTATGCAGCCGCGCGCTACCACTACATTTGACGATAGTTTGGCCGCCCCAGTCCAAACAGTGGCCCATGTGGCCAGATGGGCGCTTGCACACTCGGCGGATTTTTAACCATTTTTTTTTTTGATATTTGCTTAACGTCTCTCCAACAGCGAGGTCTTTGGAGACGGGAAAGGATGGGGGGCAAGGAATGGGAAGGAATTCGGCCATGGCCTTTTTAAGGAAGCATCCCTGCATTTGCCTGGAGTGATCTGGGAAACCATGGAAAACCCAAATCTGGATGCCCGGACGGGGATTCGAACCGCCGTCCTCCCGAATGCGAGGCCAGAACGCTAGCCGTTACACCACTACGCTCGGTTGATTTTTAACAGCTTGTGTGTTTTCAGTATGTGTAAATTAACATTTTTTGAATTTAAAAATCGTAATATGAGTTAAGAGATGATAGATACTGATCTTCTCATTTCGTTAGTGGAAGCTAGACCAGTTTTAAGAGACAAAACATTTGATTCTTTTAAAGATCGGAACGCTACCAGGAACACTTAGAAAGAAGTGTGCCTTGAGAGAGGAATGATTTTTACGAAATGGAAAATGAGGAAAAATGCCTTTGGATAGTAAACTTTCGGTCACGTATTTACATAAATTTTTACAGCTTCAACTAGAACTTGAAAAATGTTGAATCACATTTTATAGAAAGATTTCGATGTTTATAATACTATATAACTCTGTCCTTATATATTAGAAATTTGCCTAGGAGCACTTTCAACATTCGAAATTTTGTCGCTCGACGTTTTGAGACATTTTTTATTATTATTATTATTTTATTTTTTAACACATCACTGACGAATACAGTGAGACAAGCCGTTCAGCAAATTCGGCATCATCTTCGCCATTTACTTTCGATTTTTTTTTGTATAGTTATGAAAACACTAAACGTATTTCAATCTAAACACAAAAATTTAACTAGTCGACTGTGCTTGTAAGTATAAAAGCAATATATGTATTAGTTAGAAATAAATGTAAGTCTTATCCATTACATGGCATAGTGAACTTTTCAAATTTTTCTTGTAGCGCTGTTGGTATTCACCTCAAGGAGTTTTCGCCCTAATTAACATAAAATAAATATAGTCGATTGGAATTATGTAAAATTAAACGTTTGTCTATAGTAGGTCCATGGGAAATCTGCTGACTTCAGGGTGACTGCCAGCATTTCCACACGTTAAATACAATTCATCAACTAGGTATTTCTCGTTTGAATGCCGTACTTTAGTTTCGCAAGCAATTGTCGAAATAAAGATCCCAAAATAATTGAAAAACTTCTTGTCGTCGTTCCTCAAATATTCTTTTCTCCTTTGATTTTTTCTTTTCCTATTTATATAGCTACGGAGTCGTCAAAATATCAATTTTAAAACGTAACTACGAAGTAATAAACACCAAATTAACTTCTAATTTCACAAAATGAAACTCAAGTCATCAAAAGCAAGGTACTGACGCCCGATCACGTCATCTTTTACCAGCTCTTCATAGCAGCGGAAGTTTTACCGCTGAAATAGCAGCGGCAGTTCTACCGCTGAATGTGTAAACAACTCAAATTCTGCAGGCGGCGACGATTAAGTTTCCACTGCCGTAAAAACCGCCCAGTGTGTACCCGGCGTTATAGTAATGCATCTGGTCTTTATGTGAGCACGTTGCGTCGGAACCTCAGGTGTGACATCGGCTGGCTGGATTCAAATTTTAAGTGCTGCTCAGAAAAGCTTCCAAGAAATAAAAAAAAATTGAGCTATTAGAGTCAAGGCAAGCGGCCACTGTGCGTTGAGGCGCACGCTGCATCTAGGAGCTGCAAGGGGCCGTGCACGAGCCCACGGCGTCCTGCCTGCTATCACAGGCTATCAAGGCTAATGTCTCCGCCTCACAAACTAAACAAAAAACATCAGGCACAGAATATAGGAACGCTTTTCGCAGAGATACGCCAACACTTGACTTCCCACATTAGTAGGTACGTTGTACCAGCTGGCAGTGGGTGTAAAATGCTTGGTGTCAGCAATGGTATGAGGCCGTCAAACCAAAGCAGTAGGAGGCAGCCGACCACAAAATGCTGGGAAAGAAGAAAATTGAAGCTTATAAAAACCGCAACGCGCGTCTGATGGAGAAACACAAAAACTGCGATGTCTTTGGTCGAAAGAAAGGTCATGCTATTTTTTTTTCCTCGAGATGACATTCGGTTTAAGTATTTATGAAGTAATATTACATCTTCGTGAAGGATTGTCTGCGTGGCGCAATATTAATGAATTTGAGAGAACAAGAAGCATTATTAATAGTGCTAAGTTTCACTTTTCCCGCACACCCTCCTCAGTTTTACAGGCGTTTTCATTTTAACTGATCCAGATTTATGTTGAGAACGCCTGTGGCTGCTTATTCCACTGTCTAGCATTTCTAAACAAACTTTCTGGAAATGTTTGCTGTCAATCCAAAAATGTTGGATTCGCTGCACAAAATTCGCAAGGGACTACCGGAAAGGTAATAAAATCGACCACATTCTGAGGGATTGAAGAGAGGAGTATTTGTGTGTATGTGGTGAGTCCTTGGACGTGTGGACTGCGTGATGATAAGGCGCCTGTAGACGTGACCCGCTGTAAAACAGCTACCAGCCTGGTACTGAGTCAGGGCAGCCAACTAAGGAACACTCCGACCGCGGCGACGAATACATCATGTATACCATCATCCTCTTCACTCTTTATCGGTTAGTGAGTTCTTCCGGTCACAACAACAACTTTGTTGTGTACCAAATACAGAACAGCTTCCAGAGCACAGGGCTACGCGGTAGCAGAGCAGGAGAACGTTTCCACTATCTATCGCTAAGCAACGGCTGAAAGATTCTCTTCCGGTTTGTCCAACCGACATGAAAGCCATCGCCGTTATGTTGACGATTTAGCAAAATTCCAATTAGTTTGTAAACGAGAATAGAGCAAGAATATTAAACTGCCGAAACAGGAACATTATAATCTAAGGTCCTGTAAGTAATATCGTAGGTAGGGAAATTACAATAATAGTGTTCACACGGATATTCCGCAGAATTTCAAAGGTATACTCTGTGTGAAATGTATAAATCAGATATTAGATCGTTAGCAGTGAGGAGGAAATACAGCACGAAAGACGACTTCGCACGTTGGGGTCTGCTTCGTCCAGCACCGCTGTCCTCAGTGGCGCACAAGTCACAGGGTCACTACAAAACAACCATTCACTTCGAAAACCAGATTTATTTCAAAGTATTATTCTTACAAATATGATTGATATATGAAAATAACTACAAACTATACAAGTTTATGTTCACTCCACAAATGTTCTACGTGTGCCTCCTTGGTCACACGACACAATTCAATCCTCACATTTTGTAGCGTAATCGCGTCAATGTTCATCAATGAATTACTGATCCGTTTCTTCTATCGTTCTTGGTAGTGGGGGTACGTAAACAATGCCCTTAATGTGTCCCCAAGGGAAGAAGTCACACGGCGTTAAATCCGGGGACCTGGGAGGATATTGTGTGATTATTTTCATATATCAATCGTATTTGTATTTGAATAAATCGTGTTTAAAAAGTGAATGATTCTTTTGTAGTAACCGTGTACACTTCATTTTCACATCTCTCGGCCGATACCTTTCTACTGACATTTCTATGTCCCGAAGACGAAGAATTTACTGTTTAAAGATTTAGCACAATGCAATAGTTGTAATAACTTTCGGTTTTCCTGCCAGTTGTTAAATGTAGCGGGTGACGGAAGTAACGCCGTCCTCGGCAGAGCTGCGAATCGAACGGTGTTTGCGGCGGCCTTCCACGCGGAATGCAGCGACCATTGCGACGCACGGTCTGTGACTCACACTAAACGGCGTAGGCTGCGGGGTTGGCTGATCGTCCTTGTTACACTCACCCTATCGGGTCTTTTGAGGTGACTTTCGAAACAAAGAGAGAAAACTCATTGTGAGGCCACTGCAGTCCTTTTCTCTGAGCGTCAGCCTGGTAGACTGCCTGACCTCACGCCTTATCTCCAGCCACGTCCCGCGTGCCTAATGCAGCGAACAGACAGTGTTTCATTTCGGCGTCAGGCAGTAAGGTATAGACACGAATCTCATCCTTTGTCCCAGTTCTCAAATGTGCAGATGACGGAGATCACAAGATCTCGAAAGTTGTGAACAGAAATAAAAAGCGGGTAGTTGATATTTTGTTGTGAATATATAATTCAGGTTAAGAGTTTCCATTCTTTAACTCCAAGAGTGAAAAACAGAAATGGGTGTAGAAAGAATTATCCACAGTCTGGCATTTGAAATATTCAAGATCGAAGTTTCCCTCGGCTTACTTACTTACTTTTCGTGTCCAGAAAATAAAAATAAAAACCATCTCAGATTCTATTTTCCCAAAAATCAGCGGCTTTAATCGCCTTGTCATTTGCTTCAATCAGATCTTTGTTCGAGCAGACTGTTCCCATGATGCTGCACCTCCCCGCAGTCGCATCTGCCATTGTCCTCGTATCCGCATTTCATCAAAATAGATTTACATTTAGAGACCCCAGATCTCAATCGGTTCACTGTCCGCCATTTGTTATATTTTAATTATATATATGGTATATTTTATTTCTCTCGGCGTTGACAATCAATATAGTCTTCTCGGGTGCTGACTAGCCAAGTGAGCAAGGTTGAAATATTGCTATGTTATTGAAATCAAAGTGTGGCCGTTTTTAACTGGTTCGTATAGAATGAGAGTCAGAATAACCTCCTGAATCTGGTGTCGAACCGGCGACCAGGCTCTCGATAATCCGACTTACACTTCCGCAGACTCACGCGCGTCACCAATTCCACTGTTGCGAGTACTGTTGATGGGGATTTTTGTTTTCTCTGTATCAGAACTTCACGCTGTTTCTCTTTGGACAGTAGGATTACTCTGCCGAACAAGTAGTGTTGTTCTTTGGAACAACTACATCTATCTCAGTTCCAGATGTAGTTTAGATTACAGTGTAGACAGCCCATTGAGCTGAGCTCGTGTTTGGTCGTGCCTGGCTCTGGGACGCGGAGCTGACACCTGTTAAGCGTCTGCAATCAGCGCCACAGCACGGCCGTGCAGTGAAGCAGCACCTTCACACTTCCTTTCACTTGTAGTTAAACTTGTTAAATGATATTTAATGCAGATGTTTTGCCTAATCAAAAAAACCAAACGACGAACTGCTAAATATTAAATTTGACATAAATGAGATTTTCCGAATCACCTAGTTTAATGGTCCTGCAATTTTATATTTCGATTATTAACATTTTATCAACATCATCGATCAGATTATCTGGGACAGAAATAAACCGAAGCGTGTAGACAGATCGGGAAATAACAATTACACCGTAAAATTCTCATTTTTTTGTGATCCGAACATCTATTGCAGACTCATTGAGTAGATGGTACGACATGCTATACGAACAAACTCCGAATAATTGTATTATGTTGGGCCCACTACGTAGTAAGGGGATCTATTCCTTATTAAAGTTATTAATATCTTTGTAAAAACAGTCGCAGACGACGATCCCGGGTGTGTCGTTCTTGACTTTGCGCTGTCCTTAACCCATCAGTGTTGAGAAGGTAAATTGGTTCATTAGAATTCAGCGAGTCGGTCGGGTCTCGGAGTGACCTTGTCGGCGAAGGAATACATAATGAGGAGCCTCATTAACGGCTGTGGCTCGACCAAGAGGGACTACTTGTTTCGCTACACGCACAACACTTCGACTCCCGCCGTTAAATAGAGTCGTTCATACTTATCTTCCAGTTTACCTGAAGTTCATTTCAATGTCTTCGAATATACATCTACACTGGTTTCAGGCGACCGTGTGAATATATTCACAACACAGCAATAACGTTCATACACAGCCAGCTGATTACAGAACAACAAGGTCCCTCCAATTAAAAAACGCTTCATTTTAAGAACGTAAGTCGAAGTCATATGCTATGTAGACATACTTTTTAAAGTGTTTTCGGGATGCAATCATATAGCGACTACTGTATAAATAGTTTGTAGATGTCTTTAGTGTTTTTTTCCCATACTTTACTATTTTTTGGTGATAAATTTATTCCGGCATTTCTAGCTTAGTAAGCGGAAATGGCTGTAATTGGATCGCTGACGTGAATGTGTTGGTATCTCGACGTCGTCTGATTCATGCCATAGCCTCACTTCACACAGCTTTTACGGAGGAAATCACTAACACCAAAACCACGTGTGGTGTTTGAAAAGGGGAACTGAAAGCTACTTGTACAAGCTTCTTCACACCCACCATAACCAGACCTCACGGGCACCATCAAGAAGTGAGCTCAACTGAAGGGATGCTAAACTGAGTCAGCTCGTGGCAAAGCGAGACAATCCGGCGGATCGCGCACAAGTTTAAGCGGGTCTGCAGTTCGTAATAAATGTATCTGCAGTTCGTATAGTTCCGTCTTGGGCGTTGTGCCTGTGAACACCATTGGTAGGCGGGGTTTCACTAGTCATGGCCTACACCTAAATAGTAGGAGCAAGGGTGTACTTTCTGAGTTGTTAGCTAAAGCAGTAAGGGAGCCCATTTCCAGTGATGATGGGGTAAGGATGTGCCTTTTTTATATTAAGGGCTACCGGTAAAGGGATGGGAATAGATGATCAAAGTGATAATGATTGTAGATCCACGATGGGAAAAATCGTAGATATTAAAGAAATAGATGAACTTGCTGAAACAATAACTGATTGGGTAGAACTGGGAAGGAGGAGGTAAATGCTGAAAATATAAAGCCAGTAATAAGGGTGTTACTGGTGAACTGTACAAGTGTAATGGACAAAGTAATCGAATTTACAAATTAAAGGAGATACACGAGCCACAAGTAATAATACGGATAGAAATTTGGTTAAAAGAAATACTAGTCAGTGAAGTATTTCCTGATGGTTACAGAGTGTACCGCAGAGATAGAGGAGCAATTGTTGGAGGAGTCTTCATACTAGTTAGCAAAAACTACCACGGTTCACTGGCGTTCATAGATCATGACCGTGAGTTACTTGGGGTAGATTTCTGGGGTAATAAAAAAGAAAAAACCAGGGTGTTGGCTGCTTACCGCAGTGGAACAATGACACATGAAGATGAGGCTCTCGGGGAGAAATTAAATTCATACTCAGATTTCAGAGGTGACAGTAGGATGGTCATTATTGGTGGGGATTTAAATTTACCAGGTGTAAACTGGGAAGGAAATAAGATTAATAACACAAGGAAAAAGAGATTTGCAAATAGGGAAGGAGGATTTACATAAGTGGTAGAGCAGAACACTAGGGGACTAAATATTTTTGATATATTCCTTATCAATGGTAACCTTGTAGGGTGTCAAGTAACTGAAGGAACAAGTGATCATGAAGTTGTTCTGATGGATATTAGAGGATTCATTGAACCAACTGCCAAAATTGAAGGGGGAAATAGGTACAGTTATAAAAAAGCACAGATTTAGAATTTGAAGAGATATTTCAGAGAACGTTTCAGCAAAGGAAGGAAGGCACAAGTGCAGTAGAGTCAAGTTAGGAAGAGTTCAAGGAGATAATAAGAAAGGGGGAAGAAAAATTTCTTCCAAAACAGAAAGTAAAGAGAAGTAGAGAACCTGTGAGGTTGGTAAGAAGAGAACATAACAGAATTAAGAGACAGCAGAGTAGCAGTTAATATTTAAACAAGGAATTAATAACAGGTAAGAAGGTGACTAAAGGAGGGTTTATGAAGAGTATTGTCAATGGAGGGGGACCATTGATTGATGCATAGAGAAATTTCTAAGGCTATATCAGAAAACTGAGGGGAAGGGAGGGTGTAGAGATGCTTATAGATAAGGATGGAGAAGTAGTTACTGAGGATTTGAAAAAGGCAGCGATTTTAAGTAACTGGTTTAGTGAGAGCATTAGGGATAATGAATCAGAAACGGGAGGGTCTAACTCGGAGAACGAGCTTAACAACACAGTTATAAATGAACAGCTTATTGGATACAGAGTTAAACAACTGAAGGTTGATTATGATTATAACGTGAGGATAATTTGCTTGTTGAAGACTTGAAATGTAAATATTTTGGCATTACATTTTATAACTAGCTTAACTGGACAAGATACATTGGACAGGTAGTAAGAGAAGGTTTCAAAATTTCGCACTTTTTGTTGAAGATAGTGATATGGGGATGTTAAATATAATCATCGCTGAATGTTCAGAGGTAGGATTTGAATGTTGATTAATTGATGTGAAAGGGCTAAACAGTATTAGTATATGTATAAGATTCCCATATGCCAGGAATACACTGAAAGTCTAGGTTATAAAGTCAGACATTGTGTGAATTGAAAAAATTGGATCCCCGCTCGGGTCTAGTGGTGATTCCGCTACAACAGGAGTCACTAATGACGTCATAATCGCAAGACCACGGCCAACTGTCTTTAGTTGGCCGTGCGTAAGACGTACTATCATATATATTATTTCTATAAGTTTTTTTTTTTTTTTTCTTTGGTCACAAGCCACTATTTCCATCCAAACCTAACCGAAATCGGTAAATGACATATCATTTTAAAGATTAGCATCTCCGCTTTGGGCGAATCACATTTTAAGAAAGAATTTTACTGAATTCGACCCTTAAAGGGCGAAAGTATCAACATTTCTACAACCCCTTATTGTGTTCCGAGATATTTATCTCTCTTGATATCTAACCGATATAGATAAATAAGACGCCATTTCAAAGATTAACGTATCCGCTTTGATCAAATCATATTTTAAGAGAGGATTTTTTTTTTTTGGAATTCGTCCCTTAAAGGGCCAAAGTATTAATATTTCTATAACGGATTTTTGTGTCTGGAGCCGTTTTTCTCCTTTGACATGTAACCGATATAGAAAAATGAGGTATCATTTTAAAGAGTACGTTCTACGCCGTGGTCACATCATATTTTAAGAAAGATATTTTCTAAATTCGACTCTTAAAGGGCAAAATTTTCAATATTTCCATAACTAATTTTTTGTCAATAGCTATGTATCTTCCCCGGTATTTAAACAAAATCGAGAAATGAGGTATCATATTAAAGATTAAGGTCTCTGCCATGGACACATGATACCATAAAAACGATATTTTTCGGAATTTGGTCCTTAAAGGACAAAATGTTGCGCGTATGAGACAGTTCAGACCAAGCCACTAGATAGCAGCTACACATTTTACAGAGATATTAATAAACTGCTCCACTGGCGTCGACTTTTGTTACGTGGCTATTACACTAAACGAATAAACAATTGAAACAAATGAGGCTGTTCTACTTTCATCTTATTACAAACCCCCAGCCTTACTAGTAATTGCATTCGCGAAATTTTCGCACGGGTCTTCTACTTTTCAAGCAGTAATTCGGTTGCAAGACATTATTTTCGCGCGAATATTAGGCTGCACTACAGCCTAGACCAGCACGACACCGTTAAATGTACTTTCTAGCAGTGTCTCGCGTGTGACGCCTGTAGTTTCATGACGCCAGTTTCTCGCGAAATCGTGGTCTCCTTTGCTCTTGGTGTGGTAGAGAGTGAAGCGGGCAGCGTAGAAGTTTTACTACCCTTCATTTGTTCAGTTTGGTTTAGCTGCGAGTAATAGATGCGTGGTTAATGCTTACTGATTACTTTGCACATGTGTAATACACTCGCCCTGGGTTAGTTAATGGTTAGTAGTAAGGAAAGCGCGATTATTTATCATGTCAGCCGTGAGAGGAACAGTCGGTGCGCAGAGCAGCTGTAAACTTTATTAACACCAGTAACTTATCCTTCTGCTCGCTTGGCACATCTTCTTTCCAGATATCGGCCTTCCTTCCTCTCCTTCCATTCGCCAGCTGTTGATAGTCTACTTCCTTCTTCTTTCCGATAAGCCATTCTGGGACCACGTTCCAATTTCAATTCTCCATCCTTTGTTGTTGTTCTTTCTTCCTTTCAATCCAATATTCCTTTATCATTTCACTATGTCTCTTTCTTCTCCCCTAGACCACTTTGGAGCAGATTTCTTTCCTCTTCTGCCTTGGAATCCTTCCAAACTTAATACCTTCTTTCTAAACATCTCTCTTTTCGTAATTTCCTCTTGTGTTATATTATTTCTTTCCAAAATTTTCTTAACCTCTTGAATCCAGCTGGTTGTTGATTTGTTCCCCGACGCTAATTGAATATCTTTTTCATTAGTCTCTTATCAATCATTCTTTAGATATTTCCAAAAACGAGCAGTCTCCTTTTCCTTACTGATTCTGTTGCATTTTCTATGTTCTGGTATATTTGCTTATTACATCTTAATTTCCATAGTTCTGTTGTTTTAAATGGTCCCAAGATTTTTTTTCTCATGATTCTTCTTTCTAGTAATTGACGCTCCATTTTATTTTTTATTTACGTGTGGACGCGCACATTTTCTCCTAAAGTGCCACTATGGTTTTTTTGTTTTGTGTTGTATGCAGTGGTGTCTGGTTGGGCGCAAATTAGACACCCGGCTCGTCCTCCCCCCTCCCCCTCCACCTCGTATTCGGCCGGTTGTGCCACCCTGCGAACAGATCAGCTGATATACAACTTCACTCGCACGCTAGCTCGCACGCGCTCTAGCCGGAACCGAGGTCGAAGGTCAAGGGTCACAGGTCGATGGTGTATCTGGGGAACTGCAGGCAGCATACCGCTGACGTGTTCTGTCGGCGAGTCAGGTGATCAGCAACAGTGTGTCCGTGCGAGGCGAGACCCGTGTCGAGGCTACAGGTTCTCAAAGACTCCACACCAGCAGTCCTACTGACGTCAGTGTGCTGTAGGAGAAATACGGCTGCTATCAGTAACCACACATACAGACGATTGCTGAATTACAAGTATATAGCCGAATGTCGAGGTTGCTACAGCTCCAACACTAGTGCCTGGCTGCGTTGTGACAGCTACAGTTCTTGTCTCATCGACAGAGTGGGATACGTGTTTGGAGGCCCGCCACGACCACACACACTTCTATTCCACTTTGTTTCCGTTAGATGTTTGAGTGCGGTATCAGGTTGATAAATCTGAATACATCGACGTCCGCCCATCCAGCTACGTGCTTCGCTGCCGAAGCTTCATTAATCGATTAGGCTTCTTTAAATATTCTTAAAGAAATCCTCATACTTATAATCAGAAATGTCCCTCAATTCGTTGGTTACGTTTTGTGGCGTGTCGTATGTAGCACTGCTATAGGAATGGACCGACGGTGATTCGAACCGGCGTCCTCCCGCATGCGAGGCTAGAGCATTACCGGTCACCCAGCTTCCGCGGTTCCTTTCAAGTAAACATGCCGGCAATTACCACACACGGCAAAGGATTCCACAGACGACCTCATGCGGCGCACAGCGATCGAGAACAATCACGCATTGGTTATGGCGACCACCATAAGAAAAAGTATTTCAGTTACTTCGAGTGTGAAGGTGAAGGGATACCAGCGTGCCGCCACAAGCTGGAAAGGCACACCAAACACACCACTCGTCCCTAAGCAGCTCTGTCTTCACACTCTTCCAGAAGTTAACGAGTACCGCTGCTCACGACCAAAAGGAGCGCTAAGAGAGGAACGCCGACGAAGGAAACATCATGCCAGAGCAGCAGAACAACGGGTCAGCGGTGTGAAGGAACTGTACGTATCATTGACACGTGCCGGGATAATTCATGTGATATAGAATCAAACATTTCTCACTACTATGTTTATTTGTTTGTTTCAGATTTAGTAGCTTTGGAGGAAGTCGTGTGACTTCTGAAATTCTAATGCATTATTAAAGAGTTATTTTGTGAAGTTTTTAGGATCTATCTCTGTAAGAATTTATCCAACTATTTAAAAAAAATAAAAAATAAATGGAAGCATCAGAAAATGTTCTGATTACGAAAATTCCGTACACCCATACACCACAGCGGATGAAAATCATTACCTGTGTCAGGTGGAAATGCCACGAGAGTGCACTAATGCTGTTCGTGTTGGTCTGGTAGGGTGTGTAACGAGGAGCGTCACATGTCGAGTCATCACTGTTAAGGACTCCGAGATGCCGCGTACTCATGTATGACAGGGCCTCTTAGTGGGCCTCTCATTTGGTCGGCTGATTGAACGGTACAGTACCCATATTTGTGAGGCCTCCTGATGTGACAGTTCACTGCATCGAAAAGAGGGGGCAGTCGTCAAGGTTCCGGTCGACCATGTCTGACCACCACAAGGGAGGATCACTGTACTGTGCAGCCGAAACCGCCCAGCGTGTAGCCGGCCGAACGCGCGGAGCCACGTGCTCGCTCACTTTCACTCTCGACGGAGACACCTGCGGCGTCTCCAAGGCCGCTCCTGCCAGCGCGTCGCGTCGCCTGCACCGCGCCACTCCGCTCCGTGAGTGCGTTTTTACTGCGAGTCACTTCCTCTACAGTGCCCGCCGCCAGGCTGCACAGCTGGTGAGGGTCGGTGAACTGGCTCAGCGCTAGACGCTCTGAATCTGCAACGAAGGGTTCTCTGCGCTTCCGCATCGAAGGTGACCAGCAGGTCACGAACTGAAATGTTCATCAGAGCAGCCTTGGTAAATAGATGCCGCATCGAATCTTGAAGCGAAAAAAAAAAAAACTCTACCGTCAAAACTTGGAACTATAGACATACAACACAGTGTTCCATTCCAAACTAAAGATGCGTCAGCAAGAGCAACTTGAGCTTTGAAATGGTTCCTCATTTTTCAATTTTTGGTTACGTATGAAGGCACGAAAAATCAAGTTGTAGAAATAATATATAATAGGTGTTTGGCAAGAGATAGAACTTCGTCTGTTCAGTACCGTAACTTGAAACAAGAGGTGAAATAGTAGTGAAGGTGTCTACGAAAATCCAGTTCGGTTTGAAGCCAATACAGCAGATTTTGTAAAATAAATGGTAGCTCTTGATAATGCCCAAGATTCACGCCAGTTCTCTTCTGTCTCTTTATTCTGGGCGAGGATGAACAGGCGTTTACAGAAGGAGAGCGTTCTATCAAGGGTTACGCTCAACTGGTTTGGTGGTAGGATAGATCCATTCATAAGAACACTGTGCGTTAAAAAAGTCAGTCGAATATTTAGGCAAAAACAACACGATTTTGTTTTGGCTATACATGATGTCAGTCGCCATTTTTTTTTTAAATATATGGGCACAATCGTTATATCGTTCTACAGACTCTGTTGGGAGTTGTTAAAATCAGATTTATGTGAAACCTTTGCAATATGAACAGCAAAGGCAAATTTTCTGTATCATGTATTTATGTCGTAAATATGCATATTAAATAATGAGGGTCCCTAGACAGAGCCCTGGAGAAGTCCTCTGTTTAGCATTATTCATTACTAGCAGAGTTCCCGGCGTTGCCCGGTCTAGTTAGTTGATTTACAATACACATTTTTTTTTCACGCATTGAGAAACTCATACCAAATTTCATACAAATATATATTATTTACTTTCGATTTGTTTCAATGAGTTACAAACTGCGACGCCATTTTATTGTGAACAGAGCAACAAATACGATAGCCAGAGACACTGTAGTTGTACTGGCAGAGATTGCGATAAAAGAAAATCGCTGCTATTTTTTTAAATTACTTTCTGGCATTCAATATTGCCATTTATGGTGTTTAAAAACTGAATATCCCGAATTATAGGAAATAATATTTTAAGTTTTGTTTAGTATGCAGAATATTTATAATTGTAAAGTGATTTTATTGCTTTATTCAACGGCTATGGTCAGAGACATTGTATTGTGTGTTTAGTGCGAAGTATGCAACATCTAATCGTTTCACTTTGGGATTTGTTACCTTACATTCAGAATTTCATTTAATGCTCCTATGTTATGTAACGCTGAACCGTAAGAGATACCAAACAACTCAATTCAGATTCTAATCTTTAAAACGGTAAAAACACCATCGAAATCTGCTCAGGAGTTTGTCAGATTCTTCGTTGTTTAATAAATCTGATAGTTAAGTAGTCCACAATGTACTTCAGCTTAAACTTTCGTTTATTTCCAGACAACACGTCAACGATATTGTTTACATGCATAGATACAATTCAGAGATACTACCAACGCAGTCCTTGGCAGTTGCAAAGTGAATCTGTATAAACTATTCATGTCCTCCTGATTTCTGTATATAGATTCTATCGAAATTTCTAGAACTCTTCAAAAGCTTCCGCCAGATAAGTCAAGTTTATGTGGTTTTCGTTTTATAGGTACCCTTAATAGTTTTCAGCAATATTTAATGATTGCTTTTCTCGAGACTGTGTAATAGGCTGTTGTTAAGTCTATCAGTTTTTAAGCGTTTAAGTCAGATAATCAGAGTCTATCAGGTATAACAAGTAAAGTAAAGCTTAACTACCTGTACGGCTTTGTGACAAGTTTATATATATAACTAGCATTTACCCGCTGCTCTGCACGCGCGGGTATTGGCGTGTATAGAGATACTCTACCCTTTTTTTATTTCCAGAACAAATATTAACTTGGAGAAGCAAAAGAAATATATACTTCATTTAAATATTTTCCTCTCCTTTATTATTATCTTAGATTCGGTTTTTCATATATAGTTAGAAAGTGACTTTTGTTATACTTATATTTTAACATAGTGTAATATATGAAATATAAGAAATTAAAGCTACGTCAAACATTATCGCTAACGGTCAATATTAGGACGAATCAAGAATCAGTTGACCTTTTAGACAAAAATTTGGAACACACTTTCCTGGGGGTAAAAAGTGCATCATATTAAGGCAAAAAGAAATGTACCTTACACATAAGGCAACACGAAAGTTACCGTCTGCCTTAGTGTTGACAGTGCATTCGACGATAATTTCTAAAAATGTCTCTGCCGCCTACGATAACATTTGCAACAACGAATCTGAAATCACTGGCAAATTTTCGTTATACGATATGTGTATATTCTTACGCTGTCGGTAGTAAACATGTATTTTTTGTTTAGTAACTTCTGTGCTTCTAACCAGATTTTGAGCCATATTTCTTCATCGTATCTCAAAATTGGAGTGGTTAGGTTGAAATTCGGGCTGGACCAAAAAAAAATGTTACCATAGCTACACGGAAACATAGTCTGTAAATGCACAACGTTTGTTTTGTTTCCGAGAGTACACGTTCACTGACATGGCATTCATTAAAACAGCTTATTAATTACCAACAATAATTGAATTCCTAATGCCTTATATTGTTGCAAGAACATTCTGGCCCGGGCTGCATTTCGATCTAACGAAAATCTATACAGATATTGCCACTTCAAATTCAAACCATGCCGAAACACCCAAACACATGAAAGTCATCGCTAAATACACTTTTGCTAATGGCAACATTGTCTATTTCAGGATTCAAATTTCGTGTAACATAAATTATAACAATTAATTTCATAATACAACTTCAGTTTGAACTGCAAGAGTACTAAAACGCGCGCAATAATACATTGACTGTATCGCAATGTAAAGTTTATTCATTTTTTTCCCCTCTAGCGATTGTGGTTAGGATCAAATGTAGTTAGGATCAAATGTGGTCTGTAACAGATTAAAAACGTCGGTAAAGGCACGTGGAGATATACATATAACTGATTTTTTTCTTCCGATATCTCGAGAATTAAGCGTATCACAAAATTTTATTCTTTAATTTCGAATTGTCTATCGCTATTCACTATTAAAATTTCGGCGACCCGGTATCTTACTATCGATATTAGGCACAAAATTATTTACCGCAAATATTAGTTACTCGTACTGAAGAGTTAAAATATTATGGTTTCAGTTACGAATTCCGTATAATTATGTTTATCAAAATTAAAAAACCGGAAATTGTAACCAAAACAAATATATACAATCCAGAGGTATTAATGTTTGGTCAAACTAATCATTTTTACATTAAACACCAATATTAGCAATCTTAATACATCTGATTCGGTTATTCTGTTTATTTACTGCATTCAAGAAAACTGAAAAATTAAATATTCGAAGTTAAAATGTTAAACAGAATTCTTAGTTAAGTTGTGTGATTTTTTTTCAGTTTTTTGTGCAGGGATTGAACATCTCAATTACAGTATGAACCATATCTCATAATTTCATGTCTAGAAATGTATTTAATTATTCCCTCCATACCTCGGTACCTATAAGTCATTAGCTATTTCCGTAAATTTTAATTGTAACCGTTAAGCTCTAAAAATTTGGAAACGCCATCCAAATTGCTGTGGTAGTTTTTGCGCAGTTCCGTTCAAATAATGAGACACCGCAGCTTGCTTCCAGATTTATAATAGTACTAGCTGTTAACCGCGTCTTCCCACGAGGACTTAGAATTTCATTGCCAAAATTGTTTATAGAAAGCTGTTAGTAACATAAGATTTGTCCCAAACAACACAGGGTCAGCATAATATGACAGGAAAGCCATCACTATATCATTCTACCGTTGGACCTGTCTCATGAATAGAATCATTTTCCAACATTTTAAAAAAACAGAAAAACCAACGAAGGTGCGGGGATGTGGGAGAGGGGGGACGTTTAGCTGAGGGCATTTTTATTTCAGTCTGGTCTTTTCTTCTTTCTTCAGCATGGGAATCAAATTCTTGTGTTCTAATAACTTCAGCTGCTCGTGTTCTTCTATTTCTTTTATTTCTTTTTATTTTTTATTACGGCTTTACGTCTCGTCTAAGGCTAAGATCATTAGAGGCGGGATGGGACTGGGTACAAGGAACTGTAAGGAATTCGGCCATGGCCTTTCTGAAAATAGGATCCCGACATTCGCCTGGAGTGATTTGGGGAAACCATGGAAAACCCAAATCTGGATGCCGGGACGGGAATACGAACCCGCGTCCTCCCGAATGCGAGGCCAGAACGTGTTCTTCCAGAGCTATACCTTAAGCCAGGTTTACGCCCACAAGGCATGTCAAAGAAGAACACAAAATAAACTAATGCCAGAAACTTTTGGGCAGACACAAACCAATAGTACAGTGCAGAGCAAATCGACATCTGTACTAAATAATAAATTTTGTCTCTAAACTAAATTTACTAACAAATCATACACTAACAGACTGCGCGAGAAGCACAGCTTGAGCAATCGATTTAACATTACAGACTAACACACGCATCCGTCTGTCATCATTTGGTAAGTTCTAAAAATTTCATGACTGTAACTGTTATCCACACCGAAAAAAGTGTCCTGTTCCGTTCTACAGGTTCAAAGTATTTCCTTGCCATATTCCATTAATATTGGTATAGCCATTTAGTCGACAAAACGTAAGAAAAATACAGAGACTCACTTCCGCATTTATAATATTAATAGTGAAGATTACACACACTGACTGCGAGAGAAACAACTCCTGAGTGATCAATATAGCGTAAAATATTGTACACCTACATCATTGTTAGACCGCATACTATTTCCTACGCATTGCACCCCGAAATTTGTGATATCTACAGTTTAATTTGGAATCCGAACAACTGACCGTCCAGGCATGGCTCATATGATCATAAAAAATTCTTAATTTTTTTGTTTCCTCCGGGACTTGAACAGAAGACCACTATCCAAACATTACCGCTATACTGGAAGATGCTACAGAGACTTACGCATCCAATGCGTCTGTCTATCACCGTGTCTGTAATTTTTCAAAATGACAATATGTATTATTGATACAGGAAGAAGTATCCTAAGTCCATCCTAATGCCAAATTTGATCACGATCGGATCAGCCATTTAGGACAAACAACGTAACAAACAAACACAGTTACTTTCGCACTTATAATGTTAGTATAGATAATACACGAAAAGTTCAAGAAACTCGTTTATGCCGTAAACATAAACACATATGGCGTGGAATAGACTGTAGCATAAGAAAAATGAAACAGAAAGCCATCTATTGGGTGGTTACCCGGCCTAGATAACGAAGTGTTATGTCAATAAATTAACAAACCACCTTCTGTTAGAAACTTATGGAACTTACAAATATAGTAATAGTTCCGTGTGGTCGTAATTACCTGGTGACTGGGATTCAATGGGCTGCGCATTCCACCCCTGTGGTAGACCCTTAACCTAACCGGGCAATCCTACCGGGTACAGGGCGCTAATGACCTTGTTGTCGACGCGCCCTAAAGCCACGGGTACAGGGGACCTACAGTTTAACGTGGAATTCGAATCGCGGAAGCGTTCTGGCGTACTTCACAGTTCACAGGAAGCTGTGCCAGAAGTGAAGGCCGGGTTAAATGTTTATGGAAAATCCCCAACGAGACAGGGATTCGAACCGGAGACCTTTCGATCACCAGTCAGACGCCTTAACCATTCAGCCACGAGGCCACTTAACTTACAAATAATTACAAACCATTGTCCTGTGACAAACGTTTAATAAACATTTTATTCCAAAAAATAAATATGAGGTTAATAATCGAGATTAAAACTATTCTATCTTTTAAGTTGGACCAAATTACATAGAGTAAGCCAAATTTCGTCAATATCGGGTGAGTAGTTTCGGAGTTTATCTCGGACAAACTTCGTGACGTGAGTTTTTTTATATATATAAGATAGATTTGCGTCGTCTTTGTGCAGTTCTGTTCTACTTTGAACGTTAAGTGGTTCGATGGCACTGCAGCTAGTTGGCCATCGTATATGTATCGGCTTATGGCGGTAGTGCTCATTCAGCCGTGCTCCTCTGACCCGTCGCAAGCTGATCACTCGTGGAAAGGTCTTCTCTCAGCTTCCGTGTGGGGGGACGAACCCACAGGCATGTGGGCGAAACGAGAGCTTAATAGCGAGTGATAGGTGGCAGCACCTGCGACCGCACGCCGCAAACCGCAAACCGCTTGAAGTCGCCGACTCGCCCCGCGCTTCGTTTTACGGTCGCCAAGCTGAAACGTTAGTCGCGCAGTGCGCTGCAGTACTGTACGAGCGCCCATTGCAGCCCTTCCCAGTTCCATAAAATTTTAGAACTGTTACATGTATTTAAACAGCATGTGGAAGTGAAAGAAGAAATGAATGATGTTATAGACTGGAATGGTATGGCAATGTAAGAAGGATGGAAGACACTACGATACCAAAACTTGTACAGGAATGGGAAGTTAAAGGAAGGAGGAAAAGAGGACGGACCTTGTTTACCTGGCTCCAAAAGTACAAACAGCAATGAGATCTGGTGCAGAAGAGGAAGATACACAAGATCGCAATATGTGGAGAAATATTTTGAGAAGATGAAGTCAAGATCTGTGTTCCGAGTTTTTCTATTGTTATGTTGGAGTAAAACTTCTGTAGTGAGGAAAATCTCTCTTAAAATAATAAATAAATATTATCCTCTCTGAACAAAATGCCGCCCTTGGACAATTGAAGCTAACTTCTCACGTCGAGTATCGCGTTTGTGGCTTATAGCAGGGAACGCCAGAAATGGTTGAAATACACATACACATGAAGATCATAAAATCACTTAGAAATTTCACAGCTGTGTGTATTTATTAGCCAAATTCCATTTTTTTTCTTTTTTTTAAAAAAAAAGAAAAAATAAAAAAAAGAAAAAAAAGAAAAATGCAATACAAGGAATATACATGTCAAAATGATATTCAGCTACATAAAAGAGTTAGAAACTAATGACACACTCGAATGCTCTCACTGCATTCAAATTTACGGAAGGACTGAATACTCCGAGCCTACAATAAGATCTACTGTTTTCTGTTTCTTGTGTTCGTATTTTGAACTAGTATAAGGCCAGGGCCGTTTTTTGCTTGTCGTGACGGGTCTAGAATAGTTTCAGTTTTTAGGGTCAAAGATTATGACAGGTTGACCAAACACGGACTTAACCTGTAATTCACCCTTAGCGTGAGTAAAATCTCTTGATCTTAAAGAATTAATAGGCGTACAAACACGGGCAGACACGATCGCGCTATCGTGGTTGCTAGAAACTTGACTTGTATCTAACCCTAAACGTTCACTGTGCAAAATTTGAAGAATTTCTGTTTAAAGGGAGTGCACAATTGCTTCGAAAGCATCCATTGCAATTAAATTAAATTTAAAAAAAATTAAATTAAAATCACGCTATTATGAGGCTGTAATCTTTGGTCACAAATTCTGTAACAGCCAGAGATCTTAATACAGATTCCAGATTATTAAACAGTTGAGCAACTCCGAAGAAATTAGTTGCCAGAATACTCGACTCGGCGACATATTTGGTCTGATGTCCAGCTCAAGTAATCTTCTAAGTCACGTACAGCGAACGTGAGTAAAGAACACTAACGAAAGTCGCCAATAAAATACGTAAAAAGCCAATAAATCGTAAAGTATAAAACTTCGGTCAAGCAACAACACAAGCGAAAGTTTTAATTAAATTGAAATTTAGCGAAGGACGGAATGACAACTGGCATTTCCTGGTTACAGCAATATGGGTAATTTAAGTTTTTAAAAGTTTTTTTTACATTGCTTTCATTAGCAACACGTTACTCAAAAGCAATTACCCGCTTTTTCAACTCTAAAGTTTATCTTTATTTTTTTAACTATGAAATGCTACAAAAAAATGCAAACTTAATGAATGAATTATGGCAATGAATTTGGTTACAGTAGGTTAGCTATCAAATTGTGGACAATTTCTTCTAATGATATCTCTGGTGTTAATTTACGAGCGAAGACTGACACGTGACACCGTTCACCAGCCAACAGCTATCGAAGTGAGTGAGTGAGCTTAGGAAATTATATAGTAGAACGTCTGCTAACTGCAGTGTTCCCCCATATGTTGCAGGGGCACTACGTGTAATGAGGCGCAGCACTGACCTGCTCGCAACACTCCTCAAGGCCACGCCACACTTCCCTTCTGTTCGTCAGAACACTCGCTTCAGCACTGCTCCGCGCATGATCGTCCTGTATGCGTATCGCTGCACTTGGTGCGGACTATAATGTTTGAGTTAAGCGGGTATCACACTCTGCATTCCCAGACCTTCACATCGGTCGCCAGCCCCCCCGACTGTCACGTGGGCGGTTCCTCCCGAGCACTTAACTCTGCCACTGATCTCAAAGCGAACACACAGACCGAGAACTCAGCATCTTGTCGCAAGATCTAAATTTCGCTAGACAGTAATTTCTTTTTCAGAAGCTGTCGAAATCCGTATATCGGATAATCTAGTAAACAGAGATGCTGGTTTTCAATTAAGTGAACCATGGAGACCATTGATACAGAAAATGAGACTACATCGGGACTGTGAATAGCTTCTCTATCCGCCCCGTCAACAATCAGTGGCAACAGTCAGCGCCAACAATGAAGGCCAACAGTCAACGCAAACAATCAGTGCTAACAATCCCGCCAGTATTCAACGGTTGCGCGCAATATATAAGCAGCCCCATCACCCGAAGGCAGCAGTCACGTGACAATGGCGGCAGAGTTGTGACTGCCGAAACGTCGTGCTAATCAAACGTTCTCACTCGTTAGGTTTCCCGAGAACTTTTCATCTGTATACAACGCCGAGAAAGCCTACACTCACGGTGTTTACATTTTTCTGGAGAAACATTAATTCATGACTTTTCGCCTCGTCGATGCCGAAGTCATTAAAGTTGGGAAAGGACGGAGCATAATGAATGAATAGGAAGGAATTCGGCAATGTGAAGCAACCATCCGGACACTGCCTGAAGTGATTTTGGGAAACCATAGATAACCGAAATTTGGATGGCCGAAAGGGGATTCGAATGTAGGTCCTCCCATATGCGAGGCCAGAGAATTACTGCTCACCCTCCTACACTCGGTGAAATATTTGTGATGTTTGTAGAGTTCACTGTGGAAAGCGATGTTGCTTGTCGAAGACCTACTCAACTGTCGAGCAGATGGTAAACAGTTCGTCTGTGGCGGGACTGTATAGGCAGTACGGTGTGAAAAATGGGATATTGTAACAACAACACTAAACAAGATATAGACGTGGCACTAACAGGGGAGCCGTCGAAAAGAGTTGAAAGTTTACACTTTAGCAGCTTTAACTGAAGGAAGTTCAGAGGACGGGACAGAAATAAGCGGGAGATAAACATGTGTATCTCAAGCCGGGGCGCACCAGGAAAACACAAAAGAATTTTCCGCCGGACCTACTTTGTGTCAGTCTTTATGAATGTTCAGAGAACTCGATACTGAACAGTTGGAAAGAGATTGAGTACAGACAGCTGATGAAGGGAGTAATGGGAATTTAAGAAGAGAGTTGCAGAGAACGAGTATACCACAAGACAGCGAAATCAACCTCACAGTCGCTCCGACACGGAATGCGTAATGGGTCGAACACTGAGGTGGAACGGAATAGGCGCAGAGCATTGAAGCAGGACGACAAGAGAGTAAGTCAGGCAGCTCGGGTGCGCATTGTGAAGAGTAAGTGGAGAATTCTCCAGAGCAGCTTCGTGTGTCAATCTGGAGCCTGATAGAGCAGGCAGGGCGGCAGGTGATGTATTGCGTCATTCCTGGAACGATGCAGATGCGATCGGATTAGAGAGGTGAGAGCAGGCGGTATAAATAAGGCATTACGCTGCGCAGCAGAGGCACCGGAGGAATGCTGAGCCCAGCGGACTGGTGACGTGCCGTATGACCACTCAACATTCCTGCCTCCGCCTCCCATAATTCTTGTCAATTTACCAATCGGACTTGTTACTAGGATTGACTGCATTCACTGGATTATGATTCCTTACTGACCACAAGGTTAAAAGGCAGCAATATTTACAGTAAAGTAACTAGTGGGTTGATAAACCACACAATCCAAATCAAATTATGTTCTGTTTGAGAGACTTCAAAACTGTGACACGGATACGATTAAACAAGTACACAGGAATCTTTCAAACACCAGCAGTTGGAAATACCAACCATTTATATTAGAGTAATCGGATTCATTGCATCACCACATTCACGGAATCATAGAGTGAAGGTTGACATAGAGAGGGCAGTAGCACCTGAGGGCTGTTATTGTGGTCCGAGTAGAGGTTAGCTGGATCGTGTTGTGTCTTTCTTAGGTTGGCAGTACCTACCCCAACTTCATGAATACATTTTGCCGTTTGGAACCTCTCTAGCTGACGAAGGAATAAACAGTATTCGACAGATAATACCATTTTCAAGGGTTGAGTATAGCTTCCGTCTATCTCCTGATTAACCACGTTACAAAAGGCGTCGGTAGTGCCCATATTGAAGTGCTAGTAACAGATAATTTTTTTATTTTAAAATATGCTTATGTTTGCTTGTGTACAGTGTTGGTGAGCCGAGCTGCACGTTTTCTTGTTTGCACTTTTTGCGTGAAGCTGTGCGGTCGAATCAAAGTGCTGCGGCACAGAAAGGTTGGCTCTGTGGCTGGTATCTCAAGCTGCCCGGACTGATGCTATACAAAACAACACGTAGTAGCAACCGACAAGTGTCACAAAGTTCTACTTGCTACGTCGTTCGGTTTGTTCTGTATGCAAGTTCGCGTCAAGTTCCAATTGTATCTCTCGCGATGTTTCTGACGAACATGGAAAAAGAGAACCGCGCATATGTGAATTCTTGGTTTATAGTCAGCGAAGTGCCAATGGAAAGTATAAAATTGCTCGGGGAGAATTTTGAGTCGAATCCGTGAGCCGTGGCGCTCGCCTCCCTTAAGCCGGGTTCCACGGCGCGTGTTTTCAGAGACCGCGCCACGGCAGCCGCAGTGTACGGGTGAGTGCGCGCCACAGGCTAGGCCTCCCCACCACCTTGCTTAGTGTCGTTTCAGCTACCCGGGCGTGAAAGCATGATGTGGTAAACAGCGTCTTCCATGTCGCAATGCTGTAACCTCTCAAATAATAATACAGTGACAGCTCGATCTAAGATAGGTGAAGGACATTTTAATTAGCATTAATTCGAAAAACCCTCATTTGATATATTCGAAAATATATCTTACGAACCATATTTTAGTTAAAAGGTTACTTCTGGCATTAAAGTAGACATTAAGAGATATTTAATTTGAGCGCCTGGGAGTGCAGAATCGTTCATCGTTTCCAAACGATTGCATGAAGTTAACAACACACATTAGGGGCATTGTAACGAACATGAATAAGCGGTCGCATTCGATTGAGAGGTGTAAGCTGCCAGTAAGCGACTCTAGCTTGGAGATATATCGCATTCACGTAACCAAGGCAGGATCAAGGGCGCAGTCAGGCTAGCAGCTCTCTGATGTAGCCGCTCCTATCTAAAAGTTATGTTGGTAGCCATTACGACGTGGAATAGTGGCAGCCCTGACGCACTGCGCGCAGCAAGGCCAGACTAGTAGCTACTAAACGTAACAGTTTCTCTTCGCAACCTTCTACAAGTACAGACCAGCAATACCCAGTACTAAAAATAATATATGTATATATTCGAAAACAATGTGTCTGTTGTTAAGGCTTTATGCCTCGTCAACACCGAAGCCATTAGAGGCGCGAAGGACTGGAAAGGGAAGGGATTCGGCCATGGCCTTTTTGAAGCAGCCTTCGTCTAGCTAGAGACCTTTAGGGAACCCTGGAAAAGCGGAATCTGGATGTGTGGACGGGGATTCGAACCCGCGTCCTCCCGAATGCGTCTACCATCCAGACTCGGCGCAGAACAAGAGAGATAGGGAAA
Source organism: Vandiemenella viatica (assembly GCA_031002005.1). NCBI lineage: Eukaryota > Metazoa > Arthropoda > Insecta > Orthoptera > Morabidae > Vandiemenella > Vandiemenella viatica. The sequence continues at coordinate 6,766,962 of JARYHS010012519.1, forward strand.
TGATGTTCAGAGCTCCCCAGCACAAATAAAGACGTATGAACCCTTAAAAACTAATTATTATTAAAATAACGGAATCGATTACTCTTGCAGGGATTTATAACGACGCTAATGGCGATTTGAATAACCAGCGGACCCTAATTTTATCACCTCCATCATCATTCATATGACGAATATATTAATACGCGAGTATATTGAGGGAAATTATCTTCAGCCGGTCCGTGAAAACTGACATCGCTATACCTCAGAGAAAACGAGTATGAGGAAACAGCAGACCCGACAACTACTGCGAGGATCGCGTTAACTCAGCGGACAGCGATAAAAAGACTGAAGACAGGTACAATTAAGAATATCATCCCTTCAGGACACTAAATAAGTAATTCGTCGCTCTATCACTTGGAGAAGCAAGTAAACTTAATTTTAGTGATTGAAGACTGTTAGTTCAGCGACTGCGCTCTAACCGTCATTGAGTCTCTCTGAGAATCGATGTTCCCGTTAATATTTATCACATGCTTAACATATGCTTCGTTCTCAGACGGTGAGATTCAACCCGAATGGCACATTGCCAAGGAGCACAGCGCATATCGATAACATTTGGTCGTTTTCGCCGCCATTATCTCGTGAGGTGATATCTGTGGCGATGTCAGCTGCCTTCACGAAACTGGAGTTTCCAGTAAGTCACAGTGCCGTGGCGCTGAGACTGCGTCCAGTGAGAGGGTTCCGACTGGCCGCATATTCCACCTCCGTCTTGTCATATCCCACAGCGGGACTCGAACGCGGGGCCTCAACCACGCGGCTCTGCCTCCTACAGTTACGACATAGATTCGTCTCACTTTGAAGACGCTAAGTGACATTCGAAAGTCGAAATGGAGTTGTGGTATTTGATGAGATCTGTGAAACTGTATTAGTAAAGGCCGATTAACACAAGCGGTCAGCTCAGCTCAGCTCAGATCAGCTCAGGTCAAAAATCGCTATACACGTAATCCAATGGGAGCATTTACACTACGCGGTCCGCTCAGGTCAGGGCAAGGCAGGTCAAACTGAAGATCAACAACGGTCAAGACCTGAGCTGAGCTGAGCTGAGCTGACCGCTAGTGTGAACGAGCAACGGTCAGGTCAGGGCAGATCAAATGGGCGGCGAACGTCTGAAAACTATGCTCGTAAGCAATAAAAGAAAATAATAAATAAAAAAAAAATGTTTTAACGGTATGTTGTTTCTGTTTATTAAAAAGTCTGCAAACTTTAATATAAATTCAAACATTATTAGACAATTTAGTGCTGCAAGGTACAGATCTTGTATCCGAATTTTAAAAATATATTGTGAATTTATTTTTTGTCAAAGGCTTCTGTATCAGCGTTAGCACATAAACAAAGAATATTTGTAAAATAGGATTTCTCTTGCACATCCTGAAATTCACTTTCTACATGGCATGAAATTTTATCCTTCCATAAATAATTGTGCAAAATACATGTTGCTAAAATTATGTTATCAATTAATTCAGGAGAAGAATTAATTTTTATAAAATAAATTATAAATCTTTGAGCCATAAAATATGAAAAGAATTTCCAACCACTCGTCTCGCACTGCATAGCCGGTAGTTGGCATTCTTTTTTCTCTTGATCTGTTTGCGCTTGAAACTCTGGATGAACCCAGAACCATCCTCTTTTTGATCTTGACCTATTTTTATGCTCTTGAGCCAAAATCATTGCGATTATATTGACGTTGGAGTTGAAAACGGCATTGTTCACTATCAGCAACTGAAATGAAATGGCCTCGTCTACTACTTGATCTGGCCTGACCTGAGCTGAGCTGACCGCTAGTGTGAATGGCTTTTATACAGCCCTCAGAGTATTTAAAAAAATCTTAGGGTCAGAAACTGGGAAAACTTCAAGACATATCGTTAAAAAGTCACGTGGTTACGATTATCGCGAGATGTATCGCAACTGCAGTTTATGCTACCGCAAGGTTTTAGTCACTTTTGATAGTTTTTATCAGCGTAAACTACGAAAGTGTGTAAATAGAAGCGTCTAAATATGACTCACAGTGGTGAGTGAACGGTTAATGCTCTGACCTCGCATTCGGGGGGACGGCGGTTCGAATCCCCGTCCGGGCATCCAGATTTTGGTTTTCCATGGTTTCGCCAAATCACTCCAGGCGAATACCGGGATCCTTCCTTCTAAAAGGCCATGGCCGAATTCCTTCCCGTTCCTTTTTCCCAGTCCCATCCCGCTCCTAATTACCTCGACGTCGACGAGGCGTAAAGCCATAAGCAAACAAAGTCTACATGTGGTTCTTGGAACTGAAGTTTACAATCGAAAATAGTTTGAAGTCGAGAACCGTTAGCAACAAGCTAAATTTGACTCTTCATATTCGAAACATCTCCTTTCAGATCTAGTGGTCCTACGGATACACAAACGACTTCACATGTTTGAAACATGTTGCGTTGCTAAATTTAAAGGAGGATAGTGCTGTAACATATCATCGAACTGATACGTATTTGTGATTCAGAAACTTTTGGCACACAGCGCATCTCGTGATGAATAGTCTACAACTCAATAGACTGCTTGACTTAGAGCTTTAGCTTGTGGATATCCCAGCAATTAGAGGATAAGGAACAATGCTCCAGATTGAGGATGATAAATGATAGACATATCTTCTGTTCTTCGTATCAGGGAATAAATAAATGCAGGTGCCTAAGCCCTGCGCTTGGCCCGATACATGGATACAGTCGAGGACGGGGTGAGTTCAGCAGCGGCGAGGAGGGTAGGAACACGCGATGAAGGTGAGGGTACACGTCGAGGTACAGCTGCTATGCATCAGTGCTCTGAAAATCCTTGCAGGTGCCACACGCTGTAAACTGTTTATATTTTGTGTTTAACTCGAGTACCAAATACTTTATTTAACCTGCAATGATTAATGGAAATGATAACTATAGGGATGATGATGGTCTGTCAGTCGCCACAAAGCTGTGGCTACTTTCTACGGCTGGTATCGGAGAGTTCAGTTAACGCCCAATAAATGAACAGAGAGAAATGTCACCGTTTACGTCAGGAGCTGATAAATCACCCAGAAAGATTCCGTGCCCACTACGAAAGACACCATAGACTTTTTAATACATTTACAGTAAAATCCTGCACAAACTAGAGAAGTTGAATGTTTATGACATTACCACACCAATCCAATACATGCTGAGGAAAAGTTTGTCGTGACTATAAATTAATGATGATTATTGTAAATAAAATAACATACCGTTTGGCAAAGCTTTTTAAGTCAAATTTAAAAATTTTCAATCCAAAATCAGAATTTCCATTTCAAAATCAAAATTTTGCATTTTAAATTCGTCAGCATTTTATTTCAAATAATAATTAACACAAGGAATTTTTACCTTCTTTAAATTAATAATGATTGTTATTGGACTGAGTTTTCCGTTTGGTGTTCCATTTCGGTCGGAATACGATGTATAATAATTTCTGAATAGTCAGTCAACTCACTAACAATAGATAATTATTTCAATCACTGTTTCAAATTTGTCGTAATTTATCTGTCACTGACTGTCTAACTTTTCCGTAGTCGTTACAAAAAAAACTGTACCTACTATTTCATACAATAATCCAATATAAGGTAGCATTCTCAATGTCATTACATTGTTAATTTATATCTGCAGTTGTGTAAAATGAAATTAAATCCATTAAATAAATCAATATTAAGAACAAGACAAAATTAAACCACACCAATATTGTACAATACGAAAGCTGAACTGCGTAATCGTGTGCAGAAGCTGGATCGCGTGGCCTTGACATAGCTCAACCAGTCAGGCAGCCAGAAGCGCGCTAGGCCGCGCTGTGGAAACAAAACTACTCTCTCCTCTCACTCACATCGCGGTGAGTGTCGATGGCGACCGCCTCGGCGTGCGATGACTCATCACTGACAAAACAATGCCTTTTGTTTCACATGGATGAAACGTCTACCGCGACATGCTCGCCATGTTTTCACCCGTACCACAGCGTCCCCTCTTAGAAATTATTACAGAGACAGATAAAACTTTCAACTTGGGGGGGGGGGGGGGGAGGGGCATTCAGTAAAAGAACCCAATTCAGCAAATTCTACAGTCCAGACAATACCAAACATTAGAACAGCCCAACATTCCATAAAATTTTAATGCGAGGTTTTCTGTTAGAAGTGAAGAACTAATTTCATGCTACGCAGTTGTTTATTGGCGCCCGAAGGAACAGCTTATATAACAGGGGACAGGTTTGAAAACCATATTGATAGGACTGATCAGTCAGAACATTATGACTCCTACCTCCTAACCCATATAAACCCGTCCAGGAGATAACAGCGTCACCTGACGAGGAATGACTGCTAGTAAGACACACGCACGGTGCATGTAGTATCAGTGAGCGTGCTATCCGAATTTAGAATGGGGAAGGCGCGCGATCTACCCGAGTTTGACCGAAGGCAGATAGTGGTGGCCCGGAGGCTCGGCACGAGCTTTTTGGATAGTGCACGACTTGTCGGGTGTTCGAGGAGTGAGTGTCTTCAACAAGCGGCGAAACAAAGGTGAAACCACGTCCAATCGTCGAGGGGTTGGGCTGCCACCCCTCATTACAGGTGTCGGACGTCGTAGGCTGGGCAGACTGGTGAAACAGGACAGGCGGCGAACTGTGGCGGAACTGACATCTGAACACATAGTACGCAGAACACTCCTAACGATGGGCCTCCTCAGCCGACGACCAATGCATGTGCCAATGTTAACACCACGACATCGGCAGCTACGACTGAAATGGGCACGTGACCATTGTCACTGGACGTCGGCGCAGTGGCAGAGCACTGCATGGTCTGATGAATCCCAAAACCTTCTTGATGATGCTGATGGGATGGTGCGAATACATCGTTTCCCAGGAGAACAGCTTCTTGACACCTGTACTGCGGGACGGAGGCAAGCTGGCGGCGGCTCAATTATGCTCTGGGAAACATTCATGTGGGTATCCACGGGTCCAGTGGAGCTCTTGCAAGGCACCATGACGGCCAATAAGTATCGTGCACTGGTTGCAGACCACGTGCACCACTTCATGACGAGATGCAATTGATATTCTGCCCCCCCCCCCCTCCAACTCGCCAGATCTGAACCCTATCGAACACACGTGGGATATGACTGAACGTGGCGTCAGAGCTCATCACCACCTTTCCCGGAATGTATGGGAATTAGGTGACTTGTGTGTGCCGATGTGATACCAACTCCCTCCAGCGACCCAACAAGGCCTCATTGCTTCCATGTCAAGACGCGTCGCCGTTGTTATCCGTGCCAATCGCGGACATACCGGCTATTAGGTGGGTGGTCATATTGTTCTGGCTGATCAGAGTATGTCTTTATACTCACTGTATATGTTCAACTTTAAATACCTGGTTGCATTACGAATGCAATTTTTATTTTTGCAGGAGCCTTAATCACTTGGGTTTGATCGTAGAGTTATCCTATATCAGAGAATTTTGAATTCCTTGCATGTGAACAACTTGATAGGTAATGAAATTTGATGCATGCAGCATTAAATGAGCGTTTTTGTCGGGTCGTGAGGACGAATAGTTTACCTAATTAGTGACGTTGATTAAACTCGTTGTCCTCGATCGAAATTGTTTCGATAACGTTCGCCAGAGGTAATTCCCCAGACTGCACAGTTTTTCAGAGTGCAGAAAACAATTAGGGACTAGGCAATTCCTTGTTTGGTTTCGCAGGCAATCTACAGGCCATATCTACTGTCAACTACGACAAATAGTTTAGAAACTTTTCTCATTTTTTTTGTGGCGTTACGCCTCGTCAACGTCGAAGTCATTAGGTGCGGCAAAGGACTTGCGGCAAGAAACAAGAAGAAATTCGGCCATCGCCTCTTGAATGAACCATTCAGATATTCGCCTGGATTCATTCGTGGAAACCACTGAATACCCAAATCTGGATGTCCGGACAAGGATTCGAACTGGCGTCCTCCCTAATGCGAGACTTAAGCCATCTCGCTTCCTAGGGTTTTGTAATAAACAAGTGGAAGTAAATAAATTAAAATCATGCAAAATGAAATTTCAAGAAACAGCTGTACAGAGAAAGACTCTGTGCCGAAGAGTCATCGAGTTGGTGTTGACAACAAGAAGAAGTATTAAAATCATTTGTCAATCTGAAACGTGTGTACGAGTTGTGAATACCACGCCAGTATGTAAAACTACAGGGCAGAAAAACAGTCGCAGGGTCTAGAAGGAGATGACGATACCAGAGCGAGGATTACAGAGGGAACACAGAGGCTGGAAGATACACAGAGAGATGAAACGTATGAAGACGCGATGAAGTCCCTTCCGGCCCACTGGACTCATGCCGGGTGCTGTTCCAAACTCACAAAAGATAGCATCGTGCTAGACTGACAAACTTTGGAGAAACTGTCAACAAGAAGCACAAACAGTAGCGCCCACACAAACGGATCTATAATAGCGAGTAGACAAAGTTTCACTCTCTTTATTTCTGCTCAGTCATTAAAAGCTTCTCCAGATCGACACCTTAAAACACCACCTACCCCTGGAGTAAAAGAAAAACTGTCTTGTAATCAAATTTTCTTTAAGTGACATGCCTCATACCTTTTAACTCCATGTAACAAATCATTAGCTGATCGGTCTTTACCTCAAATTCAACATTCATTGTCATTATCTACGATTACCATTCATGTGGATTTAAGATACCGGTAATTTAAAAACAGCATCATACAAACCTTAACCATTACTTTATTTCACTATTTAATTTATAATGTTTCTTTATATCTTATACTTTAAACCACTCTTTCTGTATTTTTTATGTTTGAGGTGTACCTTTCAATCAGCTAAAATTCATCTTCCATTTATGTTTAAATCGAAATAAAAAAATACAAAAGAGCGCGACTTTTGCATAGTTGCGACAGGGTCATTGAGTCACCACAGTGATCAACTGTATCTATAAGTACTAAAACTGAAGCAAAATATAAATTTTAAAATAAAACAATTAATTCTCATATTACATTTCATCCCAACAATAAACACAAGTTTCAGATACAGTCAAATTTTATGTAAATTTCTAAAGCGGCTAGGTATTTTGAGAATGGTGTTGGAAGAATAGGTTTACTCAAGTTGTCAGACGTGATAAACAATTTGTTGAAAGATTCAACACAGCTTCAAGATTCAAAGCCCTTATACAAAGAATTCGTGGTAGGTCACTGTTAGCCAACATTATCAATAAACATTTTAATTAAATTATTTAAGACAGAAACAATTATTAGAACTGCATGTGCACTGTAATAGAGCCAGCGCGTTGCAGACAATTGTGGTTGGGCGTATGCTCGAAACGTCCCGAGACTTCAGCCTGAGATGGTGACAGCTGGTAAGACATCAACTAACCTTAATAGTACTATGGCGCTCACTCGCTGTCTGGGCGTAAATAAATAATCCAGGTTCGAAAATTAGAAGACGACAAGTATTATATTTTCGCTGATGGTCAAACGATTTTGATAAATGTTACAAAAATCATTTCTTTGACCCATAAAAAAAAAATACAACATTAATTTGTGAAGACTAATTAATTTAAAACTATCGCTACTCTTATTACTGGAAACTAGCGGAGTTACCAGCGTTGCCCGGTATAGTCGGCGTAGATTTACCAGTGCGCTATTTTTATTCCCTCACTGAGAAAAATTTGTAAAAGATTCATAAAATTCGCCCAAACTTTTTTGAATTAAAGCAAACCCAGATTCACCCGGCCCCTACCAAGAAACGGGTGGGTTGAAGTTTATTTGCATATATACTATTTTCATTCATCGCAAAAGATTCATGTGTATCAAGCTTCATTAATTTGGTTTCGAGTTTTTCTGGCACAAATATACCCGGTTTTCGTTCTATAGATATAGATTTAAGATTTATTATTTTATCGAAGTTAAGTTTTTATTATTATTATTGTTTAAGGGAAACAGTGGGAAAAAGTGATAAATAAATTTTATTTATGAATACTTAGTGTTTAAGGACGTCATAATTGAATAACCAAGTGGCTATATAAGGAGACAGTTTCTAGGATTTATTAATAATAAAAACCGTGTGCAAAATAATTTATTCGTGCTTGGCTAGTAAAGAATTAAATTTTATGCAAGGAGTCTCTAAATGCTGAAATATTTTTTCCTGTCTACAATCAGTATGTTACAGGCAATAAATCTAAAGAATATCACTAGTAGTTCCCAGAGGCGGTAGTCCTAACATTATTTGGATAACATTGCGCAATCAGTGATAAGTTACAAAACACAGAGAATGCAGAATCAGAATGCCGCTCGTAGTCATCATCGTAACAACAGTTCAAGGTAGACGCATCGTTTCGATCGCTTGCTGTACGGACATCTTCAGCTAGCGACGGCCTGCGTGGGGAGTAGGCAGTCAGCTATTGCGGTTTTACACGAAGGAGCATAAAATCGATGGTTTGTAACGATTTACTTACAGTTTGCTGTTGTTTGTGGTTTTGGTATCAGATCGTCGTAAACGTCTCGAAACTCATCAAAACACTTCAGTGACAAAGCCGAAATACATAATCACAACCTTAAGAACACTGTAAAAGTCTACAGAGAGTTGACCATAAGCACCAGTGGATTCAGTTTTGAGAAAATGCAGTTAGATCGGGCCTCAGCTTGGATGATGACAAAAGGAAACATTACTTTCTCCAAATACAGTGTTCTCCCACACTAAACGGTACAGCATGAGTTAGAAAATATACTTCTGCGGCAACAATTTGTCAACGGATTAGAAAATTGTATCTATCATAACGTTAAATATTCGGCTTTTCCGGTAAACGTCAGACGCGTAGGCATTACTGAGGTACGAGTGGAAACTTTTCCATCACCTCGCTCGCGCCGGGTTTCCTTCGCACGGAGCGATCTCCCGCTGCCATATTAGTAAAGTCCAAGAGCGCGGTTTGATTGCCACCTGTTGCTCGCTGCAGATGACGTTACTCGAGGCTGCAATTACAGTGACTCTCTAAGTGGCGCGCCTGGTAGTGAAGCAGAGACCGTCCTTGAACAGGCTTCCGCCTGCTGCGCTCACGGAGGCTAAATCTGTCTCTCTGTATGTTTGCTACGTTTTCAAGACTAATCACTCAAACTGATCAGGATAAAATTTGACAAGGGAACGCTATGTATGATTAGGAAGTACAAAGGATACCTTTTTTCCGGGATAAATATCATATTTTGTGATGAAATTTTGAAAGTGCTGACAGACAGACGGATAGCGTGCGTAATGTTGTATCGGCCGCTCAGGCTTTGTTTGTCTCGCAGTCAGTTTATGGGACAGCTTTCATGTAACTTACAGCTTTCTATATCCAATTCTATGAATAAAATTACAAGGTCGTGGGTGACAGGTAGTTTGTGAGCTTCATCAGAGCACAGTCTGCAGCTTAAAAGGCGTGCGGAGTAACTCGCCCACACACTGGGTCGCTGTTCCACGTAATGAAGCTGTCACACAATTCGTTTGGTTCCTTAATTTATCGGATGAGTGGTAAAATCTGCACTGGACATCGCAGAGGATGAACGATTCCGTAATATCCAGAACTTCTCTAAACTTTATACACACTGGCAAGAGGTGCAGCTCGTAAACTGTCTGCTTAGAGTCTTTCAAAGATTCTCGAAGGTATGGAATCGTGAACATGTAGCTTCACTTTCTGTATACAAAGATTTTAATTTAGAGCCGTAGTCAGAAATTAGGAGAGAAACTATTTCCTTGCAGCCTATTGGCAATGAACCAACTAGAAGGTTCACCAGACTTAAGTTGACAGCTTCCCAGTTAAACTGAATGACCAATCAGTTCAGCCAATTGTGCGCCGTTGATCTCCTAACAGGTAATGTTCGAAACAAGCATCGTGCATGAAATACTACCGAACACCTTGCAACGGATAATATTTCACAGCTCAGCTACTAAAATTTAAATCATTTCACTGATAATAGGAGGAGCGAAAAGGTTATAATTTTTTATGGGCAACGATAATTCTTTTAAGGCTTAAAATTTTAGGATAACGATATAATTAGTGTGCCTAAAATAGGATTACTGAATGAAACCGAAAGTGGCTATTTAATTGGAGAGCACAATAAGAACATAAAAACGCGAGGAATAAAAATGAATCGATTCGCGTAATGTACCCGTTACGGAGAGAAAGTACCTTCTCCCAGCTCATGATTGTGTTTCCGAGTTTTGCGTTAGACGAGGCGAGCCTTTGCTTTACGCCTACTTCGCGAACATTCCATTGAACTCGCCTCCTATTCGTATCGCATTGGTACGCTATACAACGCCACACTGTGATAACCACCAGACGTCACTATACTGCAGTCAGAGTCGCAGCAAACGAAAGACGTTTCATTCTTCGCTTAACAGGACGGACGATGCGTAGCGTTTATGGGCTGCGCACTTGGTGCAGAATATTGAACCTAAACACTAAAGAGCCACGAAGTACGTAGTGAGGGATCTTCCCATCGAGACGCATCCTTTCTCTCGACAACGCCTCTCGTGTTTTCATCCACTTACGACATCTCCTCACAAGCATCACTGTCCACTGCGACGCTCAGCACGTTTGTGTGGGAATGCAACTGTTTTGTTAATATTTTACGTCTGGTGGACACCCGGCACAAGGAACGAACTGAGAAGCTTCCTATTAAAGGAACCTTCCCACCATACGGAAACCGAATCCTGGATATTCGGGAGTCGAACACCGTGCAGGAGGACACAGGACCTCACCCACCAGACGAAATAATAAAACGAACGCGTCTCACTTATTTCTTACGTGTCTTCTGATTTTTTTCTTTTTCTCATCGGTCTTTTGACTGGTTTGATGCAATCCTCCATCTCTTCCTATCTTGTGCTAACTTCTTCATCTCTACATATCCCCTGCAGCCCACGTCCTCAATTATCTGCTTCATATATTCTAATCTCTGTCTTCCTCTACAGTTCTTACCTACAACTGTTCCTTTCACTAACAAATTAACCAATCCAGCATGTCTCAAAATGTGACCTACCAGCCTGTCTGTAAAATTCTCCCACAAACTTCTTTCCTCACCCATCATTTCCAAAACGCGTTGATTTTGTACTTTGTGTGTTCACATAATTTTCACATTCTTCTGTAGCATCAAATTTCAAATGCTTCAATTGCTGGCAGTCTTTCTGGTATTCCTAAAGTCCATGCTCCAGTACAATAAAGTGCTGTGCTCCACACATAGAGTTTTGACAAGTTCTTTTCTAAGTCGTATATCAATGTTTGAAACTAAAAAAATTCTGTTTTTCATGAAGACTCTTTCTCCTAAACATCATTCCTACTTTGTCCATCAGTTGTAATTTAACTTACCAGATAGCAGAAGTCATTTACATCTTCTATCACATCTAATCGTATTTTTATATTTAATCTTCAATGACTGGCATCATTTCTGCTACATTTCTTGTCATATCGAATGCTGAAACTCAGAACTATCCAAACCTAACAGTGTACAATGTTATTTAATCTTAGCGACTTGATGGATCACAGGGAAATCTAATACAAAGTTGCGTTTGAAGCTCTTCTAAGCTAGTTCTGAAAATTAGAAACTATCGCCTTCTGCAGTCTTTATCTCACAAATTTATTTTTAAAAATTGGGACATGATCAGAAAGAAGATTCAAAGTTTTGAATTTAATGTATTGAAAGAGTGAAAACAACTCTCCTGCTGAAGAGGTTTGTGTGATAACTTTAATCTGGGTGCAGTTCTCCAGTGCTAACGTGTTTAGATGAGGATTATGGGTACAATTATGAATTACAACGATGGAAAAGTGAAGATTATAACAACTGAGATTTTGTTTCGTTACTTTTCCTCGAGGATACTGGTTGCAACAACCACGCAGGAAAGTCGTACCTGGGTTGAATTAATACGTCCGAGACAGATAGCGAACGTCCATCGCGTAGCGATGAGGAAGTGAAGTCTAATCGATTCGCTTATCCGATAAGGCCTAATCAGAGGTTTATTTGAAGACTTGTTGCTTGTCGTGGCTGTCCTTGATGCGCGGCCTCTGCCTTTCCCGGCCTTGTCGAGCCAGCTGCTTCTCTCACCACTGCACTCCAGCGACGGCTCCTCCTAACAACACTACACAAAATACTTCTCATATCCAGATCTCCACATCCAAGCAAAGCTGGATTTTTAGAGTGGGCATTTTTGAAATGAGACCTGACGACCCAGCAGAAGTGTGTGGCGAGAATGTAGTCAGCTGGGAGCGCCATGTGCGAGGAATTCCGCCACCTGTTGAGTCTCCCTTCTGTATGCTCCACATCTGCTGGTGGTCGTAGGAAAGCTATCTACTGGGAACCGTGAGTTACTTGTTGATCTACTCCATGACAATAAACGACACATTTTATTCCTTATACTCACAAGCGACACCTTTGACCTCGATCGCTCGGAACCGTATGAAAACATGTTTAGAATAACAAGGGATAATAAACAAAACAGTGGTGTGTGTCATTTCCAAGCAAAACGTCGCATTCTACCTCAAGTAACATACTGATTTTGGGGACTGCAATGTGCCAAACCACAAGTAAAGATACGTGATTGTTATTTCATCATGAAACTTCACTCTGTGATTTACAATCAATTTGCTGCACCTACGAAGAAGCCTATGTTGCAATATGTTTGGCGAAAGCCAGGTTATGACACAAACATACCATCATCATCATTTGAAAATGTAATTAGTGTGGCTTTTGATAATGGACTGCGTAAATGCGAAAGAGATTTGGAATGTGATAACGTGGCTTTAGTGAGGTGTGCACATTGTTGTCTTCCACTTTGTTTTCACCACTTCATGTAAATTCAGCATCTTTGAGAACCAGGTGTGTGGTACTGCTGTATATGCGTGTTTTGTGCTATATTAAGTACTTTAAGTGGAGGGTTTTTGGCATTATTGATTGAAAATGTAATGATACACTGACGTAATTGAATTACGTATGATTTCCTTCATATTGTACTTTGTTTCTGTCTGTTAAAATGTTGCTTGAGGTAGAATGCAACGTTTTGGATGGATATGACACACACCACTGTTTTGTTTATGATCGCTTGTTATTCTAAGCACATTTTCTTGTGGTTTCGAGCGTTCGAGATCAGAAGTGCCGCTCGTTAGAACCGAATTAAGTCCTGCGTTATGTCATTTGAAATATATCAACCGATTCTTTCATCGTGAATATCCCAGAAAACTCCTTCATTTTTCAGTTAATAATATTAACTTCAGTAAAGGATACTTTTAACTAATATTAAGCAATTAATATCATGACCCACAACACATTAGTCGCTTGTCAATATCCAGTAAACTGTGATTAAGAAAAGGATGCCAACAACGTTCTTATAAAATGTTAGAAGAGATGTGATTTTGAGTCGTATTTGGTAGCGGGAAGAGTCAAGCGAATGGAGTACTATGTGCAACTAATCATGTTGTTCCAAAGAGTATGATGACTTAAAAACCATTCAGGTTTTGGATGGAGGTTCAGCACTTATGAAAAAGTTAATGTATAAATACAAAATGAACGTACAATTTGCCTTCACTTTTTAAAGTGTATTGTTTTCTGTTTTTCCTTTCGCGGCTCCACGTTTGGTGCTATAATGCACTTATCTGCTACTTGAATTTTTCAATTACCTCTGACCACGGCCGCAATCAATGCTATTCTCAGCCTAATATCATCAGCCATCTACAAATTTACTCTCTAGTAATCCAAGATCCGAAGTTACAGTTCTTTTTAAAATGTTTTCCTACCTTCGCTTACAATCCCCGAAAGAGTTAGTTTTCGTACTTAATCGGCGCACTTACTTTTCCTTTATCGTATAGTAACACATTTGTTTAACACTAGCTCAGTGTGTACCTTTAAACTTCCGATCTATTTGGAAGCTTGACATACGAAGATTGCACTTCTATTCGTTGAAGAGAGGCACTGGCGATAGGCTTGCTAGCACGAGAGAAATCACCTTGCAAACAACTTGTTTTTCTTTCCTTTCACCCGCGCAAGGTCCAAAAAGAATTACCCGGGAAATCGCTCGAAACCATAGATAAGTATTATTTCCTTCGCCTATCTGTAAACTAATGCGTGATTCAAAAAAACGTATTTGTTCCCATTTTATTTCTAGTTTTTTTCGTGAGTCACGGGCGTAGATTTGCTTTTGTTTCCAGTAATTTCAAATTAGGCCGCGTTTACACGATGCGAGTTGACTGGAAGGTGTAAAATTATTTGTCCGTATTCTTCTCCTTTACTTACTTACGATATGGCATCTCGTCTGTCACGGAACGCCACGTATAATCTTTGTACTTTTTACTAACCTTCTTGTTAGTAAAAGGTGCCAATACTTCTCTTTTATTCCACCAAAAGAATAAAAATAACCATCAAAACATCCACTTGGCTTTTTTATTATAATTTACATTAATAATTGCATCCTTCTGTGTACAGATACAACTCGCAGTTATTTTCTAAGCGTACCTCTCTGCATACTACTACTCATCTCTTCTCCTTGCCCAAAGATCTTCCTCCTCCTGTACTGTCCAGAGATTTTCATGTACTTTTCATCTGGTAATAACGCTGCTTGGAATTCTTTGATACAATACTTAAGACATAATAATAACCCGATATAAAACACTTCCCATTGAAATAATATAAAACAAACATTAATTATTAATTATTTAAAACTAAGAGGCTGTGTATTCTTACAAAGACCAGACCATCGGTGGTGGGGGTAAAAGAGTGGACTAGCATGCCAGTAATAACTACAAGACAGTGCACTGTCAGACAGTTCTCTAGTCCTACACTCTGATCTTGAAAAGTACGTCCACATTACAAGAAGGAATTCACATCGTAGCTAATTTGTTATTTATAATGTTGAATGATATGAATAATAACAAAATAGGACGTAGAAAATGGTTAAAAGATTGTATATAAAAAAGAAACGCATTAAATGTCTCAGCGCATTTGTTTGAATAAAGATGCAAGTGAGAAAGTAGAGTTCCGCCATTTAAAACTAAGTGTATCTCATTTTGAAGAGCTGCTGTGAAATATTTTTGCCGATACATAAAAAAACGACACCGTTATGAAGCAATTTTTTGATAGCAGAGATTCCAAATAATTTCCTCACTTCCATGCAGTTCTATAGGAATTGAGACAAGGCCTTTTAGAGGAAACATCGCGGCATTCGCCTGGAGTGATCTGAGGAAACCATGGAAAACCCAAATTTGCGTTTCCGGTCTTGTAACTGTTGACACGAGGAGAGTGACTATCCAGAACTGCGCGCGCACCCTAGACAGTACACTCGATCCAGCCAACTAGCACCGTGTAAACGTTGCCTTACTTTTTGAATATTCTGTTAATCCAGCCCTGATAATTTTCTTGAATCCTGTTCACGTAGCTCAAGTTTTGCTAAAATGAGCGGTGATGACGGAAAATCATTGGGAACCGAAATCGGGACGGGGATTCGAACGCGCGTCCTCCCGTTTGCGAGTCCCGAGCGCTCTGCTCAGCGTCAGTTGGAATCCATCGCGTCAGACCTGTCAATATGAGAGTGATTAGGGACTGGAACTTCCTGCTAGCGGGCGTGAGTCAGTAGTAACGGGGCCCAAGGTTGGCGGCCCACACTCGTCGAGTCTAGCAGAACCGACAGAGCGCGCGCCCAACTCTCACCAGACTTGTTTTCATTCGTAATCCCCGTCCGGGCATCCAGTGTTGCGTTTTCCACGGTTTCCTCAAATCACTCCAAGCGAATGCCGGGATGCTTCTTTTAAAAGGTCATGGCCGCAATACTTTCCGTTCCTTGCCCCCCAGTCCTTTCCCGCCTCTAATGACCTCGACGTCGATGAGGCGTAAAGCCATAAGTAAAAAAAAAAGCTTTGATTCGTATTTCTATTATCCCACAGTAATGTGTTTAACAATAGCTCTTCTCTACCCTCACTCTTCCGATCTGATTGGAAGATTGCATTCTTATTCGATGAAGAGATGCTCGCTCGCGCGAGAGACCGATGTTGCTGTCTTAATTAGAGCTCTATTTATAAGCGTACTTTTCTTTTGCATCACGAATTACACTACAAGCGTAATATGTCTAGTGACATGAACTTAACCAAGAGCTTAAGAAAAAGAAAGAATGTTCTCCGAGGAATAACCTGGACCCAAATGTATTCTAGCAATATATACAGGGTGTACAGCAGTTATAGGATAATCCTGCAACCACAGATAGACAACATCATTTCCTTCCTGCTACATAACAAAATTTTATTTTAGTAAAAGTCTCAGCATTTTCGAGATATTGATTTTTTAATATTTTTTCGAAACATTTGTTTTTCTTCAGTTTATTCCATGCCATTTCCACAAATTAAGACTTTCTGAACACTATTTTTTAAAAAGTATTTTAGTCATCTAAAACAATATTTCTTTGTTTGAAGTTAAAAAAACCTTGACAATAACGAAGCAATTTTTTAATTCATTGGTACGAACCGCTTAGTACTTTTTTTTTTTTTACACTACATGCTGTCAAAGTCAGCCTTGTGAATAAATTTGTATACACATTTTACATAAGATTTTTAAATTTTTTTTAAAAATATTTTAAGAGAAAAAAAGAACATTGTTTTACACGACTCAAACATCTTTGAGAAAATTAAAAAAACAGGTTCAAAAAGTCTTAATATGTAGAAATGGCATGGAGTAAAATGAAAAAAGTTGTATGTTTCGAAAAAATATTAAATATCTCGAAAATGGTGAGACTTTTACTGGAATAAAGTTTTGCCACATAGTAGGACATGATGTGACCTATCTGCGTTGCAGGATTATCCTTCATTCCTGGAGACCGCCTGACAACGAATTAAGAAGTATGCGAAGATTTCGAACACAATGAAGGGAGAAATTGCTTCTTTGCAAATTTGCAAACAACTGGTCCACAACAATGGTTAGAAGTCCCGTAAGTGAAATATGAAGATGAGAGAAATAACAAAAAAAATAGCGTTTGAAACGAAAATCATGACAAACCACGAAGAAGAAAGTGCATAGTTGCAAGAAGAACGAGGACGAGTGTGCTTAGGAGAGAAGTAGTAGTGACGGCTTCAAGGATAAATGAATTAAATACGAAACAGTTCGAAAAGATCACAGATTTAAGGGTTTTTTTTAGGTATACTTTTATATGATAGTTAAATTTTTAATTTTCTATTTATTTCTTGTGTAAACATATGCCCTATTCCCTTTCTCTATTTCATTTTATACCTCATTCTTTTCTTTCATAAGCAAGTTAAGTTCGTGTATATACGATTGTACCCTAGAATATTGGATACGGAACAACTATTAGACATTCTGTTTATGGTTAATAGATTTTCGGGGTGTGCCGCACTGTTTATTTCATAAAGTGAGGTGTAGTCAGAGGTACTGTTTATGTTAACATAGCAATGTGCGCCAAGCATTGCAGAGGAAAAGGCCGCTTTCTTCGTTGATGCAGTTGGTATTGTTTATGACTTCTGCTGCCTCTTTCACACGTCGGGGCCACCACTGATCTTCTCTCCACAGTAGCCTCGTGTCTTGACATTTTATTTCGTGCCCGGTGTTAACGGGATGGCGAACTACGGCGGGTTTGTCGCTGTTGTATTTATAGTGTCGGATATGTTCTTTAAGTCTCTCCGCCACTGTGCGACCTGTCTCTCCGATGTAAACACCGCCACAGCTGCAGGGGATTTCATAAACACCTGTAACCTCGTGTGGATGTATTCTGTCTTTTACCCTGGTTAATGACTGGTGACGTATGCAGTGAGACTTGTATACTATTCGCACCTCCACCCGTTCGTGGAGCAGAGACTTAAGGAACACATCTGGCACTATAAATACAACAACAGCGACAAACCCGCCGTAGTTCGCCATGCTGTCGACACCAGGCATGTAATAAAATTTCAAGACACGAGGCTGCTGTGGAGAGAAGACCAGTGGTGGCCTCGACGTGTGAAAGAGGCAGCAGAAATCTTAAGGAATTCAAACAACACCAACGAAGAAAGCGGCCTCTTACTCTGCGATGCTTGGTGCGTGTTGCTATGTCAACATAAACAGTATCTCTGACGAAGGCCGAAAGCTCAGGTAATGAAATAAACAACGCGGCATACCACGAACAGCTATTAATCATTCTGTCTCTTATTAATGCGTACGCTGTGAGTATATTTAAGAGTACTGCGCCTTCTGAGAAAGAAACGAAACGATCAAAAATCTGATTCCCAGCTCCGCTAGCTTCATCAAGTGAAGGATACCTCACCACGCAACGCGTGTAGTCTGTCTGCGTGATGACGCATTCGATCGAAGGTACTCACTAGGGACACCTTTGGCCTCGAACGCTCGAAACCGTGCGAAAACATATTTAGAATAACAAATGATCATAATCAAAATAGTGGTACGTGTTGTTTCCGTGCAGAACTCCAGTGTCTAGAACTCCGCGGTCATGGAACAAACAATAAGGCCTATTGTTGTGTGATTCCTGGTCAGGTCAACAGATCGTAGCCTTCTAGATGCAACTTTTCCACGCAGAGGTGTTATGCTGAAGAAATTGCCACCGAAAACAACAAAATCTTGCCAACCCCTTGATGTTTATTTCTTTCGGCAATATATATATATTTATTTAACCCCGCCAACCTGGGCCCAGAATTGGGAAGCCAGGCTCTGCCTGTCACAAGCCAGGACTAAGGGGGAGTGATAGAGGAGTAACACCTCTTTAAAAAACCTTGGCCCAGCTGGCCCGGCTGGCAGCACCTTGTAAGGGCTCCTTAAAGACCTCAACGAATCACTTGGCGGAGAAGTAGTACTTCTGTACGGCAAGGGATGCGGAAGAGGCAGCCCAGCACTCAGGGATTAATATGAGTGCATTCATCGTAGCGTCTGTCTCAAGTTGAGCGGCTACACCCAGCGTCTGACCCAAAGTGGGCGGCTGTTCAAGAAATCGCCAATCCGTTCTGAAGCAAGCGTGGCGATTATGCTTCACCCCTTTAAGCAACTATGATGAGCGGCATTATTTGAAAACAATCCGGAGGTAAAACAGCCCCCCATTCGGTTCTCCGGGAGGGGGCTACATTAATGTCAGCAGTCAAAGTCATCAATAGAAAAACAGCAAATAATTCATATATGCACTTACAACTGCAGGTCTCTTAAAGGAGAATCCCGACTTACAGAGTTGGAAGACGAGCTCCAAAAAATCAAATGGAGTATAGTGGGCCTCAGTGAGGTTAGACGTCCAGAGGAAGAATGTATCGAACTTAAATCAGACCACATCTTGTACCATTACGGAAACTCCTTGGGAAAGCTAAATGGAGTGGGCTTCCTGATAAACCGTAGTGTGAAAAATAAGGTTAAACTAATAGAAGGTATTTCAGATCGAGCAGCAAGAATAGTGTTACAACTATCAAATCGCTACAAAATACAAATACTGCAGGTATATGCTCCAACATCCTCGCACTCAGACGATGAAGTAGAGTCTTTCTACGAAGATGTCACGACACTGCATGACAGAGGCAAAGACTGCCATTTGCAGATTATCATGGGAGACTTCAATGCTATTGTAGGCACCAGGAAACAAGGAGACACTGTGGTCGATAAGTTCGAATACAAACTAGGAATGACAGAGGGGAACGACTTGTGCAGTTTGCAGAGCACACAAAAAATGCACGTCATGAACACATTTTTTAAAAAACATCAAAGTCGAAAGTGGACATGGAGAAGTCCAGATCATAAAACTAAAAATGAAATAGACTACATTCTGTCCAAGAGCCAACATTTTGTTCAAGACGTCACTGTTCTAAATCAATTCAACACCGGAAGTGATCACAGGCTGGTCCGAGCGAAACTTAGTATCTGCATAAAACAGGAAAGGCGAAGCTAATAAAAGGAACCAATAAAACATCATTAAATATAATCAATCTCACTGAAAAGAAAGACATGTTCCAACGCACTCTATCGGAAAAACTAGCTACCACCGCCAATGGAAATTTAGCTTCAACTATTAACACATTAGCCATAGAAATTGCAGGAACTGTTAAAACCACCAAATTAAGTAAAATTAGCAATAATACAAAAACTCTCCTGAATAAACGGAGGAATATGAAAGTAAACCTGAAAAAAACCTAATTGAATATGCTGAACTGTGCAAGACCATTAGAAAAGAAATAACAGCTGACATCAAGAAATATAACGAAAACCTGGTCAGATCAGTTATAGAGAACAAGAAAGGCTATAAGAAAGCAAAACAAAGATTAATGATAGGAAAGAAACAAATAATAGCTTTAGATGATGATAATGAGCGTATTACAGACAAAACGGCAGTATTGGTTCATATCAGGAACTTCTATCAGTCCTTATACAGCAAGCAAGATGAAAATCCTTTAATGACATCATGCCCAGACTCACCAATTCCTGAAGTCCTCCCATATGAAGTTAGAAGGGCAGTGAACGAAATGAAAAAAGGATCAGCTAGTGGTTATGACGGCCTGTCTATTGACGTATTCCAATTGACTGGAGAAGAAACTTACAGACACCTAGCTAAGGTGTTTTCACAATGCCTCGAAGAGAGAAATATCCCATCCAGCTGGAACAAAGCAATGATTGTGTTGCTATACAAAAAGGGCAGTCGTTACAATATTAAAAACTACCGCCCCATCAGCCTTCTTCCTGTCATATACAAAGTGTTTACAAAGGACATCAATAACCGCATCAGTTCCACCTTGGACACAGCGCAACCAATTGAACAGGCTGGTTTTAGGTCAGGATTCAGCACAGTAGATCACATCCAAGTCATCAACGAAGTAATAAGTCGAGCAAATGAATACCAGATGCCCCTCTGTTTGGCCTTTATCGATTTTGAAAAAGCTTTTGATTCAGTCCATCACTCTGCAATCATGCAAGCCCTTTTAGAACAAGGAGTGAATCCCGGCTATATTGACTTACTGTACAACATCTACACCACTTCCACTGCTTTTGTCAACATCGCTGAAGTCACCAAAGAGTTCCCAGTAGAAAGAGGGGTAAAACAAGGAGACTCTATATCCCCCAAGCTATTCACATCAGTCCTAGAGTTGGCAATGTCAAAAATCCAATGGCAAAACCGAGGTTTGAGAATAAATGGAAGAAATCTCAACAACTTAAGATTCGCTGATGATATAGTTTTACTCTCAAACAGTCTGGAAGAGCTCAAAGAACTGATAAATGAACTAGAGACAGCGTGCAGTGAAGTGGGCCATAAAATAAATATATCAAAAAGCAAAATCATGCAAAACAAATGGGCAGAAAAAGATAAAGACAAGGCGGACATGAAAGATTCTGGTATTGAGTTCGTAGATCAGTACATCTATCTTGGCCAACTGATCAATATGAATGGTGACTCAAAGCCTGAGATCTACAGACGGATAAAGCTGGGCTGGAGAGCATATGGAAGAAATTCCATAGTTTTTAAATCGAACATGCCAATACATCTTAAAAAACAGGTATTTGAACAATGTGTATTACCGGTCCTCACATATGCCTGCCAGACTTGCCCTAAATAGTCACACGAAGCAAAAACTGAGAACTGCCCAGCGAAGTATGGAAAGAGCAATGCTAGGGTTTACAAGAAGAGACAGGAAAAGGGCTGTGCACATCCGTTCAATAACTAAAGTAACAGACATCTTAAAAAGAGTCATGACCCAAAAATGGCAATGGGCCGGTCATGTTGCTCGCAAAAGAGATGACAGATGGACTACGGTAGTGCTGGACTGGATACCGAGAAACCTGAAAAGAGCAAGAGGAAGACCCCCGGATCGCTGGGATAAGGATATACGTCGAGTTGCAGGCGTGAACTGGAAGAGGGCGGCTCAGGATCGATCGGCCTGGAAAGAACTACAGCAACACTATGTAGAATTAAATTCTAATATATAGCTCATTAGGCTTAAAGAGGCTACATCCTGAAAAAAGGATCGATATAGCTGCAATAATAATAAAATATATATATTTATTTAAGTGCTTAACGTCTCTTAACAGCGAGCTCTTTAGAGGCGTGAAAGGAATGGGAAGGAATTCGGCCATGACCTTTTGAAGGAAGCAACCCCGAATTTGCCTGGAGTGATTTGGCAAAACCATGGAAAACCCAAATCTAGATGCCCGGACGGGGATTCGAACCGCCTCCCTCCCGAATGAGAGGCGAGAACGCTAGCCGTTACACCACCACGCTCGGTTCGGCAATATAATCTCTATATCACAAGAATTACTGATTTTGTTAGATTACAATGTGCCAAACCACAATTGAAGATACATG
The DNA here is from genome assembly GCA_031002005.1 of Vandiemenella viatica. Lineage (NCBI taxonomy): Eukaryota > Metazoa > Arthropoda > Insecta > Orthoptera > Morabidae > Vandiemenella > Vandiemenella viatica. The sequence goes on from JARYHS010012519.1 coordinate 6,789,262, forward strand.
ATCGTTATTTCATCATGAAACTTCACTATGTGATTTACAATAAATTTGCTGCACCTTCGTATATGCCTATGTTGCAATATGCTTGGCGAAAGCCAGATTATGACATTGACATACCAACATTAAAAGTGTAATTAATGTGTCTTTTGATATTGGACTGCGTGAATGCGAAAGTGATTCGGAATGTGATAACGTGGCTTTAGTGAGGTGTGCACATTGTTCTCTTCCACTTTGTTTCAACGACTTCATCGAAATCCCGCATCTGCACTTTGAGGACTAATATAAGCACTATGAGGTGTGAGGTACTGCCGTATATGAGTGTTTTGCGCTATATTAAGTACTTTAAGCAGAGAGTTTTTGGCATTATTGATTGAAAATGTAATGATACACTGACGTCATTGAATTACATATGATTTCCTTTATGTGGTATTTTGTTTCTGTCTGTTAAAATGTTTCTTCAGGTAGAATGCAACATTTGCATGGAAATGACACACACTACTGTTTTGTTTATGATCGCTTGTTATTATAAACATGTTTTCGTGCGGTTCCGAGCGTTCGAGGTCCATGGTGTCTCTTGTCAGTGCATTTCCGATTTGCAGATTGCGCGTGTGTCAGTTAAACAGCCATATGATGAGGCGATGTATTCGAACAAAAGCGACTTGTCTGAAAACAAAGAGCTGGAGACAGAGGCCGTGCAGGCGTGGGCGCTGAATGCCGCCTGAGACGGCGTAGGCGGCCGCCAACGCGGCGGGACCGGCTCGCCTTCACTGCGCGGCGATCGCGTGCGAGAGGACGCAAAGGGCGATACCACTCGTGAGCCTAGCACTCGACTTAATACCCGCTCCGATTGTATCCACAGTTACTGTTCCTCAACATTAGCGAAACTCTCCCCTCCTTGTAATTGATACCCCTCACCCAAACCACAACTAGCTTCACTGAAAATTGTAACTGATACACTGCCCGCTGATTTTGAAATCGACACTTCCACCTTGCGTAATCGGTTGAAATCGATATCTCGCGCAGGTAACCGGTTGTAATCAATGTCCTCGCGCAGTTAACCGGTTGTAATCGATACGCCCACGTGGTGTTTGAGCGCGGTCTCCCAACCGTCGGGCGTTAGTCTGCAGTCATGACCCGTCAAGTAATGTTGTTCTCGTCAGTGTATCAACTGAAAGCTGGTGTTTCGAAACGTTTGACGATAGGTTTAGTTTCTAAGCACGCCTTTGAACCTATTGTACTGCTAGAAATGGTGGGACACAACAAAGTTATACTAACGTGTAAGGAATGGAACGTACTGGTCCAAGTATTGGACCTAGTGTCCGAATTTTTTAACGCCTGCAGTTTCCAGACCGACGTACTAGCACACCAGCTTTTGCGGAATAGTGGCCGGAGTGGAAAAGATATGTTTGTACGAGGGTGAGTCAAATGAAAACCTTAAATATTTTATTAAATATTATTTATTGTTCAGAAGTGGTACAAAGCTGTATCACTTTTCAACAAAATCTCCCCCACGCTCAATGCAAGTCCTCCAGCGCTTACAAAGTGCATAAATTCCTTTAGAAAAAAATTCTTTTGGTAGTCCGCGCAACCACTTATGTTCCGCGTGGCGTACCTCTTCATCAGAACGAAACTTCTTTCCTACAATTGCTTCTTTGAATGGTCCAAACATATGGAAATCACTTGGGGCAAGGTCTGGTGAGTATGGTGGATGAGGAAGACACTCAAAATGCAGGTCTGTGATTGTTGCAACAGTAACGATTCTTGCAAGGAAGCCATCACCTTATTGTTCAAAGCACCGAAGAAGTTCTTCACAAGCATCAACACGTCTTTCTCTCATTTCAGGAGTCAGCTGCCGTGGCACCCATCTTGCAGACACTTTGTGAAACTGGAGCACATCATGCACAATGTGGTGTGCTGAACCATGACTAATCTTTAAACATGCTGCAATGTCATTCAGTGTCACTCGCGGTTTTCCATCACTATGGCTTCAACTGCAGCAATGTTCTGTGGAGTCACAACTCGTTGTGCCTGACCTGGACGAGGAGCATCTTCCACTGAAGTCACACCATTTGCGAACTTTCTACTCCATTTGTAGACTTGCTGCTGTGACAAACATGCATCACCGTACTGAACCTTCATTCTTCGATGAATTTCAATAGGTTTCACACCTTCACTACTCAAAAACCGAATAATAGATCGCTGTTCGTCCCGGGTGCAAGTCTCAAGTGGGGCAGCCATCTTTATACTGATACTGCTACGGTATTTATGCATCTGCACTATGCTGCCACCTACAGGCCATTCTGCACGCTGCTTGTAGCACGCTTACCAACTTACAGGATAACGGCGCGAAATTTCGATTTTTTATTACAAATTTAAGGTTTTCATTTGACTCACCCTCGTACGTTAATACCGATCCTGCCAGCGGCATCTTCTTCGGAGAATTGACATGGCGAAACCCCATGGAAGCGCATCAAGAGGTTGTAGTGGGACACAAGTTGCAAAATGCTACAAGGTGTTTGTGGACACTATAGCCAGTAAAGTGCTACGTCAATATTGTACAGTTCAAAAACTATTTGATGTGTATATTAATGATGTTTATATGACTCAGGTAACTTATGGATCATCATTGACTATACGCTACTTGAGCTTATAAAAATTCACCAGTATTGCTAGATTTTAATAATATAGTAATCAAGAATTATGATGTTTGTGGACATTGTTCGTAGTAGAGTGCTACGTGACTATTGTATGGCTATAGTATAAAAATCGGTGTATATAGGTATATATTACTGACTTACGGTTCATCATTGTATTATGCGCTACTAAGACATTAACTCAAATTTAGTAGTATTGTTTGATGTTAATATGTAAATTCGAACGTTTGTATGTGAAAAGCACAAATAAAGATACACTTTGTTTGATTTGATTTATTATTCATTTAATCCATCATTAATCAATTAAAAGTACATTATCAACAGCACATATAACATTACAAAATCAGTGCCCTTTACACGGTTTTATGAAATTATTTTTCTTGATTTCTTGTGGTGGCGGGCATCATATATCTTCTACATTGCAGCAGACTTTCTTCCGAATAACCTTCTGGAACCGCGCCTTTTCGAGTCCTTTAAAGTAAATAATTACATCATCTCCATTGCCGACTGCGTGTAGAATAGTACATAACTTATTGAACGCTACACCATCAGTGTTCCAGGGTGTTCCTTGGCATTTATGCGTCGGCCCCATGACTGTTGGTTCGTTACCTCCGCGTGATGGTGAGGTTGCAGAGGTGCATGGATGTGTAGCGATAATGTTGGATCATATTACACATATGGCAACTTTTTAAAAAATAAATACACCATCTCTCATCTTGTATACCTGTGGTCGTAAAGTGGAGATGAATGGCGCTATCCTGTTTTATGTCAGCTTACGCACAATTGTTAGAGATATGTATACAACAACACGAAAGTGCGGGATTACGCAGTATGCAGACCAGTAGGCAGGAAAATTCCCACAGCTATCAAACTCCATACGAGTATCTACAGGCCTAGTCTTAATTACTCATTTTGTTGTGAACAGTCAATTCCGGCGAGAGGTGAAATACCGATATGGTCTTCACGGTTTAGTAGCGCGCAGCATGGTCTCGTTCATAGTATAACTGTTGCAAACTTGCATACATGTCGTACAGCATTGTGGTTCAGTTTTTGTTAAAGTATAAATTCATGTTCCCGTCGGGGACGCCACATCATTTAGGATCACTTCGACGTTAGTAAGATTGCAGTGATCAAATACGGTGGCACTTAAATCCGCATTGCGTTTCCTGTTTGTTTCTAATCATAGAACCACGAACCTCGGTTTCTCCAGTTGCGTTGATGTTTTAAAAGGCCAAATCTGAATCATACTTACAGGAAGCAATAGATACTCCAACAGAACCCAACTTGTTAAATTTATGCGAAGTGTCTTCTCGCTGTCTACAGTCTTAAGCAAAGTTAGTTAATCTCTTTCACCTACTTGCAAATGAGGCATCACCCATGCGAGTTTATTGATGGCAAATTTACTCTATTGACAATATGGTTTGACCTGTACAGATGAATTCATATCGTCCCTAGCACGAATCAGTACTAGTTATTCTTTTCACATTTACAAGTATACTCTTAAAGTCTTAGAAAAAATCCAAGACAATACTCATCAGTATACAAGTAACCATTTCCAAGATCACGTTGGCCCAATCCTACGTCGTTCAACATGTAAATTTGTTGAGAATCAGCAGAAACAAGAGTCTTATTGTGCTTGTGATACAGACGTTTCTGTTTCGGTCAATTGCAGCTCCACCTAAGTTCTAATATAATTTCCTCAAACATAAACGCGAACGCATTGGGTGTGACAGTTGAATTTGCACCTCCTGAGCCGTCTGATTTGATGAATCTTCCTTCACTATGGAAATAACTTTCGCACGGCAGTGTATATGTATCTTGGTTCTGAATATGTATCCGAATCTCATCATTGTTATTAAATGTGGTTGATGACTCAGAAAACTGATTGCGCGTCACGGACTTGTCAAATTCCGCACTGGAAGTTACGTCAAGCATCTCATCAATTTGTTAGCGGTATAGCCCAACGTCTGTAGGTAGAGCACGTTAGCGGGTGTTAACCGTTTCACTGTTGGCTCACGACTGAATTTTCCGATTAGTATTATTCTTTATATGCAGTCTAAGAACATTGATTTCTCCTGTAAAATCCACTAAATTACCTTCCTAACTTACCTCTAATATTAATGTTGCAGAGCGTTTTCACCGTGATGGGGAGTTAGAGGCCATTAGCAGATAGTTCTAAAATCTTGTGCCCTGGTGGGACTGTTGGGGAATACTCGTGTAGTGTATGTGACAGCTTATCGTTTTTTGTTTTTTTATATCATTTTGTAGTTTGCAAGTATGTATTGGATCACTCAATGTATTACAGATTCTCCATGAAATAGACGACACAAGACAGACACAACACTTAATTTAAACCATTCATGCCCTAGGCCATTTTATCGTTGACGTAATTTCCTGTACATATGATGCACTCTATACATATCGCATTAACTTTGCATATCTCCACAGTGTAATGTAAAGTAAGGCCGGCCTCGGTAGCGCAGGGGCTATAGTGCTAGCTCCGCGTGCCGAAGGTCGCCGGTTCGAGTCCGGCCGCGGGCATGGGTGTTTAGGTGTTGTGTGTCTTAATGTCGTGTCCGTCCTGTCGCGTCCATACTTAGAAGATAAAATACACTCGAAACACTGATTCACAGTGAGCTGGCTGTATGGTCTTAGTTGCCGAATGCCATTAAAAAAAATTAAATTTAAGAAATCACGGCTTTAAGTCACAATTTGAAAATCCAAGCAGTAATCTAATTGAGTTTCGTTTAGTGAAGTCTATTTCCACCAGAGTTTGTATCTTGCACTTTAGTGAACTGTTATTTGCTCTAATAACCAGGATTTTTTTTTTACTTATGGTTTTATGGCTCGTCAACTTCGAGGTCATTAGAGGTGGGATGGGACTTGGGACATGGAACGGGAAGGAATTCAGCCATGGCCTTTTTGAAGGAATCATCCCGGCATTCACTGTAGTGATTTGGGGAAACCATGGGAAATCGAAATCTGGGTGCCTGGACGGTCGTCCTCCCGAATGCGAGGTCTGAGCCCATTAATCAGATTCTCGTTATTAGTGTGTCGAAACAAATTACTTGGCAAGTCATCAGTATCTTTTGATATTGTGGGTATATCAACCATCTTATTCTTCTAGTAATGAAATTTACAATTTGACTCGTTAATGATAGGAATCGAATAGTAACTCTCTGACTCTACTAACTCGACTGCGTACACGCCTTGGTTGAAATCTTTACGTGGAAAGTAATCACAGCCGGGAACCTAACTATCGCAGGACAAGCAGACTGTCACAGACATGTATGTTACCTCAACTAAGGTTCGTGCAAGACTGATATTCTTTTTCATGCAGGAACTTAAAACACAAGTGTCCGCATTTCTGATGTCGTTGCACATTGCACAGGATTCTGTTGCCTGGGAAGTGCCGCTGAGATTCAAACGGTGGAGATAAGTCACCAAAACTGTCGAAATGTCTCACAACACCGTCTTTGTATTTATAATCGTTAAGTAAATGAATTTCAGGATTTCTTAATTTCACTTTATTTATGGTAAACACATCAGTTGACTAGTTAGGCAAGTCGCGTTTCTCAAACGTTTCTTTAAATCTGCTTATTCTGAACTTAGAATTTTGCAGGAGTAGTAATCTTATAATGGCTGGGGACTGTTGAAGGTAGTGAGTCGTCTTCACTTGTTCGGACCACGTGGCTGGCCCATCACAGCTGTGTTTTACAGGCATGGATTCTATGCTAGAGGCCTGGGCTTCTTCGAGGACACTGGTATCGGTGGGTCTATGCCGCCAAGTTAATTGAAGGATTCTTCTCAGGACTCTTTAATGTTGTAGCGTCTTAAGATGTTCTCTGTAGCATGTCCAACATTCAGATGCGTAAAGTAAGGAGGGAATAGTAACAGGATTGTACTCAAGGCTCTTAGTTTGAGCCGTTACGTCTTGATTGTGTAAGACTCTTGATCTTAGCCTGTCAAAGGATTCCCCAGCACATTTGCTTCTGCATCAGTGTTTGCAGTGGATGAGTGGGTCCTGCCAAGGTAGGCCGCGTTACCAAGCCGGGAGTTGTTAGGGCGCTAAACACCTCACCCCTAAGCCCCAATAACAACAACCAAGATAGGGGAAGGTGTTTACAACTTGTAGGCTTACCCCGTCGATGGTGATATTGGTCTTCCTTTGGCGTGTAGATAGCCATAAGATATACAAATTTCGCTGAGAAAATTTTAGAATAAAAATTTATGGAATTTTATGATTGATGAAGATACAATTCGCAGAAAGCCGATTGGAAATTATTAATTCCGATAAAAAATTATGGGCTTTCCCACCTTCGTCACTCGATAGTCTTTTAAAATCTGGATTCCGCTCGCGATATCACAGCCCAGGGGTGTCCATTAATTACGTGAGGTGTTTTCCCCTGAATTCCGGAACCCACCCCACACCCTCTGGTGAGATCTGGTTGGACAACCCTTAGGATGACGTGAGATTTTGATGGAGGCCACTCCCACTCCTGCTGATCGACCTCATAGTGTTTTGAGACTTTTTTATAGCTCTCCTGCTACCGGGGGTGGTTATACCCTCCACAAAGTCGGTATCCGCGCCGTCTCCAGACCTCATACTCCCCCCACTCCTCCTTTTTACAGTCGACTTCCGCGAAGTTTGTGCACTTTTTTTTTAATACTCTCTATTGTCCGTCAAGAATTTCAAGATCTGATGTGAGATTTCCGTCGCACCCCCCTCCTCCTGCCCCCTTAGTGAGATGCGGTTAGTTTTCGCCGAAACCCCCCCTCCCCCTATTTCACCTCACGTAATTAATGTACCCCCCTTACCGCGCGCTCCATAACGCGTTAACAAAAACTTCCCGGGAAACTGAAGCCAGGCGGTTTTCGTAAGGTGTTTGGTGTTGTTGGTTGTTACTTTGTGTTTGTGTTGTAGATGCACTCTGCGCCGGGTCGGAGTTACGTGCGGACACCGCGTCTGATTGGCCGCCATCTGCATACTGGATACGCACCTGGAGCGCCTGGAATGCTGGAGCGCGGCTGCCGTGCATGTTAAGCGCCCGCCCCTCCTCCCAGCCTACCTCCACGTACTCCAGTCCACTCGTCTGCCATTCATCTTCTCTGCCCGCGACTCCTGTTCTATCACAGGTTGCTCCCTCGTTCACTGTTTCTCACTGAATCCACCAATCTTACTCCGAATGTGTATGTGAACCTCTTTTCCTCAACCCTAGCGTCAATTATCTCTCTTTAATTCTCCTCCTCCTCCATCATGTTTAGCATATCATCTACAGAGTCACATCTTCATTTCTCTTCCTACATCACCACGTCTGTCTCATCGACCTTCCCATATTGTTGGCTCGCGTGCTACAGCTAGAAAAACTTAAAGAAAATCGAGATAGAATACGCCCTCTATTTTGAATTTACGTTTGGTTTACGGAATATTTAAAGGTCCTACTTGTTGCACCGGTTGGGGCATCATCTACCGTTTTCGGTCGGCATCTTAACATTTCAATGATTACATTGGCCGTGGAATCTTATTGCTATTTTGGCGGTCTCGTGGCTCAGTGCTTAAGGCGTCTGACTACAGATCGAAAGGTCTCCGGTTCGAATCCTTCTCTCGGCGGGGATTTTCATAGGCCCTTAACCCCACCTTCACCTCTGGCACAGCTCGCTGTGTAATGTGAAGTACACCAGAACGCTTCCGTGGTTCTGATTCCACGTTGAACTGTAGGTCCTCTGTACCCGGTAGGATTGCCGGGTGGCTACGACAGGGCCGGAATGCGCAGCCAATAGAAACTCGGTCACCAGGTCATTACGACCACACGAAATTATCGTCAGAGCCTTTGTGGAATTTCTTTGCAACTATAAGCAACTAAAAATTATATAACCTCCCTGTATGATCTTTAGACCATGATTTGTTCAACTTCATCTTTTTTCTGAACATTCATGTAAATCTGTCTCGTAGGTATTAGGGTGAGTTCAGTCTGAGAAAAGCTAATTGTATCATTAAGTTAGATGAAGTAATTCCTCATGGTTATTTGTGAGATTAAAGCTTTCATATACTAACGTAAAGACGGGAAGGATACAGTGCTGGTATGAGGGCAAATTCGATCGCCAGACAGGTGACTTTGGTTATAATGAATGTGATACGGATGATTTGTATATGTACAGTCTATGCGAATCATCAGTTCCGCTACAAAGCAACTGTATTCTGTCTTTAACAATCGCGTCACAAGCAGTGATAACACTACATTGTGTCGTCTGTTCCAGTGGTACGGTGCTGGATGTCGCGATTTGCTAGTTGCTAACTGGAAAGATACATGTGCAAATTCCGTATAACTGCTTGTAGGTTGATATATAAGCTATCTAAAGTTTAGCGTTATTAATAAAAAATTAGTGTCAACAGTTCAAATATTTGTGTCGATTCTGACTGCGTTCTATCAGGTTGAGGCAACATTAACAGCTTGGGAGGGGATCACTTGCTGAGATCTTCAACGGAGCCAATCACACGTAGGTCGCAAACTAAGATGGCGAACAGTTAAACCTTATAATTCCGTCGTCTGTGTGAGGCCTTTGCATCGTTTGCGATTAAATTTCAAAGGAATTTACATCCTATTGACAACAAAATATATCCGTGGATAAATAGTACCTCCCCTTACATACGATAGTGATGAACATGGTTTCCTTTAATTCCTTCGTGAATGGTGCTGGTAACTTCTAACAGGTATTAATTTCAGCTTTGGAATTTCTTTTTAACTGTATTTTTCGCAACACGTGAACTACCATCATGGTTAGTAATGTGTTAATCCTTCGTGTTCCTCTAATTTTCCAAAAACACGGCTTAAAAATCTAATCTGATTCAGCAGTACTGTGCATAATTAGGATTTAACAACAAAAATTGCTTTGGATACGTATGTTGTCAAGGATTTTTTAAAAATATTTGACATCATTCTGTTGTAATTACTTGGAGGTCTATGTGTGGCAGACTATAATACTACTGTGAGAGTTAAGTTCTCCCTGCCGTATGGCTGACAAAAGTTCTACTCGGGAATTCTGCCGGATAAGTTCTTCTGTCCACAACGTTCGTTTCGGCAGCAACCTCCACTGCCTTCATCAGCTGAGATGTCATAGCGAGGACACAACACCGAGTTGCTACCGAAACGTTGTGGACAGATCTTATCCGGCAGAACCCCCGAGGAGAATTCTTATAATACTATTATACATGTAGAACGAGAGTATCGGAGATAGAAACATAAATAAGTAGAGAACAAAAAAAAAAAAAAGTTAAGGTTTGAAAAATGTCGTGTCCAGTAAATATTGGGAACTGATTTCGCTTCATGTTTTTTTTTTTTTTGGTAAGTAGTGTTAGAATTCCAGAAACGTGGGTCGGAAGTCTTTCAATTATTTTGGAATTTTCAGTGACGCCTATGTAAGCGATTGGCAGAGACGAGTTAGTTAGTTGAGGTTTAGTTTTGAAGGAGTTGCAAGTTATCATCGCTGGAATATTTGTTTACATTTGTATGTAGTATCTTTGTAAAAAGTCATTTTTTTTTAATAAACAAACTTGATTCTTCTTGGACTAATTATTTACTTTATAATGAGATACCTATCAAGTCATTAGTTTATTTGTTTAAAAATGAATTTTCTCTGTACATTTCTTTAATTATTCATTTTATAGGATATAGCGTTATTCAATTAAAGACGTCTAATTGCAGGAAAAACTTCAGCATGTAAGCTAAAAGGCTGACGTAGGGCCCTCCATTAACGACGTGAGGTGTAAAGGCACATTTGGCTATCTTGTTTATAGGTATTATTACGAGAAAGTGCCTTAAGTAACGGTTTCTTTGTTGATGGAATCAGTTTACTTACATTCCCAAACGTAGGTCGTAGTTCTTAGCGAGTCGTCGTTGATTAAGAGCTGTGATGCTGGTGGGTTTTTCCGGCTACAACGTAAGATTTCATTTATTAACTACGTCACTACCGAAAAATATTGTAAAATATAGCGAAAATGTGCATCATCACTAGGTTTTAGTTAAAAATATGCAATAACCGATGAAAATGGGCTTAGTATGCAAATGCATGTGTAAACACGTCTCTAGCTATTACTATCGCTGGAATATGAAATGCAGAGATTAGACTCGAGTCCTCCGTGCTGAGGCAGGGGCGTGGCCGCAACACGCGATGCGCCCGCGAGCCTGTCACTGCCGCAGGACATTCAGACATCTCGAGAATACCAGCGACCAGGCCGACGCCACTCTGCGCAGCAATGGGCCAGCTCCCAGCGGCATGCGGCTCCTCTGATTCGTAACCACTGTGCCAAGGGTCCGCAATGCAGTAGCGGAGGCGTGCAGGGTCTGTCTGCCTGTCTCCCGAGGGACATCGACTACGAGTTTTTAAACGAATCGCTGGTACGTCAAAAAACAAAGGGAGCAAAATTTAAGGCCGCAAACGATAAAACTAAAACGTGTTTGCGAAAATTTATCTTTTTCTTTTCAACCACGTAAAGTTACATAGTTGTATGTCCCCCCCCCCTCTTATACTTTCATCCGATTTTCGCATTAATATTTGTTTCTACATTCAATATTTTTTATTTATTTCTAGTTTGCATGTGATCCTGTTCATCATTATTAACTGTATGAAACGAACTAATCTAGGTTACTGTGTCAAAAAATAATTTTTTGCTCAGATTTTTTTTTCCAAGCTTGTGTTTAGCTGTGTATTCTACTCACGTTTATTTTCAGAGCATCGCAGTTGACTGTAATGTGTTCTGCGTCTTTCCAGCTGCCACAGCGGGCCTGGGTTCAGATCCCGCGCCCGTCGCGGTGTTTGTGTAAACACGTAGCAGCGTCCCCTATCTACTCCTCATCAAGCAGACACCACACATACGAAAATACACCCACCATACACAACGTAGTTCACGTGTTTCATTAGCATGATATGGTTAGGTGAGGCTAGAGGAGGGAACATCGACTTACAACTGAGGCTGATTGAGGAATGATCTTCAGCAATAGCCGCTTAGAAGCTTTCGGCAAATTGTAAGGACAGACATAGTCAAACAGAGATGGGTCCATCCAGCTAGTCAAAGACGTTGGACCATTCACTGCTGTAAATATCAGAGACGCTTTTTCAGAAGCCTAGGAAATAGTTATGTTAATGAATGGTGAGAAAATGCAGCGTATCAGTGAAATATCTAAACCAATCGCCGATGTTTCTGTTAGAGTTGGTCCATGAGCAGAAGTCAGTTACCCGCGCGACCAGACTTATCGCTACGGGTGTCCAAATTCTTCATTCATTTACGAGTGCAATAAAATACTTCGTCCACCAACATATTTATGTCGTAATGACAGGAGAGATAAGATTAGAGAAATAAGATGCCGTACTGATGATTATCCTCCGGCTATTCGAGGTTGAAATGAGAGCACCCTCTGCCAACAACAATTTTTGTGAGTTGCAGAGTACGGGTGTAGATGTAGATTGAGCCAAGATTCTCATCTTCTTTAATTTAGTTTAATCCGATTTGTTAAAACTTAACTGCATGTCAATTAATCAAATGACTGTGGACTTTTGATGAAAAACCATTATTTCAAGAGAAAAGCAGAAGTACAGCAGAGATGAAACCCAGCCGAACGCACACCTTGGCCAAAAAGTAACAACCTGAAATACCAAGAGGAAAGCTAGAAGCCAAGACCTGCGGAGAAAATAAGAAGAAGTTCTGTAAAGCAATGAATCGAACAGCAGAAGCATGTTAATAGTTTCCAAGAGTCTGGAAACATAATAAAAACAGAACACCACAGTCGTGTTTCCCTCCCGCACGGTATGCTAAACATCTTGTACATACAGATTACTACTCACTACATTTTGCTTATATTCCCTATCAAAGGAGACTCATTCGTTATTAATCGTGCGTAGTGTCATAAGTGACGCACTGTTTGGATAATTTCTGACAATTGCGCTTTACGCAGTTTTAAAAACACAAACGGAGCACGTATCTTGCTTAAGCTAAACGACTTGTTCTCAGATACGCGTGCTATTGACACATTTTTTATTTTTTTTTAATGGCGTTTGCCGCGTTAGCCATACAGCCAGGTCAGAGTGTTTGTCTGTCTTACAATGTATATATTTCATATCAGTGTGATTATTTTCCTTAATTTGTAAGGACAACACGACATGAACATAGCCCTTTTGTTTGCTGGAATAGCTTCACATGATTTTAACGACAAAATTTTTGGTTGTTATACTCCAATTTCTTAAACTAATTTGAAATTTAAAGGGTGAATCGCGCACTTATGTTGTATTTGTCGTGAAAAGATACAATGTAAGGTAAATATTGGTAACGACGCGTGGAAAGAGATTGGCAGAAGACTTTGTTGTGTTGCAAAGGAGACTATCACCACAAGCTGCCACTCGGCTTCAGGCAGGACGGAATCGTGAAATTTTCTCTAATAGGTTAGGGAGACGGGGTCAGAAACTATGAAGGCATCAGCGACAGTCACTAAGGTGTTAAGCGCCTTCCTCTGTTGCTGAGTGCTTGTAGCCGGAGCAGATCCGATCTTCCATCTGCCCACAGTCTTCCACTGAATTCCAGTTTAGTACTATTCCAGCTGGTCACTCGGTCTTCGTCTAGACGACTTACTTTAGACGTCGGTCTTCTGTCGCTTCATCTTATCGCGCCCAAGCCGTTGTAGCCACGATTCACGATGTGTTCGGATTAGTCAATTTGTCTGCTCTAATCAGTACAGCACTGAACCATGGTACAGGATCTACTTTCAATTCGATTAATTCTCCTCACTCAGTTGTCGATGTTACAAAAACCATTGAATAGACAATAGCCGCAAATGAAGTGGCATATGGAGACTGCGTGAACGAAGACAGCTGTGGAGCCAGTTCCTGTTCTACTGTAGTCCAACACTTCAAGCTCACTAGAGGAGCTGGTGAAGGCAGCACACAGACAGACCAGCTATGGAGACTCGTTGTTTGCTAAGTAGTGTGATCCATAGCGACGGCCATCTACAACCCCGGGTTCTGCGCTGTCACTATTTTCAAACTCTCGCAGTGAAAACGTTTCAGCGTTTTGCTTTGGTCTGTGTGTTGCGATAGCAACAGTATGCCTCTCTTAGCGTGCAATCATTAACGAATAACTAGGCACTAGACATGGCAGTCAGCACGCCTCAGGACAGAGTTGTGTTTTGCGGAAGGGTGGAGGACAGGGAAACCTCCCCTCGAGGTCAGAGCGGGGAATACGCTGCTGGTGGCACACGTGACCCCAGCGCGGACAGTCTCCTGACCCCAGCGAGGTGGACAACGGCCGATCCGGTTATTTATGGCGAGTAGCGGCTATAAATATGGTAATGGTATGGAGATGTTTGCTTTCGTAATAAAGAGCGTACAGAAAAAAAGAGGAAACGGCTGTAAGCTGAAGAAAGCGCTTATCCGTGATCAGCAGCGCCTCCGACAAGCGAGCGTTGCGCAACTCTAATAAGGGCCGCGGGACGGCTCACTCGCAGAGTGGCTCAATAGCGGGCCCGTCGCGGACACGGGGTCTCAGCAGCGGCCAACGAATACATACTCATAACTAAAGGTATTCCCGGCTTTGTGGCTGCCTCCACCATTGACCGGCTGTCGTCGGACCATTGTCCAGTGCTAGTGGAGATTAACATCGGACCCTGGCAAACACTGGAAGAAACCAGGCCCAATTATTATAAAACTAATTGGAGACGCTATCAACAGCTACTTAAAGACGAATTCACTGCTGCCGCTGATACAGGCAACATCGATGAAGCTATCCAAAAATTTGAAATGGCAGTACGCAACGCCTCTACGGCCACAACACCACTAAAGACACCCAAGCACGCATCCACGCAACTTCCGCCTCAACTTCTGGCGCAAATACGTCATAAAAATCGGGTTGCGAAAGAATGGAGATTAACAAGGAACCCTCTTACAAAACGACTTCTAAACCGCCTACAGAGGGAGCTAAAGGTTTCCCTGACGGAGCATAGAAATAGGGAATGGGATGCCCGCATCTCTATGCTTAACCCGGACGATGAATCACTTTGGAACCAAACCAGGAGGTTCACCCGAAACAGGAAACGACTTACACCGCTCCACGGCGAGAGAGGACTTGTATATAGCCCTGAAGATAAGGCTAATGCTTTAGCAGACACCTTCGAAAAGAACTTCCGGCCAGCGCAAACCAACGTGAATCATCGCCATCTGAATACAGTGCGCCGTAGATTACAAGTCTTTCTCAATGCGGAAGATGAGTTTGAAATTGAGCCAATCACTGCTGAGGAAGTAGCCAACTGTGTTTCTAAACTTCCCCCTCGCAAGGCTCCGGGTCGGGACAAGGTTAACAACCTCCTCCTCCGCAAACTTCCACCTGAGGCGATAACATTTCTGACAGCGATCTTCAATAAAATTCTAAGACTGCAACAATACCCACGAAACTGGAAGCACGCAGAAGTGGTCGGTATACACAAGAGCGGTAAGGACCCACTCTTTCCTCAACACTACCGGCCTATTAGCCTCCTTCCAGCGGTCAGTAAAGTGTTTGAGAGACTGCTACTCAAAAGACTGTACACTCACATAGAAGCAAACAGTATCATCCCTAACCACCAGCTAGGATTCAGAAAAGGCCACTCCACCACTCAGCAGCTCATGAGAGTCGTCGAGAAAGCCACCAGAGCCTTTAACTTCAAGGAATACTGCGGGTTGGTTCTACTTGACATCTCCAGGGCATTTGACTCGGTATGGCACTCGGGACTCCTGCTCAAGCTCTATGAGCAGGGGTTCCCAGGACCGTATGTGAAACTTATTAGGAGCTACCTCGCCGGCCGCACATTCAGTGTCCGCGTCAACAATGCTTTCTCCACTAGAAGACGGATCCGAGCCGGTGTCCCTCAGGGGTCGGTTCTCGGACCAGTACTCTACACATTGTTCACAGCTGACGTGCCTAATAACCCTGGTGTAGACATTGCGACATACGCAGATGACACCGCATACTTCTCTCTCAGCAGAAGCAGAGCCATTGTAACACGTCGTCTCCAGGAAGTCCTGCAGAAAACTCTTGCTTGGGCTAGGAGGTGGAGAATAGAAAAAAATCCTGCTAAAACGCAAGCCATTATGCTTACACGCAGATGCGACCCAGCGCTACCGGTGATACCACATCCTATACTACACCTCAATGGCTAGGACATCCCCTGGTCTACAACTGTTCACTATCTAGGGGTCACACTGGATAGGAGACTAACGTGGCACGCCCACATAGAGGAAGTCAGAAGCCGAGCGAGTGCGAGACTACAGCAACTCATCAATTTTAATAGCCGACTACCTCCAACAATTGGAATTAAAATCTACACAACTCTCATCCGTCCAATTATGGAGTACGCATGCCCCGTATGGGCATACGCCGCAAATCACCAAATACATAAGCTACAAGTAATCCAAAATCGGGCACTGAAGAGAGCCCTACACCTACCACGTCATTTCCCGACCGATGCCTTACACGAGGCTACTGCACTGCCAATGCTCTTGGATAGATTCAGGCTGCTGGCAAAATCCTTTTACAAAAGCTCTCAGAAGTCAAGAAATCATATGGTCAAAAATATCGGCCAGTACGACATTTCAGCTGATCGACATAAAAGGCCATTGAGTTTAATAAATTAATGCACCAAAAAAATAAAGACCCACCAACTCAGAAGAACTGACCAACCTTATTAATTGGAGAAAATATACTAGGATAATAACTCCCAAAAACACTGCCAATTGAAGAAATGGCAGAGATTGGTGGCTGTGTGTGAATAGGATAACAACTCCCTTAAAACACTGCCTATTGAGGAAATGGCAGAGAGTGGTGGCTGTGTGTGTGAATATACAAATCAGTCATCCTTCCCTACATCCTCTATGGATGCCAGGTGTGGGGAACAGTATCAAAAACAAACATTGATCAACTCCAAAGACTCCAAAACCGGTGCCTGCGGGTCATCCTGCGTGCATCAAGGTATACACCGACAGACGCCCTACACGACCAAGCCGGAGTAAATCGGATCTACGTCGAGATCTACCGGCAAACTGAAAAATTCTATCAGCGAGTTCAACAAAACAGAGAACAGGATGAAACGCTCCATACCCTTGGCACAACCAAACCAAGGCACTGGCACAAATACAAAGTACCACTAAGCATCATATATCAGCCTGAATAGAACTGATATGACTGTAAGAAAACTGTAGGGGTTTCTGACGAACCGTAGTCATGTTTTACCCTCAATGAGTAATAAAAAGTGTCACCAAACTAACCTATCCTATACAGAGAGACACATTAAGTAGTGTTGCCCCGGTAACGGAACTTTTTACACAAACAAGCCGTTCAGGCACAGACACATAAAAAAAAAAGCTCCCCAAGGGTCGGTACTGGCAACGTCAGCGACATTAAAATTACACCATATGTTAAAATAGCACAGTTTGCAGGTCGGGCAGGAGACTCGTTCTGAACGTCAGCCACCTACACAACGGCCTCCGTCAACTCGAGAAATGGTGTGGAATCAACAAAGTGATAACTAAGCCATCCAAGTGTGCAGCAATTTATTTTACTAGAAAAAGATCAATAGTAGTAAAAAAAAAACCCTTACAATCATCGGTCAAGAAAAAGAATGGTCATCAGCAGCAAAATAACACCGAGCGTGGTGGTGTAACGGTTAGCGTTCTGGCCTCGCATTCGGGAGGACGGCGGTTCGAATCCCCGTCCGGCCATCCAGATCTGGGTTTTCGATGATTTCCCAAATCACTCCAGACAAATGCCGGGATGCTTCCTTCAAAAGGCCATGGTCGAATTCCTTCCCATTCCTTGCCCCCCATCCTTTCCCGTCTCTAAAGACCTCGCTGTTGTGAGACGCAAAGCAATTAAAAAAATAACTTGGAATTACCATGGATAAAAAGTTTCTCATCCGTAAACACATTTCAGATAGGAGGAAACAAGACACCTCTATACTCAAAAATCTATTTCCAATCCCGTATAGCACTGAACTAGCCACAGCAACGAAACAAAGCAGTTATCCTCAACTTCATCCTCTACAGATGCCAGGTGTGGGGAACAGCAGCGAAAACCAACACAGACCGCCTTCAACGACTGCAGAACAGGTATCTACGAGTCATATTAAGACCACTCAGATTCATACCAAATGACTTCCTTCACGACACCGCGAGCATTAACGTAGCATATACGTAGAAATTTTCAAACAAACAGAAATTTTTTATCACAGCATAGAAAAATTCGGACAAACTGACGAAAGGCTCCATACCCTAGGCACAACAATGCCAAGGCACTGGCACGCCTATAAAATGCACTAAGTATTATATATCAGACACAAAGGAACTCATATTATTATGAGAAAGCTGCAGGGATTTATCACGTAAGGTCTTCTTTGGCGAACCAAAGCTGATGAGATTCCTGCAGAACTTCTTAAATCCCTAGGAGAGGAAGGAATCGAAAGATTATTCAAGCTTACATCTAAAAGTTATGAAACAGGAGAAATTCCAACTTATTTTAATAAAAATATCATCTTCACACTTCCAAAGAAAGCACAAGCCGACAAATATGAGAATTATCGCACCATTAGTCTAATATCACATGCTTCAAAATTATTGACCAGAATAATATACAGAAGGATGGAAAGGGTAGTAGAAGAGATAGTAGGTGAAGATCAGTTTGGGTTTAGGAAAAATCGCGGTACAAGAGAAGCAATTCTGTCTTTAAGATTAATACTTGAAGGGCGGATCAAGAAAAACAAAGATACTTTTATGGCATTTGTTGATTTAGAAAAAGCTTTTGATAATGTTAGGTGGGACAAGATATTCAAAATTTTAAAGAAGTCAGGTCTAAAGTATCGAGATAGAAGAATACTCTATAAACTATATAAGAATCAAGTGGCTGTAATAAAAGTAGAGAATCACGAGAGACATGCATCGGTTAAAAAGGTATTCAACTTGTATGTAGAAGAAGCAACGAAAAAAGTCAAAGAAAAATTTCCATGTGGCATAAGTTTTCAGGGAGAAAAAATCAGTATGCTACGATTTGCTGATGACATTGTCTTGTTAACAGAGAGGGCTGAAGATATTGAGAAGTTACTGAATGACATGAACAAAATACTGAAGGAAGATTTCGGACTGAATATAAATCAAAGCAAGACAAAAGTGATGAAATGTATCAAAAATACTACCAATACTAGTAGATTAAATATAAAAATAGTATCGGATGCAATAGGAGAAGTAAGTGAATTCTGTTAGTTGGGAAGTAAAATTACAACCGATGGCCGAAGCAGGAATGATGTTAAAAGCAGAATAGCATTAGCAAAAAGAGCCTTCATGAAAAAGAGAAACCTTTTAGTGTCAAATATTGATCTAGGAATTAGAAAGAACTTTTTAAAACTCTTTGTGTGGAGCACAGCACTTTATGGTAGCGAAACATGGACTTTAGGAAAACCGGAAATAAAGAAAATTGAAGCATTTGAAATGTGGTGCTACAGAAGAATGCTGAAAATTAGGTGGACAGACAAAGTAAGAAATGAAAGAGTTTTGGAAATGATTGGTGAGAAAAGAAGTTTGTGGAAGAAGCTTACGGAAAGAAGAGACAGGCTGGTAGGTCATATTCTGAGACATTCTGGATTGGTTAATTTGTTAGTGGAGGGAACAGTCGAAGGTAGGAACTGTAGAGGAAGACAGAGATTAGAATATATGAAACAGATAATTGAGGACATGGGCTGTAAGGGGTATGTAGAAATGAAGAGGTTAGCACAGGATAGGAAAGGATGGAGGATTGCATCAAACTAGTTGAAAGACTGACTACAGCAAAAAAAAAAAAGGTTTAAGCAGACTCAATTTACGACGGTGAAATACTGTATTGTCTGTCGAAAAAGTGTAGTATGCAATCTCTGGATTGTATGAATGCATGTAACCAGTATCGTTGACGTCGTTGAGAATAAAAACAAATGTTAAAATGAACTTTATCGTGGACTACTTAATTATCGTATTAATTTAACCGCGCAGCATCTATCAATGCCTTTCGGCCGCTCAGTGCCCGTCCTGATATTGGTTTTAGGCCTCCTGAACTGTCACTTCCCAAGCAGGCCTCGCGCGTAGTCCGCTGTTAGTTCGTTATACCGTTATTTACCAATCACAAAAAAAGAATGAGACATAATTAAAATAACTAGTTAATACGAACTTGTAGTTCGAATTGCCGTCGTCGTTTCCAGGGACTCAAGTTTCGAGCAGTCTTCGCACCTTACGGAAGACCAACACAATCCCGGCATCTGTGGGAATGTCCATTGTCTCTTAGCGTCAACTTGATGGTACGTTAAACTGCAGGTCCCCTTGCCGGGTAGTGTTAAGCCGGTCGTCCACTGGAACCGAATTCCGTCCGAACGGCATTCGTCCGATTAACGCCCGATTTGACGACCCACCAGTTCGCCCGATTATCCTCGTTCTATCAGCCGAATAACGTCCGACACACATTGCTGCTTCAACACCAAGCGAACAGGGTGTTTTCATAAAATGTATACTGGCTTACATTTAATAAAAGTAGAAGAAAAAGAATGCGACGTTGAGAGTTATGTCCATGTTGCCAATTTCGCAAAAACAATTTTTTTTTTTTAAATGAACAAAAAAATAGAAAAAGAAGAATTATAAGAAACAAACAATTTTTGTTTTTGTAATGCGGGCTCATAAGGTACAGACTATGTAGCCAATATTGCAGTACGAAGTTGTACAACCACAGTGTATGATACAATTTGAAAAAAATACAAATTAAGGTCAAATAAAAGATAACAAATGAAGACTTATTATTAGGAGCGCAACATGCGTTTGACATTCGGCCGAATACGTTCGACTAATCCAATTTCAATGGGATCGGCCCGCCACTCTGCCGTATTCGGCTGTATTCGGCAGAGCAGGTAGTGTCCAGTGAACGCGTGGCAATGCCTTTACCTGTCTCGGGTTTAGTCGGTCATATTCGGTTATATTCGACCGAACAGTCGGTCGGACCAATTCGGTGTCGGAAGACGACCTGCTTTACGCGTTAAGAGAGGCTAATTAAGTGTAAAATTAATACTCCGTCATTTAGCGAGAGCTCCACGGTCTTCCGGGAGAGCTGCTCGATGCGAGGCGAGGGGCGAGGCGACGCGAGGCGATGCGAGGCGGGGCGAGGCAAGGGGCGAGGCGAGGCGAGGCAAGGGACGAGGCGAGGCGAGGCAAGGGGCGAGGCGAGGCGAGGCAAGGCGAGGCAAGGGGCGAGGCGAGGCGAGGCAAGGGGCGAGGTGAGGCGAGGCGGGGCGGGGCGAGGCGAGGCGAGGCAAGGGGCGAGGCGTGGCAAGGGGCGAGGCGTGGCAAGGGGCGAGGCGCGGCAAGGGGCGAGGCGAGGCAAGGGGCGAGGCGAGGCGAGGCAAGGGGCAGGCGAGGCGAGGCGTGCGCCGCTGGGTGTTATTCAGGGCAGCGGGCCAGGCGGCGGGCAGCTACCCGCCGGGCGAGGCCGCTGGCTTGCTCACGGAGCCGCAGGGGTCAACACTCGCGGAGTTTACTCTGGCGGCACATGGGCCACGCAGCGCCGACCGTTTACAGCTCTGCCTCACTCAACAGACGCCGCACTACAACCCACTGCGGCCGATTGTTACTCAGTTCTCAACAAATCACGTTGCAAGATGGAAGAAACTGACGTTATTGAAATGATGAATGAGAACTCTCTATTGAGATTTTATATCATGTTTGGTTATGGAAAAATTGAATGTGTAAACGAATGTTTTTCAGTGAAAGAAGCTCTGGGAGAATATCATACATTGCTCTCGAAACTATTGGAACATCCAATTAAATTTTCGGAATACTTTAGAATGAAACCGCAGAGTCTTTTTATATTTTGTAAAGAATCCGACCTGCTGTAGAAAAATATTCGAATTTCAGCAAATCTATTTCTCCATAAGAATGTCTTGCCGTGACACTGAGGTACCGTACAGTAAAAGTCCGGTTATCCGAGTTCCGATTATCCGAGCCGCCGGGTTAACCGAGGCAAATTTTTGGTGTATGATAGGGAGCTTTTATGAAGATACGGAATATTTTTGCAACTAGAGTGTGAGCGATATTAAGCGTGGTACTGTAGCGCTTGCGTATATCGCAACTTTATTGCTTCACACATTAGTTTTACACTATAAATTAATTGTATTATTTCAGTTTTAATACGTTTTTTCATTCATTGTAACCTCTTTCCTTTACCTCCGGTTATCCGAAGCAGTCCCAGTCCCGATTACCTCGGTTAACAGTACTTCTACTGTATTTTATTTAATGCAGGTTCAGAAACGCGAAAATCTCTTAGTCCAGTATAGTGTGCCAAAGACTTACTTATGGTTTGTTTGATTTTTGATGCTATTTTTGCGCTAAGAGATCAAACAGTGAGGTGATAACGTGAGTTGGGTAAAAAAACTATTTAACGTACTTTATTACTTTCATAGATTATAAAGTACACCTACGAAAAATAAAGAAGAATATACTATACTACATATAGTACGGGTTACAGCTCTAGCTGCAGTGGTGCCAACCTCTTGGCTTTGAATATCCCTAGATGGCCGCTAAAACTTTCGTAGATTGAGTACAAAAATCCGGAGACTCGCTAACTGAAAGACTAAAACAATAATTATTGAAGAAATAATTATTAAAATTCGAAATACAAAATAATGAAAGTAAGAAATATCTCTAAACATGTTCTATACAACGTCACATTCATCACTGCTTGCTGCTATGCCTACTATTTTTTAGGGACCATACATTTTCTTTGTTGATATTAAGTTTAGCATATCTTCTGTAACAGGAAATGATAAATACTGCGACCCCTTTGATTCTCGGATATTGGTTAGGCCTTCTCGGAAGGCATTGCTCTTGTAAGCGTGCCAACGAGCGTGTCACCGTGCATAAAGAGTGAGCCGATAGTTCGCTATTACGTTCTTTTAAGATCTATAAAATCTATAATCAAACAAAATATAAGGTTTATTTCAATCGTTGGTTCACACGAGCGGTTGTAAGGAAACTATTGAAAATTATCGACAATTCTGTAATGCATTAACACTATACGCTCAAAGTTTAACAAAAGGAAAAATCAAAAAATAGTAAAAAGTAGCAAAAATCAACAAAATCCGAAAATCCTAACTTTTTATA
The DNA here is from genome assembly GCA_031002005.1 of Vandiemenella viatica. Lineage (NCBI taxonomy): Eukaryota > Metazoa > Arthropoda > Insecta > Orthoptera > Morabidae > Vandiemenella > Vandiemenella viatica. The sequence goes on from JARYHS010012519.1 coordinate 6,812,088, forward strand.
GAAATCCGTAGATCTACGGATAAATCCGTAGAGTTGGCAGCACTGTCTAGCTGTGACCCCCAGGGATACTGTCCATTTGATTTATAAGTTTATCTTCTATTTCATAATTATATATTTTTAAATTTTTATCTGTTTGTATAAATCATCAATATATACTGATCTGCTGTCAACTTAAATCGAAAATTTATGAGGCGTGGTACGAAGAAAAGAACGCTTTTTGCAGATAATTTACTGGAATATCAAAACAAGTCATAACAGGCGTTTATAAGTGAAATACATTTGTACTCTCTCATTTCGATGCGGCGATTGTGCTAACTACGAATGCACACATGACGCGAGACAAGCGCGTTCGGCGGAATGTAAGAAAATTATTTGGTCGGCGACGGAAGTCGGCAGAGTCCGGCCGAGTTCGGCCGAGTAGGTCAGTCGCAGTGTAGCCGGGACCCATATTTCTGCGTACTTTTTTGGTTCGCCGATATCGGCCGTATTCGGCAGAGTGAGCAATCGGCCGATGTCGGCTGAAGTTAGCCGTCACGCGAGCCTTCCTGACGCGGCTACTTACTGTCCAGTATCTGATAGGCTCACAAGTAGTTTTCTGTAAAAGAGTTGTGTGGTAAGCACCTTCCTACTGAGCCATCGCTGGCACCGCTCAGCACTGCAGCCCGGCGCAGCGCGTTGTTTGTTTACACTCAGCGCAGTGTGCTTGTTCTCGTTTCGTTCCGCCTCTGCCGCAGACGATGCAGGCCACCACATTATATTCGCGGTTTCACAGACGCCACGCGTGATTCATCTTATGTGGGGCAACTTCTGGTGAGATGGCGACAGAGGCTCCGATCTCCAAAATACCGTGTGAAAACACCCTGCTCAGTCGGCGAGTCAACGCGGAGGGACTTCGATCTTACGTAACATCGTTAAGGTTTCTGGAATGTTCGTCGGTGATTCACTTAACCAGAGAAAATTAAAAAGTTCTCCTTAGGTCAAAAGTCATATTTGCTTTATTTCAGTGTACTAACTTAAATTGCAACTCAGTGAGCGTCTACACTAATATTATAAATGCGAAAGTAGCTCTGCCAATCTATTTGTCTTTTATGATTTCAGGACTAAACGGCTAATAGCTCGATTAATTTGACCAGACGGCGCTATTGGCCATTAGGAATGATATAAGATACTTTTTTCTGTATAGATAATACTGTACATATTGCCACGGAACTTTGAAAAACTAGCTGAACAATTATAGACAGACGCATAGCATGTATACGTCACTGAAACGGTAACCAATACAGCGTAGTGGATAAGGCACCTGCTTTATAAACATTCGTATGTGGACTCCGGTTCAAAGACCACTAAGAGAAATTATTTTGAATAATTGTTTTTGATCGTATGAGCCACGCCTGAAAGTTCAGTTGTTCGAATTTCGTGTTAAATTGTAGGTCGAATGCGTGGCAAATCATAGGCGGCCGAATATTGCCGTTTGCATTCACTTTTTTGCGCTATATTGGTCCATCAGGCTTTGTTTTTCTCGCAGTCAGTTTGAATTACATTAATCACATTATAAATATGAAAGTAAGTCTCTGTCATTTTTTCTACGTTTTGACGACTAAACGTCTACACCGATGTTGATGTTGGAAACTGATTATCTTCGTGAGACGGGTTCGATGATACAATGGTATAGTGATGGCTTTCCCGTCATATCATGCCGACTCGGTGTTGTTTGGGACATATCTTACCTCACTTGCAGCTTTCTATATCCAATGCTAGCAATGAAATTCCAAGTCCACGCGTACGAAGTCGCGGGTACAGCTAGTAAGTAAATAAAACGAAGTGACGAGCAGGAAACCAAGTATTAAACTGGCGATAATTCCTACTGCTACAACTATTCTGCTTAAAAGGTATCAAGCACACTACTGGGATCGCAGACAAAGCTAATTCTATTTTGCGATTCATAAATAAAATTTTCAACAATAACCACCATTTCTAAGAGGCAAGAGAAATAATGTCCAGTGTGTCATACAGAGTGTTGCAGTGCTTCACGAGACTGATCAACGGTCGAAAAACATTTTTTTCTTCCTCCACTCCTGAGGTCGTCAGATAGTGAACCAAGATATTATTTTGAAATTTATGATGTGGAAAGGTTGTCGATTTTATGCCATCTTTGCCACCGTATCTATTAGCACAGCGCACTATAAAGTTAAGTAAGGCATCAATTAGTAAAACTAATGAATTTCATACGACGTGCTATGTAAATGATAAAAACCAATGTTACTAGTACAAAACAAAATGAATACTTTCTATTAAGCATGCTCAAGAAGGGAGTTAGCACAAAATGCTCCAAAAAGACAGAGAATAGTAAGTCAAATTTTAAGACAAAGAAAAAGTCATATGAAACTTCTGTAGAAAAGACAAAGCGTAAAATATAGAAACAAGTAACTGAAGATGTGCTTTAATGAAGGGAGTAAAAGAGCGAAGCACGTGATCTAGGATTGAGTGCAAAGAGTCGAGTGAGTGAAAAAAGAAAGATATTACTGTAAGCGAAGTGAGATATCTGTAGCAGGTTCATCAACTGCGGCGAGTTACTTCAACTAAATGGGATCTCCATCTACATATACATCTAAACTCTGCAATACACAAACATTGTGGGTGGCAGAGGGTGCTAGGTACCAATCAAACTTCTGTGCATTCCAATCCCGAATATCACGAGGAAAGAAATAATACATAAAAGAATCGGTACGGCACCTTATTTCTCTAATCTTATCTCTCCTGCAATTGCGACCACAATAGGTGGCCGAAAGAAGAATTTCATTGCAATCATAAATTAAATAATTTCGCATATTCTCCAATAAATGCAAACGAAAACGACATCGTCTGTCTGTCAAACAATCTCAGTGCAATCTATGTGTCAATTCTGTGACATTTACGTAAGGACTGTAACTAGCAGTCACGAATCGAGCGGCTCTCTTCTGTACTTTCTCTTACTTGTCAATTAATCCCTTGAGATACGGATCCCAAAGTCTACAACAGTAATCCCAATGCGGACGCACTACTATTTTGTACGCTATTTCCTTTGTATGAGCATTAAAACATCTCAAAATACGACCTATGAATCGTAATCTAGAATTAGCTTCGCCTACGACGGAAGTTATGTGCAAGTCCCATTTCATGTTGCTTTGTACTATTGCGCCCAGATACTTCAGGGAATCCACCGTGTCTACAACTAAATTGTTAACTTTGTACTCGTGAACAAACTGAGTCTCTTTATTACTTATTTGCATTGCCTTGCACTTTTTTGCAGTTAAGTGTAAGCTGCCATTTATGGCACCATTCTGAAATAACATCTAGGTCGCGCTGAATTTCTAAGCAATCGTCAGAGCACCTTATTTCCCTATAGATAAGTGCATCATCAGCAAACAATCACAACCGGCAATTAACGTTGTCACCTAGATCGTTTATAAAAATTAAGAAGAGAAGTGGTCCTATTACACTTCCTTGAGGAACGCCCGAAGTAACATCTCCATAGCTTAGAACAGGTTACAACGACATACTGTATTGACAAGTTAGAAAATCACATATCCATTCTCAAATCTGATGCGATATATCGTACGCTCGAATCTTCACTAAAAATCGGTTGTGTGGTACAGACTCAAAAGCTTCCTGAAAACCGAAGAAAATAGCATCACCTTGTGAATCTGCGTAAATAACTTTCATTATGTCATGCAAACATAGGACCAGTGGTATTTCACACGATCTGTTCTTCCGAAATCCTTGTCGGTACGGTATAAATAACTCGTTTTCATCAAGGTATTTCAGAATATGACATGCGCCAGAATTCTACTGCAAACAGATGTTAGAGATATGGGTCGATATTTCCTAGGATCTTTCCGATGTCATTTCTTGAAAACAGGAATCACCTGCTCTATTTTCCAGTCAGAATGTTTTACGAAATATAACTGACAGGAATGGTTCTATTTCGAAAACACTCTTACTTGTATACCATCGGGCCCCGGGGCTTTCCTACACTTCAGGAGCTTTAATTGCTTTATAATACCTACGCTACCAATTTGTACCGGATTCATCTCAAAGTCTACACTGCGTGGAAAGCGGGAATGTTTTCCATGTTGTAGTTAGTGTTGAATACGGTAGCCTTGTCGCGGCTGTCATCGACTTCGGCTCGTGCGCTATGTGCTGCATGTGCTTCAAAATGTCCTCACTAGCCATTCTAAACACGATGGGACCCCTTCGCTAGCGGTGCTCCAGTTGGGGCGTCCCTCTCCAAGGTAATCGCATCGCTCCTTAGGATTCCCTGGTTTTTTGTCTTTGAAGTGGATTCCTCAGCTTGGAGCAGAGTGTACGTGGCCGCTGGGCAGGTAACACAGTGGTTACGCGTGGCTGATTACAGAAGCTGCCGTCAGGGTAGCGCGAAGTGGAGGCTGCAGCACGGTCAGCACTGCCTCAGCAGGTCGCTGCCCCCGCGGCATCCCGCGCTGATAGCGACCACCACAGAGTAAGGGATACCGGACATTACAACCAAACTCATAATATCGATCAAAATCACATCGCTTCATACAGCATTTGCTGCGCTCGTCAAAAATTATGTTCAATTCTTGAAAAAAAAAGAGTCCTTCACGCTTAAAAATAAATAAAATATTATAAAAAATGTATGGGTGAAAATCCATTTTTATTACGGCCCTATACCAAAGTGTCAATGTCATATCTTATGCAATGGTATGCAACTATCGTACTTAATATTACGACATAAAAATTTCTTGCGTATCCTTGCCGCTTTGGCTACAGGGCGCAAGTGAATTTCAGGGTTAAAAAAATAGATTTTCACCCATACATATTTTATATTTTTTTATATAGATCCAAAAAAACTGCTTTAGATATCATTTTTTGTGCTCATAAAATTGTAATTTTGGAAAAATTAGACCAACACACTTAAAAAATATTTTCTCCCAAACATTTTTTCTATGTTTTAAATATTTTTTTGTAACTGTGATGGACTCAATTTCATCAAAAATTGAACATAACAATTTTTGATCAGCATAACATTTTTTTTTGGGTCGATATTATGAGTTTGGTTTCAATGTGCACTATACTCTAGTCCTGAACCACTATGTGGTGTAACGTTCAGTTTCCATTTACTGGAAACAAAACAAGCAAGTCGCTCAGAGCGAGCCGTTGGCTTCACAGCAGCGGCTGATGTTCCTCCATTGAGTCGAGGCCGGTATTAACACCTCTCAGACATAACCCACTCCTTTGTTTATCGTCTTTCATCCATGGTTTATATCAGTTCCGTCACAATGCAAAACGAAACCATTCGTCACGTAACGCCCCAAAAAGACGAGTGAATGAAAATCGAAAAGCAGAAAATAGAGATACGTCGGCACACGTGGTATGCACGCATCAGACCACCGTAACATCAGAGTTGGCACAGAAATGGCAACTTGTGGATAGAGGGAACACATAATGGGCAAATATTTAGAGGGGTGCGTAGCAATAAATCCAGTGGTTGGTACTGGAAGCGTTTGAGACGGGAGAGAAGGCCAACTCATGGTAGTACAGCTACAGGCAGCTTAATTGGACAAAGACAGGGTATGTGCAACCGCGTATTTGTTCCTTGTTACAGTGATCTGAATATAATTAGTTTCTGATTTAAATGTTAAGCCGTGTTTCCGATATTCTGGCGAATGCAGTTGCACGTATACGGAGAGTTTAGATTTTGATTGTGAACTTCCTGCTTAACGCAGATCGAGGCAATGTATTTCCGTCTGTGTAGCGTTCTTTCCTTCGTCACTAAAACTCTCATTATGCTCTCACCTACTACAGCCAGTCCATCTGATTTACTTTCTTAAAAGTGATAACTATTTATCTTGAGCAACAAACGCGAATTTAAGACGAAAATATTTCACAGCCAGCGCAGTATAGACGTAAAAAAACTATGCTCAAATTTTTCAAACAAAATGTACGCGTTGCTTGTAGTGAGTTTTTTCCGGTGATTTCACGATGGTACTGCACAGTAGGGATGTGCAAATCAAAAAATATATCAATAAATATCGTATCGATATTTACAAAGTATCGCTACGTATCGAGAGAAAAATATCGATATGTCGATATATCTATATTTTTTGCCTAAAGCCAGTAATTTTCTAAAAATATTCGTAAAATATATGAAAAGGTTTAGAAAAATTCGCAAAAGTGAAGTCATAAGTGGAAATTATAGAAACTGTTATTAATTTATCTATTTTCACAATATATCGATCACTACGCGTCTCATATAGACATCAAAAGAAACCCTGTTTTATACGCATCCTCGTAAATCTACCTTCGGACTACACAGACGAGCCTTGGCATGTCAGATATTTCTTCAACGCATCAAACTGTAATCATCAATGAAAAAAAAATAGGAACAGAAGCTGTAAATTTACGCCAACCCTCAACTTTGCAACACGAATGCTTAATCAATGTTCTTCAACTTGATTAATAACAATATAACCGATATTTAAATATGTTGAAAAATAAATGACTTTGACGTTAATGTAAACCTTTTAAAATTTAAAATGTTTTTAAACCTCTTAATGGTTGACGAAAAACTGTTTAACTACGACGAATTCACTTTTTTAAAGACGCGTTGAGATCAGATTTGTACGTATACTTATCCAATACATACACAACACATGAAATTGGATAGTGATGTGTGATCTTACAAAAATATCGCATTGGTACTTAAAATATTTCGATATACTTTGCGCAGGTGTATTGTAGAGCCAGTGAACAGTGTTCCCGCGAGATGATGTGTCGTGAGAGGGCGCTGACTGCTGACAATGGCTCTGCAAAAGTCAGCGCGACGCGTCATCACTATCTAATACACGACCACACAGAAACGTTGCGTCAACATTCAGAAAAAATTTTCCTCAAATAAAATTATCTTTTCCAATTTCGGCCGACTCCAAAACTGTTCTAACACTTCTATGCACCATATCAGTACACAATAATTTCGCTTGTCTCTCTGACGTGAATATTATAAACTTAATTCAACTACAAATAAGGAACCTATTGTAACAGCCCTCAAACCTAGACTTTAAGTGAAATTGTATTTGATGAATTATTTGTAGCAAGCTAGGGGTTCAGTGGATGTGATTTTGTATGTTTGTCTTGTAATTTATTGAGAATTGGTGTAACTGGATTTTATTTTATGAAACGTAATTATGTAAATACTATTTAATATATTTAAAGACATTATTATGCAAGAAGAATTGATTAAATGTTTGTAATTCCAAGCATTAAGTTGAGCTATGATGTTTAGAAGACGATTAACGACAGTTTAAACTAATTTGTGTGGATAATTGTGTTTAAATATCTTTAATTTTCATTTCTGAGCATTTCGTAATTATTGTAAATGATTATGAACTGATTTTAATTGTTTTTAATATGTTTTTAATTGTTTAAGTATTGTTAAAGTTCGAGAAACATCTGGCGGAAGCCTTTGTAATAATCTGGAATTTTCGATGGAAGTTATATAAGCGATCGGCACATTCAGTCAGGGGAGTTCTCGAAGTTTTTACATATGCAAGGAGCCTTGTAGTTCAATACTGTGAGAGTGTATAGCAGTATTGTCTTTGAAAGCAGTATTGAGTGTAATCGCTGGAGCTTGTGTTTACATGTGCAACCAGTATCTTTGGAGTCTGATGTCTTCTAGTAATGAACAGTTATATCTGTATCTTGAACTAATTATTTTATCATTTTACCACTAGGTATAGAGAGTGACCTGAGGAAAGGTTCGTAGGGTGTCACGCGTCTGGCACATTAAACTGCTTACTTTTTGTATTAAATAAAGAATTACATTCAAGATCGTGGAACTTGGTCAGCATTGATGACAGCAGATGTGGAGATTTAGTTTCACTATGGCGTGGCACTGTATTTGCGACGTGGCGATTCAAGATGACAGCGCTAAAGATAAGATTCCACTTATAGTTGAATAACAATAAACTTTGTTTATTAACCGGTGAATCCGAAAGCAATGTTTTAAAACGTGTTACCTGTGTGACAAAACAAGCAGCAGGACTGTGGACAGGAAAAGGATTAGCAGGAAATAAAACGCCTTATTGAGGCTACTATCAACTGGAATACATATAAACTTGTAAAGAAGGGGGAGTATGAATAAACCAAATTTCGTAGCATAAGATACAAAAATTTAAAATCATTAATTTAAAGATAAAAGTGTCGTTATCAAGATGGCAGCATGTACATATAGCTAAACCTAGGAATCTCTTTTCGTTTGTCCAAAATGATCTGCAAAATGAGCCGTAAGTACAAAAAGTTGCTAAACGAAATTAGCCATGTGAGGGATGGCAGGGGATGGTAATACAAAGGCAATCGTGACGAAGTTATCGTAATGAATCAGGTTCCCCTACAAGGTATAAAGCGTTATTACTAATGCAGAATCTTGAAAATATCACGTATCGATATAACCCAGCCCACTCAGCCTGCCATCAGATGAGTACCGTCCGCTGGAAGGTAAAGAAAAAGGGCTGGACCGTATCGCCGACCACGGCACGTCCACTCTAGTGGCTACGGTCAGGAAATATGAATGTGGAGCTCTACCTCCACCAATCCGAAGGGGAAACTGTCGAAACACACTGCCTTTACCTTTTTCCCTACATCACTTAACGCAGCTTGTCATAGCTACCATAACAGACTGTCACTAGAGACACACAGTGTCCAGGAATGAAAGGATAATACTGCATCCGCCGATAGGACACACCATTTCCTAATATATGACAAAATTTTATTTTAGTAAGGGTCTCACCATTTTCGAGAACTGATTTTTTTAAATATTTTTTCGAAACATTTGTCTTTGTTCAGTTTATTGCATGCCATTTCTACAAATTAAGACTTTTTGAACCCCGTTTTTATTTCAGTGATCTAAATTTTTTTTTCTTCTTAAAACGTTAAAAAATCTTGAATCATATAATTATTTTTTACTTCTTTTAAAATGATTTTTTTATAGAGTTCAATCCACTAGTTAAAGATATAATAAAAATGATGATAATGATTTTTTTTAAAAAAAAAATTGGGTATTGCTGTGGTGTGCATATAAATAATAGACACAATAAATGCAAGTAATATTTTTATTTCGTTAATTTAAAAAATCGTTCAATATGGCCGCCTTTTGCTCTTATGCATGCCCTGATTCGAAATCAATATCTCGAAAATGGCCTTTAGCGAATTACAATTTTGTGATATAGTAGCCCATGATGTGGGATTATCCTTTCACTGGACGCCCCGTGCAAGCCGGGGGCTGGCTGGGTACTCACGAGGCCGCGACACGTGGAGACGGCGACGACGGAGTCCGGCTGTCCCCGCACGCGGCCGCGATGGTGGCAGGCGGAGGCGTTGAGCGCGGGCGACGCGAAGTGGTGCAGGCTGGGCTGCAGCTCGAGCAGCAGGCCGACGCCGCCCGCCCGCAGAGCCACCAGCAGCGGCGCCGCGCCGTCGGGACGTCGCACGTCGTACGAGAGCAGGGCGCCTGCCTCGTCCACGCGTCGGGGGTGCACCACTTCGCCGCGCCGGCCCGAGTACGCGCCTGAACACACAGCACACTAGCGTCACAACGGAGCTCACCACTGCGGATCTGAATAATTATATCACAAATAAATTTAAAATAAAAATGTATTTATTCCAAATTCTACATTTTTTTCATGAGTAAAGTTTATTTCCATATAATACTGCCTTATTGATTTATTTTTTGTCTCATCTTTCAACAACGAACAACGTGGGATGATTTCCCAACTGAATTAAATTATTTACGTAAGTACACATTCGTCTAAAAAACAATCTTTGTCGTATGAACTTTGGGGCGTTTGCGGCTTGACTAATTCAAGTGTCAAGCACAAGGCCACGACATCGCAATTCTCAATCCCGCCACCTGCCTATCCACCACTATAGTGGCCCATTCACAGTACAACTTGTAGGACCTACGATGATCCGATTTTCCGATAAAGGACTCTTGATGGGCTGTGAAAGGGATTACTGGACTACATGTAGGACATGTTGGATGTTATTGGGCTCCCAGACAACCAACACGGGTCGTTGCCGTTCAAGAAACTATGGCGTTGGATCATGATTGGAGGAAACACCGGGCTAGTATGCGATGGTGAGAAAATACGAGTGTAAAATGTTGCTTGGAACATTTTTGGACCCCTTTAAGTAGTGTGAATGGGTGATCGCATTCTACGGTAGTCCTACGCGAATGTCCTGTACGTTGGACGGCTTTTAGGCCGCTTTTCTTCACATGCAAGTTCAAAGTTGGAAATTCATCGCCTGAGTAATAACACCGTTCAGTTCAGTCTTACTTTTATTGCAAGCTTGAATGGACAGAATCTCGTATAAACAGAATACAATAATATGCATTGAACAGCAAAAGAAACTGGCATAGGTATGCCTATGCAAACACAGAGATATGTAAACACTCAGAATATGGCGCTGCGGTCGGCAACGTCTTTATAAGAGAACGGGTGTTGGGCGCAGGCGTTAGGTCGGTTACTGTTGCTACAATGGCAGGATATCACGATTTAAATGAGTTTTAACGTGGTGTTATAGTCGGCGCACGAGAGATAGGACACAGCGATGAGGTGGGGATTTTCCCGTACGACCATTTCATGAGTGCACCGTGACTATCGGGAATCCGGTGAAACATCAAATCTTTGACATCGCTACGGAAAAAGATCCTGCAAGAACGGGACCAACGGCGACTGAAAAGAATCGTTCAACGTGACAGAAGTGCAACCCTTCCGCAAAACTGCTGCGGATTTCAATGATGGGCCATCAACAAGTGTCAGCGTGAGAAACATCATCAATATGGGCTTTCGAAGCCGAAGGCCCACTTGTATTCTTTTGTTGGGTGCACAACACAAAGCTTTACGCCTCGCTTGGGGCCGTCAACACCGACTTTGGACTGTTGATGATTGGAAACATGTTTCCTGGTCTGACGAGTCTCGTTTCCAATTGTATCGAGCGGATGGACGTGTACGGGTATGGAGAGAACCTCATGAATTGATGGACTCTGCATGTCAGCAGAGGACTGTTCAAGCTAGTGGAGGCTCTGTAATGGTGTGGGGTGTGTGCAGTTGGAGTGACATGGGACCCCTGATACGTCTAGATATGACTCTGACAGGTGACACGTACGTACGCATCCTGGCTGACCACCTGCATCCATTCATGTCCATTGTGCATTCCGACGGACTTGGGCAATTCCAGCAGGACAATGCGACACCTCATAATTGCTACAGAGTGGCTACAGGAACACTCTTCTGAGTTTAAACACCTCCGCTGGCAACCAAACTCCCCAGACCTGAACATTTTTGAGCATATCTGGGATTCCTTGCAATGTGCTGTTCAGAAGAGATCTCCACCCCTCGTACTCTTACGGATTTATGAACAGCCCTGAAGGATGCATGGTGTCAATTCCCTGCAGCACTACTTCAGACATTAGTCACGTCGTGTTGCGGCACTCCTGCATGCTCGCGGGGGCCTTACACGATATTAGGCAGATGTACCAGCTTCTTTGGTTATTCAGGCATGTTGCAATGTATACAATATATCCGCATTAAAAATTGAGGACGCGGAAGTGGAGGTAGGTTTCACGCGAGAGTTCTGCACTTGTGGATGCGGATATCCGTTACACCTCTAAAGCACACCGCATTCCACACGGGTTCTACTAATGACGGAAACGGAACAGTGACAGTGAAATAGCTGTTCTACTTTTACAGTCTGCAATAGGTGGTTTTTTTTTAATCACGTTTTTGCGCCTGGTCGACGTCGAAGTCATTGATCGCTGGAAAGACTTTCGAAAAAGCATCTGAAAGTAAATCGGCAATAATCTTTTGAGGAATCATCCCGCATTCACTGGAGTAATTTGGGGAAACAATGGAAACACCAAATCTGGATGGCCGGTCGGGAATTCGAACCCGCGTCCTCCCAAATCCTAGATTTCTAGATTAATTAGTCGTTTTCTGTAAATGGGCCAAAAACATAATTAGGGAATTTTCTTGAATCATTGTTTTTGATTAACAAACTCATTGAACATTAAAAATACGATATGCTACATGGTAGAACATATAATACCTAAATGTAAAACTGTATTAACAGTTCTCAAATCGAGCGTGATGGGTGAGCGGTGAACGCTCTGGCCTCGCATTCTGGAGCACGGCGGTTCGAATCCCCGTGCGGGCATCCAGATTTGGGTTTTCCGCGTTTTCCACAAATCATTCCAGTCGAATTCCGGGATGTTTCCTTCAAAACTGGAATGGCTGAATTCCTTCCCGTTCCTTGACCCCAGTTCCATCCCTTCTGTAATTATCTCGACGTCGACGAGGCGTAAAGCCATAAGAAAAAAAAGTTCTCAAATGTTGGAGACAAGCTCTAAGAAGTGGTGTCTCGTATGAGGTTGGCGAGTCTGGGGACAGGGTCAGGTAAGCTCAGCGAGCTGCCCCGTGGGGTAAGTTCCCCACAGTGTTCAGCTCACGCAACAGTCTCCACTATGTACATTATTTGTTTACTTTTTAGCCGTGTCTGATTTCAACTGCAGAAGTCAATTACACAGTACTCTACGGCAAACTGGTCGTTTTATATGTTTCGTGATGAGAATCACAGCCAGCCTACACGGTGCAACACGAGCACACGGTATCTCTAATGATTATTTCTGATTATTTATTTATTTATTTCTCGTGTCCAGGACATAACAAGTTGAAAAAACAAATAACATTAATTAATTATTATTAAACTATAAACACTATTATATAGAATGTGACCAGAATTCCGCAATCTTGATGGCCTTCTCGTTTGCCCTGTAAAGGTCGTCGATATTGCAGGTTTCAGGGAGATTCCTGCATATCAGAAGATGTTGTGGGTTCTGAAGCTCACCACATTCACATAGATCGTTGTCATTAGTGTACCCCCATTTTTTAATATTATATTTATATCGGGACACTTCAGTTCTTAATCTGTTTAGAGCCTTCCATATAGCATATGGCTGATTACATCCCGCAGCCGGTGCCTCTTTGATGTTCCTCCACTGTTCTTCAGGCAACGATTTTCGCCATAGTTCTAGACGGCGCGCTCCAGTAGAAGATGTTATGGCTGTAGTTGATTGTACGAAGCTCTTCCTTTCTGATAACGGGTGGAATCGCAAGCATGTCAGGGAGCCGGGCCCTCGAGTACGCCCTGCTGGCCCTAAGAGGGACTCTCAGCCCTGCCCCGCTACAAGAAATCAAAATATGCAGATTTAGACATGTGTCTGCTCTTCGTCTGATACATTACAGGTAGCGTATTAGCATTTAATGTTATTACGGTTATTGCGATAAATAGTGTTCGGATCTTTACGACCAAAAATTAGAGAAACATGCAGGAAAGTATGACCTTCAAAACGGGTAAATATTACCTAAAAATGGCAAAACAAGAACAAACATTTAAAATTACTATACACCAAAACATTCCCAATATACATCATTTATGTTATGTAATAGTGTCGCTTTCATGTAGACACCATAATTTGCTTTCGTGCACTCACTGCACCATTGGGAAATTAAATTTTAAATCGTTTCGTTGAAGTCACTTGAATTTCACATAATTCACAGAAAAAACTCTTTTATCTGTACTAAAATACTCCTCTCGAAAATTCCTTACGAAACTCTGTAACTTCCTACTTTCAGGAAATTTTGTTTTCGGCATGGTGGTACTCACTGATCCTCTGCAGATTTAACACTGACTCAGGATTATTCTGAAAAGTATTTCATTGAGACGTTGACTGACGCGGAGCGAGACAGGTATGTTGCTGTTGCATTGTGAAGATTAAAGGCAAGCAGAATATTAAAGTTTAGAGAGTGACATTAATGTATAACTTTAATTCTTGACTGGTAAATTCTGACAAATTCAGTGACAATTAGTTTTGGTTTTCTCCTCCAATGTATAATAGGAGTACAGTTGATGAATAATTATCTTAATTTCTTCTCATCTATATGTAGCGAATTCCCGGTTCTATTAAAAAATTACCAGATTTTTCCTCAAAATATGACAATATATACCATCGTAATAGGATTAAAACTAGGAAAATGGTCGGAATATGTATTTATATGCTGCATAAAATACAATCAGAAATGATTAATTCAACATTACAGCTCAAAAAGAAAAGCAGGAAATAATATGACTTTTCACAAAGACCCGAATTTGATAGGTTTTGGAGTTCTTTAATTTTGCAGGAGACTATCAACTTGAAGGTATCTTTGTTTCGCTACGATATAAAAAGTGTTGATGTTATTTTCAAAAACTGTTACATGGAATAGCCGAGAAACAGCTGCTGTATTCGAATAGGCAGTAGCAGTGTGTAAGTTATGATTTTTTATTAGTGTTGTTCATGACATTTTAGATTAACTTTCAGCTTAAAACCTCCTTTTCTCAGGACAATGTAATTTTTGATTACTTGGAAATCAAATTTAGTTTTTTAATTAATAATTCCCTTGCATAAAGTTTCGGGCTTCCTTAGGTGGAATCCTCGGTTCATTAAATTCATTTCTTCATTTACTGACTCAAGTTCTAAAATTCTGGTCAAAACCTTTGACACATAAGTACCATGAAAAGAAAAATGAGCATAGTGCCTTCTGGACGTAGTAAACAGAAGGTAAAGGGTAGACGGTTTCTAGCATTCTGAGTAATAGAACTGTTTGGTTATTGAACTGAAGATCCGACGAACCTTACAAGTTCCAACGACCCTTAACTTGTGCTCCGTGCTACAGCATGTGTTTGGTTTCCGGATTACGTATCATATTCGACAGTTGCCGCCATCTCTGAAAGTGAGTGACTGCATTCCGCTTCTCGACTGGCAGCGAGGTCTCGTCGAGTGGGTCTCCCTCCACATCAGACGGGGCAACAACACGACGCGCATCTGAGAGAGCTGGGAGCGATCTCAAACACTCTGCGGGGGTGTGCTGATACAACGCGTGGGGTGTGCGCCCCCTATTCATCTCGCCCACTGCACTTTTTATTCCACACATGGCTGTGAGCCCCACCATACATGTCTTTCCGACCGTCCTTCGAGGTATCGGTTTTCCGAAATCAGTCCAGGCAAACTCCGGGATGGTTCCTTCAAAAATGCATCGCTAAATTGCTTCCCTTTCATTGCTCCCCCCCCCTCCAAATCCGCTCGTGCCTTAAGTTACTTCGATATCGACATCGCGTAACACCCCAAAAAATAAAAAAAATGCAAAGTCTACTAGCGATTTCTGCGATTTACTATGACAATAGGTCATATTTTGAGACATGCTGGATTGGTTAATTTGTTAGTGGAGGGAACAGTCAGAGGTAAGTACTGCAGAGGAAGATTGAGATTAGAATATATGAAGCAGATAATCAAAGACATGGGTTGTAATGGGCGTGTAGATGGATTCTATCAAACCATTCGAGAGATTGATGACAAAAATAACCTGTGGACGGAACGGTTTGATGGCCCAGTGGTTAAGGAGTCTGACAGGAGCTCGAAAGGTCCCCGGTTCATATCCCTGTCTCGGTGATGCCTCAACCCGACATTCACCTCTGGCACAGCTTGTTGTGCAATGTAAAGTTCGCGAGAACGCTTCCGTGGTTTGCCCGTTAGATTCCCGGGTTAGGGCATTCACCACAAAGGCACGTGCGCAGCTGATCGAAACGTCGGGGACATCGCGGCCATACGCGTCGTTATCACGGCACAACGGCAAGGTGTCGTTGAGGAGCCCGTGTTGAGTCTACGTACGAACTAGCTTCAGCGACAACCATCACGCACGGCGGGGACTAGGTCGCGCACGTGTCGCTTCACCAAACAACTCACTGGCGCGT
The DNA here is from genome assembly GCA_031002005.1 of Vandiemenella viatica. Lineage (NCBI taxonomy): Eukaryota > Metazoa > Arthropoda > Insecta > Orthoptera > Morabidae > Vandiemenella > Vandiemenella viatica. Next base: position 6,827,949 of record JARYHS010012519.1, read on the forward strand.
CCACACGCGGACCTCGTCGAAGGACTCTGTTACCCGTTTACCATTTCGGCCGTACCGCCTTTGGACGCCTGTGATAGTGTTTGCCATCGTCCGAGTTTTGCTGTATCGTCACCCGACAACCTTTGTCTTTCTTAAGCAGCTAGAAAACCTGCAATTCTTCTCATCTCCTACCAATGGTTTATACACTGAGCAGCCAAAACACCAAAACCACCTACTTACTAGCATACTGGTCCACCTTTAGAACGCAATACAACAGCGATTCGGCGTAGCATGGATTCTAGAAGTCCTTGGTAGGCTTCCAGAGGTATCTGACACCAGATTTCTACGCATGGGTCGCTAAATTCTCTTAATTTATGGGCCAGCGGTTTGTGGGCGCGGCGACTGGGAACGAGCATCTCTGAAACGGAGAGGCTGGTCGGTTGTTCACGTACTACTACAGTGAGCATATATGGAAAATGTTTGAGGGACGGTGAAACCAGGAGTAGGCGGCAATGTGGTCGACACCCACGCCACATCACAGAACGTGGAGGTCGGAGGCTTGTCCGCTCTGTAAAGCAGGATACGGGGTGATCTGTGGCAGAATCGCGATTCTTGTGCTCTGAAACACGTCTGGAAACACCAGAATTGCACTCTTCCGTCAAATCTGCCACAGATCACCCCGTATCCTGCTTTACAGAGCGGACAAGCCTCCGACCTCCACGTTCTGTGATGTGGTGTGGGTTTCCACCACATTGTCGCCTACTCGTGGTTTCACCGTCCTTCAAACACTTTCCATAGATGTTCACTACAGTAGCACGCGAACAACCGACCAGCCTCTCCGTTTCTGAGATGCTCGTTCCCAGTGGCCGCGCCCACAAACCGCCGGAACGTAAATTAAGAGAATTTCGCGCCCCATGCGTAGAAATCTGATGTCAGGTATCTCTGGAAGCTTACCAAGGACTTGTAGAATCCATTTACGCCGAATCGCTGTTGTGTTGCGTTCGAAAGGTGGACCAGTATGCTAGTAAGTAGGTGGTTTTGGTGTTTTGGCTGATCAGTGTAAATATTCCCCTTTTAGGTTGGTTCTGAGTCATGCTACCTATCTAGTAAGTGCGTCATGTTGATGGCCTCTTGCAGTTTCTGATGTTGCTGTAGCACCCGCTTAAACCACAGTTCACATGGAGACTGTAATGTCGTGGCTCTGCGACATCTTTCACATTTACTCAGTTCAATGATAACCGAAAATTAGAACGTTTAGCACTCACTAAAACCTCTCCACGTTAGTAGAAGCTTGTTTCTGCAAGTCTGTGAAGTGCTCTGGATTTCTACAGAACTTGCACCTTACTTTGTACATATGCTGCAGACTGTTCTGTGTACATCACATATTGCTTCCTATTGCAGAACCCCATTCAGGAGACGCTTAGGGAAGGATTGGCGTTACTCTTTTAACAGAACTAAAAGGCAACAGAATATTTTTACTGAAGCACTCGAACACGAAGGTGATGAATGTTAATTGAGAGGTTAGGTTAAAATCGACGGAAGATTATAGAATTGAAACCTGAGAGAAGTCTCAGAATACGGGGGTCAGATAGTACATACTGATTGGGTTAGCACATTAGTTGAGAGAACAATCGAAGAAAAGAACAGAAGACAAAGGTTCATATAAACACAGCGGAAAACTGAGGTGGGTAAGTAAATTTGAAGGTTGAGATTCCACCAAATCTGCAGAAAGAATGAGGACAGAAAAGAAACTTCAGTTGTCTGAAATATTTAAAAGGAAGGTTGACTTAAGCAGTAGTAGACGCACTTGTTCTGAAGATGATGGGAGGAGAAAGAAAGTTTCTAAGGAAAGAGTGATACTGGATCAAAATTTTAAACGTTCAGGGTTTGTGAATTTCTTAACAGTGATTTCAGTTAGGGATGGGATAACACTGTCCGAAGTTTAATGTCGCCACGCTGCAGAGGAACAACCATCAAGACCGCCGAGTACCAACTCCCCACTCACACTGCGGAAAAATTTGGGATTCTGCCCTGGGTTCGTGATTAGGAATGATACAACGTTATCTGTTCTAGGTAGCTTATGAAGTCGCCAGTGATTAAAAATCTTTGCATGACCGGAGTTTGAAGTTAGGAAGCATGCACAAACTACGTGGCTCCGTCCAGGGGGGGGGGGGGCAGGGGTTGGTTGGAAGGCTACGTTGGCCTACGGGGGGGGGGGGAGGGGGGGTTCCGAGCCAGGCCACGTAGCTTTCCTTTCTTAACATTTTTTATGGTCAAAATGAGGTACAGAACACACAAGAGGATGTGAATATTTATTTCCCTCAGTTAATTATGTCCGTATGTAATTTACAATAGTCTGACAAGAGATAACAGTACAAAATCAAAAAAGCTACGTGCTACGTGGGGGAGGGGGGGTAGAGGGAAAAGCCACGTATAGCTACGTGGGGGGGGGGGAAGGGGGGTTTACAGGAGGCCAAAATGGAGCTACGTGGTTTATGCGCGCTCCCTTACCAACCGTTTGCCGAGTGCCAGACGCCATCATGTTGTCACGCGACGAGGCGGGATTGTAATCTACTGTATAATTTCCTAAACTCACTCACTCACTCAGCTCGATTAGAAGACATTGATTTCGTACCGTTTCATAGTTAAAAATATCGCTAAACTTTACAAAACGTGGATCTGCTTTTCAGTAACATGTTGCTAACGAAAACAACTTAAAAAACTTTAAAAAATTAGATTACTCATGGTCTCTCCTGTAATGACGAATGCCAATCGTCATTCCGTATAAACTTCAATTTAATTAAAACTTTCACTAATGTTGTTGCTTGACCAAAGTTTATGCATTACGGTTTATTTGCTTTTTGGGTAATTTACTGACAACTTCCGTTAATGGTATTTCTTATGTTCGCTGTACGTGAGTTATTAGGTCATTTTAACTGAACATCAGAGCAAATATGTTACCGAATCAACCATTCTGGCAATTCATTTCTTCGTGTATTAAGTTCTCTGGCCGTTACTGATGCTATGACCAATGATGAGTGTTTGCCCAGTCTCAATAAAAAAAAACGTGATGCTTTCGAAGCAAACAGAAACTTTTTAAATTTTACATAGTGAACTTTAAGGGCCAAATACAAGTCAAGTTTGTATTTAAGCAATTACACGATTGCGCTGTCGTCCCTGTTCGTGTTTAGTACCTACCTCTATTGATGCTGCTGAGTTCTTCAAGTTCAGAGATTTTATTCATCCTAAGGGTGAAACACAGGTCAAGTTTACATTTGGTCAAATCAGGTCAACCTGTCATAATCTTTCATCGTAAAAACTGGAACTATTCTAGACCTGTGACGATACGAAAAAAACAGTCACTAGTTTATTAAATGGAGGTCGTATACAATAACATGGATCGCACCGTTTTCGGTTAAAATATTGCTTTTCGAGAAACGTTTCAAAGACAGTACGAAAGCTGTAGGTGTGGACTCGCGATGGTCTCAGATCCCACTAGCGTGCGCGGGGACTGCACATGCTAAGGAGACGCTGTTTGACCTTTCGCTGCGACGCTGATGAAAACATGCCAAGGATGTGTCTGTCGGTGGCGAAGGCCTGTTGTATTTGTGACGGCAGAAAATACTATCGCATCATTCAGCTCCACTCTAGTGGTTGTTAACATTTAATTTAATTGCAACAGAGCGCACGCTCCGATAGCAATTTCCCTACAAACATTTTCTCCCTTTGCCGCACCCGCCTACATTTGCCCTCTACAAATTTCAAGTCTAAATTCTTTCAGCGTTTCTTGTAAATTATTCATCAACTATATGACCCATGCGAAAATTTGGCGAATACAATAAATATGTAGTAAGGTTGTGGGTTTCTAATAGGATGAAAGAACAACCGCTTTGTTTGTTTCATTTGTTTAGTGTAATAGGTACGTAACAAAAGTCGACGCCAGTGAAGCAGTTTATTAATATCTCTGTGATATGTGCTGCTGCTGTCTAGTGTCTTGGCTCTGAACTGTCTCATACGCGCGACTATCACAGTTATTACTTTTCTCCTTTATGGGTCAAATTCCGAAAAATTTCGTTCTTAAGATATGATGGGACCAAAGCAAAGATCTTAGTGTTTAATATGATAGCTCATTTATATATTTCGGTTAGATATCATGGGAGATAAATGGCTCATGATAGAGAAATACGTTACAAAAAAATGATAATTTTGCCCTTTAAGGGTCTTAATATGTATGTGACAAAAGCGAAGATCTTAATCTTTAAAAAGATACTTCATTTAACGATTTTGGTTAGGTATCTAGGGAAATAAATGGCTCAAGACACAAAAAACAGCAATTCAGAAATATTGATATTTTTGCCCTTCAATGGTCGAATTTGAAAAAAATTATTTTCTTAAAATATGTTATCATGAAAGCGGATACCTGTTTCCTTAAAATGATACCTCATTAGGTATGAAGAAAGATAATGGCTTATGACAAAAATGAAACCTTGTAGAAATAATATATATGATGGCAAGAATTCTTCTCGGGTATTCTGCCGGATAATTTCTTGTTTCGACAACGTTTAAGCAGCAACCTCTGCTGGCTTCACCAGGTGAGATGTCATATCGCAGCTACCACTGCGACGACACTGCACCGAATGTCAATTCTCGCAACATATATGATTGTTTGGGTAACTTATTCCAACCGCTGACAACCTTACCTAAAAAAGAGAATCTTCCCATACCCTTGTGCCTGAAATCGAGTACCAGCTTGTGGTCATGGTCATCTTTTCCGTTCCTTGCATTACTATTAATTGTTACACTAGTATCTTTCCATGCCTGTCTAGCACAGTCCACATTATTTTGCAGATCTGATGGTAAGCGCCACAAATGGCGTGAGGTCCGTATTCGACCGCCGATGCTCCGCGCAGTCGGGGGGCGGGGAGGGGGTAGGGAGAGGGGTTGGGGGGGGGAAATGCTGCTGTGACGTCGTCGGCAATCCTCGTCAATGAGAGACGCTGAAAGGGGCGTCCATTAATTACGTGAGGTGAAATAGGGGAGGAGGGGGGGGGGATCCGGCGAATCTCACGAAGGGGAGCTTTTGAAATTCTTGAGGAACTGTAGAGCTTTTATTTTTATTTATTTTATTTTTTTTAAAAAAAAAGAACGCGGATTTCGATTTTAGAGGGGGTAAACCGTCTAGAATCGACGCGGTTAACCGACCTCAGTGGGCATAAAACCACTCTCGGGAGGAGGAGAGCTGAAAAAAAGTCCAAAAAAACTACGAGGGCGATTAGCAGGGGGGGGGGGCGTAAAAATATCACGCCATCTTACGGGGGGGGGGGCCTCCTACCAGATCTCCAGAATTCCGGAAAAAAAGCCCCCAAACAGCTCTCAAGCAGACTTCACTGCCACTGTGTAGGGCATTAAAAAAAAATTCGTGTTATCTCAGTTTCTTCACTTATGGCTTTACGCCTCGTCGACATCGAGGTCATTAGAGACTGGATAGGACCGGGTACAAGGAACGAGAAGGAATTCGGCCATGGCGTTTCGAAGGAAGCATCTCGGCATTCGGCTGGAGTGATTTGGGGAAACCGTGGAAAATCCAAATCTGGATGCCCGGACGGAGATTCGAACCGGCGTCCTCCCGAATGCGAGGCCAGAACGTTAACCGTTCACCCACCACGCTCGGTGTCGTCTCAGTCTTGCAACAAAACTTTTGTAAGACAGGTCGGTCATCGTAGCAACCAGAACATTTTCATGAACAAAAATACATAAATTAGAACCAGCAGGAAATCCACTGCGAAGTCAACATTAGTTTTCGACAAGTGTCCGAGTTAGAAAAGTGAAAGAAAGTACCCAATAGTAAGAAAGTAACACTGTGCGTATAACCTTATCTTCATGACTGAAAGACTGGTGTCCAGGCTAAAGTCAAGTACCACACTTTCCGATAATAAGCTCTCTGCAACTCAAAACAGAGCCTCGACTCCGTAGAAACACCACTTGAGACGAGTCGGTTACAAACAAAACTGACAGACAGTAATTCTCGAACCTCTGATTGTTTTCGTAATCAATAAAACAAAAAAAAGGAAACAGAATTTCCTCTGCTGAAAGATCCATCCTTCACCAATCGTAAGGTTACTATACTTAAATCAGTCTTCTCCACTTAAGGTATTATTTTATTTTAGAAAATAGCATTGCGATGGATACTGAATAGGTTAGTTCTTTTTAGCGGCTTGTGTCGCTAGTCAGCTACTGCTGCGACGAACGTTACACAATACCAAAGGCATGGCTACCGACCGGCAGTCGTTGAGGCTGTTAATGTTTTTCCTATCAGTAGAGAGAAGGAAAAAAGAGGGTAACCCACCGCTCTACCTTGCTGTGGCGTCCCAGCACCCCAGCCCGCAGCAGCAGAGCCGCTATAGAATGCCGTAGCTCCGCTCGTGAGGGTGGCGCGGAAACAGCAGACAACAGTTTCCAGCGGGACTCGCCCGCTCGTGCCGTGAAGGCTGGTTTCATTTACTGAGGCTGGGAAAACATTCATAATGTAATCTTTGGCCATAGTGTCTGTAACGACCAGAGAACTTAATAGAGATTGCAGATTATTAAACAGTTCAACAACTCCGAAGAAATGAACTGCCGGAATACTCGATTCGGTACCATATTTGGTCTGATGTCCACTTAAAAAAAAACAGTAACTCACGTACAACGAACATCAACAAAGACCATTAACGAAAGCGATCAGTAAAATAAGTAAAAAGCAAATAAATCATAATGCATAAACTTTGGTCAAGCAACAACATTATCGAAACTTTTAATTAAACTGAAATTTAGCCTAGGCCGGAATGACAAATGACATTCGTAGTTACCAGAGACCATGAGTAATTTATATTTTCTTTGCTATGTTACTTTCATTAGCAACAGCTTGGACCCTACTGAAAAGCAGTTCCTTGATTTTCCAGCAATAAATTTTATCGATTTTTTTACTATAAAATGCTACGAAAAGCTAATTTAATTAATGTACCATATATGGCAATTAATTTGGTATCAGTTGCTTAGCTATTAAATTGTAGACATGACCGAGAATTTCTTCTAATGGTATCTCTGGTCGTTGTTGATTTGCGAGGGAAGGCTGACACGTGACACAGTTCTCCAGCCAATAGCTATCGAGCTGAGTGACTGAGTGACTGAGCGAGCTTAGGAAATTATATAGTAGATGAGAATTCTGTAAAAGTAAAAATAGGTTACCAGGTATGTTTTTAGGTAACTGTTGCAGGATTACGCTTTATATCCGTATTTCAATTAATTTTAACCACCCGAACAACTACCTGCTGTGATCTAACTGTATGTGACCTTCAGCTGTTTCATTTTACCGTGAGAAAGCGCGTGTATCTAACTCATGCGAATCAAACAGACAACTCGGCCGTTTCCGCGCTTACAGTGAGGTGTGCCTAGTGAATTCGTAAATTTTCTGTTCTAGTTGGTATTCACGTTTATTTGGATTAATTTTCTTAATTAAGAATGAGCACAATATGCCTACCATATTAAAATGCTTTTATTTTATGTGTCCTGCGAGGTATTATTTACTATACACTAATCTGTTTCAGGTAAAAATTCCATAAAAAGAAAAAATCAGATTTGACAGTTTTTCGAAAAAAGCTCTATTTATTCATCTAAATCTGTTTGCAAAATTTGTAATAAATCATATTCATTGGGAAGCCACGAACCCAAAAAATAAATATTACCTGGAGTAAAGCAGCATTTATCAAAGTTTAATGACGCGGAACAAAGGCATGTGCTAAAGCGACAATCACGACTAGACGAATTGAAAAATGGCTTAATGAAGCTAAATTAAAGCGAACGGGTTCAAAGATCTCACTGGAAGTATTGAGTACTGACCAACTGAATCTTGTTCCGTCAATGATCTCGAGTTTGACATCTGAGTCTAAACTTGTACAATGGGCTGATGATCATGAAACTGAAAAAAGATTGACAAGGCAATAATGGACGTGCTGGTAGGCGATCCCTTCGGAGTTCACAAATATCGGAAGAAGTCTGAAAAATAATTTAGATTTCCACTGATCCCTTAAACATACGAGAAAATTAATTCTAAAGTAAAGAGTTTAATGGGAAAAAGCGGGTGGATGAGTGCTACCGCTGATGCCTGGACCAGTGCTTGTAAGACGTGTTCGCTTCTTAGCTTTACAGCTCATTTTATCGTAAATCATCAACGCCTACAAGTTATATTGGGTGCATGCGTGCTGGAACAAAATCAAGCCAGTAAATACATTGGGGAAAAGTTTACAGAGGAATGGAATTTAAACAGCAAGATATTTCTGGTCCTATTGTCACGTAGGACCAGACGTCGAGTTCTGCAGTAGAAGCCACGATTTATTAAATATGAATTACCCAACTTATTGAAATAGTCTTCACATACGTGTTCTATCCAAGAATTCCAAAGATGTGATCATAATTTTATACATTATATTTAAGGAATTATTATTTTCCTTTTAAGCATACAATTTCCCCGGTGCGTTTATTATATTTGTAATACAACGTAAACTTTTGATAGCAACGATGTTAATAAGAAAGAATGAAGACACCTTCAAACATCTCATCATATTTAAGCTCTAGTTACATCCAATAAAAAAGAAGAAAGATATGAATATGAAGTAGCCCGCCAGTGGGACCGTTGAGTTACTACGTTACCAGTGAACTCAGTCGCCGGCCGTAAGACGAGGTGACGACTTCCGCTGCCTTCGTAGATAATTTTACTTCTGTTGAAAATCCGCAAGAAAAGAAATAGTTGTTCTCGATTAAACTAGCGGTCGACTCATTACCGAATTCATTCAGCACTAGGATCGCTGGAAGCAATGAGACATTCCCACGAACGGAGCAATCATATCGCAGGTCACAACGTGATTCAACGCGCATCGCAGCCCTGGTTCATACACCTAGAGAACCACCAATCACATTACTCTACAGGTCCAACATAGCGTTTACTCAAGATGCAGAGTTCCCTAATGGAAACAAACCGTTCGCGCGCACACAGTAAACGATTTACTAACCTCGACAGCATTGTCTGTGGGCTCTATTCAGAACCGCGCCTCTTCCACAGTCATTTAGCCTATTACTGTTTCAGACACATTCCAACTGCTTCTTCCTGACGCGCTTCCTTCCAGTCGTGGACATGCCACACTCCAGTGAGTTTCCTTCTGGATCCCCGCGGGTAGTTCTCCCTGGTGGATTGTGAGGAGGGGTATGAGCGGAAGTTCGGGGACCATCCGCTGGTAGCGGGCTCTTCAATGCCCAAGGAAACTGACAGATGTAATGACAGACGAGGCAAACAAACCTTGCACCATTCAGAAATATCGAACAAAATGGCAAGTTACAAGAAGATTACAGCTAACGTGAAACAAACATGTTATACGGAGCCACTGTGTCAGAGTAAAGAATTCTTTTAACTAATATTCTTACCTGTTTAACAAACGACTGCATACTTACTATAGTTAGTTTAGTTTGTGACCGACTGAGGACATTAGTTTCATTATGTTCTGCTTTCTTATGTGTTTCTAAAGTAATTTAGCACAGTTCTTCATTCTATGTTTTTTTTTTTCCAAAAATTGGACAAACGCAATTTGCGCTCATCTATCCGTGGTTACATGAATTCGTGTCTTTCAGAGAAAACTAAATCTTACTACCTTGCGTGAACTACATGCAATTCTTTAGTTCTTTGTAGAATATCGTCAAAGTTTGAATATCAAGGGAAGAATCTTTATTTTGTTAGAGCTGCTGAAAGAAGGCAAGGTGTATGTTTGTTCAGAAGGAATATTTGCGTAAGAGAGAGACGACGGAACCTCGTTCTATGTGGGGGAGCCAGCAGCGGAGACAAGCCTCGCCCGCTAGGAGTCGCATGTTGGCTGCAATGACACAGCACAAGCAAATCAGAGAGACGGCTTCGCTTTCCATAGCAGATCGAAAGCCATTTTAAAAAAAATTAACATTCGGCTACATAGGTCACGCAGCCAGCTCGATGTGATTATCATGCCTCTTCCAACGTATCAGTTTCCCTCTGTGTTTCGTTGTTACTAAGTATGGACGATAAATGGCGGACAAGACATTCACACAGACACAACACTTAAACACCCATGCCCGCGGACGGACTCGAACCGGCGACCTTCGTGGAGCCAGTACTATACTCCCTACGCTACCGAGCCCAGCAGACAATGTAGTTCCAAGCCCGTAGATTTTATTGGGCGGTTTGTGACTGTGGTCCTTCACTTAATGCAGTGCAAGCAGCTCTGAAAAGCAACACCGTTACTTCGACAAGCAAACCATTGGTGTGTGATTTTTGCAATTCTATCTCCTATATTTATGAAAAACTATGAATCCAGAGTGTGAGCATATCACGCTGCCATTTACGAGAGGCAAGTTGTTCAGAAGGGACGATACTCCGGCCACTAGTCTTCACGGCTGCAGCTTGGTTTCGTCATTGCAGACTTCCAGCTGTTTCAAAAACATAAAACGTGTAATCCAATTTTTTCACAGCCTTGTGAAACCATTTTAAACGACTCTTATAAAAGGTTTCGAAAGTTGTCGGAGCCACTGTGTGGAGATCATAGGGAAGTATACTGAAAACAAATCTTATCACCTGCGAGGATTAAGCGCGTATTTAAATATCATAACTTTCGTATGCAGAAAGCATGGGAACAAAATTACTATGCAGTTTGATGAATAATGATATGTAAAAGCGATGTTTTACAGGAACTGCAGTTATGTGCAACTGCGCAGAAACACTGAAGTAAGGTTCCCTGTGGGGCGAACAGCCGACGCGAATGGCGCGGTAGTACGCAGGCTCGGCTTTCGGCGCGTCAGCGACCACGCACACGTGGGCGAGTATGCGGCGCTAGTCTGTCACAAGCACATTCACAGTAATCTTCACAACTCCCTCACATAAACCACACGGCTTCACACAAATAAGACCAGGTGTGTGAGAAAAGTAATGAGACTGATTTTTTTACTTAGCAAAGTTTTTATTATCTTCAAGCAACAATATTATCCCCTTCAGAGTAGTTCCACTGGGCAGCTACACACCGGCGGAGTCGTTGTTTCCACTCTTGGTAGCAGCGCTGGAAGCTTCAACTGGTAGGGCTGTTAACTGGTCGGTCACAGTCTTTTGAATGTTCTCCAGAGTTCCAAAATGACGTCCTTCTAAGACATGTTTCAATTGCGGGAAAAGGAAAAAGTCACAAGGACTTGAATCAGGAGAATAGGGGATTGAGGATCAAGAGAAATGCGTTATGAGGTAAAAAATTCACTGATGGAGAAAGCCGATTGACACGGGCCATTGTCACGATGAAGCATCCTTTGTTTGAGTGTCCAAATCGTCTGTCAAAATTTGGTGTACGGTGAAAGTGTTTGAATTTAACTGTTCACTCATCACCCTTATTATTAAACGACAGTCTGATCTCAGAAGAGCCCTGACACGCTCAACGTTTTCGTCAGTTTTTGAAGTTGAAGGTCTCCCTGAGCGACGTTGATGTTCAACGTGTTCTCGGCCTTCCAAAAATTATTTGTGCCAGCGGAAAACTTCTGCTCTTGATAAGCAATATTACCGATAGGCCTGATTCAGCTTTCAAAGATCACCCTCGCGGAAATCCCAAGTGTAACACAAAGCGTGATTGCAAAACGTTGCTCTAAATTCCGATGCTCCATTTTCGTGATACACAACTTCACTGATGACGCTGTCAAAAAATAATGTGTTGGCTGAACGGAGTTGAAACTCTGACTGATCATGTGGAAGGGATGAACAACCCGGTCTAGCACAGACCTGTAGACACAGCGTTGCCAGATCACTCGCAGTGTTGCCAATCACACACCTCGTACGTGATCCGTGTTTAGCTTGGACGTATTTGAGCACTTTACGGAAAGTGTCATCAGAACATATTACGTATTTCCCTCCGCTGTTTACTATCACGCCACGCTAGCTGCTTCGAGCCCCGCTGTATTTTCGCCACGAGGTGTGTGTCGAAGTGCTCGCGGCTCCCTCTAAGCGGCGGGACAGGCGGGTGTCAGGTCCCTCTCTCAACACAACACACTAGCGGCAACACTGACCCCATGACATAGCGATAATGACGCCGCCTTTACTACCTGTTCGGGATTTAAGAATTAATCATCTTTGATGAAATATAGTAAGCTCGTAAAGTTGTGAAGTGCCTGCGATACTCCACTCAAACGCTGGGCTCTCCAGCTCTCATTCTGATAGTAAAAAACATCGCGAAAAAATCTGCAAAATGATTTCGCCACGGTTCTTCAAATGCCGCTTTAAACATCGTCACAGCGGTGTTACAAGAAGGACATTACGCAAGCAAATCATTAGCTATTGCATCCTGGAAACCGCCACACTTTACGTACATGGTTAGGTCGGTGCCTTCGCGCGCTCTCATCGGTGAACAAGTGAAAATTAATTTGAGCCACAAAATAACTATAATACGTTTCTTTTGTTAGAAACTTAATTTTATTTAGGGTTTTACTAAATGCAGTATCTACGTTATCAAAGAATTGAGACTTAACGAAAGTGTGTCGAGATATAAATTAGACGCAGCAACTGTTTGTGAACTTAAGAAATTAGGTGTAAGTCAAATAGCGAATGAAGACTTGTATGATTTTGCAGCTGTTTGTATTGTATCATTAATAAAAGTTGGAATCCAATTTGAAAATTTTGCTTACTAGTTATGAATAGACGCTGTCTTACTGGTATTAACACATTTTTTTATTTACTATTCAATTTTACATTTACTTGGTATTATTACAGTCTCATTTAAATGAAACGAACACTTTTTCCAACTAAACTGATTCATACATTACTTCATTTCCTTCACATCGTGCCGCTTCTCTCGCGCATTATTCACTTGTTGCTCCCTGTCACCTTTTCCGTTTGTCGCTCACAGAGATCCTGGCTCTATACCTCAAACGTTAGTCGTAATAAGGCTTTACAGCGTGTACACTGTTTCTAGAAGCTGTTCTTTTTTGGAGAAGCCATATTTATCCCTTCATACTTAATCAAAATCGATAAATCAGGTTTCACTTTAAAGATTAACCTCTTCGCTTTTATAGCACTATTAATGAATAAAGTATTTTTTCGAAATTCAACCCTCAAGGGCAATCAAGGACAGGGGTAGTTGCTACTACTCGCCGCCGTCGATAAGCGGTGATAGCGCTGCCGCTGGAGTTCATGGAGCTGGTCGATACCACGCAGTCTCGTAGAATATGTTTCCTAAGTGCTTGTATCACAGTGAAAAACTCAGACTGAATTGTTTATTTTCTACTCGTTAACAAACTGATTCTTTTTGTTAATTATTGGCATTGCCTTGTACTATTTGCAATTAAGTGTAAGCTGTCTCTTACGGTACCATTCGCAAATGCATCCAAATCGCGCTGAACTTCTAAACAATCGTCAGAGCACCTTATTTCCCTATAGATAACTGCATCGTCGGCAAACAATCACAACCGGCATTTAACGTTGACTCCGAGATCGTTTATAAAAATTAAGAAAAGATGTAGTCCTATTACACTTCTTTGAGGAACCCGAACTGACGTCTAGCTTAGAAGAGGTTGTGGTGTGAATGGTGTTACTACTGATGTATTGAAGAGAATTGAGAGTCACCTTGTACCTGACGCTGTAATACTGCTTAGATTGAGTTTGAAGGATTGTTGCTGACCAGAGGTCAGGGAAAGTGCGAAGGTCCATGAAGGGGGTGGTAAGCTGACAGAGAGTATAATGCAAACAGATCAGGGCTATTCGAGAGGAAAGAAACTAATTTGCAAATCAACAAAATAGCACTAGGCTAGTACATAATCTCAGGTGTATGCGAGGTATTCGTGATGAACTGGTCAGTAGAGGCCAAGGGATTTCACGGACTGAGAAATGTTAAATAAGTTAAAAGCTATTCGAGTGGATAAAAAGGTGACTTGCTGTTTGTTTTTAAAACTTACAAAGCAAAGTGTAAGCGTGTTAGGCAGTATCGAAAGCGGTGCAACTGAAAGTAGAAATTCCGCAGGGCACTACTGCTATCCGTGACTATTTTTTTTTTTATTATGGTTTACAGTCAGAGGTTATGTTGTTTGCAGATGACGTAGTGATTTATAATAGGATCAATACTCAAGAACAGCTTCAAGATGCCCTGATATCTAGATTAACGTATAAAATGATAAAACAGTAAGCACACTAGGTACACCGTTTATAAATGTGGCGTAGGATAAAAATTGCTTCTTGAAAGTTTGAAGTGCAAATATCTTGGCATGAAATTTGATAATGAAGGCAAGTCAGCTAGTAGAGAAAGATTTCAAAATCGTATATTTATTGCAGAATAACGTGACGGATGTGCCAGAAAAGTGAAGAACTACATTGCGAAACTTGGGTGAGTCCATTGCTTGAATATGGTCGAATAGTAGGGACCTACATTTAGGGTATCAATTACAGGAGTTCGAGAAGGTTCAAAGGAGTTTCTGGAAATTACCGCAGAACGCAGTCCATGAGTAATAAGATAAAGCAAGAGGAAGAAAGCGAAGAGGGTGCCTGGAGGCCAATAGAGGCGGGAAAGGATGGGGGCAAGGAATTAGGCCATGTCCTTTTTAAAGGAACCATCCCGGGATTCACCTCGAGTGATTTATGGTTTGTGACCGACCGTGGTTGGTGAGCTATTATAAACGCTTTGGCCTCGCATTCGGGAGGACGCCGGTTCGAATCCCCGTCCGGACATCCAGATTTGGGTTTTGCATGGTTTCCCCAAATCACTCCAGGCCAATGCTGGGGTGCTTCCTTCGGATAGGCCATGGCCAAATTCCTTCCCGTTCCTTGCCCACAATCACATCCCGCTTCTAATGACGTCGACGTCGACGAGGCGTAAAGCCATAAGAAAAAATACCCTGGGTTTGTGATGTAATGAGAATTAAGGTCACAGTACGTAACAGAATTCCACACTGTTTGTCTTGATTGCTCTATGTCATTCACTCTGAGTTAAATTAAAATTCACTCAACATTAATTTTCGCTTTAGTGGCGCATGAGCAAGGTATCTCTCATCCAGACTTCATTCCTCATTGTTCAATGTCTGCTTGTAATGCGACTATAACGCGGTATGTGTTTCAGATGTTTTGCTTTCGGCAGTGATGGAATATTTGACTGCTGTGCAGTACTTGTTTGAAATTGTTTATTTCCTGTCGCTAAAAGTACTTTGCTTCTAGCAATCGAAAGATTTATAGGTGTATGGCTAATTTAGCAGTATCGTGAGTAAAAGATGATTTTTGCAGATAAGTAAACGAGAAGAATAAAGCGCAGACTATGAAGAAGTTGAGTCCCGAAGTTGAGAGATGCAGAGGGGAGGAAGTGGCTCGGTGCTCCCAAGAAGAAACGGTCAGGAGTAACCTTCCAGCGTGGCAGCTGGGTAGTTCACCAAATCACGTTAATTTCAAACGTCACAGGATTTTTAATGAGGAACACGTGGCGGAGAAGTTCTTAGCACACAATTATTTACTTCTTATCATCACCAGAAGTGATAGCGCAGCATCTAGAACAGAATTCAGCACCGAACGCTTTTAGCTACTATTCTAACAGGGGACAACTCGAAAGTTCGGAACCACACGAAAACATATTTGGTGTAAGAGGCGATCATAAACAAAACAGTGGTGTGTGTCATTTCCAGGCACTTTCGGTCCAAATATTTAAAAGAAACCTGAAGCAAATTGTCGTCGAAACATTCACGTGCAGGCAAGTGAAAGTGGAAAAGTGACTAAAGAACACGCGAAACGTTCTCTAACTTCAGTCCCTGGCGAACATGTAACAAATGAAAAGAGCCTATTGTTGTGTGATTTACAATCAATTTGCTGCATCTACATATAAGCCTATGTCGTAATATACTTGGGAAAAGCCAGGTTATTACACTGACATACCAACATCATCATTTGAAAATGTAATTAGTGTGGCTTTTGATATTGGACTGCGAGAATGCGAAAGTGATTTGTAATGTGATAACGTGGCTTTAGTGAGGTGCGCACATTGTTGTCTTCAACCACTTCATCGAAATCCCGCATCTGCACTTTGAGGACTAATATAAGCACTATCAGGTGTGTGGTACTGCTTTATATGCGTGTTTTGCGCTATATTAGTTTTTGACACTGTTGATTGAAAATGTAATGATACACTGACGTCATTAAATTACGTATAATTTCCTTCATATGGTATTGATATCTTGTTACTTTCTTTCTCTCTATTAAAATGTTACTTCAGGTAGAATGCAACGCTTTGGATGGAAATGACACACACCACTGTTTTGTTTATGATCGCTCGTTGTTCTAAGCATGTATTCGTGCGACTCCGAGCGTTCGAGGTGAGTAAACCGACGTGCAGTTAGGTGCTGTGGCCGCGCAGGACAGCTCCTGAGCTGGGCTGCGCGCGTCCTTGGCGAGTGATTACGCGCGCTATCTCGCGGCCTTGCCGTGCGTCGACCCGCCCGCCGCCTGTCTGCCGCGCAGCCGCCTCACGCGGAACTGTTTCTTCCTGGTCTCCCAGTTTATCGATTTTGTGTTTCAGAGTTCCGAATCACCCTCCACTTTGCCGAAGAATCCAGGATGTAGAACATACCCAGGAAAAAACCTCACACCTGGAGTTTCAGCTCTCCTGATCAAGATTCATAAAAAAATCACACGATTTCTGAAGAAATTTGAAAATTCGGACTAAAAAATTGCACAAACAAAGATCAACCCATATGTGGTTGCTATGGACAGACACAAGGCGAAACAACCTTCAGCTTTTAAGTTGAGTTCGGATCTTTACGACAAGTTATAGTTTTTTCCTGCCTTCTTTTTCAGGTGTAATACTGAATTAAACACTGATTGAACGTTTCCGATTGTATTTTATATGACATATAAATACATATTCAGGTCATTTTCCTGCTTTTGGTCATATTACTACAGGAATTTATAGTCATATGGTAATATTTTGATGAAAAATCTGGTAGTTTTTTATTTTTTTTTTATTTATTTTTTTATTTTATTTTAATGGCATTTGGATATTCTCCTTACAGCCAGCCTCATATCATTATAATACTTGCATCAGTGAGTACATGGATCAATAGCAGCATAAGACTGAAATGGGAATACAATTATTTTCACCATTGATAACATATCAAAAGCCAGCGCCAAACTGTAATATGATATCATACACAATATAAAAACACAATTACATCTACAGTATATAAAAGCAATTCAATCCCATTAAACATAATTTAACCACACAAAGATACGGCATTCATGTTTCAACACTCGGTGCCACTGCACAGACATACCGCAGCCATGCCGCAACATAGTATAACATGTAATACAACAATGCAATCTCACACACAGCATAACCATACAATTAGTGTATAATGTTTACGCAAAGATGTGACGCATTTCAACACAGAGCGTCACTCCACAGTCATACCGCATCTAGACCACAATGCAATATACAATATAACAACGCAATCGCATTCACTCTGTACACAACGTGATTAAAATATAATACAATATAATATGAAATACAATATATACAATGTAATTACAGAATTACAAGATCCAAACAATAACATTAAATCTTGATGTTGTTCTCTTCCAGGAACCTCGTCAATCTCACACACAGCATAACAATACAATTAGTGTATAATGTTTACGCAAAGATGTGACACATTTCAACACATAGCGTCACTCCACAGTCATACCGCATCTAGACCACAATACAATATACAATATAACAACGCAATCGCATTCACTCTGTACACAACGTGATTAAAATATAATATAATATAATATAATATGAAATACAATATATACAATGTAATTACAGAATTACAAGATCCAAACAATAACATTAAATCTTGATGTTGTTCTCTTCCAGGAACCTCGTTATTGTTTTGTAGATGGTAACATCTTCCAGAGCCAGGAGGTGGGTAACGTTTATTGGTAATTGTATTCCTAATCCCACAAGTTCTTGTATAAGCTGTGTGCTCTCCCGCCATTTTTCCTTGCAGGCAAATAGGAGGTGGTTGGGTTCGCATATACTGCTTCCATCGCATGCGCAGGTTGGAGTGTTCAGTGAATTAATACGGTGTAAGTGTTTTGGGAAGAAGCCATGATTGAATTTTAGTCTGCTAATGGTGACAATTGTTTTCCTTGGTACGTAATTCGTTTGATGCCACTGCGATTTAGGGATTGTTGGATGTATGGTGCCGTAATGTTTTCCTTTTGTTTTTTTTGTTTCTTCCCACGATGTTTCCCACAGTTGTTTTCCCTTGGCGCGCAGGGTGGACAGGAGATCAGTCGTCTTGATATATGGATATGTTGTACCGTCGGAGGCTGCCGACTTAGCCAACTGATCCGCTCTTTCGTTGCCGTAAATTCCCGTGTGCGCTTTTATCCAGATAAAGATGGTCCGTTTTCCCATTTCTTCTAGTTCCCTGACACTTTCCAGGATCTGGTACGTTAAGGGGCATCTCCACGCATTATTATTCAGATGATGTAGAGATTCGAGGACACTTCGAGAGTCAGATAGTATGATCACTGTCTTGGAGCTGGTGCTCTTGGCATATTCTAATCCCTTGAGTATGGCAACCATTTCGGCGGTATATATCGTTGCTTCGCTGTGGAGTTTATACATCGATTCGACTCGTGCGTGCATATCCACGAAGGCACAGCCTACCATGCTGCCGATCTTTGAACCATCGGTGTAAATGTGTACACTATTTTCGTATTGCGCAAGAGTTTCCAATAAAAGGCTTGTGTTCCGTGCTGTATTTTCTGTGAATGGTATGTCCAAGTTCATCTCTATTTTGATTACAGTTGATTTGTATGAGCCTTCGAAGCAAGGCATTTTGCTTGAGGAAATGATTATAGGTTGGTATTGAACTAAGTCGATGTATGTTGTAGCGAGCAGTGGTATTTTTTTCCTACGCCAGTAACTGTCCACAGTGGTTCTGTGCGCCAGTGCCTCTAATGCACCTATTAAGGGATTGTTTCGGAACTGCATAATCTTTGAGATGAATTTCCCACATAGGTAGTATCGTCGGATGTTTAGTGGAGGTTCCATGGCTTCTACCAAGAGTGCGTTTGTGGGTGTAGAGCGCATTGCGCCAAAACATATGCGCAGTGCTTTGTATTGAACCTTATCTATTTTGTTGAGCAGAGTTTCAGCTGCAGAGCTATAACAGAGGCACCCATAGTCAATTATCGGACGCACCAAAGCTCTGTAGAGGAGTAAGAGTACTTTCGGGTCAGCTCCCCACCAGCAGCCACTTGTTGCACGCAGCAAATTGATAGCCTTCTCACATTTGTCTATCACGTATGTTATATGTGGACCCCAGCTAAGTTTGGAGTCTATTTGCATGCCCAGGTATTTGATTACCTTCTTGTTTGGAAATAGGTATGGCCCAAGTCGTACAGATTCCATTTGTTGTAATCGGTGTCTCGTGTATATTACGACTGCTGATTTTTCTGGTGCAATCTGCATCCCATTATCTTTCAACCATTTGTTTAATCTTTCCATCGCTGTACTAAGCAATTTTATGCATTCCTTCAGCGTTTCGCCTTCTGCGTATATGCATATGTCATCTGCATATTGTAGTATGTACACTCCCCTGGGTAGTATTTTGGCCAGGTCATACGTGTATATATTGAAGAGGATCGGTGATAGAATCGACCCTTGCGGCAGACCCTGGCTCGTGTGCCGCGGTCCTATCGTAACTCCTTTAGTGTTTTATGATCAGTATTCTGTCCTGCAGCATTGATATTAGGTTGTGTGTAAAGGTTGCGGAGAAGCCCATGTTCTGCATCTTCCCCGCTAGTAGCTCGAGGTTGACATTGTCATAGGCGCTGTTGATGTCAGTATAGAGGGCTATGAGATATTGGTTTCTACTTAGGCTGGATTGGATGTCTGTGACAAGTCTTACTAGTAGGTCATTGCTGCCTCTCCCGCGTCTGTACGCCCACTGATGGTCTGGCAGAAGGTCATTGTGTTCGGCAAACCATTCGATCCTATTCTTTACCATCCTCTCTAGTTGTTTATATGGGCATGGCAATAGTGCTATGGGCCTGTAAGCTGTGGCTGTTGACGGGTTTTTTCCCGGCTTCAGGATCGGGATGATTCTCGAAGTTTTTAATGCTGCAATTTGTTGTCTTTTATTCCAGACATTGTTTAGAACTTTTAGGAGCATCTTTTTCCCTCGTGATGGTAAGTGTCCTATCATTCTGTAGTGGACATTGTCTATTCCTGGTGCCGTATTATTGGAATTCTTGGACGCTTTATCAAATTCTTCCATAGTTAAAAGGTCTTGACATGGGGTCGCTAGCTTCATCTCCAGGTGGGGAGTTGCACATTGGGTTGGCGGAAGGAGGTGCTAATGTTGTTAATATTTGTTCCAGCATTTCCGTACTTATGTTCGACGTCGGGTGCACTGTTTCAGTTGATCGTTTGTAGTTTTTGACTTTTGTCCATATGGTGGTAATTGGGGTGTTTCTATTGATTGATGCGCAGAAATTTTTCCAACCTTCTTTCTTCATCTGTTTCAATATTCTTTTTGTACGAGCTTGTGCTTTGTTTAACTCTACGAAATTTTCCATGTTGCTGCATCTACGATATTTTCGGAGCGCGTCTCTCCTCTCTTGAATAGCCTTCTCGCATTCCTCGTTCCACCATGGTGGGTGGTTCCTGGTAGTGTTCATTTCTTTTTGTTTCTTTTGGGGTATGCCTTGTTTGGCCGCATGGTTTATAACCCGAATCAGGCTGTTATAGACTTCCTCTGTCACTCCACCATCGTTTAGGTTGTTTAACTGTGTCGCAGCAGTATCAGTGTATACGTTCCAATTTGCGTTCCTGATATTCCATTTGTGACCTGATGTTGCCTGAGGTTTTTTGCTGGGTTGATTTAGTCTCATGGTTAACAAAATCGGGTAGTGATCTGATCCCAGAGGCTCGTGGATCACTCTGTGATCAAGCAATGCTGCAATATTCGAGGAGGCCAATGCGATGTCCACTACTGATTTACGTTCTGTCGGGTTACAGATTCTTGTAGCTGTGCCGTCATTAAGTATAACTAGATTTTCTTCTTCTGTTATCTCTACTATTATTCGGCCAAGATGATTTGTTTTTCCGCTCCCCCAAGCACTGTTGTGCGCATTCAGATCTCCGGTGATAATATATGGGATGGGTAGTTTTTGTAATAGCCTTAATATTTGAGGTTTTGTGAGAGCCGTGTTGGGCGGTCGATATATCGTCGCTATTGTCAGCCAGGTATTGTTAACTCTTAAGGAGATGGCGCAGGCTTCAATCGGTAGTCCTGTGGTGTCAAGTTGCACTGTGTTGTACGTCATTCCCTGTCTGACGAAGATAGCAGTTCCTCCATATCCGTCATCACGATCACAACGAATGATGCTGTAGCTTTTAATAGTCATGCTGTCAGTTGGTTTCAGCCATGTTTCGGCGACTGTGGCAATATCTACGTCGTGCGCTCTTAATGCCTGTTCAAGACTTTCCTTATTAGATTTTAGTGAACGGGCGTTCCATTGTAGCATTGTAATCTGTCGTCCTTGGGCCATAGATTTCCTGGGAGAGGTTTAGTTCAAACCAATTGCAAGATATCGCCAACATAGGTTCTGTAGTGCGGCTTTCTCTGTTTGGCAATAGCAACCAGGAATTCCATTGTGGTATTTTTATTTGATGTGCGATTTTAATGTAACATAAGATGTTTTCCATTGTTGGAGGATTTAAGCTCCGATGGTAGTTAATAGTTCCTGTAGTTTGGTGCCAATGAGTGTGGGGTCTATTATGCCACTGGTTTTGGTTTCTTCTAGTATAGAGATAATGAAGATCAAGAGCTTTTCAACCAGTGGGGAGGATTTATTGGAGGGTGGGATAGTTTCTGTGCTCTCTTTGCCATAGGTTGACTCTAAAGGTATTGGTTGAATTGTAGTTTCATGGTGGTTGTTTATTATTGGGCTTAAAGGACCATCACTTCTCCAAAATAAATGTCTGGGAATTGTTATTCTATTTCCTGCTACATTTGATTGGGTAGAGTTTCCTTTTAGGCGGCTGCGTGGAGCTGTTTGGCGGAAATCATATCGGCTTCCGACTTCACGTGCTTGAGAGCTGCTACCATCATAAGCTACGATGGAGCTTGGAGGCAAGGTTTGCGGAACGACTTGTTTGGCAGCTAGTAGGAATAGGAATTTGCTCCGGTGGTTGCTGACCCATTTGTACAAGTTGAAGGGCTGGATGCTGCTATGTTCGCGTATGAACGCGGGTATGTCAATTGTGGCCAGTATTGGGGACTATTGGCTACCAAGGTTTGTTTCCTTTCAGCTCGTTGTCTATATTCCGGGCAAGAACGGTCGGTGGACAAGTGGTGTCCTTGACAGTAAATGCAACTTAACTGGTTTTCTGAGGTGCAATCTTTTAGATTGTGGGGGCCTGCACATCTGCTGCAACGAGGTTGGCTTTTGCACTGTGATTGACTGTGATTATATCTAAGACAACGGTAACACTGTAATACAGGTGGCACATAGGGTTGGACTTCGCAACGCATGCCATATAAGTAAACGTATTGCGGTAATACTTGGGACTGGAAGGTTAACACACATACAGGTAGGGGGCGGTACTGAGTGCCGCTATCCGATGGGACTTTTTTTGTGAATCTTCTAACTTTCAGTACGGGGAAGGGAGAAACTATTTCACTAATTATTTCGTCTGTGGACAGTGAGGTGTCAATGTTTCGAATCACTCCCTGCTTCCTCGTCATGTAGTACGGGATGTACGCCTCTAAGTTGTTGTCTTTAAGTGATTTTAGTTCCACCAAGGAGTTTGCGGAGGCACTAGATTTAGCTTCAATTCTAATTCTATTGCGCCCTGCTGAAGTTATGTTACTGATTTCTGATCTTAGGTGGTTGTTCTGGCAGAAAAGTATTTTTCCAACAGACATAGGATGGAGTCGGCCTATGTTGTTGTTAGTGCTTTCGACCATCACATAGTAAGGGCCATTGTCAGTATGTGAATATCTATTGTCTTGGCTACTTTGATTTGAGGGGTAGTCAGATTTGTCATAGTTACTGGATGGGTCCAGGTATGGCTGCGATGTTGACATAGGGGTTAGGTTTGTCACGTTCGGGGATATCTTTTCATTAACTAATGAATCATTTACATTGATAGGTTGCGGGACTATTGCAGTAAGTTCTAGGTTATGTTGACACTGGTCTTTTTGCTTCGCGCGTTTACTCACTGGTGATGACTGGTTGATCTTCTGAGGTGAGCGTGATCTTGGGCGGGATCGCGATGCCACTTTTTGAGTCTGGCGAGGCTGCTGTTGCTCTGTTTGATCTCCGACCTGGTCGTACTGCATTTCTTCCGCTGCCATATGTGGGAGTCGTTCGGCGTATGACGGTTCTTGTACAGGCTGCATCTGGATGCCAAGATTTTTTCCGGTGTCTTGAAATGTAGGAGGTATCTGAGGATCTTCAATGTCGAAGAGAGGATCGAAAGTTGGGTTTTGCATCGTGTAGTACGTGTGTAATGCTGCGCCCACTGCCTGGCTGGTCGACGGAATCGTTCCAGAGGCCTCAGCCATAGCGTTCCGAGACTAAGTCTCAGGAGCACTACGGTGTATTAACGTCTTTCTTCGCGTTAGTTGACCACTATTGTTTTAACACTTAAAATAGTCAATAAATACACTAACACACACTGTACAGATTAGTGAAATCCAATCACTTGGTAAACACCGCTCGACACTGCTCGCGCGTAAACACGGAAGTGAACCGAACTGTGCGATGGCTCAGAGTAGGAAATCTGGTAGTTCTTAATACAAGTTATAGACGAGAAGAAATTAATTATTCACAGGACTGTTGTCCCGTTATACATGGGAGGAAAAACATAAAACTAATTGTCACTGCATTAGAATTCACCAGTCAAGAAGTAAAGTTATAAACTCTTGTTACTCTCTAAATATTAATGTCCCGCCCTGATTTTAATCTCGACATTGCAGCAGCAGCATGCCTGTGTCGATCACTGTCTCACTGTCACCAATAACTTTGAAAATAATTCCTCGGTGAGTGTTAAATCTGCACTGGATCAGTGAGTACCGCCATACCAAAAACAAAAGTTTCGGGATGTGCGAAGTTACGGAGTTAAGTAAAGGATTTGGAGAGGATTATTTTATGTAAATTATATTAAATTAAGTAACTTTAACAAAGCGATTTAAAATTTAATTTTCCAAAGTGCAGTTGAAGCAAATTATGCAGTCTACATGAAACGACAATACTAGACATCATAAATTATGTAGAATTGAGCATATTTTGATGTAAATTTAAATGTTTGGTCATTTTCTATCATCTTTAGGTCATATTTACCCGTTTTTAAGGTTGTATGTGTTTGCATATTTCAGTATTTGTTTGGTCATTAAGATCCGAACCGTACTGATAAGCATCCGCAGCAGACGCAGTCGAAACTAGTATGGAAAGCACCTCCCAGCTGCGGTGAGTGAAATTTCAAAAGGCTCAAAATTAGACGTTACGCTTCGACAGAGCCGAAGACCACGGAAACTGGCAGTAGCCATGGTGTGCGCCTCTTTCATGGCTGCTGGTATTATTTGAAACACGTGTCGCTGCGGTGATCGATCATAGTCTTGCGGCGTTGCAACTGGTCACTCGTACTGAAACAAGTTCGAGGCACACAGCTGAGTGACCCTGTTAACTTTAGAGACTCGAAGTAGCATCAGTGCTGCTCACGATACCGTCGGAGTGGGGGGGGGGGTGCACTAGATTGCAACTCACCTCTGTAAGACAGATATTATTACATTTGCTGAACAGGACTTGGAGTTTAGTACCAAGCTGTCGCGCAGGCCGACTCAGTTTGGGTACAGCCTCCGACAGAACAATGGGACACTGGTGAGAGGAACAGGATAACCGAACCCGCGGCACCCACTGTCGAAACTGCATTCCTAGGGACGACAGGGGACGCGGAGTTCCTTGGAGTCCCCTCAGAACTCCACCCAGAGTGTCCACCATCCAGGGGAACGATATCCGAAAAATTACCCCCCCCCCCCTTAATTAAAACTTTCTCTAATGTTGATGCTTGACCAAAGTTTATGCATTACGGTTTATTTGGTTTTTTAGGTATTTTACTGACCACTTTCGTTAATGGTCTTTCTTCATGTTCGCTGTACGTGAGTTATTATTAGGTTATTTAAAGTTGGCATCAGGACAAATATGTTACCGAATCCAGTATTCTGGCAATTCATTTCTTTGGAGTTGATCAACTGTTTAATAATAAGGATTGTGTATTAAGGTCTCTGGCTGTTACAGATACTATGACCAATGATTACATTATGAGTGTTTGCGCAGTCTCAATAAAAAAAAAAAAGTGATAGGCTACTTTCGAAGCAAACAGGAATTTTTTAAACTTTGCAGAGTGAACTTTAAGGCTCAAGTACAAGTAATATTTCTATTTGAGCCATTATACAATCACGCTATCGTCCTTGTTCGTTTTTAATACTTACCTCTGTTAATGCTTCTGAGTTCTTCAAGTTAAAGAGATTTTATTCACCCTAAAATACAGGTCAAGTTTATATATTTGGTCAAATCAGGTCAACTTGTCATCATAATCTTTTATTCTAGACGCGTGAGGATACGCTTGCTCTAGCTATGTATATTATATGTGTCGGCAGCTGAGAGCGTGTACTAGCTGGTCAGACGTGAGGACTCGACGTCGCGAGGCTCGTCACAGATAGCGAGGCCGCGGCCTTGAGGCGTCGCAGCTTCCGCCAGATTAGACGCGAGACCCAGCAAGACACAGCCTCCAGTGGCAGTCGAAAATCTCGCACAGTCTCAGCTCAATCACTCGACAGTGGCTCTTAAACCAAAACAATAGAAGAACGTAGACAGCTGCAAGGTGATCTAGATAGGATAACTAGCAGGGTAAGTCAACATCGGATGAAGATAAATGCAAAGAAGAGTCAGCTTCTTACCTGCACAGACAAAAAGCTAAAGGCTGATTATGATTATACAGTGGGGAAGGAGTTACATATTCAAGGCTAGAAATGTACGAGTGTGAGTCAAATGAAAACCTTAAATATTTTTTTAAACATTATTTATTGTGCAGAAGTGGTACAAAGCTGTATCACTTTTCAACATAATCTCCCCCACGCTCAATACAAGTCCTCCAGCGCTTACAAAGTGCATAAATTCCTTTAGAAAAAAAACTCTTTTGGTAGTCCGCGCAACCACTTATGCACCGCGTGGCGTATTTCTTCATCAGAACGGAACTTCTTTCCTCCCTTGCTTCTTTGAGTGGTCCAAACATATGGAAATCACTTGGGGCAAGGTCTGGTGAGTATGGTGGATGAGGAAGACACTCAAAATGCAGGTCTGTGATTGTTGCAACAGTAACGATTCTTGCAAGGAAGCCATCGCCTTCTCGTTCGAAGCGCCGAAGAAGTTCTTCACAAGCATCAACACGTCGTTCTCTCATTTCAGGAGTCAGCTGCCATGGCACCCATCTTGCAGACACTTTGTGAAACTGGAGCACATCATGCACAATGTGCTGTGCTGAACCATGACTAATCTTTGAACATGCTGCAATGTCATTCAGTGTCACTCGGCGGTTTTCCATCACTATGGCTTCAACTGCTGCAATGTTCTTTGGAGTCACAACTCGTTGTGCCTGACCTGGACGAGGAGCATCTTCCACTGAAGTCACACCATTTTCGAACTTCCTACTCCATTCGTAGACTTGCTGCTGTGACAAACATGAATCACCGCACTGAACCTTCATTCTTCGATGAATTTCAATAGGTTTCACATCTTCACTACTCAAAAACCGAATAACAGAACGCTGTTCTTCCCTGGTGCAAGTCTCAAGTGGGGCAGCCATCTTTATACTGATACTGCGACGGTATTTGTGCATCTACACAATACTGCCACCTACAGGTCATTCTGCACGCTGCTTGTAGCACGCTTACCAACTTACAGGATAACGGCGCGAAATTTAGATTTTTTTATTACAAATTTAAGGTTTTTATTTCACTGACCCTCTTAAATACTTTGGCATATCATTTGATAGCGGACTTAACTGGGCAGGACACATGGGACAGGTAGCAGGAAAAGGATTCAAAATCCTTCACCTGTTGGAAACAGTGATGAGGGGATGCACTAGAGAAGCAAGGGAATTGGGGTACAAAACTTTGGTCAGACCACTGCTGGAATATGGTAGAGTAGTTTGGGATCCAAATTTCGGTATCAAATACAGGAGTTGGAGGCGGTGCAGAGGAGGGCTGCCAGATTTGTCTTATGATAAAGAAGCTGGAGTGGTATTCATTGGAGGATCGAAGGAGGGTGAAGAGAGTCATGGGAGTGTACAAGGCCTATATTGGTGATGAAGCATGGAAAGATATTGGTGCGAAAATTAAAAGAGGTGCATGGAAGAGTAAAGATGACCATGACCACAAACTGGCAGTTGATTTCAGGCATAGGAGTGTGAGAAGATTTTCTTTCGTAGGAAAGGGTGAAAGGGATTGGAATAAACACTGAAAGAATATATAGTAAAAATTAGTTGAGGGCAAAAGTAGGTTGGGGGGGCAAGAAAGATGATAGACGGGTGTGTAGGGAGATTGCCATTGGAGTTCTTGTTGCTCCAATAGGCTTTTATTCTTTCCGAGAAAGCTTGTTTGCGTTCTTCCGACCACTTTGGCCTGTATTGTATTTGTTTTAGTTGTTCTGTTATAACATGCCATTTGTCTAGTTTGTGTCTAAAGGTGTCTCTTTCTAAGATGTCTGTTGCTCCAATGTTTGCACTTTCGAGATCCTTGCGAATTTCATTCAGCTAAGGTGGTGGATTTTTAAATGAAGTTACATAATCTATTATCTTTTTTTGTCAATCGATTTTCTGGCAACCTCTTAAGGTGACCAAAGAATTTTATTCGCCTTTTCTTGACGTCAATTTCGATGTTTGAATACTTTTCTGTTGTTTTGATTGATTGTTGTATGTAGTAATATTTATTGAGTCTTGCTCCTAAATTTTTTTTAATGATTTTATTATAAACTTGTGCTGTCCACAAAACTTATGGTTTTTGTTGACAGCGATACAAAAACTACAAATCCCGATTTCCGGCCCCAATTTTGAAGGAATCGAGACTATCTTTCAGGATAATGTCCATCTTCCTCAGACGAGCAAACACAGTATTAGCAGTTTCTGTGATTGTTCGCAGTTATTGTGTAGCGTAACGTCCTACATTTGCACTGACTGAGCAAATCGAACTTGTAACATGTATGGAAATGGAGGGTGCAGACACGGCGCGACGGGGTGAGCCACCCCTAACAGATCCGGAGGCACCACTCTCCTCTCGTGCCGTGACGTCATCAGGTGTGCCAGGCGGTGCCCACACTTCACATCCCACGTGACTTGCCTGTCCTAATTTCCTCGATTACTGTTCACACTTTTCGCACAAGGGTAGCATAATTTTCCCCAGTGATGATTTCAGCCGTTTCATAAAACCTAGAAACAGTACGCTCTCAGAAATACAAATAAGACACCATCAGGTCCCCTGTGGCCTTGGTCTTCACAGAATCAGAAATATATCATTGCGTTTGCAGTTGTTTCGATTAATAATTAAAGTAATAGGATCAAATTTCATCCAGAAATAGTGGCAACAAAATACAGTGATTCTGTCGATCTCGTACGCTTTTGTCTTTATGCAGAACGAAACAACTTGCTGCGCAAACTTGTTGATTCAGTGTGCGGCAGTCGACCACAAACTACTTGCACATCAGCAATGGCCCTTTGTTACTCTGATGCAGAATACGCACACTCAGTTTGGTACTCGTCATCTGACACCAAACAGGTGGGCGTGGCCCTCAATAACACGTGTAGGCTGGTAACAGGCTTCATCAGCGTTCAGGGTGGGACCACCCAGTATCGGAAGAGAAGTGGCTGCGAACAAGGAGAGGACCAAAGTGGAACAGCCGTGCACCGCCGGACAACAGACAAAAGTGGAGGGAAATTAAGGTCCCCAACACCTGGGGACGACTGCCACCTGGTCATACAGAAAATTGGAATGTCTTGAAACTTTTGAATCGATTGCTGATCTAACAAAATGGTGTTATAGTGACGCAAGCGACATTAAGTGTGAATGTGGAGAGGATCACATGCTCAAGTGTCCGTACCCACCATCCTGCAACGGAGAGGATCTGTTTCGAGCTACACAGAGTGCACTTGAGGTCGCAAAGTGCTGCAGATACAGGTTTAATGCGTTTGACTTGTACTATGTGAAACTGTGTATCTTATTTCTGTGACTCGAGACTAGTAATAATCAGTGGTGCTGGTTGTTCGCCATTTAAACTCAATTACTTTTCGTTTGGCTTTACACCTCGATGACATCGAGGTCATTAAATTTAGGAGAATACGAGGAGAAAAGAAGCTGGAAGGAGTACGCTCGTGAACTTTGGAAGAACAATCTCGACATTCCCAGGAGAAACCGTGGAAACAAAATCCAGATGTCCGCGCTCCGTGAGTAAATTCACATCCTCATACATACTCCGACACGGCCCAGCAGAACACATTAGTTTACTACGACATGCAGGGTGAAGTTTTCGGGCGAATCGTGCGACTGTACTTCAAGCTGTAATAGTTATTTGCGTTCCCTTGCCTATTGTTTTTTTTTTTTTTTTTTACTTACAGCTTTACGCCTCATCGACGTCGAGGTGATTAGAGGCGGGATGGGACTGGGGGCAAGGAACGGGAAGGAATTCGGCCATGGCCTTTTGAAGGAGGCTACCCGGCATTCGCTTGGAGTGATTTGGGGAAACCATGGAAAACCCAAATCTGGATGCCCGGACGGGGATTCGAACCGCCGTCCTTCCGAATGCGAGGCCAGAACGCTAACCGTTATACCACCACGCTCGGCGGTGAGGCCCAGAACACTTGTGCCTGCACCAACATTGTGCTCTGCCGTCAGATCTGCCTCGAGTCCAACCACTCGTCTGCGGACTCGGAAGTGGCCAGCGGCGCAGATGAGGGACTCCTGCAGTGAAACAAGCCCCTGCCACAGGCACGATACTCGATGCTTTCAACTCACCAGGTTCTCCAAGTGATCGAAACAACAATCTTTAATTTGAGTGTAAATTAAACCCAGCGACGGGCACGAGTATGATTTTGTCACATGTGAAACAGTTTTCCGTGAATTTGAAGGCACGTGATCGGTGAGTGGGGCTCCCCCTCCCTCAACCAGCCAGTGATGTTACCGACTCCGGCCGGTGTTTTGTTTTCTCCGGAAAAACTTGTTTTATCAAATTGATACTTGCGACAGTTAGTGTGATTTTTAGATAGTTCGAGATTTACAACTTGTTTTCGACCCAGCCTTTTACAATTTTATTGGTAAGTAACGTATTGTCGAGTGTATCAAATTTTCCATTTGTAAATAAGTCTAAAAGGTTACGATTTTATAATTTTTTGATTTATTGTTTATTGATTTTTATATTTATTTTAGCGCAGAAATTGCATTGTTCTTTGTATTATTTCATTAAAATGTTGTAAACTGAAAGTTCATTGTTCCTTAAAACAAATCGTTATACCTGGGTAATCGTAGTAGTTGTTTTGATATTGTGAACTTTTAGAATTGTTATTTTTTTATTTAAATAATTCGTTATTTCCTATTTCTTGGGGGGGGAGGGGGGAACTAGTTGGTCTAATCATTTTCAAAGATATTATCGGGGATAGATCATTGTTTAACGACTTTCTCAGAAAATGATTTTTATATTTTTTTCTTCTTTTAGTTAAATAAATAAACATATTTTTTGTTGAAAGTTTGTCTTTAATGCCCCTTATACATACAATAGATATTAATCATTACAGTAAAAAAACGTTACGAGTTCCTAACGGCTGTATCAGTTTGATACTTGCGGCCTGATGTGTTACTTTTGTAAGCGCGCCTGTCGTCTGTAGTGTGTAGATCATTTCCTATTGTATTGGTCGCGTCTTGTCACATATTATATCGATAAGCGACGGAAGCGAAAGAATGATAGTAACGAGATCGTGATGTCAGTCTGTGCGCCACGTGATAGCGGCGCCTGCTGGGGGGGGGGGGGTTATTTTTAACCACTACGGCCGGTACAGAGTGGTCGGTTTGTTCACTGGGAACGCTTCTGTAGCCTCGGAGGAAACAGGAAAAGGGCATTGCCAGAGCAGGAGAGAGGCCGAGTTATTTCTGGCCGCACGCTTTGCAATTGACCCGCAATCTCTTGTTTTTCGCGTCATTCTGCGTGCTGCGACGATGACTAACGCTAGCGAGACAGCGCAGAAATAGTTCCTGTTATTACAGCGGACTCTCGATGGTCGGTTACTCGCCTCAGCCAGTCTGCTACGTGCCATATGTGAAGTTCGCAGGCTCACACACAAGACATTCTAATCACGCCTAAAATATCACTCAATATTACACCATGAAACTTAGCTATACTTGACGACAATTACACGAACCGTCAGAACATTTTGTCATTGGTCACCAATGAACATAGTTTGAAACCGAAAAATCTGCATCAAAATTTAGGCGACTAAGATTTCTACTGATTCATGAAACGAAACTTTCAGAATAAGAGCGCCTAAATTAATGGTTTCAAAATCAAAATACAAAAATCTTATGTCTTAGCACATTGTCAACACAGGACGGTCATTTGATGTTTGATAGAATGTGAATAATGATTACAAGAGTTGTAACTCGTACTTACTGCAACCTGCGTGGAAGACGCACAGAAATCACGGTGGAGGCGAATCAGCCTGGCGACCCTCGTTGCTGCACGTAAAGGCGCGTTCCCACGATCGCTTGTAACGAAGGCGAGACGAGACGGGACCTTATTAGCCGAAGTGTAGGGACGACCGCGGGCCGCAGGTTAGTCATAGCTTACCTCGCCGCCAATTCAGCACCACGTTGCCTAGTGTCGTTTGGCACAGAGCACCTTACAGCAACAGAAGGGGTGCGCACCGCTGCTGAAAACCGATGGCAACAGCGCACCGCTACACACGCCTGTGATGTTTACCGACATGGAGTGGGTACCTGCGTCTCGTCTCCGCTAGCAGAGGCGGCCCTGTTCCCATGGCGTGTCGTTGAGTATTCGTCCCGTCCCGTCCCGTCTCGCCTCCGTTACAAGGGATCGTGGGAACGGGCCTTAATACGGAGACACCAACACGCGTGGTAGCGGCAGAGCTACCAAGGGAAACCTGCCCCAGGGGAGAGCATTCACAGGGCTCGTCCTGGTTCCAAGGGACACCTTGCACCTCGAACACTCGGAACCGCACGAAAACATGATTACAACAACAAGCGATCATAAACAAAACAGTGGTGTGCGTCATTTCCACGCAGAACGCCGCACTTGTCTACTAGCAGCATCAGTTGTACATATGGTTTCAAGAGACGCTAGCCACTTTCGGACCAAATATTTCAAAAAATCTTGAAACAACCTGTCAACGAAACATTCATGCGGAGGCAAGCAAAAGTGCACAAACGACAAAAAAAAAAAAACAGATGAAACTTTTTCTAACTTCAGTTGTTGTTGTTGTTGTTGCTGCTGCTTTAACGCACGTCGACAGCGAGGTCATTAGCGCCCTCTAACTTCAGTCATTGGTGAACATATAATAAATGAAAAGAGCCTATTGTTGTGTGATTCCTGGTCAGGTCATACAGATTGTACCCTTCTAGACGCAACTTTTCCAAACAAAAATGTTATACTGAAGATATTGCCACCGAAAAAAAAGAAATATTGCCAACCGCTTCATGTTTACCTCTTTCGACAATATAAGCTCTACATCAGAAGGATTGCTGATTTTGTAAGACTACGATGTGCAAAACCCCAAGTGAAGATACATGATCGTTATTCAATCACGAAACTTCACTCTGTGATTTACAATCTGTTTACAGCACCTATGTATAAGGTTACGTTGCAATAAGCATACCAACATCATCATTTGAAAATGTAATGAGTGTGGCTTTTGATATTGGATGCGTGAATGTGAAAGTGATTCGGAATGTGATAACGTGGCTTAGTGAGGTGTGCACATTGTTCTCTTCCACTTTGTTTCAACGACTTCATCGAAATCCCGCATCTGCACTTTGAGGACTAATATAAGCACTATCAGGTGTGTGGTACTGCTGTATATGCGTGTTTGACGCTATACTAAGTACTTTAAGCAGAGAGTTTTTGGCACTGTTGATTGAAAATGTAATGGTACACTGAGGTCATTCAATTAAGTATAATTTCTTTCGTATGGTATTGATATCTTGTTACTTTGTTTCTGTCTATTAAAATGTTACTTGAGGTAGAGTGCAACGTTTTGCATGGAAATGACACACACGACTGTTTCCTTTATGGTCGCTTGTTATTCTACTATTACAATTACAATTACTCCGCGATTCACCAAAAGTGTTTGGCGGAGGGTGCATTGCACCTGTCAGGAAAGGTAATGGTTTGGAAGGGATATACGGGATATGGCAGGAGGCGCCCATGGGCTATTGTGAGGAACCATCCCAGCATTCGCCTGGAGCGATCTAGGGAAACCATGGAAAACCCAGATCAGGATGGCCGGAGTGCTTTATCGGAAGCTACTCCTGTCCGATTTTGTGTTTACTCGCCCGGTAAATCTATTCTATTCCATTCCCTAATCGCTCGTGGAAAAAATGAGTAGAGAAATGAATCGGTTCTGGCCCTGATTTCTCTTATCTTATTTTCGCGGTCATTCCGAGATATGAATGTTGCTGGTAGCAATATTTGTTTGCTGTCATTCCGAAATACGTCAGTCGAGAATTTTTCAATTAGCTTCCGTCGAGAGCAAAGCCTTCGGTGCTCCAGGTCTTCCCAACCTAACTCCTTCAACATGGCACTTACGCTTTCCCTCCAACTATATATACCTGTCACGAATCGGGCGGCTCTTCTTTGGACCATCTCTAATGCCTCCATTAATCCCTTTTGATGAGGACCCCATACAGAGCAACAATATTCCAGGTGAGGCCTCACTAGTGACTTGTACGCAATCGATTTAACTTCCGGAGTGCATTGTTTTAAATTACGACCTAGAAATCGAAGCATACGATTTGCTTTCCCAATTACATTCTCGATATGCTCATTCCACGACAAATTATTACGAATTGTTACCCCTAGGTATTTAGCGGAATCTACCGTTCTAAGGACAGTGCCATTAATTGTATATTCAAAGCTAAATGGTGTCACCTTTTTACTTACACGCATGACTTGGCACTTTTTAGCGTTTAACTCCAACTGCCAATCTTTACACCACGCAATTATTTTCATAATATCGTCTTGTAACAAAGTGCAGTCGTCCTGGGTTGTGATTCTAATCACGTTTCGGTGTTAGTTTCGTTGAAATTAAATGAAACACGATGCATTACGAGTCAGCTTGCTTCTAACTGACACCGCAGTTATGCGTAGACGCGGTGTGCCCCCGGAGGTAAGACACTCGTGCGAATGCTCCGTAGGAAGCGGAAGTCTATTCGTGGAGCGGCGGGCCCGCTGCACGTGTGGAGTGGTTTGTGTTGACAGGCTGAGTCAGCTCTGTTAACCTCTGACACGTGACCTTGGAGTTGTCTTAGGCCGGCGACTCGCTTTGTCGGCGTCCCTGCACAACAGACCGTCGATTGTCTGGCGGAGGACACGCCAATCAGCTGCCGCACATCCGCCCGGAACCTCGCGAGCACAAGTATTCGAAACACATTCAACACCGCTAAGTGTGTGCCATACACAAACCGCACGCCAAGTGCTGCTTCGCGCTTGTTAGGAACCTGCAACACGATTTAAATGGTTTGGGCATGTTGAGAGAGTGAATAGTACAAGACTACCAAAAACTTATTGGAAAAAAAGGATAGCGGGCAAAAAACCAGTGGGATAACAAAGAAGAGAATGGACAGACCAACTGAAGGAGGACAAAGAGAAAAGTGGATGGAACTGGGAATCTATTACGTACAGGGAAACTTTACTTGATAGGAGACAGTGGAAAACGATCGTATACAACAACCAAGGCTCGTAAACCACACCCGGGAAACTGGAGATGGTCCCCAATGATAATGAAGATGAAGCTTTTTACTGGGACAAAAAGCAGTTCACGCTAACGTCTGTCTCAATCGACTTCATGGGCAGCAGTAAAGTACGCCAACAACAAGCTGCGAAACACGAGTAGGCCTACTCGAGTTTTCCCGAGTGTTGCCCCAAGGTGTCACGCCGTCGCGGTGGAAATGATTAATAACATTCACGCAGGAGCTGTCGAACAAAACGGAGAACGGTCTTATCGGCGATATGGACTACTCTCTGAAAAATTATTCTACATTCCTCTCTGTAGTTTTTTGACCGACATTCCTTACAAAGTCCGTGAATTTCACGCCGGCTCTGTAGCCAAGCATACACGTCGCCCTTCAGGCTCCAGGTGAGCATCGCTGTTAACAGTGACAGCAATAGTCTACGCCATACTTAGCTTTTAATTGGAGAGAATCGTGTCTCCTGTCAAATGAAAGTTTTTAATGTTTAGGCTATTAATGTAGTAACGGATTTATATTTAGTCTCTTTCTGTGTGTAAGATATTTCGCTTTTGGTACTCAAGTTTCACCAACAAGTGGGTAATTCGAATAAAATCTTCTCGGGTATCTAGCCGAATGATTCCATCGATTAAAAAGCAAACGTTTCGGCGGTCAAAAATCCCTGCCGCCATTTTCAAGTGTCACTCAACATTTAGCCTAAATGCCCTTCTCAAAGACTTGGTTTGAGGATGTTTTTACTATGAACATACCGCAGTCGGTAATAGATCCATGTGGCGCCGTTGAAGAATGGCTTTAAGTACTACAAGAACGATTGATCGAAATAGTCACAACCGAACAACTTAAGGCCCATTTCAGAAAGTGGTATCAGCAGTTCGGGCTTCAGAAAGATACACCTGTTACTTATCCTGTATTATGAACTACCGCAAGAAAGTTTTTCCATCTTCATACCTCCTGGAAAGGTTTTTTATTGCAGGTTACCGATATTATTAAAAAAAAAAGGAATCTGTCATAAACAACTCAACGTCGATATATGAGGCTATACTTCAAGTATGCCATAACAGACACATAGTGGTGGCAGGTGACTTGTACCTGAACTGGTAGGCGACAGATGAGACAGATGAGACCAGATTTTGGCGCCAAGCCGGCCGAATACATTTGCAAAATTTTCGATTAATCGGTAAGGAAGTCTGCAGAACATTCGGAATTCTGTTCTTTACAAGTCTAGTAATAATAAGCTGCGACAAAGAGTTTATTTAACAGTTTGTTTTCCAATGGGTTTCGGCATCATAGGCCACACAGCCAGCTCGATAGTAGTTATGTCACTCAGTGCTTTGAGATTCTGCAGTATGAGTTTGTCCCAGCTAATTAGACACACCACAGGACTGACATGACAGTCACTTTCATGGACTCGAACCGGCGACCTTCGGCACGCAGCCCCTACGCTACCGCGGCCGGCATTTAATAGTTTGCACGGTTAATCTGTGCCAAAGATTATAACTTACAATCTACCACAAGCTTTTACAACACCATTCTCGTCAGATTAATACCAGTGAATAATCTCTTCATACAACCAAGTGCCAAGTCACCCACGATCCTAAAGTAATATGTTAGAATAACCTTCCAAACAAACAATGATCCCACATTTAATTTCTCGAATAAATCTCCTGTCAGCTATATTTTTTTCGAATTTAGTATATTATTTGGAAATTTCCTAAAATAATAAAATCACCAGCTTCTTCAGAAAAAGATGGTCAGAAGCAGTGATTATGAATTGGTGCACCCGGGGAAAGTGAGGCTGCGGTGTGTCTTGGAGGATTGAAATGGGGACTGCACCAATTTCAGAACCCACGCGAATTTGGTACTAACCTGTTGAAATTTGGTTTAATTGCTTCGTCAACAAGTCCTCTTCACGTTTTGTGCTCTTGCTTTGCAGAAAACATGCCAGGAATTTAATTACAAATGTCGAAATATTACAGCGACGCACAGCCGTTAGATGTCGCAAGCGTTGAAAAATCAGTGGCAGTGTCTTAAAATGTTGATTTAATCCTTTTTTGTAATGTTTTCTTGCCGTTTCACCTTTTCTCCGTTGTAAAAAGTAGCTCAAAATTGATAAATAGACAATATGGTGATGCCTGCCATCTTATATCGAAACGAGCAATCAGAGATAATCGATTGCTTCCGTTGAAAAAAAAATACGCAATTTCCGTGATGGATGCCGCAGAACGAAAATTTTGTTTTCTTGGTCCAGGCCGTATTTCAACCAAAGCACAAAATCTACGACGAAACGAAATTGTTTAGGTTGATATGATCCATGTACCGATAATTTTTGTGTTATTTTTGCAGTCTTGATAGCAGTTGCGCAGCCTCTCATGTTTCGACTTTTTTAATTAAATTTCTAGCCATTTTACCGCAAAGCAAGAGCGTAAAATGAGAAGGAGACATGTTGACGAAGCAATTAAACCAAATTTCAACAGGTTAGTAGCAATTTCGCGTGGGTCCCAAAAGTGGTGCAGTCCGGCAATCCCGTAAAAATTGTTGTTTATCCAGTCGATATCTCCGCATTACATCCGACTATATTGCCGACTGATTCCGGACCCAGAAAAAGCAACCACCTGGATCAGAGCATCGGCATTATGAAATTATTCTTTGGCTATTTGATTTTTATCAGGGAGGCATTGCAGTTCAACGGTTTAGCCAGGAATGGAGGTGAACTGGATGGCGGTATTCCCACAGGAGCGGCACCCGGGCTCTGACGATTTTTGCCATTTGTAACGCAGCGAACACCAAATTGAGTACGTTTACTGTATTTATAGCTCGTAAATATTAATGAGCACCCAGGTATTTGTGATGTATTGACTTTGAGTCGAGAGAATATCGCAAGACGCAATAACACAGTGACCATGTTGTCGTTTGTCTCAGCACCGAACGAACTGAAAAAGCCGAACCGCCATCTCTCAAAGCCTGAAAAAGTCGCCAAGCAGCTATTATCTAGAGTCTAGACAATTAACTATTTGGCAGACTTAAAATTCCTGAGCAGTGTCGACGATTCTACCACTGGCTGCTGTCCAGCGAAAAGGAATTCTCTCTCTGGTGTCCGCTTTCATAATCCCTTCTCGAACTACACAATACAGATCACTACTTGAGAAAATAGACCATAAAAGAACGTTATGTTCCGAACTTACGGTCCCAGATATTAGAGAATTATTAGAATCGTTCCGTAAGAAATAGCGAAGAAATCGAAAGAGGGGTGTAGCGTGAAATTTCTTTGTGAATGTCGAAGGAGACAGACCAACACATGACGAGTTGTTTCTGTCTGTGCATCACATGTGTAAAACTACTCTGTTTTACTGCGGTTAGATTAATTCATGAAAATGATAGTCACTTATGCTGATGTTTTGACCTACCTAATGGAAAGTTTCAGACTTCGTTTAAATTTATTTTTAACAATGCTGTTGCCGCAGCTGATAGCCAACGTAATGTCAAATAGTTTATCAATCCGACAAATAATTGAAACATTCAGCACTGTACAGGGTATTATACCACTGAAGACACATACACAGTTGTTTAAAGCTGTAGTAAGTTTATTCACACAGTTTTAAAAAACACATATACGCCGATCACCAACTGAAAATAATATTAATCCGAGATTACAGGTTCGCGAGAGTGAAAAGTACCTTCACTTAGCGTAAATTCAGTTCCTATTGTGTCCACTGTTCACACAACAATCACTGTATATGATCCACTTCTTATACACTCGTTAAAGGAATGTTAATGTAGTTAGTTCAACCTGGTCAGTCCGATCGAGTTGTAAACGGCAGTCACTATTCAGTGCCGGCGCGGATACGCAAATTCGAAATCCATCTACGCTCGGGAGAATACTGCTACTCACCCTCACACGACACTCTCGTTGCCGCGCGCTACCTTCACCAGCGACAATCATACGACTGCTTGCTGCTCACAAAGAGTTTACCACTACAAAGTACTTATGATGGATATCGATTATCGACATAGATGAACTTTGACAGTTCGTTAGCTTATCGCTCTGTAATGTGACACATGGAATACTAAAATACTGAAAATCAGTTTTATGTAAATGTCTACGACCGGTGAATTGTTGATTCAGTCAACTATTATTTAAACTATATATATATCCACTACTTAACAGTAAAAACTAGTAACAAAGTCGATAAACAGCTCACCTTCAAAATTCAGGGTCCAGTGTTAAGATCCCATCGCGGTCACTAATTTTTGCGGATTTAGCCGTAATATCACGTTAGCACGTTCCGGTTCGTTTCGGAGTAAAACTAAAGATCCAGTGCTGTCAGAGGAGTAGCATTGTCACCTGGCGGCCGAGCAGTGAAATGGAGGCATCAAAAGAAGAGCAAAGAGGTGTTGTTCGTTTTCTGACAGTGTAAGGAGTAAGCGGAACGGTCATTCATCGAAGAATGTCACAAGTGTGCGGTGAACACTGCATGTCCCTTGCAGGGGTCAAGGCGTGGCCCAAGCGCTTCAGGAAGGGACGGGTGTGGTTAGCCGATGATGCAGGTCTGGAACACCACAGCGCATTACTGGTGACGTCGCCCAGCTGGTTGATGGACTCGTTACCCAGGACCACCGAGTTACAGTGACAGCCGTAGCCGCAGAGGTCGGATTGAGCGTCGGAAGTGTTCACACCATCATGACGGAAAGACTGAACAGGCGCAAAGTGTGCGCCCAGTGGGTGCCCCACAGTCTCCAACCATAACAAGAAGCATGTCGAATGGCCCACTGTCTTGATCATCTGCAGCGCTATGCCAGGGAAGGGAATGAGTTCCTGGCACGAGTGGTGGCTGAAGGTGAGTCTTGCTATCATCACTTCGAACCAGAATCGAAACGACAAAGTCTCCCCTAAAAAAGGCTGTGAGGGGCAAACGATTCCCCTCAGACGACGACGTCAAGCAGTACGTGTGGAACTGGTTCACATCGCAGCCGCAGGAACTTTACGAGACAGCCATTCACCGCCTTGTGTCGCAGTGGGACAAGTGCCTCAACAGCCAGGGCCAGGACTTCTGAAATACAGGTACTGGTTTCTGTTCCTTGGCCTCCGGCGTGTTACTTTTTGAACCAGCCTTATAGATAAGGCGCTTTTTAACCGTAAATACAAAACAGCGACAGAGAATGAGAGAAAGAGCGTTATAGGCGGAACGACTCAACATACCCAGGCTCGAAGTACAGTAACAGCAGGCACACGGAGGTGAGGAGGAATCGGCTGGTCGTGTATCACGGGCCATCAGGTCTGCAACTTCCACACCATTCGCTCTCAAAAACCCAATAGCCTAGAAATTTCATTTCTTAAATCTGATGTATTTTTAAGGTGTAAATATAAAGGAACTCTTCATTTTGTGATTTCTTTTACCGCGGTAATAGTATTTCATCTAAAGTGCTACCTATCAGGTCAAACGACACTAAACCACTTGGAGGAGCAGGATGACATGCCGGCACTGCTTTCCGTAGCTACGCTGATCGGAGAAATTGGGCGGATACTTGCGTGAAGTAACTGTTATCGTGCTTATCAAGTCCGAATGTGTTAAGTCACGGAATGCGCAGATGGCCTGTTCTATTCTAACTTTTGCTTCGTCCGTTTCTGCCAGCCTCGGTAGAGTACTGGCTCCGCGTGCCGATGGTCGCCGATTCGAGACCGGCCACGGGCATGGGTGTTTAAGTGTTGTGTCTTTGAATATCATGTCCGTCCTGTGGTGTGTCTTATCAGCAGGAGAAATTCATCGAGATGGCTTTATGGCCCAAGATGCCGAAAACCATTGAACCAAAAAAAAAAAAAAATCGTCTCTTTCTAACGGCGAGTAGAATGTGACTGCGTGTTGGATGGTTGTAGCAATGCATATGTTCCTCCTCACGTCACGGAGCTGCACCGCAACGTCTAGCCATTGTTTACCTCACCTCGGAGGTTCTTCGTGGTTCTCGTTTGACAGCAGGCTGAGCGGCCCTGGGGACCGTTTCGGACGTTCAGCTTGGAATTAAAAACTTCTATTTCAACGGGACCGAACCCGGGGTCGTAGTCAGATGCACTGCAGTCACCTCGCGGGGATCTCTTCGTGATAAAAATCCAAAGTCTATACGTACCCACCTTTTTCTTTATAGCGATGGCTGTAATGGTATTCATAAATAATCTTAGCTGGAGGTGGATAACTTCGCTTTGTTTAATTTTTTTTCACTCATGGCATTACGCCTCGTCGACGTCGTGGTCATTAGAGGCGGCATGCGACTGGGGCTAGGAACGGGAAGAAATTCGGCCATGGCCTTTTGAAGGAAGCATCCTAGTATTTGCCTGGAGTGATTTGGGGAAACCACGGAAGACCCAAACCTGGATGCCCGGACGGGGATTCGAACCGGCGTCCTGTAGACTGCGAGGCCCGAGCGCTGACCACTCGGTGCTGTGTCATTGAGGATATCAGCGTGCTGACTGCGACACCGACCAGGTAGCTGTGTGTGATGGAGCCGTCAGCGAGGCCGTCGACCCCGCCGCAGTGATGTCAGCGGGTCGCGGCGCTTAGCCCGCCACACAGCCCAGCGCCGGAATTAACGACTCATTGTTCGACGCCCATTGAGGCTCTGTACTCGGCAGCTGTCAGCGCTATGTGGGCCACTCACTGCCAGCAGATAACACGGCCGAGCAATTCGTTCCTCTACAGCTGTCATGTGGTCCACGACAGTTGGGCAAGTCACATAGATTCAGTACTCTTGTTGTTTTATGAGGCATAGGGATTTGGGAAGCTTCTTGTGTAGTGCTGTACGGCTGAGCGCCGTGATCCAAGCAGGGGCCGTTTAAGGTCGGGCCACACTAGTCCGCACCGAGCCCGCACCGCCACCGCACCGAAACTTTTATTATTGTCGCTCACGCGATTCAAGCGAGTTCAAACGATACCGTGTGTCGTCCGACACTCGGCCGTCTACAGTTTGGTTCACTTTTTGACGGTGCGGGCCTGTGTCGGGCTAGTGGATATGGAGAATAGTATACAAAGAGTCCGGGAATTTCCGGTCCTTCACGACTAAATGTTGTTTTGGCGTTGCTGATTGCTTTAGAAAAGTGTACTTTTTTCAGGTTTATCAGATGTTCTTAAAATGTAGGTAGATAGACTCCTTGCATGTTCGCTTTAACAAATCAAAACTTTGCCAGAGATGAAGGCCGATTGTAAGGCCTGCAAAAATTGTATACGAGATCCGGCTTTGAACCATAGCCGAATCACACGCCGCAAGCATCAACTACTCAAAAATATGTATTCAGTTATATAAAAGTACATTTGTGGTTTGGGATGACAAAAATATATGATATAGGAAAAAATGACGTTTATTTTATCATGTTTAAATATTTATGTTTCACTACATCCAGATTTGTCTCTTGAATCAAAATGGTTACGGCGTACGATTGGGGTACTGAAAGTACCTGGTTCAAATCCCTGTATCAGCTGTAATTTTTATGGGCCTTAAAATTTACATTTACTTCTGCCAAAGTTTTGATTTGTT
The DNA here is from genome assembly GCA_031002005.1 of Vandiemenella viatica. Taxonomy (NCBI): domain Eukaryota; kingdom Metazoa; phylum Arthropoda; class Insecta; order Orthoptera; family Morabidae; genus Vandiemenella; species Vandiemenella viatica. The sequence goes on from JARYHS010012519.1 coordinate 6,870,525, forward strand.
AATGCTAATATGCTAGGACGCTCCGTGGTTCAAATCTCACGTTAATATGTAGGTGACAACGATAGAGGTGTACTGCGCGGCTAATAAGAATGTGAATGGAATTTTTAGATCTCATGAAATTATTATTATTTTACATAATCTTTGCGGTATGTATTTAAATTAAAATGTATAATAATCTTATTCTTTTTTGTTAAAAAAAAGATATTGTATGAATCGAAAGGAACCTAAATAAAAGAAAAAAAAACACGTTAAATGTGAAGTGACTGACGCTTGACATTTCGTTATGACTATGTGGGGATGCACGAGAATCTTTCAATCCAATACAGTGTGAAGATCATTTGTTGGAACTGCTTTGGGATACTATCTATTTTTGTGCATAAGAAATCAAACAGTGAGGAGATAACAGGAGTCAGGCAAAAAAAAGTATTTTAACATACTTTATCACTTTCGTAGATTATAATGTCCACCTACTCAAGATAAAGTACATTACTCTATTATAAAGTACGGGTGGTAACGCGAACTGCGGTCCTTAGATCACTTTTAAGGTAATTTTAACATTAATTCCGTGAAAGAGGCAAGTGTATACGTTAAAGGAGACTGAGTAGGAACCCGTCCGTCACATGGACGAGCTACGGACCAGTTTTGACGCGGGTGGGTGAGCCGACACTCGGCCGAGTGTTGGTACGGTGACGGTGCGGGCTCGGTGCGGTCAACTGAGGCCCAACCTAAGACACTATCGATGGTGACACCGACCCGACTGAGGTCCGGGGCCCCCGATGTGATGAAGAGTAAGACTGCTTCTCGATGATGGATTCTTAGAAACCGATGCTGTGACGAAAACAGCATGCTACTAAGCCAGGAGAGTTATGGATAACCCTTAGAAAGCGCCAAATTATACACATTAGTCAAAATCTGACGGTGTTTAACCCTGAATATACAGTTAATGACACCGTCTTTAGTACTGCAGTTTTCTTAAAATATAAGAGTAAAACTTAAAATAATTTCTTGTTAAATAAACATACTGAAAAGATGCCTGGGAAAGCAAATAAATGTTGTTACCTATCTAGTAGTTTAAAACAATGTGAGCCGGAAGTAACTCTGATTGCATGTAAGTCGTTAGTGCAAACTCACTCTGAAAGAGGCCCCAATCTAACAGAGGCTCCGTGTAGAAGTGCGGCCCGGCTTCAGGAAACCTTAGGCGCTATGTTGAAAGGGTTGGGTTGGGATGTTCTGGAACACCGTAGACATTACGCTTGTCGCGAGATAATTGGAAATTTTGTAATAAATCTATATCAGGATGTGAGCAAAGACATTTTAGTTTCAGCAACATTGATATTCAGGAAAGCTCGAGAAAGTAAAATATGATAAATCAGGGCCAGAACCGATTTCTTTGTATGTAAATTTTTCCCACGAGCGATTTGGGGATAAAAGAGGAAATATTTACCGAAAGATAAAAACTAGAATTCGGCAGGATTACGTCACCAGAAACAGGCCCGGCCATTCCTAGCTAGGATTTCCTAGAGCGCTGCACGCGTGGATCGTTGCTCCTGGCACGCCCTGTATGTTCGTTCATGTGAGTGTGCGTGTGGAGATCAGGATACCTGCAACGCACCCTCCCACTGAACTGCCAAGTAATAGTAACAGTAACAGTAACAGTTATACTGATAGTAACAGTAGACACACTAAAAGAGAGAAAGTATTCAGTGTCCATATTTCCAACTTCTTGACTGTGATATCAAGTCACGAAAACATAACCTGATTTATTTTGCTACTGTCAGAAGCCATCACGAAAGAAGGCAATGAAAACCATTCTTAAAACTAAAATTGTTACAGTACAAACAAGGGACACCTTTGACCTCGAACGCCGCACGAAAACATGTTTAGAATAACAAGCGATCATAAACAAAACAGTGATGTGTGTCATTTCCATGTAGAACTCCGCACTTGTCTGCTAGCGGCATTAGTTGTACATCTGTTTTCAAGAGACGCAAGGCACTTTCAGTACAAATATTTCAAAGAAACTTCACCAAACATTCATGAGCTGGTAAGCAAAAGTGTAACAGTGACTAAACAGCTCACGAAACATTTTCTAACTTCAATCCTTGGCGAACATGTAACAAATGAAAAGAGCCTATTGTTGTGTGATTAAGGTCAGGTCATACAGATCTTACCCTTCTAGATGTAACCTTTCCAAACAAAGAAGTTATACTGAACATATTACCACCGAAAACAAGAAAATATTGGTAACCCCTTAATGTTTCCTTGTTTCGACAATATAAGCTCTATGTCACAAGGATTACCGATTTCCTGATTTTGTGTCAAACCACAAGTGAAGATACGTGTTCGTTATTTGATCATGAAACTTCACTCTGTGATTTACAATCAATTTGCTGCACCTACGTATAAGCCTATGCAGATTTTAACATCACCAAAGCTTGGATGCAGGAGTGGACTGTACACCAAAACAGCAGCTTACCTTGCATTACACAAAAGCCACCAGGTTTTGATTTACCTCGTAAAACTTGGCCCACACTCAACAGCATCAGAACTCGGCATGGCAGATGCGCAAACTCCCTGTACAAGTGCGGCAAGCAACCATCCCGCTTATGCGAATGCGGAGAGATTCAGACTATTGGTCATGTTATTGAAGAGTGTCCTATAAGACCTTACAGTGGTGATCCTGTGGACTTCCTGCTGGCAACTCAGGAATAGATAAACTATATTAATAAACTAGATATAAGTATTTAATCTTGTAAAGTTGCAGTGTATGTATTTTATCAATGTTCTTAAAAGTGTCTGAATTGCCATACGATAAATAAATAAATAAATAGCCTATGCTGCAATATGCTTGGCGAAAGCCAGGTTATGACATTGACATACCATCATCATTTGAAAATGTAATTATTGTGGCTTTTGATATTGGACTGCGTGAAAGCAAAAGTGATTTGGAATGTGATAACGTGGCTTTAGTGAGGTGTGCACATTGTTCTCTTCCACTCTGTTTTAACCACTTCACCTAAATCCCGCATCTGCACTTTGAGGACTAATATAAGCAGTATCAGGTGTGTGGTACTGCTGTATATGCGTGTTTTGTGCTGTATTAAGTACTTTAAGCAGAGAGTTTTTCGCACTGTTGATTGAAAATGTAATGGTACACTGAAGTCATTTAATTACGTATCATTTCATTCATATTGTATTGATATCTTGTTACTTTGTTTTTCTCTATTAAAATGTTACTTGAGGTAGAACGCAACGTTTTGCGTGGAAATGACACACACCACTGTTTTGTTTATGATCGCTGGTTATTCTAAGCATGTTTTGGTGCGGTTCCGATCGTCCGAGGTCAAAGGTGTCCCTTGTAGGTCAGACATGAAAAATACCTACAAGTGGAAGTTACAAGCAGGTACTCCTGCTCCTCACATGTGGTCCCCGCTGTTGCGTCACTCCCGGTGCCTCCTGGATTGCCCCTTGCACTCCCTGGCTCAGGGCTTCCAGGAGCTACGCACTCGCAGCCAACAGTCACCTGACACTGGCCCACAGGAAGCCGACTGGCGAAGTTTAGAAATGAAATAACAAACTATGACGAGTACTAGCAAATTTCGCAAATAAAAGGTTTTTTTCCATTTTTGTTCGGCTCTTGAGATGTATGTACCACTGATACAAAGGTAACGTAGTGAGGACGAGGCTCGTTTTACCTCCGTTTGAAGCAAAGGCACCAGATGGAGACTCGTAATCGGTAGAGAGAGGCTTTCCCGTAGATAATTTCTCAAAAGTCAAAAACCAGAAGCAGGATAGCCTCCAAACTACAGGATGAACTTAAAATATCTCTATTACGGCGAAACGTGTTTAAAAACAATTACCTCCTTAAATTAGAAAATCTCTTCAAAACGAAATGGATTTTATAATTTCATGGTTCAAAAAACGGTAGCCTACCATTTCGTTTGCATTGATACAGTATAGCAGTATTCATTGTATTATATTGTCTCTGGTATTCATACTGAATTTAAAATTTAATTAAACTTTGAACTTATTTCCACTGCGCCCATTTTTTACCTGTGAGTATCAGTTTAACGCAGACGTGATATTACCAGCTTCCCCAGGTGTACTTCAAGTTAATCAGTACATTTAAATCAAACTGTGTCCCGAGGTATACCGACACAACGCATTTCATCCCCGTAATGGCGATCTGAAACATTTTTTTTTTTTTTTTTCATTAGCCGAAACAAACCCCCTAGAATTATTTTCGTGCTTCTAGATTTCGCTCCATTACGTTGCACTCGTGTTCACGTTGGTAGGGTTGTTGAGTTTTTATGAGGTAGTTGGACCAAGGACAGATTCTACAAGAATCCAAACAGCTGGCTGGTAGCTCAGTGGTTAAAGCGCTTGCTCCCGTCCAGGGTTCTTATCTCAGTGAGTGCAGGGATTTTGAAGAGTTGTTGTATGATTATATAAACTACTCCAGCTCGTTCAGTGGTTCGGATTCCACGTTAAACTGTAGGTCCAAGAGGAAAGGAACTGGCCGTCCTACATATGACACAATGGTTTAGTATACATCCTGCAGGTGGCAGACTAAGAAACTTCCTTTTTTTTTAAGTTCATTCGTAAGAGAAGTAACATCAAACACCTTTCATAGAAGCAGCCCATCACCACTCTGTTCACACATTTTTTGAAAGATTCAGTCTTGTAGAATATTATGGTCATCTGACAGCGTCCATATGTGAGTGTGTATTATACAAAAACGTGAAGCGATGACATTTAAGAAGCACATCAGCGTCAATTTTTTGTTCGTGGTAGTAGCAGAAAAATACTTAAAAATAGTTGCCAGCTGAGATTTATGTGCTGTGAAGCGGACCATATATTAAGCAACGTCTTCGTGATGGCAAAGCAATGATAAAAACAGCCGCTCTAGTTTTGACATATGGAAGATATTTGTCGAATCTAATAAGAGAGTGTTTCATGAAGGAGCACAAAAAAGCAGTGAGCCTAAATGAAAAGATATCCGTCTCGAGATAGTCCGTGACGCGTCCGCTGACAGCGTATAAATATCAGCGGCTGCCGACGGTCCCATGGTCAGCACCAGAGGCACAAGGTCGCACAACACAAAAATACCACACGATACATGCAGACGCAGCGCAGAGGGATAGCGACGTGAGGTCGCGGGTTCGATGCTCCTGCTTCAGTGGGGTAGCGGGACGTGAACGAGACTCCTAAAAGGAAGACATGGTTAATGTCGTCAGTGTTTCCTAGGAAGACTGAAACAAAGGAATAACGTCGTTTAGTACAGTCCAGATGGCTAATTTTAAATCGGTACAAGAGAGCAGTTCTGACTTGAAGGGCGGATCAAAAAAACAAAGATACTTTGGAAAGAATGTACGCTCTCTCGGTGAGTCGAGCTTTCCACAGCGATAGCGCGTCAGCACAAGTACAAGGAACGTTTCGGAGCCTGCCCCTGGCTACATCTTCAGGCGAAGTGTCGGATTTCGGAAACGTCCACGCTTATAAGGCCTTTGGTTGCCAGGTGACCTAAGTCTCGTGCGTTGGGGCCAATCAGTGCACAGAAGGTGGGACAGGGAAGGCAACCAAAGTTTCAAATATTGATCTAGGACTTAGAAAGAACTTTATAAAACTCTATGTATGCAACACAGCAGTTTATGGTAGCGAAGCATGGGCTTAAGGAATACTAGAGAAAGCAAATTGAAGCATTTGAAATGTTGTGCGAGAGGAGAATGCTGGAAATTAAGTGGACAGGCAAAGTACAAAATGAACTAGTTTTAGAAATGATGGGTGACGAAAGAAGTTTGTGAAAGAAGCTTACAGAAAGAAGAGACAGGCTGGTAGGTCATATTTTGAGACATGCTGGATTGGTTAATTTGTTAGTGGAGGGAGCAGTCGAAGGTAATAACCATAGAAGAAGAGAGAGAGATTATATGAAGGAGAATATTGAGGAGTTGGGTTGTAAGGGATATGTATAGATGAAGAGGTAAGCACAATATAGGAAGGGAAGCAGGATTGCATCAAACCAATGGAAAGACTGATAACAGCAAAAAAAATACGTCATTATATATTTTATATAAGCCTAATATTATATAAAATATGTTAAAAATGAAAAGTTCGAACTACATTTGGCTAACCGAAAAAATGATTACAAAGCTTCAATAAAATATTTTGGGAAAATTGCCGACGTTAGGAGCAGAAACAGTTTATCTACTTGATTTGTGATTTAAAATAAAAGTAGAAAAAAAAAAAAAACATGTAAGCTTACGTTTTGTGAGAACACTTGAGAGGAAGACTCCAATTTTGTTACTGTTTAAAACAAAGAACGTTCTTATTTATTACGAGTAATAAAATGAGCATGGAAAACATAAATTTCTTGTAGACATGAACACGAATATAAACTTCTTTCAGATTTTTGAGGGAACGTCTTAAACGCACAGGTCTACAGCTTCACATTCCTGCCGTTGCCGGGTGGCTCTTTACGTATTTCCTGCGCGTACAATATGTCTCTCTGCAATTCAGAGGCTACACACATGTGATGGGAGGGGAGAAGGAGAGTTATTTAAGTAGTTTGCGGGTGCTCTTAAGTGTCGTGTTATGCGGAGATAATTTTTAGGTATTACAGTTAAAAGATAAATTTCGGCTGTGAGATAACTTAAAAAGTTGAGGAAGATCATAGTGTAGTAGTACGAGAGAAAAGTTTTATTTTAAATAAATCTGTAAATTGTGATTGAGTGCTGAGGATGGATCTGGTTTGGTGTGGAGGTTATGCCTAGTTCGAAGTCTTCACGGCCTTGTAAATTTCACTACCGTTGTTTCGCAGTGAATATGTAATTCTTAAATGTTAGCAAAAACTTTTTTTATTTAAAACAAATCAGTGGATAGAGTTTCTACTTCGTAAATGTGAGTGTGGCTGAGGAGTCCCTGGCAGGCCCCACAGTGGCGGTGACGTCACGCGCGAGAATACGAGCGGGAATTCGGACTGTGAGTGGCGGACAAGGCTGCGGAGGACCCGCCGGCAGTCGCAGCCAGCCGGCAGTCTCTAGTGTACCACTCGTATCTCCGCTATACACGAACCTTTCTACGAGGCAGAATCAAGTGAAAACCTTATTTTTTAATTTTTTTTTTATTATTATGTATTGTGCGCACATAGAAGTCATCTGTATCAATTTTCGACGTAGTCTCCTCGACGCTCAATGCGTGTCAGGCAGCGCTTCCGAAATGCCTGAATTCGCATATAAAAAAAATTCTTTTTGGAGACGACACAACCACTCGCGCACCGCCTGGCACATCTCGTCATGGGAATGAAATTTCGCCCCAGGAAGGACTTCTTTTAAGAGGTCCAAACTGGGGATGTAACGGATATCCGCATCCGCAGGAGCGGAACTTGCGCATGAAATCCTGCAACCGCTTTCGCATCCGCAATTTTTAATGCGGATGTATAGCGGATATTTTGTTTACATTGCAATATATATTATACTTTTTTCTTTATTCGAGATTCTGCCCATCGTCGCTTAGCTAATAAGAAAGTGGTTGTTTTTCTGACGATCTTGCAATAAAAGTAACAATTAACTGAATGGTGTTATTACCTAACAGACTAATTTACAAGTTTAAACTTGCAAAGCGGCTGTTCACGGTCCAACTTATAGGATATCCGTGTAGAACAACCGTAGGATGCGCTCACCCGTTCACGCTACTAGAAGGGGTCCAACAAGATGTTCCAAGCAGTCCTTTTCACTCGTACTTTATCATGGCGCATACCCTGTAGTGTGCTTATCGCATACTGGTAGGATGTTTCCTCTAATATCCATAGCTTGTTGGACAGTAAGGACCCTTTTTGGTTGCCTCGGAGTCCAACAACATGCAAACACCTCCTACATGTATTCTTGTAACCGCTTTCACGGCGCATCAAGAGTTCTTTTATCGAAAATCGGATCTCGTAGGTCCTACAAGTTGTACTGTGAACGCGCCACTAGAGCGGTGGGAAGGCGGGTGGCGAGCACGGAAGCGAGCATAGTGGGTGAGTGGTTAACGCTCTGGCCTCGCATTGGGGAGGACGCCGGTTCGAATCCCCGCCTGAACATCGAGATTTGGGTTTTCCATGATTTCCACAAATCACTCCACGCTAATGCTTCCTTTAAAAGACCATAGCCGATTTCCTTCCCGTCCCTAGCTCCGATCCTTTCACGCCTCTAATCACCTCGACGCCGACGAGCCAAAAAAACCGCAACGTTCATACGACTAAAACTCGTTTTTAGACGCGTGCGTATTTATGTAGATATTTTAATTCACTTGTGAAATCATCCTAAGTTTTTTGTTGTTGAAAGATGAGGTAAAAATAAACCAATATGGCAGTATTATACGGAAATATAATTTACTTATGAAAAAAGATAAAATTTGGGATGAAAAGAAGACTTTTTATTTTAAATTTATTTTTGATAAAATATTAAAATCTAAATAATTCTAAGCAACATGAGGATTAGGGCTGGTCGAGTTGCTTCATGTTGCATCGTTCCGGCAGCTGGTCGCGGATGCGAGCGTCTTACTGAGCCAGGCAAGACTTCAGATGGCGGATCACATCCAGCGCAAGGAAAACTTTATGCCGAACGGCACGAGATGCGGGCGGCACCAAGTTTTGCTCGGCTAGTAACACTATATGTGATCTGTTTAAACGGTTATGTTCGATGATGAAGGTCACTTTATGTATTGAATCTGGTGTTGGTTGTTTTTGTTTTGTCAAACACATGAACAGATAAATAAATCGGTTTAATTTGCTTAAATATCAACTAACCAGTTCCCATAGTTAAGACATACGGTCGATGTATATCCATCGTGCGCTTTGCTCTGTGCGCATGAGGAAACGCCACGCAGGATCAGCAGCGACGTAGTGCCCTGTGCGTGGTCAGTGAACTGTCCTGTGGGGCTCTGTATCTACTCAGGGCTCAGGATCAGGGTCGGCGCATGTCATTCCCTCTTCTCCACTTCGCACCTGTCGTCTCATCCCCCGCCGTGGATCCACACTGAGCGTATCCGTACGTCACAGCCCTACAACTCCAGGATGTTCAGCTTTAGAAATTTTTGTCTGCGCTGTATTTTAGCTGTTACTACCGCGAGGGAGATTAAACTGTACGGAAGTGTAAATTAATCCTAGGACGTTTAGTGTCAGGTTGAACAAAATGTTTGCGTCGCCGACCCCGGCAGCGTAGGGGTAGCGTGCTTACTTCGCGTTGCAGGGGTCGCCGGTTCGAGTCCGGCCGAGGGCATGGGTGTTTTAATTAAGTGTTGTGTTCGTCTTCTGTCGTCCTTACAACAGAGAGAAAACAATCACACTTGGATGAAATCTATACATTGTAAAACAAAAAACACATTGAGCTGGCTGAATGGCTAACATGGCCGAATGCCATTAAAAAAAAAAAAAAAAGTTTGCGTCTCTAATCATTATTTTTATTACTCATCTATTTTAGTGTCTTTATAGAAAAAACAGATTCGAAAATTCGTTAATTCGTTCCTAGTTTACAAAGACAGTTAGCCAGAAAAAAATAGACGGACTTTATACTTTTCGCAGAATAACTACGATATTTACGTAGATTTAACAAATTCTACCCTTCAGCTGACTAGAACATTCAACATGGAATAAATGAGATAGAAAAAAGTAATTTGTGGAAATATTTACTAAGACACTATATTTTATTTTAACTAAAATTTTTCTTTTCTTTGATTTATTACTTTTATTATATTAGTTATTATTGCACTTGAGGACTGCGTTTAAACTCAAATTATTCATTATTATTCAATTTTTCTTGGTTTGTATTTGTCTTCTTCCTCTTCTCTTCCCAAAACCTCTTCATATCAATTTTGTTCCTGTTTTCTTCTGTATTTTAAATTTTGTGTTCATAATTTTGTTCCTGAATTGTCCCCTTTCCTGTGTCATTTCCTACATTATTTAAGTCCTCTTCTATTTGATGGAACCAATTGGTTTTCCTGAGCGAACCATTTACCGCATCAAAGGTCCTCTTCGTGAGTCTAGTGTTGTTTATCCTCTGTAAGTGTTGACAGAATTGTAATCTTCGCCTTCTGATCATGACTATCAGTCTGTCTGTAAGCTCTATATTTCTTTCGCTCATCTTTTCACCCATATGCCGTCTTTATGTATTGCTACAAAAGAAATTTCTAAGGATTTTGCGCTCAACTTTTTCCGCTTCCGTGAAGCCTCAATCCCCAATCGTGGTTGTTTCTGATGCATATAATGCTTTTAGCAGTATGACTGTATTATAATGTTAGAGTTTGGCCTGCCTTGATATATTTCTTTTGTTATAATATGCCCATGTGAGTTTCTATGCCTTCTGAAGTTTTTCTGATGTTTCAGCATTTGATAACTTGTTAGATCCTCCTATTTGTATATATTCCCCTAGATATTTGAATATCTCGACTCTTTTTTATAAAATGAATAATGATCCTCGATTTGAAAGTCACGTGTTATTTATTTTCTTAACAAAGTGTTTTCAAAAGAAGCTTATGTTTAGTGAGCTCTGCTTAGCACGCACACAGCTGGCGGTTCTGACATGTGTTGTAAGTCTAGACCAGGGGTCCCCAAAGTGGTCGATATCGACCCCTTGGGGTCGATAAATACACGGGGGTCGATTAATATTAAAGAGAATTAATTAAACTGTCTAGGGAAAAATAGGAATATTCCTATAAAAATCAGGTCAGTAAATGAAATTAAAGTTCATCCTCTCAATTCCCGTCTGTTTTCGAAGTTATGTGAAGTAAATGATGAAACTTTCAACCAATTACTTTTGCACACTGACGTAAGGTGGTTGTCGAGAGGTTTGCAGACGCTCGTCTGAAGAGTTCCTTAGGAAGGTGGATCCATCGCTATATGACAGTGCAAGAACCATGTTTTCTATTTGGCAGACCTTTATTCGAAACTTATCCCATCTATCCATAATTTTATTTTTATTTTTTGAAATTACAATAACAATGGAAAATATCTGCTTTTCCTGTTAATGTTATTGGCTGGATTTTGTAACATATGGAAACTGTAAATTTTTTCGTTGTGTTGTTATGCAGGTCTCCTTATTGCTTTGTATTACAAATGTCAAAAATGATTTAATACTTAATCTGGGGCTCGATAAGGAGTCTAATATAGTATGATGGGATCGAAGGGATAAAAAGTTTGGGGACCCCTGGTCTAGACGGAGGCCGTGTTGGGAAAGCGCAGCACGACGAGTAGTCAGAATAGTCAGCGGATGGTTTGCCAAGCGGTGGCACTCGATAGAAGTTTAAGAAAGAGAGGGGATCTTTAATGTCAGAGTCTCCTCGAAATCCATCTGCCGGAACGAGAATCAGTGAAACAAGAGGAACATGCTGTGCAGTGCATTCGCTTAAGTTTTCCTTTTTAATTGATTTACAAATTCGCATTCGTTAACGAGTTAATTCGCTGATTTCTGTTTAAAATTATTGGCCAAATCGATCGGAGGCGAAATAAAAACTCTAACTGAATATCCGTGATTTCGATTATGTTACGGTATATTTTAGTGATTGCACTGTAATTTGCCAAACAAGTGTGTAGAAGTTTTCGCTGATGTAGCCATTGGCTTGGAGCTTATTCTCGCTGCCGAGGGCCCTTTCTTTGTGGTCGTGTTTACGGCCCGAGTGATGGATTCTGTTTCGCTGCCGGTGACAGATTTACACTCTGCTCTGTATACGAGTCTGAAATACGGAGCGCTCCGCCCGCCTCGCGCAGCCGCGAGCGACCGCTTCCTAACTCGCTGGACTTTGGACAATTCAATCCCTCATTTGTGGATCCCAGATTTGTTTTCATGTCGGCTGTCAAAACAGACTCCAGATAACTTCTGAAGGACGGATGTTGTAACATAAATTTGTTCTGCTGTCGAACTGTCAGAAACTAATGTTATCTGCTTCCTTCGTCCGAAAATAAACGAATATCGGTGTCCTTTAACTGGCCCAAAGATACTATAGCTGGTTCAGGAGTATGTCAGAATAAGTCGATTGAAATCTTTACTCCACGTTTACTGTAGGTACTATGAAGGAATGCTGACGCTCGCGAACGAATTCTGAAGCGCCTTCAAGTTTCGCGCTCAAATGAACAACTCTAAGAGAGCACATGTCTTCTACTTTTATCTGGAAAGTAATAGAATAAAATATCGACAGTACATTTCATATAATTTACTCGTATCTGAGAACATTTAAATACAAACTTCCGGTATTTTACTTCTTGCTAGTTAAATTTAAAAGTCTTTCTTACCTTGTATAAATGAATTAATGAATGTTACATGATCATTTGCTCGATTTACACATCTTCGGTTTTCTAAGAGAAGAAAGACCCTAAAATATTTCTTTATATTTGCATGAATGTGTGGAATAGTATCAGCAGAACGCAATCAACAAAATCATTTTCCCCTCTTTTACAAAGTGGATCCAAATCTGAAATGGCGACGGCGGTAAATAGAGCAGCCACGAGCAGAGTATTTAGCAAGCTCTGTGATTTGGGGAAACCGCGGAAAACACAAATCCGGATGCCCGGTCGGGAATTCGAACCCGCATCCCCCCGAAAGCGAGGCCAGAACGTTTCCGATCTTACTGTTAATTATTAACACCTTCATTGTTACGTCTACCTAATGAGGATTGTATCGTCACCAAATTGCTGATGGGAAGTCGAGAATAGACAATCGTTGCAACTGAAGTCACTTCTGATGCAGATTTTAATTCCTCCAGAAATGTAAGAAGAGACAGGCTGGTAGGTCATATTTTGAGACATGCTGGATTGGTTAATTTGTTAGTGGAGTGAACAGTCGAAGGTAAGAACTTTAGAGGAAGACAGAGATTAGAATATATGAAGCAGATAATTGAGGACGTGGGTTGTAAGGGGTATGTAGAAATGAAGAGGTTAGCACAGGATAGGAAGGGATGGAGGATTGCATCAAACCAGTCGAGAGACTGACGACAGCAAAAGATAAATGTATCAACGTCGTTATCATTCAGCTCCTTCCCTGATTTATCAACGAATCGTTTGTCTACTGCATGATCTTCTTCAATGCTATCGTGTAAATGTTTCCGAAATTCATCCAGGCAATCCTAACTCCTTTCTTCAACCATAAATGTGGGTTAATATGGCAATATTAATAGTGTTTCGATGCGATGGTGCTTCAAAAGTTGTAGTACATCGGAAACAGAATTTTATCCCAGAACAAAGAGCTGATAAAACACGCCACGATGGAAGGCGCTTGTCTGACTTCAGTTGTGGCGGCGATGTACAGTGTTTGTTAATAATGTAATATTTTGTGTGTATAAGGTTGATTAACTAGCTTAGTTCTAAATATTCGCGCAAAGACATTAAACTATTAGAAAATTCGTGCTTATGTCTTAAACACATGTGTATGATAGTTGATCGCACCAACCTATAACAACTGTTTGATGATTCTACCACCAACTGCAGCGTTAACGTTACTGTCGTCGAACAGACGTGTAGCTTTTCTTAACTCGTATGAAATTACGTACCTGAAGCATATCGCGGCTATGAAATTTGTTTTCCTGTATTAACCATCGACGAGGCATCATGTGATCGAGAAACTGGCGGAGCACTTCACTGATGTAGTAAAAAGAGGCATCGTTTAGTGAGTTTGTTTAACGCCGAATGAGTTAGTTCGTTACTTTGGACATCTCACATGTCGTGTCGTCAGTCAGAATATATAGGATGGTGCTGCATTATTATTGCGGCACAAATATTGTTTAAAGGAATTTCGACCAAAATATTGCTCCAGGAACAATGTCTACGGAAATTGTGAATTAAGATGTATTCCAGACACGAATATCACGCAGGAGAGGTACCGTGGAGCTGGATGCCAGTACCACTGGCTGATGTGGAGAAGAAATCCACTGTGCCGCAGCGAGACGAGCGGGGAGTGGGGTAGCTCACGGCGCCAGACACTCGAGGCTGGGTTGCACTAGGCTACTAATTTAGTAACTAAACGAGTCTGAACAACGACAATTTAGTCGAGCAGTTGAGTCGAGTCGATCCATTTTGTTCTATTATATCGGGTGAGCAACGCGCCCCCCCCCCCCTTCCACGCGTCACTGCTTACTGGATCATCAGCTAAACAAGTCTGAACCTGTTGGTTAGTCGAGTTCGTTAGCTGCCGCACAAATGACGTTTCAAAATTTGTTTCTAAATGTATAGAACATGACTACTTGCAGAATATTAAGTCCCCGCACTAGAAAAACAAACAATGGAAGCAATCTGTAGACATGGATTTTGAAAATACGATGAACCTACTTTGCTATGGTGAGAAGTAAATTGGAAGTTAAAAATATCTGCTTAGTGCATATTTTTATTAATTATTTTATTACAATAGCATCTAGATTATACAATAAGTTCTTATTATTACTGTTATTATTAAAAGTACTTCCTAACGCGATAAAAATGTTTTCAGAATATTCTGCTCGCAGAAGTTAAAAAAATAAAGGAGTTCAAAACATGACGCGCAGGGACTGAAACAGTTTACATTCCTTCAGTAAAATGATTCAGTTTAGTAAATGCATCCCCACAAAACATTACTTCAATTCCTTTAATGTTTAATAGATTCCTTCACAATGTGCTGAATTAGGAAATATCTGATTTTCCGTTTATAAATACGAGATGTGATTGTTCTTAAACTACATCCAGTGGCAATAAAGTAGAGAACTGCCTGTAATTTTGTTAATTGCCGGCATTGCACTTCTTAAATGGGTATCTTCACGTTCAATTTGCGGCTGCATTTTTATTAACACAACTTTTGGACATTCTTAAACTATTCTTAGGAATCTTCTAATGCTAATTCCTTCAGAAGACAATTTGTAGCTCCTAGTTCATCCCTCTATTAATCCACTTTCGTACCCATTGCTTTTTTTTTTTTTATCGCATAAATTTCTTCATCCACCTCTTCTGAAATATCCATTAACCTGAGTTTTATCAGCTCATTCACTTTATTACGTTGCAGCCTGTTCATCTGGCAAAATATCACGAAACTTGTGTACTGTACTCGACCGTAGTGCGAGCGAGTATTTTAGCTGCTAAAATATTCACCAGTCCACTAAACTACTATCGTAGTGAGTATCAGCCTTAACAGTCCAGTGAGAATAGCTCTGCGCAAAAGAAGGCAGAGCAAGAACATAAATACGTATGCTGTCCGCCAAACAATTACTGAAGGCAAGGAACAGGCGGTATGAAGGTGGGCCCCGTTCAGAACACAAGAGCTGCTGTTTGGACAGCTCTGGCAGGTGGGGCGGCGCCCACGTGGGGCGATGACAGCTGGGGCGCCACACGTGCCTCGCACGCTGCCCACGTGTCGGCCCACTCCCACGTGCCCGACACACACACACAACGTCACGTCAACTCTCAGCTCAGGGCCTGACACCATCGGGCCATGGCCTTTTGAAGGAACTATCCCGACATCCACGTGGAGTGACTTGGGAAACCGTGGAAAACCGAAACCCGAATGGCCAACGGGGATTCGAACCTATGTCCTGACGAATGCGAGGCCAGAGCGTTCCAGCTCACCCACCACGCTCCGGTAAATCGTTTGACGTTGGGGAAACAACATATCATATTTAGCCGTTTTAGAATGTTGTCAAATCATGTACCGAGCTTTCATTCTACTAAAGGTGCCACAAGCGGATGTGAGCCTTTTATCTTTAACGCAAATAAAATAAATCTGTGCTGTCGTTGATTGTAAGATGATCGCCACGCATAAAGGGTAGCGGAGACACTTAATTAAGGAAAATTCAAGTAGAGTACAAAGTTAGTGACAGCAAACGGAAGCTTAACAATATGGCCGACCAGACAGTTTGAGGTATAGCATTCTTGCCAATCAGAAAGGTTTCGAATCTTTCGACAGCTCATCAAAGCCAATCGGGGAGCACATCCCTACGGAATATCCAGCCCACTTTGAAGCCACTTCAGGGTGCTAATGACCTCGATGTCGACGCGCCCTAAAACAACAACAACGACAACAACTTGAAGCCACTTCGGTGAAGACCTAGCACCATCACTTTATACACCAATCGATCCATCAGCAAACACAATGGAACGAAGCAACCTCTTGCCCTACATACTAAACTAAGCCTTTTTTGTTTTAGAGGAATTGTTATGATGTCTGTTTTTAGACGATTCTGAAGGTGTACCGCTGCATACACTAAAAATAGACGAATGAAGGACATATGCAACTCATGGTAACCATGTCAAGCAATTTGAGCAACTAGTAAGGAAAAGGAAAAGTCGTAAATGGAATTTTCCACCAGGACACTGATACCAGCCTTCTGTTGTCGTATCCAGTCAACGCCTAATTCCGCTGCACTGTCTCTTACCCGTCTCTCAACAGTTACTTATTTATTTGTTTATCTTATGACCATAGCACATATAATCAATAATATAATTGTTTACAATTGTTTCACACTAATAAAATATAACATTAAATTATAGTTGAAACTCAAAAGCGACATAGTGCAGCCAATGTAAAGCTTCATTTGAAATATCTATCAAGTCTATTGGTGATCCCCTGAAGGCTAGAAGTAGGCAATCAAAGGTCACGTGACAGATGGTTTGTTCTTCCTCACCACAGTCGCAATTCGGTGATTTTCTCATTCCCCATGTGTAAAGAGCTGAAGCAGATCTGCCATGGCCAGACATAACTGCGGGGAAGGTCGAGTCCCTTTAGTGCCTGTTGACTGTCGAACAGGGAGTGCCATTCTGGTGGGGCCGAGGCTATCCACTCCAATCTCTACTTCTCTCCCGTTAAAATTATCAGATATAACCTGTTTTGTAGTTTTTATGCTTGGACTTCTTGATTTAAGTCTCTGAATTGGGTTTCCATACCGTCATGGATGGGCAGATCCAGGTTATGACAGATCTTATTATATTGCGCAATTAGGCGATCGCGACGTCTTATCGTAGGTGGTTCGATGTTACTCAAAACGGGTAGCCAGTACAGTGGAGTGGACTCGATACAGTAACTAATTATCCGTATTGCATGGTTCAAGACTATGTCGATATTTCTGGTGTGGGTGCTATTCATCCAGTCAGATGAGCAGTACTCCGCTGCAGAATACACCAGGCTCAGTTAAGTTATGCAGAATATTATTTCTAGTTCTTAGTTTTGCTGCAAGGTTGTTTAGATGTTTTTTTGTACGACAAGGTGTGATCCATTACGACTCCCAAATACTTGGGGAAGGGGTTGTGTCGGAGGAGAGTGCCGTCATGAAGAACGTCAAGCGAGAGATTCGCCGCCCGATTGTTAAGATGGAAGACACTAGATTCTGTCTTGCTGGAATTGGGTACGAGACGCAATTTCTTAAAATAGTTGCTCAGGGTTTTGAGTTCTGCTGTTAAACTATTTTCAATTTGATGAATGTTATGGGATTGTGGTTCTAGTGCCAGATAGTCAGCATTAGAGAATTGTCTGGATTCTGTTTGAGGAATATCGGCAGTATATACATTGAAAAGAAGTGGGGCAAGAACTGAGCCTTGAGGCAGACTACTATTCACTCTTGTTACTTTGCTTATCTTATTATTTGAGACAACCTGGAAAGTTGGGTTAGCTAGCTTGGTACTGATCAGACAAGTGATTTTTTTTTTTACTTCCGGATGTTCAGCAGTTTGTAAATCACGCCCTCACGCCACACCGTATCGTAGGCTGCGGTAAGGTCAACAAATACGGCACCAGTCTTCAATCGTCTCTCTAATCCTGCTTCTATGTGGGCTGCCAAGGCCAGGACCTGATCCTCACAGCTTCTTGCAGGTCTAAAACCTGCCTGTTCAACCGGTACGTTTTGGAAAATAATTGGAATGATTCTATTGTAGATGATCCTTCCAAATAACTTTTAAGTAGTACTTAGCAGTGAAATATGTCTAAAATTCTGTGGAACATCAGGGTTTCAGAATGGCTATGATCTTTACCCGCTTAAATTACGGAGGGATGACACTGGTCTGTAGTATGTTAGTAAAGAAGTGGGCCAACCATTTTTTGGTGTTTTTACCACAGTAGGTGAGGAACTCCGGGTGAACTTGGTCAAAACCTGGAGCCTTCCCATTCTTCTTTTGTTTGATAGCCCTTGTCACCTCTATATCGGTTACAGGCGATGAGAGGTTTGTGGGCAGAGTACATTCTCTTTAGATGGAACAATTGGTTTTTGGCTTTCAAATGATGTTTATCGGCGCTCACTCTAGACATGTTGGCAGTTTGGTCTGGAGTGATCTGATGCCTTGCATCACGCTTTCCGACTGGACTTGTTGAAATTCAGTGATATTAATACGCAGACGTCACTGGTCGTGGTCATTAACTAGACTTGGTCACCACTGCGCTGTCCACGGAGGGAGGTAATCACACACTGACGGCAGACTCTTCACACTGTCGATCGAGGAATGTTGAATTCACGAATATTTCCCGAAACTGTACGACTCACGCAACTGGCAGCAACTGCCGCGGTACTTTCAGCGTCGTCAGAAAACCTTTTATACCAACATGAGCGATGTCAGGTATTCTACGCCGTAAGAATATATATATATATATATATTTGGTTATGGCTACGCCGAGGTCATTTCAGGCGGGATAGGCTGGGGGCAGGGAACGGGAAGGAATTCTGCCATGATCATTTGGAGGAATCAAGCCAGCATGCACGTGGAGTGATATGGCGAAACAAAGGTAAACCGGGAGCTGGAACCCGCGACCTCCCGTATGCGAGGCCAGAGCGTTACCACTCACCCGCCACGCTCGGTAACAAATTTTAGCAGCGGCTGAATAAGAGTCATGAAATTCTCGTGAATCTCCACGTCTCTAGTTAGCCGGATATGAAAGATTGGCGTCGAAATAGACGGACGAACATAGCGCTGAAGCAATAAAAATTTAGTTTCTTTCGGGTTACAGTAGAAGATAGAATGCCTTAAATGAGTGTCAGTGGGAGATGATAAGTGAACAGAAGAAAAAAATCAAATTACAATAGTCTGAGCAGGTGACGAGACGATAACAAGGAAAATGTTAGGCACGAAATTCAATCAAAGCTCCCCGAGACAGACTGCGAGTCATAAGCCCAAGGGGGTAGGAACAAACTCGACTACAGCGGAAGGAGAGTGTTCTCCAAGCCTACCCCACCCTCTCCCGGTGATGATATGTGCGCTGTACAGCACACATTATGGACTGGTGATGGGTAGTTTGATGGTGGAAGCGTAGCTTAAGATCTCTGAGTGACTTCAAGAAGTCTCTACCCTGTGGCACGTGCAAATGTCAAGGTTTCATATTGCGCTGTTCACGATTGAAAAGTCCAGAAAAAATATTTGCTGCCGACAAAATAATAAGTTGTTTGGGCTAGAGCTGCATAAAAATGTTTTCCCCTACGTTAAAGCATAGTAGCCGTGGAACAAGCTTTTCCAGAGTATGCATACACGATGTTATGATGTGACTTACAACTGAGATCCATCGCTCTCAACCAGACTCCACTCAGTCGAAGTAACTGATTGCGTAGAGCAAGTTTAAAGAGAACTCGGAACCAACATTCCGTGGTGGTTAGGGCTGTAGCAAACCGAACGTATTCGTTACTGAGTAACGGATACATCGCCTCACTCGAAGTACCGTAACGAATCCATTTCGTTACTCGCATTTGTCGTATAGCCGTCAGTTTGATTCGATAAATGAACGAATTCGACGCATCATGCGCGAATTGGCAAGGTTCGGCCAGCGACTAAATGATTCTGAACGAGAGAATGAACAGTTGAACATCGTGGGTCGCGTATTACTGCGAATTTTGATTTGAATTCGTTCGTCACAAAGGAAAATCTGTAAGTACAAACATGTAACGCGTACCTTGTTTTAATATAATTAATTTAATTTACTGCTAACAGTTGATATTTTTGACGAGGAAAGTACGAGTAATTTTGTCGACGTGAAGAGTTACTTTATAGTTTTGCTTAAAATTAAAATTTAAGGGGCATAATTTGTAAATATAAAATTTGGATAGATAATTTGAGATGATTATTGCTTTTTATTGATCACACCTTAGTGAGATTTTATAAATTTTTAATATTTATGAAATGCGTTTATTCTAAAATGCGATATTCAAACTTCTATTTCGTTTTACAGTGCAAATTTTACGTAAAATTACTTTACTAAATGAACAATTTAGTTAAACATTACAAACTACGAATGAAGTTATCCCGTAATCCGTACGAGACCCAAGTTGATGTGATGGTTCATGCTAGCGCTCGATTGTGTCAAAAGTAAGGAGTAACGAAACGATTCGATAGTATCGAAGCCAAACCGAAAGCGACGCTACTCGATACAGTGCTTCATGCGAGCACTCGATTGTACCAAAAGTAAAGAGTAAATAATAACTAATACGTACTGATTGGTTTAGTAACGAATACATACGAGTAACAATTTCTCATTTCTCGTTACTTTTATAGCTCTAGCGGTGACTGTGAGGTATGTGAAGTCACCCACCACAACATCTCACCACATCATCCCACCAAACCATCCCACCACGACATCTCACCACAACATCTCACCAAAACATCCCACCACGACATCACACCACGACATCTCAACACGACATCTCATCACAATATCTCACCACGACATCCCACCACGACATCTCACCACGACATCTCACCACAACATCCCATCACAACATCTCACCACGACATCTCATCACAATATTTCACCACGACATACCACCACGACATCCCACCACAACATCTCATCACCACATCTCATCACAACCTCCCACCACGACATCACCACGACATCTCAACACGACATCCCACCACAACATCCCACCACATCATCTCACCACGACATCTCATCACGACATGCCACCACCACATCTCATCACGACATCCCACCACGACATCTCATCACAACATCACATCACATCATCTCACCACAACATCTCACCACAACATCTCATCACAACATCTCACCAGGATATCTCATCACAACATCTCACCACAACATCTCACCACAACATCTCACCACAACATCTCACCACCACATCTCATCACAACCTCCCACCACATCACCTCGACATCCCACCACGACATCCCACCACGACATCCCACCACGACATCCCACCACGACATCCCACCACAACATCCCACCATCATTTCACCACGACATCTCACTACGACATCTCACCACGACATCCCACCAGGACATCTCATCACAACATCTCACTACAACATCCCACCACGACATCTCACCACGACATCCCACCACCACATCTCACCACGACATCTCACCACGACATCGCACCACGACATCGCACCACGACATCTCACCACGACATCGCACCACGACATCCCACCACGACATCCCACCACGACATCCCACCACGACATCCCACCACGACATCTCACCACAACATCCCACCAAATCATTTCACCACGACATCTCACTACGACATCTCATCACAACATCTCACTACAACATCCCACCACGACATCTCACCACGACATCTCACCACGACATCCCACCACCACATCTCATCACGACATCTCACCACGACATCGCACCACGACATCCCACCACGACATCCCACCACGACATCGCACCACGACATCCCACCACGACATCCCACCACGACATCCCACCACGACATCGCACCACGACATCTCACCACGACATCCCACCACGACATTCCACCACGCCATCTCACCACGACATCTCACCACGACATCCCACCAGGACATCTCATCACAACATCGCACCACGACATCCCACCACGACATCCCACCATGATATCCCACCACGACATCCCACCACGACCTTCCACCACGCCATCTCACCACGACATCTCACCACGACATCCCACCACGACATCCCACCACGACATCGCACCACGACATCCCACCACGACATCCCACCATGATATCCCACCACGACATCCCACCACGACATCCCACCATGATATCCCACCACGACATCCCACCACGACCTTCCACCACGCCATCTCACCACGACATCTCACCACGACATCCCACCACGACATCCCACCACGACATCGCACCACGACATCCCACCACGACATCCCACCATGATATCCCACCACGACATCCCACCACGACATTCCACCACGCCATCTCACCACGACATCTCACCACGACATCCCACCAGGACATCTCATCACAACATCTCATCACGACATCTCACCACGACATCCCACCACGACATCCCACCACGACATCGCACCACGACATCACAACATCTCACCACAACATCCCACCACCACATCTCACCACGCCATCTCACCACGCCATCTCACCACGACATCTCACCACGACATCCCACCACGACATCCCACCACGACATCGCACCACGACATCCCACCACGACATCCCACCATGATATCCCACCACGACATCCCACCACGACATTCCACCACGCCATCTCACCACGACATCTCACCACGACATCCCACCACGACATCCCACCACGACATCTCACCACGCCATCTCACCACGCCATCGCACCACGACATCCCACCACGACATCCCACCACGACATCGCACCACGACATCCCACCACGACATCCCACGATGATATCCCACCACGACATCCCACCACGACATCGCACCACGACATCTCACCACAACATCTCACCACAACATCCCGCCATAACATCTCAACATCTCACAACAACATCGCACCACAACATTTCACCACATCTCACACTAAGTTACAACCCTAATCTCGCCTATGGGTTTCGTTAAAAAGTGAACATGTTACTATTTTGTAAAGAGTGGATTTAAGCCTATCTTTACCTAAGGTATCTATCCGTTCTCCTTCTATCCCAAAATACTCGGCCGTTTAAATCATTTGAAGGTAACTGATTTTTAAGGGTCAATTTGAGAACTATGCTATGGAATGCAGCTAATAGTCTTAATAATATCAAGCAAATTCTAACAAGTAGTTGCAAAAGTATTAATATAATAATTTGAAGAACTGTGTCATTTCAGCAGTGTGTTTACACAATCTTACTATTGTTTGATTGTTTTGATATATAATTGTGGAACGTTAAGTGGTGAAAGTGAAAAGCCTTAAAAATGGAATAGAAAAATTAAAATATTGACATAATATTAATTGACCTACGTCGCTAAATCCTAACGCATGTAACAGTGGAGTTAAAAAAAAAAAAATCTCGAGACGTTAATATTCCAGAAAATTTGATCTCAGTACGTAGAGCAAGAGTAATGGAAGGAATAAGCAAAGATAATCATTATTTCAAAGAATTGATTTTCGAAGTAAAATTTATTCCATTTTGTTTTATATCATAATGTTTATAACGAGTACTTGATATGACTATGGACGGCGATGCTAGGGATGCTGTTGACACAGATCTATCTGTTTCTGCTTCATTACTGCATAACAAGAGAAAACTGCTGAGGAGGAAAATAATTTGAAAATAGTTTGAAATAGCTTTCACGTGCTTCATTATCGGATGCAATGTCGGCATTACAAACACTATTCAATTATCTGTCGGCGGAATTTTTATCAGAGGCGACTATTAACAGTTTATGATCGTAAATCAATGTTCTATCTGTTTTCAGAAACCCCACACCGTCGTTGATAGGTTATGTATGACGCATCAGAACACATGAACTACAGGCGAGGTTATCTCTTAATGGGCAATTACTGTCGTGATTTGAAAATATTACTTGTACCAACTGCGATACTGGGCTTATTGGCGCTGTTTTACAAAACAAAAATTTGTTATTAAATTTATCAGTACAAAACCTTTTTTGGAGCTGAAATAAGGAAAAAGTATATGTAAGCAGTGAATCCGATTATCTCTAATTAATTCCTTATGTGGATCCTTAGCATATATATCCGCAAACCCTCGTAAATTCGCTGATTTTGCAACAATTGTGCAGAACGTTCAGAGGTCACATGCCATTGGCCACGAAACGATAAGCAGAGAAACATTTGTTTATGTGACTCGTCCGTCAGTGAACTGAGGTGCACCCCGCCGTCGGTGCTGCTATCCACCTGGTACTGCTTATACTGCTTCTTTACTCACGTGAATTTCAGCCTGCACTTCGTATCTTTTAGATTATGGCCAGAGTCTGTGTCTGTTCCTGGATACGCTTTTACAGTCTAGAACTTGAGTCCCGAATCTTTGTTTCGTCATAGTATAATCTAATCTACTTAATTACCGTGTTCGTCATGATTAGTTTATATTTTTCACAAAACTTTAAGAACCTGCTTCCTCGCTCATTTCTTTCCCATAGATCAAACTTCCTACAGTATTTCCCTCCTTACGTTCTCCCACTATCGCAATCAAGTCATTATTAGATTTTCATCCCTGTTCATATATTTGATTAATTATTCAATTGTATCATATTTTTCTTTATTTGTTGATCATCTTCCTAGGACGTTGACATATACCTTTGTACTATCGTTGTTGGGGCGGGCTTAGTTTCTAACCTCATCAAAATAATCCTGTCACTAAACTGTTCACAATAACTCACCCGTTTCCCTAATTTCTTGTTCATTACAAATCCTACACCAGTGACTCCATTGACAGCTTGTGTGTTAATTAACCTGTGTTCCGCAGACCAGAAATCCTGTGCGTCCTTCCATTTAATTTCACTAATCCCAGAAACATCTAATTTAAGTCGTCCCATTTTCCTCTTTAAGTATTCTAGTTTACCTACCCTGTTCAGACTTCTAACATTCCAAGTTCCGACTCGTAGAATGTTTTTGTCCACTTAATGACTCCTGCCTGAACAGTCCCCACCCGGACATCAGATTTGGGGACTATTTTACCTCTGCAATATTTTACCTAGAAAGAATCCATCATACTATATGGAATTTGAGAGGATTACATAGCCTCGGGATACCCTTTGGGTCTTTAATGCAGTGGTTTCCCGTTGTCTTCTACATCCCCATGCCGTTGATCATTTCTGATTCATCCAGCTTTACGGGCCGTTTCCAACCTCAAAGACAAGAGGGTACCCTGCATAACATGCTTTACGGATATGTATGCCGAAGAATCTAACCAAGTAGTTAATGACACAAGCAAAATCCAGAAAACGGAGAACGTTAACGAGCAAGACTGAACGATGCATCCAGAAATTTCTATGACTATGTTAGAAATCTGACTGGAATTCTAGTTAAAAAATGGAGTTTTAAGTCACTGAGGATTTTAAAATGGCAGAGATACCCAGTGATTGGTTTAATGAGATTATTAGGGACTACCATCCTTTGATGGGCGGGAATAAATCATAGGAGAATCTCGCGATAAGTATAAATGAGGAAACTACAAAATTTGAAATAGAAAAAAAAAGTAAAGTGGATGGTGGTGATAATATTATTACAAATTTATTAAAGATTGTGGAATACAATATCGTACCTTATCATGAAATTTAACAAAAGACTGCAAAAGAGCGCTAGTCGTAACATTTAATACAGGAGGGATGAAAAATAGGGTCGAAAATGACAGGCCAATTAGTTTGACATCAGTGATAGGCAAAATGATGGAGAGATTGAAATATCTGTGAGAAAGAAACTGCTTTGCAGATCGACAACATGGCTTTAGGCAAGGATATTTGTGTGTATCTCAGATGGTGGGTTGTATGCAAGACATTTCAGATGAATTGGACGAGGGAGGCCAAGTTGATAGTTTAGCACTAGATCTTCCTAATTCTATAAAATGGTTTTAAGTAAACTTAAATCTTTTTGATTGGATGTAAAAGTTAGTTGTTGGGTAGAGGAATTCTTAAAAGCCAGAAAGCAAAGTGTTAGAGTTGGAAATACATTATTAAAAGAGGAGGAAGTAAATATGGGAGTGCCACAGGGTAGTGTATTGGGACCGTTGCTATTCATCGTTCTAATGAATGACTGTGTTGATGGTTTAAGGTCTGATGACATAATGGTATATAATAGGATTGAAACAGAAGAAGACTGAACAGCTGTAGGGTGATCTGGACAGGATATCTAAATGGGTTTGTCAGCATGGAATGAAGATAAGTGCCAACAAGTGTTAGCTTATTAGGAACACAGATAAAAAAACTAAAGGTTGTTTATGATTATAGGATAAATTGCTAGCTGAAGGCCTTAAGTGTAAATATCTAGGCATAACGTTTGACAATAAACTCAACTGGGAAGAGCACATTGGGCAGGTGGTGGGAACAGGTTACAAAGTTCTTCATTTACTGGAGACGGTGATGAGAGGATGTACCAGAAAAGATACAGAATTAGGTAAAAAAACTTTTGGTTTAATATGGTGGAGTAGTTTGGGACCCACGTTTTGGGTACCAAATACAGGAATTGGAGGGCGTGCAAAGAAGAGCGATTTGTTTGCGGAAATTATCGCAGGAACCAGTGAGTATCGATATGATTAAGGAGCTGGATTGGGAGTCATTGGATGATAGGAGGAGCGTGAGAGAGTGCATGGAATGTACGAGACACATGTTGATGATGGGACTTGATCGAAGAATTATAAACAGTGCATGGAAGGGAAAAGATGACCATGACCACAAGGTGGCACTCAGTTTCATCCATAAGGGAGGGGGATATGTGTGTGTATGTGTGTGTGTGTGTGTGTGTGTGTGTGTGTGTGTAAGGGTGTCAGGGATTGGAAGATATCACCATTTAATGAATAATTTATCCAAAAACGCTGAAGAAATTTAAAATTAAAATTCTTAAATCGCAAAAGTAGATGAGAGACGAATTTAACACGTAAATGATAAAAGACAATTAAAAAATAAAAAGGCTTAATTAGATGGCTAAGTATACCGAGACCGGAGAGTGTGCTCCACCGCAATCAAATTAATGACGATGATCATATGCTCTCACCCGGATCACTGTTATTGCTAATGAAAAAGACCCTCTGGACTGCAGGAAGACAAAGGTAATTCACCTTCGACAGATTTCACCCGTAATTTTATCAAAACAGCGAGTAAGGGTACAGAGTTGAATACCGCGTAACATGAACATCTTGAGCTCCATAGGAAGTCCGCTCCACTCTGCTAGATGCGATCGGTTCTCCATTACAGAAAGATTCCGTCAAATTGCAAGTACCTTCTACAAGAGCACTAAAATGTTAAACCCAGTGATTCGCAACATCGGCCAATACGACGCTACTGTTGACCGACACAAACATCCACTGAGCCTTCTCAACTAACAACACCGCCATGGAGACCTGTCGCCAGTGAGGATACGAAAAACAATATTAATAGGAGAAAATGTCTTAGGACAACACTGCCTACAAATAAATTGCAGAGACTGGTCTACTAGATCATGCAGTGGGCGCCTTTGAAAGAAAGGAATACTTCGGTGGTGTCCTCCTGGATGTGTCCCGTGCTTTTGATTCGGAATGGCATGAGGGACTCTTGTACAAAATTTTGGTACAGGATGTACCTCTGCCACACGTCCGGTTAATCAGAAACTACGTGAGTGAACGAACCTTCATTGAAGATGCGGTCTCTCCCATCAGGAATATCAGTCGGAGTACCACAAGGATCCGTCCTGGGGCCCGTGCTATATAACCTGGGCGGACAGGGAGCCGCTCGAAACCAGTCCCGGGCGGCGCCTTTGAGGACAGAGTTACCGCGGGACCGGTCACTCGCAGCCAAGTGATTCTTCCCGTTACAGTCTGTTAAAAAAATACCTCCAAACATTCACTTACTAGCGTACAACCAATACAAAACACAACAGACGCTTCAAGACAAACTTGTGTAATTTGTTTAAGTTTGTTCGTATTTTAAAACCACAATAATCGGCTTGTGGAAACAAACAAGAGGTAGACATTAACGAATCAAATATCTGGACCACGTATACGACAGCTTGCAATGCCTCACTGCAGGTGGGAACACGACACAAGTACTACTGTATTCGCTGCTACCATTCCAGCGCATCGGCTCTGCATTTTTTTTTCTTATGGGTTTACGCCTCGTCGACGTCGAGGTCATTAGAGGCGGGATGGGATTGTGGACAAGGAACTGGAAGGAATTCGGTCATGGCCTTTTCGAGGAAGCATCCCGGCATTCGCTTGGAGTGATTTGGGGAAACTATGGAAAACACAAATTTGGGCGTCCTCCCGAATGCGACGCCAGAACGTAACCGCTCACCCACCACGCTCGGTCCG
Source organism: Vandiemenella viatica (assembly GCA_031002005.1). Taxonomy (NCBI): domain Eukaryota; kingdom Metazoa; phylum Arthropoda; class Insecta; order Orthoptera; family Morabidae; genus Vandiemenella; species Vandiemenella viatica. Next base: position 6,898,653 of record JARYHS010012519.1, read on the forward strand.
GCTTTGCTGTGTGTAGATCTAGTCCCAAATATTATCTCGGACAAGCAAAACATTTCACATTTCTTTGTAGCTGACGGCCACGGATCACCTTTAGATTAAACCCGGCTATTTGTTGAAAGGAAAACATAGAAATAATTGGGTGGGATGACGAATTCAAACAACTTAAAATAGGAAGAAATAAAGAAAAGGTTATGTAAATTCAACGCGAAGTGAATACCTATGTTATTAAAAAATAATCAGTCAAGCTGCTAGTTGACACCGAAGCAAAAAAAACACCTGCGAAAAGAACTTAAACATTCAACGACGAGACATTGTTATGGGTACGTTGCAACCACTGTTCCGGGTCCCAAGAAATACACCACCAAGCTAACAGGCGCCTTTCATTTGCAGAACATCCTTAAACCGAATTTTTTCAAATTCTGAACCGGTATCAGAGCAAAATGTTCGCAGATTTGTATAAGGCAGTGACCATATCCCGAAACTACTGCCAGTTTAAAACGGATGCAAACTAGAGAAACGCAAACAGGTTTTCGTAAGGGCTTATGCGGAAATATGAAATGCTTTACAAAAAATAAATATCCTTTGGCTTTGTATGGAGATAAAGAGTATGACAGTGTATTCCAGAGTGGACTGACAGGAAACTTGTGCGCTGTATTCCTTACACACTGCGCTCTAGTGTTTGGTGTGTAAATACTGACAAATGGTGTTGCATATTAGCCTCATTATTTTTTAATGTATGTTCTTACGACTTTGACATCAAGGAAACACGCGTGTTGTTCGATATAAAAACGTTAGAAATTTATATGTAATTCTCTGAAGAAGAGTCTCAGAAGAATAATAGCAGAAATGAGATCTGCCTAACAGAAAATCGACTTGCAGTCTACGGAGGCAAATGGTCTGTAGCAGTACGGAAATCAGTTTGAGGGAATATCGCATGGAATCCGTACAAACTTCTCAACAACAGCTCCGACCGATACTCCAGACTATGATTACCTGAAATGAGGAAGGCCCATCAACGAAGTGATGGCTAAACGTGAGCGAAGCACTCTGAAAATATTATCAAGTGAGAACTACCGTTAGAGTGTGGCAAAGGTTCTACCAAATAAGCTAGGTAAGTAAATAAGTGTAACTGATATTAGAAATACCATGTTTGGTATTTCTTTACGCACGATTTTTCTTGTGGAAGTATGATGGCTGGCGTGGTTCTGGTTGTGCAGAGTGTACATTGGTAACGCTGTCACAACACGTGAAGAGTTAGCGTCCTGATGGCCCACGGCTTGAGCGCGGAGAACTCGAGGGAGAAAATCTTTTATTTTCTTATTTTTTTTGCGGAAGGATATCGCATGCATGGATACAGGCAGTCGGTCAGATAAAGTAGTAGCTTCATGGTTAAGAGAGAAATGTTTGCGTGCTTGAAAATTGACGACTCTTATGGTTAGAGTGTAAGTGGTAAATAAATTATTCATTCAACACTGAAAAAGTGAGGAACTTAGTACAGTCGCAACAGAAGAAGAAATATGAGATCACCACAAGGATAACAACGCATGCCTGCTTGCTGAAAAACATAAATTCACTGGCAGACTAGTGGAAGTCTATCAAGTACCGGTGCTGTGTGTGTGTGTGTGTGTGTGTGTGTGTGTGTGTGTGTGTGTGTGTGTGTGTGTGCAGTTATCTAGCATATCATTTGTGCTGATTAGTGGAGAAGTGGCTAGGGGTTATGTGACACAGCTGTTCAGAGCGCCTCCCCCCCGCATGCACATCGTGTGTTGCTGTGGCGTTTCCATAGTTAATCACATTACAAAAATCACAGAAACGTTTTAAGCAAGACTGCTACAAACCAATATTGTTTATCGTTGTACCCATATTCAGTGTTTTTTGTTGTGGTAAGTATCGTTTCAGTCTTTAACTAGGAGTTGTTCACCACAGATGGAATAATTCATCCGTGGACAGAGCCGACGCGACGTGCAGTAGTGAGGCGTACCGCTGGTCCGGGCTGCGCCGCTGTGACGTAATGTCTCAGGTTAGTTGGGAAACTAGCTTGTATAGCTCGACGTTTCGGCGGTCATATGCTCTGCCGCCATCGTCAGGTGACTGAGTGCTGTCTGTGGGGTTGCTTATATATCGCGCGCAACCGTTAACTACTGGTGCTATTGTTGGCACTGATTGTTGACGTTGACTGTTGGCCTTGCGTTGACTGTTGGGCTTGATTGTTGACGATGTAGATGAAATTACAGGCCCCTTTAGACGACCCGACCTGGTCTCCCTAAATCGTGGCCACGCCCCTTCGGCCCTGAAAACGGGTCGTCTAAAGTGAGCTCCTGGTCACGTTTTTGCCGGGAGTCCAGGCAGGGAGGTCGGGTGGAAATTCCATCCGATTTAGGGCAAATAGGTGAGGGTAAGTCGGGCCCCCACCACCCTACCCTGAAGACTGGCCGTGTAAAGCCTCGCCCGGTTATGCCCACACTGTCTGGTTACCCGTTTTCTATTATTTTGAGATGGATTCACCCAATAATCAAGTAAAAAGAAGTATTGATAGAGTTGCTGGAGATGGAAAAGACCCACAAATTTTTATGGGACACCTCACGTAGAGTTGCCAATTTATTTAGAAAAAAATAAAGTATATTTGTCTTTTGAAGAGGAAAATAAAAAGTATATACTGTATAGGAAAAAAATAGCTATTTATTGCTTTAAATACATATATTTTCGTGCTTACTAGATTAGCTACTAATTGTTGGTTTCATTTCAGTGTTCTGCTGGAGCCACATTCTACATCCAGTACAACAAAAAAAAGAAACACTCATTTTTAAATTTATGGACGCTCTGTTTCTCCTTTCCCACCATCATGCATTTATTTCGTTTCATCATAAGCACTAACATGTCGTTTGGAAATTAAGAATTGTATAGTTTACCAAAAATAAATTGTTTCCGCATACTTTATGGTTCCCTTCAGAAATAACAGCGAGCGGACACAGGTCGACTGGAGTACAATAATATGAATCGTTCGCCATTATTGCCTGACTCCGAAGCGATAATTACACAGATCAAAGGATGCGAGCGAGCATAAAATCGCTGGCCGATAGATACTTTTTCTTGCAAGAGGTTGTGAAACTAGCAGATGAAGGTTCAGTTACATGTGTTGTATACTTTATTTCGAATAAAGTATTTTCGCATACTTTATTCATAGGAAAAAGTATAACAGTCAAAAATAAAATACTTTATATGGTTGGCAACCCTAACCTCACATGCCTTCTGTCATAACAAAGACGCGAGAAATGAGGCATTTCAGGTGTCATCCACTAGAAATTCCGGACAGCTTCACCATCCAACACACCTCAGAGTCTAAAGTGACTGAAGATATGCCTTTGTAAATATAATTCCTTGGCACACATCTTTTTCTTTTTCCTAGACTTTTCGCACAATGTCAAGCCGTCAGGGTTACACCAAGAATTTTTGGTTTTGATAAATATGGAGCCACACATATTTAATTTAAATGTTAGAAGTTTAATAAAATTTGTAACTAACTAATTTTATTACTAGTATTACTATTGAATGGAACGTGCAGAGCAAGACGGATAAACGCCTGGTGGTAGGAGTACGGTAGTACCAGATCGGGCCGGCCGACGGGTCGTCTAAATGCAACACACTGTCGACGGGAGGAAAGTGAGAAAAATCGGGAACGGGAACGGGACACGGTGATCGGGAACGGATCGTCTAAATGGGCCTTACATGGGAACTGTGAATAGCCTCTCTATCTGCCTCGTCAACAATCAACTCCAACAGTCATCGCCAATAGTCAACGCCAACAATCAGCGCCAACAATCCCACCAGTATTTAACGGCTGGGCGCGATATACGAGGCGCGTCCAGAAAGTAAGTTCCGTTTCAATTTATCTCCGCTGCAGCGCTGCGATTGCAGTTCCGCACATGCGCTGTAGACGATGTGTATCAAGGGGAAGAACGTGCGCCATTTGGAGATCGCTGTCAGTTACGTACGCTTTGTTGTGCTTGTTTGAAATGTCGGCGTTGATTGAAAATCCCGCCGCCTGTGAAATCAGGTCTGCGATTCGGTTTCTGAATGCGAGGAAAGTGAAACCAAGTGAAATTTATCGGCAAATTTGCGATGTTTACGGACCAAATGCGATGAGTGATTCGATGGTGAGAAGATGGGTCCGACAGTTCAATGGCGGGCGTAGTGATCTGCACGATGAAGAACGAAGTGGGCGTCCACCTTTGGTTACAGAAGAACTGGTTCACGCGATTGATGACAAGATCCAGGAAAACCGTAGGTTTACAATTGATGCTCTCGCTATGGACTTCCCCCAAATTTCACGATCACTGATGCATGAAATTGTTACCAAACAACTGAAATTCCGTAAACTTTGCTCACGTTGGGTACCAAAGATTCTCACTGAGCAACACAAAACACAACGGATGGGTAGTGCACTTGAGTTTTTGACCCGTTATGCTGAAAGCGGCGAAGAATTTCTGAGATGGATAGTCACAGGAGATGAAACGTGGGTTTCTTAAGACACCCCTGAGAGTAAACGGCAATCAATGGAATGGAGGCACACTTCATCCCCACCAAAGGTTAAGCCGAAGCAAAACATGACACCTCGGAAAATGATGTGCACAGTGTTCTGGGACTGGAAAGGCATCCTACTCATTGACTTCTTACCGCGTGGTCAAACAATCAAAGCAGATGCTTATTGCGAGACACTTCGGAAATCATACCGTGCAATTCAGAATAAGCGCCGGGGACTGCTGTCAAAAGGTGTTGTTTTGCTTCATGACAACGCACGACCACACACTGCAAACGTGACGAAAAACCTCGTACAGGGATTTGGCTGGGACGTTTCACCATCCTCCGTACAGCCCTGACCTCGCTCCTAGCGACTTTCATCTGTTCTTACACTTACATCTCAAGTCTTTCCTTGGCGGTCATCACTTCACCAATGACGACGAGCTGAAAGAAACTGTTTCCAACTGGTTGAAGACACAGGCGGCAGATTTCTATGAAGAAGGTATACAAAACCTGATGCCACGCTATGACAAATGCCTGCAAAATTTCGGCAGTTATGTGGAAAAGTAGTTTAAGAGTTGTAGAATTTTTTGCAATAAAAATTTCTTCTGTATCTGTGTACAATTTCATTTTATTACCAAACGGAACTTACTTTCTGGACGCGCCTCGTATAAGCAACCCCAATACCCACATACAGCAATGGCGGCAGAGTATAAGACCGCCGAAACGTCGTACTAGTTTGCCGAGGAAGCCTGCACTCTTATAATGTTTCAGGTTGTTTAGTTTTTGGGTGGCAGTCATAGGAACTGGGCCGTCTAATGAGGTCTGCCTGCAACGATTCCGGTAAATTTTTATGACGAGGTTACGGTAGATTTTCTATTGGTTCTCAAAGATCAAGACTAATAATTTTGAGTTTTTTGACCTGGAAATTTTCGATAATGCCGCACTTGTTTCTGGAAATTATCGCAGAATGCAATCAGTGACGGATATGATATTGGAGCTGGAATGGGATTCATTGCAAGACAGGAGGAGGATGAGGAGGGTCATGGGAGTTGGGCGTATGATGGTGATGAGGCATGGAAAGATATTGGAGTAATTATGAAAAGTAGTGCATGGAAGGGAAAAGATGACCATGACCACAAGCTGGCACTCGATTTCAGGCACAAGGGTGAGGGAAGATTGTCTTTTTTAGGCCAGGGTGTCAGGGATTGGAATGAGTTACCAAGGGAAATGATGAATTATTTACCGAAAACGTTGAAAGAATTTAACGATAAAATTTGTAGAGGGCAAATGTAGGTGGGTGCAGGATAGGGGGAAGATGGGGGTGTAGGGAAATTGCCACCGGAGCGTGTGCTCCATTGCAATTAAATTCAATTAAATTTCGGGACTGAGTTGACAGTGCGCTTTCGTGACGTCACTCTGTTGCGTGGAGGCTGCAGTGCGGGTATCGGCTGACTCGCCCACACGGCAGACCCACGCGGGGCAACGACACCAAGGACACGCGACACTGGCGCGCTAATCTCGCTCGTACGAGACCAGCCACTGCCCGGCATACCTCAGCCACACAGCTCTCACAGGCTATACCTGCCACATTACAGATAATCGCGTTCAGAAGGAAAATACCGCAGTGGTAACTGAATTTCGGGGCATAGGAGCTACAGTGGTCGCCAGCAGAGTTGTGTATAGATCTCACACAGTAACAGCAGCCACAGCAGACACCTGCAAAGATAGTTGAACCTGTGGCCGAAGGCTTTTGGCGAGATCCATCGCCCCTGAGCTGTGTCGGATCTGTCGCAGTGGTTGCCACACTCGGTACAAACACAACACCTTTGAGAGTGACTTGTTGTAAGTATGTCAGCGTTCTCTAAGAACGAGTTCCTTGGAAGATTCGCGGCCTGCGTGAAAGAGCCTGATCGAGGGGTTGAATTCCTTTGGAAAGCGACTCACGTTAGTTCTGTGTTTTCTGACCGCCATTATGAGAACACACAGATCCAGCGGAGTGGCTCACCAACATCATGCAGCGACACAAGTCCTCCCGTCTGCACGGGATTCATACGTCTATCACTTACTAACCTCAGATTATGCGCTGACAAAGGACACTTTTGACCTCGAACGCTCGGAACCGCACGAAAACATGATTAGAATAAGAAGCTATCATTAACAAAACAGTGGTGTGTGTCATTTCCATGTAAAACGTTCTACCTCAACTAACATTTTAATAGAGAGAAACAAAGTAACAAGATATCAATACCATATGAAGGAAATTATACGAAATTGAATAACGTCAGTGTATCTTTACATTTTCAATCAGCAGTTACCAAAAACTCTCTGCTTAAAATACTTAATATAGTACAAAACTCCCACATACCACACATCTCGAAGTGCAGATGTGGGATTTCGATGAAGCGGTTAAAACAAAGTGGAAGAGAACAATGTGCACACATCACTAAAGTCACGATATCACATTCCCAATCACTTTCGCATTCACGCAGTTCAGTATCAAAAGCCACACTAATTACATTTTCAAATGGTGATGTTGGTGTCAATGACATAACCTGGCTTTCGCCAAGCATATTGCAAGATACGCTTATATGTAGGTTCAGAAAATTGATTGTAAATCACAGAGTGAAGTTTCATGATGAAATAATGATCATGTATTTTCACTTGTGGTTTGGCACATTGTAGTCTTACAAACTCAGTATGTTTGTTGTGGTAGAATGCAACGTTTTTCATGGGTATGAAAGACCACTGTTTTGTTTATGGTCCCTTTGTTTAGTTCGCTAAGCATGTTTTCGTGCGGTTCCGAGCTTTCGAGGTCTGGGGTGTCTCTTGTAAGAGTAATCCTCCGCAACCATTAACTCCCTTCTCCGCGAATAGATTTTTAAAGCGTGGTGGTTTGTGTTCAGCTCGTGTAATAAAGAGTTAAAACCTCTGTAGTTAGGGGTGTCCACTTTGCGCATTGACTCAGCGATCTTGCTATACTTCGTTTCAATGTCGGGTTGTTCTGGAATGATACTTTACGTTAAGCAAGTTTCCACCAGTTCAATCTGGGATTGGCTTCAGCGTATGTCAACCCTTTCGAAACGTTGGTTGAGTGGCCACTGAAGACATAACAACCTCGCACGGATCACTGTGAACCTTGCTTCGGGCATTAAATCGATCATACTGACTGCGGTTCTCTCCCTCCACAATATCCGCATCACATTCCACAAACTAACTTGTGATAACAAACACAGGGTGAGCCGAAGAACCATGCTGTAGACGCAGGAAGCAGCGATAACTTGTCACCCCAGCAGAGTCTGCAGACGAGTTCCCCGCTGTGGGATGTTGTATGTGTCGTAGATGCTGCAGTGGCTGTGGCCAGGGGATTACTCTGCGCCCTCTACAGACGATAGTCTCACCCAAGTCGGAAAAATGTGCAGCTGTCTGTGCACCCTTGGTGACGAATATGTTAGCATCTTAACCTGTTCTAGGCAATCTGTACGACGACTCACTAGCGTATTTTTCTGTGCGGATACAAATAATTATTCTCCACCGCAGATAAGTTTTTACAAAAGAGAATAATTATTGCACAACTCTTCTAATTAATGGTGAAATTGTACTTAAGTGTCATTTTTTCGGGGCTTGCACTCCGATTTTTTTTTTTTTTGATATATTGCCTACGTTTCGGCACCAACCTGCAGACGTCGTCAGAGCTTCTCCCTATTTTTTATTTTGGATTAACTTGATTCAAGGTTTATTTTTTAACGCGAAGGTTAGTGCCGAAACGTAGTCCATAACAAAAAAAAAAAAAAAAAAAAAAAAAAAAAAAAAAAAAAAAAAAAAACGCAGCGCAAGCCCCGAAAAAAAGACAAGTAAGTGCAATTTTTCAATAATGACGCTGCGAAAAGTGTGAATCACTATAACGTTGGAACTTACACCATGCTATTGATTTTTTGACGACAGCAACACGGGACCTTCGATGGAACTTTGCGCAGGTATACTTTAAAACCAACAGAAAAATACTGTCTACATTTGGTTTTCAGAAATCCTACCCGTCCCTCCCTTTCCACCCTCTTAATTTTTGAAAACGTTCTTTATACATACCTACAGATTTTATCCGATTTCATTGGTCCTTTTTACGAGTATAGTTTAAAACAAACAGAAAAAAAATCTGTCTAAATTTGATTTTCAGAAACCCAACCCCTCTCACTCTTTCAACCCTATTAATTTTTGTCAATGTTCTTTACTCAAACTCAGTTTTTATTCGATTGAACTTTGGGCATGTATACATTAAACCAAAGAGAAAAATACTATCTCCATATGGCTTACAAAATAACGCACCTAACGTCCCCTATTACCTCGCTTATGCAAAATTTACACTTAAAACCAATCGGTTTTTTACAAATATTTAGAAAACGGTGGAGTAGTTGGCCAAAGTAGATAGCGGTTTTCTTAAAGTACATAAAATTTTCTGTTAAACAGTGTTGGACCGATTTCGATTGATCAATTGATGACCAAGACATTCGAACTAGAATTTTAAAACTTATTAAAATGTTTTCGCGAAGACACAAAAATCTACATTTTTATTCGATATAGAAGGGACGTTCCTTTAAACTAAGGAGACATTTTAATTCCCTGCTCAATCACTAGCATGATGTTATGCATCAGGTTTAAAGGGAAAACGTAAGCTTTCTAACAGAAAAATTCTTGGAATACGGGCAGTACTTTTTGCGGTATTGCGGAACAAATAGAGAAATTTTTTCTGACACATCTTCAATATTCAGACACATCTCCGTCACGTATATTTTTATATATTGATGAAACGGAATTATTAGGTCCTCGAGAAAATTGAGACGGATATAAATTATGTTATTTATTTAGAGCCTCCGACCATTAATCATGTGGGCTGGTGGAGTGATAGATCGCCCTGGAGACGACCGGAAGTGCTGCGGTAAATAATTACCGGGGTGAAGCCTTTGTTCTCCAGCAGGCAGTGATTACATTCTAATAACTGTTCCTGCCTAATCACGATAATAATTACAACTCATAGAGGGTTCCATCCCGTTACTCGACCGAACGCTGATTTCATACGTCACTAACAAATGTATATAATGATGTGCTCATAAACAAATATTTTATACGTACGATGGAATGTGTATTATGAATGAGCTGATGCATCCACCCTGACTATCGGTCCCAAGGTTTACGCAGCTAGAGTGTACATTTCCTTATCCATGCGAAACATTTTACTGAAATTCTCGTAAAATGCTTCTGCAGTTCTGCTGTTCTAGATAAAAAAAGACCTGACTCATCGCCAATGAACTGCACATGAAACAAGAAGGGAATAATTATAGAAAATATCTTTACTTATAGTAAAATTATAACCGGAAAAGTCTCTGCATTCGAGATTTATTTTATTCTTAGTGGTGTTTGCAGATAGTATTTATAACCCACAGAGAAGTGATCAACTATTTTTTAAATAGAAAAAAAAAAAAAACATTTGTGGCTGCGTGTCTGCTAGCTGAAATGGACGGGGTTTCTATTAGTCTACAGTCCCAGGTGATGTTTCAAATTGAGGTCATGAAAGCTCAGGCGTTAACCACTCTAGTATCATTTTTGGTTGAAAGCGATTCACAAAATGATTTACTACTTGCATCTTGATTAGATTTTGATTAATGAACAGACTTTTTTCAAGCATGGCATTTTGCATTTCTATGTGATGCCAAAAAATGAGAAGTTTATAATAATTTTTCGTTCAACGAAAAAACTGTTCAGATATTCATGAGGTTTTTTATTTTTATTAATGTTTGGCCTGCGATGCCACTGGGTGTTCCATACACAAGGAAGATATTAGGTGTAAAGTTTCGTCGAACGGGATTGAGACTACGGTCGGTGATTGGTTATTCATGGGGTTTAGATTAACACGTAGTCCTTGTTGTTAATGGAAAAAATTATATTTTTCAATTTGACGTGACAGTGCAAAGAGGTAAATTTTAGCTGATATTTTGCTGAACCTACCCGAGGTCCCGCTGGTGAACTGGATTTGCTTTGTGTTGATGTGACTCGGTAAACGCAAGAGGAATTTCCGTTGAGCGCGATTCGCAGAAACACTGGTGCTGTGATTTTGGTGGGATTTCGATTATGTACAGCCCGCGCTGCCGTGAGTAGCGTGTAGATGTGACTTCGGGAAGCTTAGGAATTGAAACAGAAGTGTCCACTAATTAGTATCAGTTTAAAGGCGAGTTACTTCTCGCAGTCGAGATGTTTAACACGGGCTCAGCGACAGCGTGTTATTCGCAGGAGCAGGTTGCGATTAGGGATGCAAGGTGATATCAATATCGATAAATATATCGATGCCGGACAGATATCGATAATATCCACCGCATTATATCGATAATATTTTAGAAATCATAAATAAGTATGTAAATCAAAATCAAGTAATAAATTTGAGGTAGTTTATTTAAAAAAATAAGGTCTACAAATATTAAGCGTCAACAGATCCTGAAAACGTTGTTTGCTTCACCTTTACCGATGAAGTCCCCTCCTAGTTTGAGTGACAGTGGTTCCTGCCTGTGAGGAAAGGCGTTTAATAGATACCGACGAAGCTACTTTCAGTATATGATTAATAGCAATTATGAACATATCATTTTTCATCATTTTTTGTTTTGATAGTTCCTCGAAAATGGACTTTGTATAATGGTGCTGAGTGCTTGATTAAAACTTAAAACCTTTGCCTTCAACTGCATTAAAAGATCTATTAACAACACTGATAAAATAAGCGATTGTATCGGTCAGGTGGTCGTATTTTGTATCCCCTTTAGAATTTTGTAATATGTCCCAGAGAGAAATAAGAACCAACGAACGCAAACGTAACGCAACATATTAAATAATAAAACGGTGAAGGTAAATGAATGGGGAACGAATAACGCGCACAAAGCGGAGTGGAACCACAGAGTAGGAAATGACGGTATCGAGCTACATCAGAGTTTAGCGTAGTCAAGTTTGTATGAGTGGAGACTTTCCCGGCGTAATGATGCAATGAAATCCTCTCGGATGTCCAGCAGGATGGTGTCAAGTTTGGTACCTTTCACCATACATTTATTTGCAGAATTTTTTTAGCACGAAGGGGTTTTTAGTATTGGATAATTCACTGCATCATATCGACCATTTAATCGATATATATCGGTATTTTTGGACAAATATTATCGATATTATAGGATGACCCATATATCGTTGCAACCCTAGTTGCGATCTACTGAAGACTCCCCCCATGCAAAATGAAAGTGCGTTGAGTGACCTGCAGGACCGCGGTTGAGTTAGTTATTTTATTTTAGAAGGCGGTGTTTACGGTAACAATGCACGGGAACTGCCCAGCGGCACTGTGGAGCAAAGCCATACGGCACCTACTGTCTGGGAAAACCACCAGAAAGAGTTTGGCATAAGGTATGTATGTGGTATTTGGGATGGAAGGGGTAAGGTAGAAGTGTCGTGAATCATAGTGCTGGACTGTTCAGTTAATGAGGTGCTGGTGCGTGTGTAATATGCTCTGGTGAAGAGAGAGTGGGAGAGGATTCTATGACGCGAGATAATCTACGAGTGAAACGAGATCGCTGGTCCGAACAGGGTGGTCCTCGGGTTCCACGCGGGACTAGGGATTCCGGCACGGATGTTTAGAGGAATTTCGCACACTCGGAAGCAGAGAAGGCGCTAAGGAACCTGGGTTGAAAGTTGATACCATTGAGTGTGCGACGGGGATGGTGGTTCACTGGTCTCCTGGGGACTGGAAACTAATGTCCAGGCCTGAAGGTAGCCGCACTTACGACACACGCTGCGACAATCACACGCTTCAGATTTCCTAGCGAGGTTCCAATCTGTGATTTACAATAAATTTGCTGCACCTACGCATACGCGTATGTTCCAATATGCTTGGCGAAAGCCAGGTTATGACATTGATACACCAACATCATCATTTGATAATGTAATTAGTGTGGCTTTTGATATTGGACTGCGTGAATGCGAAAGTGATTTTGATATGATAATGTGGTGTACACATTCTTCTCTTCCACCTTGTTTCAACCACTTCGTCGAAATCCCGCATCTGCACTTTGAGGACTAATATAAGTACTATCAGGTGTGTGGTACTGCTGTATATGCGTGTTTTGGGCAATATTAAGTACTTAAAGAGAGACCTTTTGGCAGTGTTGATTGGAAATGTAAAGATACACTGACGTCATTGAATTACGTATAATGTCCCTAATATGGTATTGATATCTCGTTACTTTGTTTCTATCTATTAAAATGTTAGTTGAGGTTGAATGCAACGTTTTGCATGGGAACGACACACACCGCCACTGTTTTGTTAATGATCGCTTGTTATTTTAAGCATGTTTTCGTGCGGTTCCGAGCGTTCGAGGTCAAAGGTGTCCCTTGTTAGGAAGAGCAAAGTCACCTTCTACTCCCGCGTATCGTCCCAGATAAGCCACGCACGCAACTCGTCTTATTCCGCCAATAGCACTGCAGAATTGCTAAAAACAACTAGAGAATTTGGTAACCGAGGATGAAACAGGTCGCAGTAAATCCAATGAAATTTGTTTACGATATGTTGCATGCAGCTGAGTTAAGCCTGAGGATAGTTCCTGCCTCAGGCACTAGCAGCGTGCGAGGCTGCCACCTCAGCGACGATCCAGTGGCGCTCCTGTGAGTGCACCACTGGGAAGACTGAACATAAAGAAAATTCAACATTACGTCGATCTATACACATCCAGATCCAAACACAGAAATCGCGTAGGGAAGCGTCGGTAAGCCACGTAGCTCTCCGTGGCTTTTGGCTTTACCCCCCCCTCCACCCCCACGTAGCATGTAGCTTCATTTCCTATTGATTAGAGAACTGTTTATTGTTTTGTACTATTTCCTCTTGTCAGACTATCGTAAATTACATACGGAGATAAATAAATGACGGAAATAGGTATTCACATGCTGTTGAGTGTTCTGTTCCTCATTTTAACTGTGACAAATAATATGAATCAAAAGCCACGTGGCTTGGCTCGGAACCACCCCCCTCCCACCCCACGTATCGCAGCGTAGCTTTCCGGCCAACCCCTACCCCACTTTTTAGACCAAGCCACGTAGTTTATGAACGCTCCCTAGTGCGTGACCGCTCACGCGCGTTCGAATCCCCGTTCGGCCTTCCAGACTTGTAATTTCCACGGTTTCTCTAAATCATCAGACGCGAGTGCGGGGATGATATTCTCAAAATGATGAAGTAGTCACATCGCATCGCCACTGCTGTTGCATTGAAACGCCAGCAGATAAGCTGTTCCGTGAGCAGTGGTTTCAGAAACGATATTCTGTTCTCACACGTCAAACCGCCAATACTGAGCTACAGTATATCCGTTCGGGAATGCGACGTTTGCCCTTTTTCTTCGACAGATCTGTCGTACTGACGAGCGAGGCGCCGTCGAATTGAGAGGTCCCGCAACAAGTTCACGACCGAGCAACGAGTCAGTTGCGACACGCGCGGCCTTCAGACGGCGCGACGGATTAAAGGGTAGTGGACAGTCCAAGTCATAATATCGTACTAAACAAAATCATTAGAATGCTGTGCTCGTCAAAAATTGATATGGTTCTGTTTTTTGATAAAAAAAATTAGTCCTACACGCTTAAAATATATATATAAGTAAGTCTATATACTCTCTCCCATACAATTGTTTTTTATTTTTTAATAATTTTTTAAGTGTGAAGGATTAATTTTTATTAAAAATTAACATAACAATTATTGACCAGCACAGCAAATACTATCCAAAGCATTTTTTTTTTTTTGGATCGATATTATGACTTTAGTTTGAACGTCCACTGTCCTTTTATCCTGAAATTCACTGCGCCTTGTAGTCAAAGCGGCAAGCATACGCAAGAAATTTTTATGTCTTAATATTAAGTAGGATAGGTACTTACGATTGCATAAGGATTGACTTTGCCACTTTGATATAGGGTAGTGAAAAAAAATAGATTTCCAGCCATACATTGTTTCAAGTGTGAAGGACTCATTTTTTTTATCAAAAGTTGAACATAACAATTTTTGTATCAGCACACCAAATGCTATCTAAAGCATTTTTTTTTTTGTTTTTATCCGACTATGATGACTTAAGTTGGAATGTCCACTATATTCTAATCCTGAACTACTGAGCGACGGCCAGAGCGGGCACACTCTAAGGCCGGCCTTACACTGTAAATGCTCTCTGTCAAAGAACGTTTACAAAAGATTTTATCATATTTATTTTATCAAAGAAATTTTATGATACTCATTCCACTACATAAAATTTGTCATCATAGATCCCTGAAATGAATGAAGTCAACATACAGCCGCAGTACGTGCAGCTGTCATGATATGTGTTTTATTGAATCAAACCAGTATTTGGGTTACATCGTGGATTTTGAGACTTGATACGAAAGGAATTCATATTTTTATTTATCAGTTTTTATTTACTTGTGGTTTTACGCGTCGTCAACGTCGAGGTAATTAGAGGCGGAATGGGACTGGGGACTAGGAACGGGAAGGAATTCAGCCATGGCCTTTTAAGGAAGCATCCCAGCATTTGCCTGGAGTGATTTGGGAAACCATGGAAAACCCAAATCTGGATGCCCGGACGGGGATTCGAACCGGCGTCCTCCCGAATGCTAGGCTATAGAATTCATCAAGTTTAATGAAAAACCTGCAATGTGAAAACGTGACCTGTTATAAAAATTATGATCGAATCTGCAGCTTAGCTCCAACTAAATCCTTACTATAATATTTTCAAAAATTTGTATATCAAAATTATTACTGCCAAACGTAACGATATATACTATTGCGTGTCTATGTTTACGTTGTATGTGCAATGGTTTGTATACTTCATTGCTGGTGGCGGATCTACACCATTCTGCTGTATGGTACCTGTATTGCTCAGCTATTATTCCACAAACCTGTCAAGTATTGCCTTCTCAACCCATTAATTATGTTTTTCACGTCATCGACAGCACAGCCTTCTTTCATAGAACTAACTAACTTCTCAATCTTTCCGTAAGTGTCCGCCGTTTTATTCCTATTCTTATAATCTATATATTTCTCACAGTGCAACTTTTTCTTCTGTTTATAGTCAGAAATCAAGATTTTCATGGATTCGGAAGTCCTAAGAAACTTCGGTAACATTGCTTGCGCCATTTTCGGCAACTTCGTCTCAGTGCTTCTCCATCAGCTCCGGACGAAGGCAATCAAATACTGTTTGTGAATTGCAGATACTGCAATTCACAAACAGGAAGGAAAAGATACAGTTAAAAACAATTTAACAAATGTGAAGTCATTGGCCACATGAACACTATAATGTATAAGCCGAGTACTAAGTATCGAACGTTACCAAGGGCGTGTACATGATCAGAACTAGGGGGTTGGGGTGGGGGGGGGAGGGTCGTATTTGAACTAGGGAAGGGAAAACTCGTATTGGTTTCGAGAAAGGTGGTGGGGGGTTGAAACTCAAAGCTATTGAGGAAACTATTTTTATTATTGATTAACATAGTAAACCAACCACTTAATCTAAGGACCTACTATGTAGTAAATTAAGATTGTAACTCAGTTATATTCGTCCGGCTATTAAATGCATACAATCCCTCAAAATTAGTTAGTAACGTTCATGGGCGTATCCCTCTAGAAGAAAAATCAAGTTGCCTTCAGTACGTTTCGACGAGTGAAGAACTGGCTCAGGAGCACTTTGGGAAAGGAAAGAATGACTGGATTATGCCTGATGAGTGTGCATTAAAATTTCGTTAAAGTACATCGTGAGATATTGACAAAGTTATTGAAAAATTTTATGAGAATCCAAGACGATTAATCCGCTCATGAACGTTACTAACTAATTTTGAGGGATTGTATGGATTTTATAGCCGGGCGAATGCAAACTAGTTCCCTATGTAAATTTCTCGTACTCTCACAGCCGTTCGTAGTGTCGCTTCAAACTATTTTTTGATGGGAGGTGCTAGAGGGGAGAAGTTCGTAGACGACATGATTGTCACAGTGAGCAAAGTGTTTATTGTGTGGGGACGAGCCTGCAGTCGGTGCCAGGGGTCGTGGCTGCGCCGCTCCCGCGGAGCTCCCCGCGGGCGGCGTCTTGTGGTTGTGTCTCCTTTCCTGCTGGTGTGGGCGCAGTGGGGCGTTGGTGTGGTGACCCCAGTGCCGCCTGACCCTTGCTCCGCGTCGGTAGACCAGCATGCGGCTGTGAATATATGCTCCAGGTTACGGTTCCTCAGCCCCCACTCTCCACGCTGCATTTGCCGAGATGGAATGATGTGCGTCTTAGCACACCCTGTGCAACCGTGTACCGCAGCTTCCATCAAAACGGCGCTGCTAGCTGCGGCTTAACATCGGCCAGCTCTAACCACGACTGAAGTACATCAAACGAGACTCCCCGAAGATTGTAATGCTAAGCGACCAACCTAAGAACAGACTCTGGCAAGGTAGGAGAACGAAATGACCTGACGGCTGATCCCTTCACACTAGAAGCATTACTACCCGAGCCCTTTCAGAGCCTCAGATAACAATCATCTCCGCTAACGTAGAAGACATTTCACCAGCGAAGGAAGCGCTGCTACAAGACCTATGCAGTCAACGTCGGTGCAATATATTGTGCATACACAAGACACACACAAGCTAGGAAATGCGTAGACTAAAAATAAATGGAATGCGTCTCGCTATGGAAAGGCCCCATAACCAATACGGAAGTACTATCTTCGACCATCCAGATATACAGGTAATATCCACTGCACTTACAGAACAAAGTGACATTTAAATTCTCACTCAAGAAACGACGAACTGTACCATTTCTTGTCGTGCTGAGTTCACTATCGACAAGCCACCCAGTTTCAGGGATAAAGTCGCACAGATTGTGATCGGCGAAGCCAACAGTCATAGCAGTGCTTGGGGCTGTGACCGTGAAGATGAGAGTGGGGCAGCAGTACAAGAATGGTCTGAAATAATTCGCCTTACTCTAATCGGTGATACAAAGCTGCGTACCTCATTCAGCAGTGGTCCGCGCAGGGCTGGTTGGCTAATCACAGCAAGTACGAAGCACGCGAAACGCGAACATTCAGACGATTAGTTCGGGTTTCCGTGGCTTTACTACGTCATCAGGGGAAAATTCCTGCATTTAACCCGTATTATTATTCTTACTGTTGATAAGTAGTGTGTGTGAAATCGCTTCTAATTGGTTCACCATTAACAATAAAGTATACGACACAAGAAACGGTGACTTTTCAAGTCACTTTGCATTTTATCCAAATCTCTAACACCACAGATAGGCTGCAAAAGATTTCATCGGTACCACACACAAGGGGGGTGACGAGTTCACAGGGCACTAAGCGAGGAAGAGGAGGATGCCACTGACGTTGCCAAAGTCGAACTTTTTTTAACGTATGGCCTTACGCCTCGTCGACGTCGAGGTCATTAGAGGCGGGATGGCACTGGAATGAAAAGGAATTCGGCCATGGCCTTTTGAAGGAAGCGTCATGGCATTCAGCTGGAGTGATTTAGGGAAACCATGGAAAACCGAAATCTGGATGCCCGGACGGGGATTCGATCCAGCGTCCTCCCGAATGCGAGGCCAGAACGTTAACCACTCACCCACTACGCTCGGTGCCAGTCGAGAACCGATGGTTTGAGAGTAGGGATGTATCGGATATGCCCATCCGCAAGTGTCGAACTTTCACTTCCACAATTTTTAATGCGGATGTATGTTGGATGTTTTGTTTACATTGCAATAAATATTATGCTTTTCTCTTTATACGAGATTGTGCCCATTGTCGGTTAGCTAACAACAACATGTTTTTTTTATTACGATATTGTAATAAAACTAACAATGAACTGAACGGTGTTATTACCTAAGCGACGAGTTGACAAATTTGAAATAACATGTAAAGTAAAGCGGCCTATTCACGGTCCAACTTACAGGACATCCGTGTAGGACTACTATAGGATGCGCTGACCCATTCACGCTGCTAGAAGGGGTCCAACAAAATGCTCCAAGCAGTCCTTTCACTCGTACTTTTTCGCCGCACACCAGTGTCCTTATCACACACTCGCAGGATGGTTCCTCCAATCATGATCCAACGCCATAAGGACCCGTTTTGGTTGCCTGGGAGTCCAGCAACATCCAACACGTCCTACATGTAGTCCTGTAACCCCTTTCACGGCCCAACATGAGTCCTTTAGCGAAAAAGCGGTCATCGTAGGTCCTACAAGTTGTACTGTAAATGTGCCACTATAGAGGTAAAAAGGCGGCTGACATGGCCTTGTGCCTGACGCTTGAATTAGTCGAGCCACAAACTCCGCAAAGTTTATACGACAAAGATTGTTTCCCTAGTTAAGAGCAGCGAAAGTCGAAGGGGGGCAGAGTGGCCTGGGAAGTACGAGCTTACTCACAAACCAGACTCGAGCTTCGCGCTGAACGTAACTCCACAGGCCCGCGGTGAAATGATGACTGTGCACGCCACTAAGTCTCCATACTGAGCCCTCGCAGACATGTGCTGCTATAACAACATTTTCATGCAAACAAAACTATTGTAGATGCTTTCTAACTAATTGATATTAGCAAAATTAGAAAATTAATCATCTAATAAGTTAGGATAATATTTTGTAATGTCCACTTTCGAGTTATCCTCGTACAGTTAGAACGAATAGTCTGATGGGATTTATAACAACTAGTAGCCGAGGAAACTAGGGTATACCCGACGTGGATGCTGAATATTGCTCCAATTGAAACTCTCGCCGTTGCGCCTCCTCTCCAAAGCACACTGACAGTTGCCCCTTGACCGAGTGGTTCACTCGCTGGCTCTCAGTGCGGCGAGGCAGACATGTGTTGATCATGTGAGCTACACCAGGCAGTTCCATAGCTCGGATTCCACCTTAAAGTACAGCTCCCAGAGGAGACGAGCTGCCGTCCTGCCTCTGAAGGCGCATACATACCACCACGAGGCAACACACCTACGGCTCCGAGGATAGTATACCAGCGTGTACGTGTAGCCGAGGCGAGGCGCGGCAAACCGCCTCGGGCCTTTCGCCGCACGACCGAAGCAGTACGCGCACGCTGTGGGGACGGGTATTAGCAGTAGTGCGTCTGCTCGCACGCTGCCACGTTTGAGCTCAGTCATCGTTTAAACTCACTGTTCGTTGGAATTAAATAAAACCACTACATTTTAGTTAAGGAGTTTTCGTAATTGTTTTGATGCATTTTTAATCATGAGTTGCGACAGGGAAAAGGTGCTCTTTTTATTAAGCAGTATGAAATACATGCCATATTGTGGAAGAAGGACGATAAACTTTATCATAATGCCATAAATAAAGAGGATGCTTGGCTCGAAATAAGTGCACTTACTTGAAAACAGACTGGCGTTTTTTTTTTTTTTTTTTTTTTTTTTTTTTTTTTTTTTTTTTTTTTTTTTTTAAAAAAAAAAGAAGACATACATTACGACGAAACACAACATTTGCTTCCCAAAATATCGACCTTAACAACGAATAGGAAATTTTAGTGTCTCAGAATGTCTAGCACCCTACTGCCAACTACAACTCTTCCAATGCGAGTCTGCATTTACTACTGGAAAATATTTATATAGCTCTTTATACTTCTGGTATAATTCGTGAAATCATTTGCTTTGATAGTTGAAAACATATTACAAGCTAATAAATGAATCACCACTTGCCAAGTATCTCACTGTTATGGCTAACCTTTCTTCAGCGGTTACTGCTTTTCGAAAATCTTAGAAATTTTCTCCCGAATCGACTTTAATAAAAATATGCAGTCAGTGGATGACATTCCTGCAATGTTTTGAAAACGGCCACTCTCTTCTTCTTCCATGTTGCTGTTTAAAAATAATTTACCACTAGTGAGCATTCTATTCCGATAAAGTATAGCTGCCAACCTCTGTCTTTTATTTAACTAAACTAGCAATCGCTATGAATGCAGCTCTAGCCGCTGCTAAATCGTCACCGCGAGCGATATCCACTCTCTAACTCCACAGCACTGCCAACTCTTCAGAAGAAACAAATGGACGGATACCTGTCACGTTCGATGCCTCGGCGAACTGCGTTCGTGCAAGCAAACTGTACGTACGTTCCGCCTCGCCCCGCCTCGCTCCGCCTCGCCTCGGTCCCGTTCGTGCGTTGCCTCGTACCGATGTGTAGCCGCATTGACACGATAGCTCTGTACGTCTCCTTCGAGAGGGTCCATACTGCCTTCACGTTGTGGACTAAGGTTGGAAGAGATGAGTATGCGGCACACGGAGGAGCCAACTGACAGCTATAGTCTTGGATATTTTCTGTCGACGTGCACCCCCGCACAGTGGACGAGCCCCCTAATGCAGGGCTCCATTACTGTTTACGGAGGCGAAAAGATAAAAAGAATGTTGGGAGCCCCAGGCTGCTCGGGTGTCAGATAGCAGAGCGAACAATGGGGGGCACCCCGCGGAACAAACCCCCCCCGAATTTGTCTAACGCGGTAATAGGGCCCATTAGCATACCTGCGCCCCACCCACCCAGGGGTGTACAAACCCTGCCGTGCCACGCCCGCCGGTCCTCACCTGGCTGGCGTCTGCTAAGAAATCTCTCATCTGTTCTGTAATCACCGCATAATTTCCTAAACAGTGAGAGCGTCATTACTCGCAAACATTCCACGTCTTTGCTGACTGCGGACAGTCGTACTGGCGCAATAGCTCGATGCTTGACGGCGGAGCGGTTGTTCACATAATAGATAATTCAACGACAAGTTTTCAACTTTCAGTCTTGACAGGCGTTAACGAATAAAATGTTCCGTTCCTAGAATAGAATAGAATACAATTTACAGTATGAACTAAGTGAATCACTACAACCGAACTTCGTAGTTGTTTCTGTGGAACTGTGTTTAGGTTTAAGATCTGACCTATTCCAATCAATGAACAATTAACAACTACCTGTAGTTTAAATGAAATAAAAACTAGCTGGAATGTGTAGTTTGACGTTAGTTTTGCTGCAGCAGAAAGTCGCGTAAGAGTGACAAAGGCCTCCGGACCCAAATTGTGTACAAAACTTAATTCAAATCCTGCACAAGTACTCTGTTAAAAAAAAAAATTACTTATTATCTGGTTCACGAAATTCTGTACGGCATGATATAAAAGATTTTTTTTATATCGAAACAGTGTAGAATAAAACTTCACTTATTTTTTTACGGAATCCATGCAGTCCACAATGATCACAGTAATTTTATCGTAATGTCATGAAAGTAGATATAACTATAAATTATGTAGCACTGTTTGCATAAGTAATTAGGGAAATATGCAAAGGAATTGATGTTTTTTGTGTTTATTCGTCAGAAACTAGAACAAATCTCAGAAAAATAGGACTTACAAAAATAACATATTTACAGGGTTGGTTGAGTGTCGGCTTCCATTTCGCACGCATGACTATCATTCGAGAAACTATTCATCCAGCCCCCGCAAAAATCTAAAAAAATTATCAGAATCTCAATGTTTCTTACAAAGTTTACGTTAGAACCAAATCTGGAGTAGTAAGAGCTAAAACAGTGTCTACTAATGGAGAGAGACATGGGGCGCTACTGTCACATCCGTGTCTCCGCTTTGCTCTGTTTTTCTTGTCAGTGGCAGCGTGGTCGTCAGCAGGAACAAAGCCGTTTCAAGGCGATCCTAAGTCAGCGTGGATAGTGGCATCGTAATCCGGGCTTTGTTCATCGCAGCGGCTGCCAATTATTATTATTGCTATTAGATGCTTCTTGTTTATTTAGTCCTCAAAGTGCATTACGGGATTTCGTTGGAGTGGTTAAAACAAAGTGAAAGAGAACAATGTGCACACGTCACTAAAGCCACGTTATCACATTCCAAATCACTTTCGCATTCTCGCAGTCCAATATCAAAAGACACACTAATTACATTTTCAAATGATGATGTTGGTATGTCAATGACATAACCTGGATTTCGCCAAACGTATTGAAATATAGGCTTATACGCAGGTGCAGCAAATTGATTGCAAATCACAGAGTGAAGTTTCATGATGAAATAACGATCATGTATCTTCACTTGTAGTTTGGCACATTGTAGTCTTACATAATCAGTAATCCTTCTGCTTTAGGCTTATATTGCCGAAAGAAGTAAACATGAAGGCGTTCGTAATATATTGTTGTTTTCGGTGGCAGTATCTTCAGCATAACATCTTTGTTTGGAAAAGTTGCATCTAGAAGGGAACGATCTCTGTATGACCTGACCAAAATCACACAACAATAGGCTCTTTTCATTTGTTACATATATAGGACTGAAGTTAGAAAACGTTTCATGTGTTCTTTAGCCATTTTCCCACTATTGCTTGCCTCCGCATGAATGTTTCGTGAATAGGTTGTTTCAAGTTTATTTGAAATATTTGAACCGAAAGACCCTTGGATTTTTTTGAAAACAGATGTACAAATTATGGCGCTAGGGGACAAGTGGGGAGTTCTGTATGGAAATGACACACACCACTGTTTTGTTTGTACTCGCTTGTTATTGTAAACATGTTTCCGTGCGTTTCAGAACGTTCGAGGCCAACGGTGTCGCTTGTGAGGACGAAACGCACTTGCAACGCCCCGACGCCTCCGTCAGCGTCGATTGCGCCCCGTTGTGCCGCTGGCGTCGGTCACGGAGTCTTCACGGCTGGCGACCCGTGTGCTGCGACCTACCTGAAGCTCAGCTGTCCGACTACTGTCTACCCTGCGCTTCAGCCACGTACCTGGAACCAAGAACAAACAGTGAGTTACGGACTACAAAATAGTACCATCGTCCTGGAATGTGATTACATTCTGTTTTTCTTATTTAAGGTGTAATGTGATTCTATCACAGTTAAACAGTAGACACATCTGCAGATACATCGTAGTATGTGGAGAGCTAACACAAACATCGAAGTCTGTCAATTCAACAGCAAAATAAAAAAAATAAAAATCAGTTTGATGTTATTTTGTGTTCCTGTATTTAGCTGTTTCAGATGTGTTACTAGATATTCTACTGAAATGAAACATAATTTTACAGCAGCCCTTGTCTAATACGCTTGGTAAAACTGTTTCCCTGATTTCACTGTCCCTTTGTACTGCTGCGATTGATTACTTCCGCACGCACGAGCCACTTACTGACAAGGGACGCTAGGCACCGCACCAAAAAATTCTTAGAATAGCAAGCGATCATAAACAAAAAAACAGTGGTGTGTGCCATTTCCATACAAAACATTGCATTCTACCTCAAGAAACATTTTGATAGTGAGAAACAAAGTAACAAAGAAATTAGACGTAATATCATCACATTTTCAATCAACAGTGCCAAAACCTACCTCCTTAAAGTACTTAATATAGCGCAAAACACTCATATACATCAGCACCACACACCTGATAGCGCTTATATTAGTCCTCAAAGTGCAGATGCGAGATTTCGATGAAGAGTTAGAACAAAGTGGAAGAGAGCAATGTGCACACCTCACTAAAACCACGTTATCACATTCCAATTCAATTTCGCATTCACGCAGTCCAATATCAAAAGCCACACTAATTACATTTTCAAATGATGATGTTGGTATTGTAACATAGGCTTATAGGTAGGTGCAGCAAATTGATTGTAAATCACAGAGTGAAGTTTCATGATGAAATAACGATTATGTATCTTCACTTGTGGTTTGGTACATTATTGTCTTACAAAATCAGTATGTTACTTAAGGTAGAATGCAACGTTTTGCGCGAAAACGACACACCCCAGTGGCTTGTTTATGATCGCGTGTTATTTTAAACATTTATTCGTGCGGTTCCGATTGTTCGAGGTCAAAGGTTTCCCTTGTTACTGGAAATCGTAAAGGGACGTAATTAGATTGCGGGACGGAACGGCAGGACAGCAACAGAAAACAATAGAGCTATCAAATAGAAGAACGGACAACTATACCTTCTGTGTAAGTATTATTTACAGAGAATACACTCAAGCAATTTTGTTGAACTGCCAATTTGGAATGTGTACGGGATGACCATGATGAACACAGCGCCTGGGACGGTAGACTGAGACGAGCTACCACTCCCAGAAGCATTCCGATTGTGAGGTAAGAGGCTTACTGGTCACCAGGGTATCACAACAGCGAGCAGAGTAAACACAGCGGGAGGGGGGGAGGAAGGGGGGGAGGAAGGGGGGGTGCGACACTGAGGAGGCGCTCGCAGCTCCAATGAGTCACTCGCGGTGATCCCACAAACTAATCCCATCGCTTTCCTAGTCGTAGAGCCTAAACAGATCTTCTGGTGATTAATATACACTGATCACCCAAAACATTATGACCACCTGCTTATTAGTGTGTTGGTCCATTTTGGAGCGCAATACAGCAGCGATTCGGCGTGGCATGGATTCGAAAAGTCCTCGTTAGGTTTCAGTTGTCTGGCATCAGATGTCTACGCACAGATCACGCAGTTCTCTTAAATTATAAGCCGATGGTTTATGGGCGCGGCTGCTGGGAACGAGCATCTCGGAAACGACGAGGCTGGTCGGCTGTCCGCGTGTACTGTAGTGAGCATCTATGCAGAGTGGTTGAAGGACGGTGAAACCACGACTGGGCGAGAAGTTGGTGGACGTCCACGCCTCATCACGGAACGTGGAGGTCGGAGACCTGCCCGCTCTGTAAAGCGGGATAGGCGGCGATCTGTGGCAGATCTGACAGCACAGTGTGCTCCGAAACACTTGTGCCAGCACCAGTATAGTCCTCTGCTGTCAGATCGGCTACAGATCACCCCCTATCCCGTTTTACAGAGCGGCCAAGCCTGCGACCTCCACGTTGTGTGATGAGGCGTGGACGTCCACCACCTTGTCACCCAGTCTTCCTTTCTTCAACCTCTCTGCATAGATGCTCAGTACAGTAGCACGTAACAGCCGACCATCCTCGCCGTTTCCGAGATGCTCGTTCCCAGCAGACGCGCCCACAAACCAGCGGCCCGTAATTTAAGGGAATTTTGTGACTTATGCGTAGACATCTGATGCCAGACAACTGAAACCTAACAAGGACTTTTCGAGTCCATGCCACGCCGAATCGCTGCTGTATTGCGTTCCAAAAATGGACCAACACACTAACAAGCAGGTGGTCATAATTTTTTGGCTGATCAATGTAACGCCACAACATTTAAACCCAAAATTTGGGTTCTCTAATGAATATGCAGAATGTGTCTATGAAATGTTGGAGAGGCCCTTGGTTAAGCAGGTTGAGATCGTAAAGAACAAAACTGATGGAGCAGACACAGGAAGCCAGGGGTAGTGACAGTGTTTCTGCTATATTGATTTTAATTACTACTCCTCACGAGACTCATTCAGATCTTTTAGCATTTTGTTTATAATTCGTTTTCATTCTGCTAGTAAAAACACATTACCGGCAAATCTTATATATTCTATTCTCTTTCCATCATAAATTAGCAATCAGTCTTAGACGTAAGAGAGGGGCAATGCTTCCATTTATAAGTTAGATAGTGGAACAAGTTATAGCTGCTAGTTGTGACGTATGTACTCTAATGATAAAACCTATAATAAAAATGTTCATCACCCATAATCAGATGTGAACGGAAATTCTGGCCGGCGCATAAGTTCTGTCTCAATTAACAGTAATGATAAATAAGTTGGTTTAATGAAACAGAGATTATTATCTTACAGAACAATAAATGTCGTCTTCGATATCGAAGAATATTTATAAAAAACAAAAATGCAAATGATTCAAGGATTTTTAAATAAATCAAGTCGTCTTTGGCTCATCTAGCTACAGATTTTTTAATTGATTCACGCCTCGTCGACGTCGAGGTCATTAGAGGCGGGAAAGGACTGGGGTAAGGAACGGCAAGGGATTCTGCCATAGCCTTTTGGAGGAAGCATCCCGGCATTCGCCTGGAGTGATTTGGGGAAACCATGGAATACCTAAATGTGGGTGTCCGGACGGGGATTCGAATCCGCGTCCTCCCGAATGCGAGGCCAGAGCGTTAACCGCTCGCCCACCACGCTCGGCAAGAGAAAAGCTGAGGAAGGAGCCATTCTGAAATAGTCAGTGCTCCACCTCAGTGTGTGTTCTCACCGTATAGATCCTAGCGCAAACTAATCGCCCGCTCACGTTGCCCCTGAACGAGGGTGTCGGACGTGGTAGGTTTGTCGGGTTTTTTGTCCGTTACAAGCTTCTGCCACCCGCACTCGTAGAGCGCTACTGAGTGCGGTAGTGTCAGATGTTCGATCTGCTTTAGTGATCTCTTTAGTCGAGTCTTTGCGGGGCTCCAGGAAGGCAGCGCGAGGTCCTTCGCCAGTGCTGAGATCACCGACGAGGGAGTCTGCACGCTCAACACGTCCAACTCGTTCGAGTGCCGACAGGTAGCCAACCACTTACGTAACAGTCAGCTGACCACGTGTGATGGCGCACACGTGTTACAAGATATAGTACCCGAGGGACCGATCTTCGCTAGGTATCTTTAGATTTCTGTTCAATATGAAAGATTTTGTAAGAAGTTTCATTAAAGTTAATCGTTTTTCTTGAGGGCTTCCTAGACATTTTAAAATGCAGAGTTCCTTGCTATAACCAAAGATCACCTTCAGCAGTAGGCTTACTGCTACCAGAAACGTTTACGAGATGCGGTTAGAGCTGTTTCCGAAATACCAAATATTCAAGAAAAGATATTTTTTTTTGTTGTAAAATCCTGTTACAAACTTGAAAAGCAAAACGTTATCTACATATACAGGGTGTCCCAGAATTATCTTTACAACTTTAACATTGAATAAATTATGTTTGGAACGAGATATCACAATGCAGTTTTTTGTATGTTACAGAGTGTCTCTGTTTCATTTCAGGTGCGGTTTGGTGACAAGTAGGTAGTTACATGACATTTACTGAAAATGTACACCCCACATGAAAAAGCTCAGTGTGTTTCCTGGTTTATAGAGTCACGATCGGATACACAAATGCAACGCAATTTGCTGAAAACATACAGGAAAAAAACACCAACAAGACCGTCAATTCGTTGGTGGCATCGGCAGTTCATGCAAACTGATAGTATCCTCCATCAGAAAGGCGCTGGTCGACCATGCACAAAAGACGAGAATGTTGAATGGGTTCGTGAGGCATTCACTCGTAGTCCCAAAAATCTCTCCGCACCGCCGCCAGAGAGTTGCAGTTACCACGTTCAACTATACACAGTGTGTTACACAGACGGTAGCACTTGTACGCATACAGAATGCAGCTGTTGCAAATCATCAAGCCAGGAGATAAACAGAGACGTGCTGCGTTTGCTGCAAACATGTTGGAGAGAATGGACACTGAGGATGGTTTCCTTAGTCGTGTTCTCTTCTCAGATGAGGCCATCTTTCACGTGTCTGGGTTACTTAACAGGCACAACGTTCGGATTTGTGGTTCTGAACCTCCGCATGCATTTAGAGAGATACAGCGCGACAGCCCAATGGTTAATGTGTTGTGCGGTGCTATGCACAACCAAACCCTTGGTCCCTTCTTCTTTGCTGAGAAGACAATCACAGGCACAGTTTACTTGGATATGCTAACAGAATTTGTTGTTCCCCAACTGGAAGTCCTTCAATCGACAGTCATCTTCCAGCAGGATGGTACACCTCCATATTGGGCTCATGATGTCCGTGATTGTCTAGATCAGGGGTCCCCAAAGTGGTCGGTATCGACCCCTGGGGGTCGATAAGAGTTCTCCGGGGGTCGATTAATACCCGGGGGTCGAAAGGGGGTCGATTGATAAAAAAGAGGATCAGTTAAATGGTCTAGGAAAAAATGGGAATATTCCAACAAAAATCCAAAATAACTGACTAGCCCCGTTATAACTTGAGTTTTAAGGAAGCCTGCGTCGCTTTAGGTATGTGTTAAGGAGAAAACATACTGGAGCGGAGAGCATAGCAACGACGAGAGCGAAGTACAAAGCAGCGAAAACAAACAAACCAATTGGATTGTTGCGGTGACTCTTACTGGGGCGCAAAGCGGTGAGGTAATAATGGAGCAATGCTTATCGTTCAAACTGTTTGATTTCGCCGCTTTATTCTTCACTCGCATTGCTGGTTTGTTAGCGGTTGTTCCTGTGAGAAACGAATGTAGACCAATTTACGAATTGTCTCTCTTCTAAGGTCCGTCTTTGGGGTAAGAAAGAAGTTCAACAACATAATTATTTTATTTTAGCTAAGCAACGTGATGAACTCAACAAGTATTAAATCTTTATTTTTTATTTACTTTGGGTATTTAAGCATTTTATATTCGGGAGGACGCTGGTTCGAATCACCGTCCAGGCATCCGGATTTGGGTTTTCCATTGTTTCCCCAAATAACTCAAGGCTAATGCCGGGATGCTTCCTCCAAAAAGCCATGGTCGAATTCCTTCCAGTTCCTTCTCCGCAGTTCCATCCCGCCTCTAGTCACCGCGCTGTCGACGAGACGTAAAGCCACAAGGGGGGGGGGGGGGAGAGAGAGAGAGAGAGAGAACGCTGCTGGTTCATTATACACAAGTTGCACTGTTAAATTCTAGTATGGTTTCCACTCTATGTATTGTATATCTAAATGTAGATTTTGTCCTTTACATAGAAGATATCGTAATATACCGAAAACCATTAAATTTAGATACTTCTTTTTTTATCTTTTTCCTATCTAATTCTATTGAATAGGTTACTTTTAGATGTAATTATTATTCCTTCAAGTCTAGATATCTATTGTTAGCAAAAAGTAGCAACAATGCACTCTGAGCAAGAACAGGCAGTTCTTTATAGCTCGTGCGGTAATAAGTTGCGTCTCTTACTGCTGCTGTTTTGTTGTGCTGCGAACGTATCGTGTTGTTCATATTATAAATCTGAGTTTAATACCTACGATGTCGTCTACCAGTGCTAAGAAGAAATGCAGACAATATTCACACGAGTATTTGAAATATGGTTTTGTGCCATCTTCTGCTAATGAAACTATTCCTATGTGCTTGTTATGTGAAAAACTTTCAGCAATGATGCTAAGAAGCCGGCGAAAATAAAAGACCACTTGGAAAGGATCCATTCTGATAAGAAAAACAGAGATTTTGAGCATTTCAAAATGCTAAAAGAGAAATTGAGAGTTCGGCCATATTTAAGTACATATTTGAAGTCATCTGCTAGCGCTGATAGTGAAGGAGGACTGAAGACAACCAACAGCATCTCTCTTAACATAGCAAAGAAAGGCAAACCGTACACAATTGGTGAAGAGATTATAGTACCAGCTATAAAAGATGTAATTGAAAATATTATGAAGAAAGACTGTCAACTATTTTTGAAGTGCATACCATTGAGTGCAAATACTATGCAGCGACGTATAGAGGAAATGGCCGATGATGTGGAAAGAACTTTGACCTCTGAGCTCCAGCATTTTAAGTTTGCTATTCAACTTGACGAATCAACTTTCGGAAGTTCAAATCTTCTCATGGTTTATGTTAGGTTCCATAGTCCATCCCTGAATGACACTGTTGATGAATTTCTGTTTGCTAAATATCTTCAAACTGTTTCAAAAGGTGAAACAATTTTTTTTTATGTTTGCAAGATTATTTGAACAAGCACAACATTCCTTTCGGGAATATTACTGCAGTAGCTACTGACGGTGCACCTGCTATGGTAGGCCTTTATAGAGGATTTTTCGTCTTTCTGAAGGAAAAGGTTCCTAATGTACGTACTGTTCACTGTGTCCTACACAGGCAGCATCTTGTAGCCAAAAAATTGAGTGGCGACCTGCATGATACTCTAAAAGTGTGCATTACGTCAATTAATAAAATTAAAGCTCATCCTCTCAATTCCCGATTGTTTGCGAAGTTATGTGAAGAAAATGATGAACCTTTCAATCAATTACTTTTGCACACTGAGGTAAGGTGGTTGACAAGAGGTGATAGTTTGCAGAGGTTTGTTGACTTGTACGACTCGTCTGCAGAGTTTCTTAAGAATGTGGATCCATTACTATGTGACGAGTTAAAACAGTGCAAGAACCATCTTGTTCTATTTGGCAGATCTTTATTCGAAATTTAACGAAGTACAGAAGCGTTTGCAAGGAAAAAATGTTACAATTGTTCAAGCTCGAACAATTATAATGGCCTTTCAACTAAAAATAAACCTGTTAAAATCTTCACTGGCACGTAAAAATTTTAAATATTTTTCAAACTTTCGACTACTAAAAGAAAATGAAGAGATACCCGACCGTGATTTGGAGATATATATTAAACATCTCGATAAATTAAGAGAAGATTTCAAAGCACGTTTCGAAGACTTGGAGAACATGCATGTTCCTGAATGGTTTGCTTCTCCATTTGATGTTAACATAATGAAGGTAATGAACGTGGGTTAGAAGACGAACTGATTGAAATATGCGTAGATCTGGAAGCTAAAGCGTTGTTTAAAAATAAAAACCTCAGCGAATTTTGGAGCAATAACAATATTGCTACAAAATACCCCAAGCTCAGCAGAAGACGAATCTTTCTTACTTGCATTCCCAATTACGTTGAAGCTGGATTTAGCCACGCGAACGCTATTTTAACAAAACAGAGAAACAGACTGAACTTGGAAAACCGTGGTGATTTGCGACTAAAACTTACCAATTTTCAACCGAACATCAGTAATCTTGATGCTACCCTTCAGACCCATCCATCTCACTAATATCAGCTACTTTAATAAAAAGGTATGTTAACATGTTTTTAATGTATTCAACAGTAGTCGTAAAATGGCAGATGGTTTTTCATCGAATATAATTTATTTAAATTTTCAATGATTATTTTGTGTTTTACATTTTATGACACTTACGGTTATAGGCTAGTTTCCATCTATCTATAATTTTTTAATTATTTTTACGATTATAATAACAGTGTAAAATATCCCTTTTTTCTGTTAGTGTTGTTGGGTGGATTTTTTAAGGTGTGGAAACTATAAATACTTTCTTTGGGTTGTGATCCAAGTCTCCTTATCGCTTAGCATCAAAAATGCTAAAAATGATTTAAAATTTTCATTAGTGGCGGATCCAGGAATTTTTCAAGCCGGGGCAAAAACTGTAGGAATGCCGCCCCTTGCAACATTATTTGCAGCTCCCATTTTTGCCGTCTGGCCCCAAGTGTCGCCACCTCGATTGTCGGCCAAACACACTGTTGTCGCCGCCCGGCGCCCAGTGTACTAGTAGAGCTAAAAAAAAAATAAAAAATTCCGTGACTTAAATCGCCGCCCTTCAAACATGATTTTGCCGCCTCCTTGAAGTTGGCACCCCGGTGTACAACCCCCCCCCCCCCCCCCAGATCCAGCACTGGTTTTTATTAAACGTTTAATCTGGGGGTCGATGAGAAGACAAATGTTCTGTGAGGGGGTCGACGTGATAAAAAGTTTGGGGACCCCTGGTCTAGATAAACAATATCCTGGTCGGTGGATAGGAAGAGGGGGTCCAATTGACTGGCCGCGTCGTTCACCTGACATAACCCCCATGGATTTCTTTCTTTGTGGATATGTAAAAGACATCGTGTATCAAACCCCGGTTAGAAATTTGGCAGATCTCAGACAGAGGATTTCTGCAACAATTACGACTATTGATCAAGGGATGCTCCAAAGAACTTGGCAAGAAATTGAATATCGCTTCGATATTGCACGGGCAACTAATGGTGCACACGTTGAAGTGTTCTAGAGACAGAAACAAAACTTTGAGAGATACCCTCCAAAATGCAAAAAACTGCATTGTGATATGTCGTTCCAAATATAATTTATTCAATGTCAAAGTTGTAAAGATAATTGTGGGACACCATGTAAAGTTTCATCGGAATCGCTAGAGCGATTTCCGAGTTCATCCAGTGTATCACCTCGTAAATTAGTTTTAAACAAAAAATGCTATTATTATTTTAAATAGAAATCTTAATGCTAATCGGAGATTAGTGGTTATTTATTTAGTGGAGTACATCGTCACGGCTGAATTCATTCACTCTGATAAAACTACGCTCATACCTCGCATTAAGCTGACACCTTCTGATGCAACGTTACATTTCCAAATGATAAGAAAGCAATTCTGAATAAAAGTATCCATCGCCACTACCAATAATAAAACACAAGACCAGACGCTTCAAAGCGCAGCGCTGGATTTACCACATCCTGTTTTTTCGTATGGACACTTGTACGTCGCTTTTCGCGAGTTCGTAGATTCAGCAATATTTATGTTTGTGTTAAATACACATGTGGTCATGAAGTAAACGATGATCACATTATAACTGCTGATATTGTTTTCAAAGAAGTTTGAAAAAAATAACACATCTGACAAAGCCAATATGTATTTTTTAAATATATAATTTTTAAATGTTTTACAATTAAAAATGTAGTATTTAATGATAAAGACTTTTTACAATAAATGTGATGTTTAAATACCATTCATTAATAAATATACCTGCATTCACTTATTTCCACATTATTATATTACTATTCAGTGACTAACCACGATACTGTACGAAATATTTGCACTGGTCAGCTAGTATACAAGAATGTTTGGATTAAAGATGCAAGAGTTCCTTGGTCTCACCAAAGAGAAACTTTAGTAACATCAGTAGGCTTGGAAATAAACGCAGTTTTTCTCGGCGTTGAATGTTTCTCGGTTTGTTTCCCGAGAAACATTCATAAATCAGTTGACTTATTGGTACTTGAAACTTCTACGAGATGGCGTTAAAGCAGTTACCAGGATACCAAATACAAGAATTTGATGTCTTTTTTTTTTTATCCAAATCGTTAGAGACGTTTCCGAGAGTATATATATATATATATATATATATATATATATGTGTGTGTGTGTGTGTGTGTGTGTGTAAGAATTGCTGGTATAAAGATTTATTGTTGATGTATGACAGGGTGAATCAAGCGACTTGACTAGTGCGGTGTGTTGTTGTGGACGGGTCGCCGGCGCGGCGGCTGAGTGATCACGCCATGCTGAGGCAGCACGCGCTCGGCTTACAGCACCTGCCGCGCCCCACACGCGTCTTGCAAGAAAACCACTGCGCCAGCACGGGCACGCTGGCAGAGTACCTAGCCACAGCGTGTCACCTGGGGATCTGCAGCCCCAAAGTTGAACCTGTAGGCCGCGTTTACACGGTGCTATATACTTGGCTGGATCGAGTGTACTGTCTTGCTGCGCGCGCAGCGCTTCATAGCCACTCTACTCTTGTCAACAGGTTCAAGACAGACAGTTGACAAAGGATAGTGCACTCGATTCACGAACAACAAGATGGCGGCAACTAACAAGTCGAGTAAGCGCAGTGAAGCAGAGGCTTTAAAATCTTCAGAACTGCAAGAAAGTGAGGAATTCTGTAAATTTTTAACAATAAAAATTACAAAAACAAGGATTAGAGATAATACTATTAAAATGCCTCATTATGGTGTCATGTTTGTTTTCGTTTCTTTATATATATATATATATATATATATATATATATATATATATATATATATATATATATATTTAGATACAATTAGTTTTAGATGATTTCTGTAACACTGTAAATCTTCTATTGCAACATCAATCAATGTCCACTTAAAGCTTTTCTTTTTGATATCCACTCTCCCACCCATTTTCGGAATTTTCATTTATTATTCTTCATATCATTCGACGTTGTTATTAACAAATCAGCTACAATACTACACTGAAGATCCAAAGAAACTGGTACACCTGCCTAATATCGGGTAGAGCCCCAGCGAGCACGCAGAAGTGCCTCAACACGGCGTGGCATGGACTCGACTAATGTCTGAAGTAGTGCTGGAGGGAATTGACACCATGCATCCTGCAGGGCTGTCCATAAATCCGTAAGAGTAAGAGGGGGTGGACATCTCTTCTGAACGGCACGATGCAAGGCATCCCAGATATGCTCAATAATGTTCATGTCTGGGGAGTTTGGTGGCCAGCGGAGGTGTTTAAACTCAGAAGAATGTTCCTGGAGCCACTCTGTAGCAATTATGGACGTTTGGGGTGTCATATTGTCCTGCTGGAAATATCCAAGTCCGTCGGAATGCACCATGGACATGAATGGATCCAGGTGATCTGTCAGGATGCGTACATACGTGTCACCTGTCAGAGTCGTATCTAGACGTATCAGGGGTCCATGTCACTCCAACTGCACACGCCCCACACCATAACAGAGCGTCCACCAGCATGAACAGTCCCCTGCTGACATGCAGGGTCCGTGAATTCATGAGGTTGTCTCCATACCCGTACATGTGCATCCGCTCGATACAATTGAGAACGAGACTCGTCAGACCAGGCAACATGTTTCCAATCATCAACAGTCCAATGCCGGTGTTGACGGGCCCAGGCGAGACAGTGTAGAGCTTTGTGTCGTGCACTCAGCAAGGGTACACGAGTGGGCCTTCGGTTCGGAAAGCCCATATCGATGATGTTTCGTTGAATGGTATGCACGCTGACACTTGTTGATGGCCCAGCATTTAAATCCGCAGCAATTTGCGGAAGGCTGGCACTTCTGTCTCTTTGAACGATACTTTTCAGTCGTCGTTGGTCGCGTTCTTGCAGGATCTTTTTTCGGCCGCAGCGATGTCGGAGATTTGATGTTTTACCGGATTCCCGATATTCACGGTGCACTCCTGAAATGGTCGTACTATAAAGTCACCACCTCATGTCTATCTCGGAGATGCTGTGTCCCATCTCCCGAGCGCTGACTATAACACCACGTTCAAACTCACGTAAATAGTGATAACCTGCAGCAGTAACCGATGTAAAGCTTGCGCCAGACACCTGTTGTCCAATATAGGCGTTGCCGACCGCAGCGCCGTATTCTGAGTGTTTACATATCTCTATGTTTGCACACGCATGCCTATACCAGTTTCTTTAGCTCTTCTGTGTAATTCCATCTTGTAGTATGGACATATTTTCAAGAAGATCACAACGTTCGACTACAGAACTGCCCTGACAGTGGACTGTCTTCAAATTATCACTAGCATGCTAGTTGACTCTCTTACCCGCACCATCGACATCGTTCTAGTGAACGCGGCCTTAATATACCCCGCGCCGCTCTACTCGGGACGGAACCACGTGCCGTTCACGGGAGTCAGACCGTTCCCTAGCTGACGGCCACATTAGCTTATAATCGTCATAGCTTACATCATCACCTAACAATGATAGATGGATACTGTCGAGAATGAAAGAATTATCCCTCGAGCCACACATGAAATACTTATAGATAGACAGTGAGTTATAGTTTTGCAACAAGCTTTAACGTCAGTCGTAGATTTGCTTTAAAAGCAAGCGCTGTTAAGCATGGCGTACCACTACCAGCTTCAGAGCGCAGCGACATGACGTCACTCTAGAGAGGGCGGAACTAGCTACTAGTTACACTCCTTTCACCAGTTTTTCCTTATTAAAAATCTATTTTAACTTAATTTTGTGTAATTCTTTGATGTCATATTTTTCATGAGGAGTAAAGAATTATCTGGGAAGATATAAGTGTAAAACACATGTGTTGAATAGTGTGCCCTAGTTTTATAATAGGTGTAAAAGCAAATCAATATATGTTTAAGCTATGTACAGGGGGAGGACAAAATAATACGAACACCTTTGAAATAATGGAAAATTTTTATTAATTGGGGGTTGGACCACCCTTTGACTGAAGTACAGATTTAATGCCACGTGGGATAGATGCATAAAGGTCATGGACAATATTTAAAGGTATATTAAGCCATTCTTCCTGCACCCCCATGCTTCAAAGTCGGCAAGAGGCATTCAGGATTAAACGCTTCTCTGGGCGTTCTCCAGACATAAACGCGTCCGGTCGTCTGAAAACGGGTGAATGACGATTCATCTGACCATATCACCTGTTGCCACTGCTGTGGGGACCAGCCTCTGTGATCTCTGCACCACTGCACCACTGGCGTCGCTTGAAAGCATTCGTTGCTGTCACCAAGGGTTTACGAATTGCCACTCTGTCATAAATGTTCGCAGCATGAAATTCCCTTTTAACAGTTCTTGTTGAAACGGGGCCCTGAAGATGACTGTTCATTTCGGATGTTATCTCGGATAACGATTGCTTGTGCTTTCGGGCTACTATGCGCTTCAATACCCGTCTATCCCTATCAGTAAGCTTTGACTTTCGGCCGCTGTTGTGCTTTGAAGACGCCGTCTTACCCTCTTTCGTGTACGCTGTCATAACGGCTGATACCGTACTCCTTGCAAACCCCAAAAGGTTTGATGTTTCCGTAACCGATGCTCCACTTAAACGCGCTCCGACAATCATTCCTCTTTGGAATTCTGGCAGGTCTGACATTTCAACTTATCACAGACAGTTCGATAGACGCATGCAACGCAGGTGACTGCTGTTGAGAGACTGATACCTTCCTCTTCTCGCTCACTGTTGCAGGTGGCGCGGCTGTACTGCAGGTATGAAATACGTCATACCTGTTCACAGGTGTTATTTTGTCCTCCATCTGTAAGATAATTGCGAACTTCTGAACCTGGCCGTATGGTAGTAATGACCGTATGCCAAGGAAATAAAAGAAAGAAAATAGGAAATGCCGATCTGTAGTCTAAATTATCTATTTCCGATATGAAATAGGAATACACAATAAACATTGATCTCTCCTTTGAAAAGTTTACCAGAATTCAAGTACATCACGTGATGTATCCAAAAATAGAAGTAATAATAAAAGAACAGAACTAAAATAGTTAAACTAAACAAACACACAATTGATTAAAAAATTCAAAATGGTTATGGTATTGTGAAGGAGCGTAGAGACACGCCGAACATACGGTTGGACTCGTGCAGTGGCTGACAGGGGTCGAGTCTACGGGGAGAGTCTCTGTGAGAGACAGTACGCTAATCTCAAACACTTCC
Source organism: Vandiemenella viatica (assembly GCA_031002005.1). Lineage (NCBI taxonomy): Eukaryota > Metazoa > Arthropoda > Insecta > Orthoptera > Morabidae > Vandiemenella > Vandiemenella viatica. Next base: position 6,936,016 of record JARYHS010012519.1, read on the forward strand.
TCCGTTAAGGCGCGTAGCCTACACACGAGGCAAATCACGGCCAACGAAGCGGTTGGCCTTGGTTGCGGTTCGGACTACTGGCGGTAGCATCAAAGGGTTGGCGCTGGGTTGGACGCCGATCCAACGTTGCTTCACTATTTCGTTATTTGCCTTGTCGACCGGGTGTGTGTTTGTGAATTTCTTATAATTCTGTTGAGAAACGCAGGAGTATAGAGTGGAATAATGAGGCCTCAATAAAACTGGCCGGTTTTTATCGCGAAAGGAAATGTTTATGGAATCCTACGAGTCATGAATATAAAAACAAATTGAAGAGGGAAACAATTGAGCTTTTAGAAGTTAATGTGAAGATGAAAATGGAATGTTTGTTGACGTCTGGTGTACAAATTTCCAGTAGCTAAATATCTCATAGTAGGCGTAAACATTAATTTTTCTTCTGAAGATTCAGCTCTTCTAAAAGAGGTAACATCTTTGAAAATTGTTGGGTCGACACAATTCAATAAAAAAATCTTTTGTCTTTATCTTTCAATCGGAAAAAAAAATTATGAAAGAGCCCGTATTCCAATTCAGTTTTAAGATCAGATATCAATTATGTCTCACCACACTCCATTCTACTTTTGAAAAGAGAAGTCGTTCACCAGCATTTTTTTCTTCTTTTTTAATCAGGTGCTTACGGTAAAACAAATGCTCCGCAGGCAACAAGTGTACAAATCTTCTTCCCGCATAATATCGGTGGCTTAAATTGTAATTAAAACATCACTTATTACTTTATAACATAAAACGCCAGCAACTTGGACGAGGTTTCATAGCCCACTGCGACTCCACGTGACCCAATCCCTCGGCGCCAACCCCTTTGTTTGATGAGGACGAGAGGCCGAACGCCAATGCCTTAGCGACCAACATTGGCCCCGACACATTGGCTGTCGTTCGTCGGCCTAGTGTGAGCGCGCGCGTAGACGAATGCCCACTGAACACCTAAGTTTCACAAGAGACGTGCGTCAAGGTGGTTCCGGGGGCGGCAGCGGACTGGCTCCTCAGTTCCAGGATGGCGGTGTAGATACCGTTCCAAAAACATCGCACGGTCTGTCGTTTCGCGACCGAGTCGTCTGTTGAGGGAATGGAATGGCACTCCTGAGGCGACAACCTCATTCAACGTCCATACTACCGGCAGCACATGCCTCCAAAGACAATCTTCTGGACATGAATATCTTCAAACTAAATGAACAAATTTATGGGCAACGGTAAGACAAATCCAATATCTACGTGGCGGAAGATTCTTCAGAAGCTCAATGCTGAATTATATCAAACGGTGGTTAAACGCGCTGCCAATGTGTATAGCCTATATCAGTTTCCTTCATGCGAAAAAGAATGCTCCACCTGCAAGCGCCCAATAAATATGTGGACATATGGTACTGCTTGCACGACTTTCTATATAAGCGTCTTTTGATTCCCAGCGCTCTCGTTGCTAAACACATCGGTTTCAGACTATACTAGCGTTCTGAGTTTGGCTGCATGCGTTCTGACAGACTTGCAGCGATGTCTGTCACACAGCACCAACAGAAAGGGAATCCTGAACAATGGAGAAACGTATGGTAAACCATGTATGTCACTGTATGGCGTCTACCACCCCTGGAAACCAAATAGTAAGTAACTTGGAGTTAAGGTCGATCAAGAGAGAGTACCAACTAGGGACTTGTGACTCTCAGAAAAGTTCTCTGAAACTTTCTAGATCTAAAGCTCAATACAGCTCCTATTGAACAGTCCGATAAATAGTACTGTACTCAGACAAACCACTTGAACGCACTGCTCTGTTCTCGTTACTTAATCTGGAACCCATTTCCAAAATAAACAAAATAACGCTTTGGTGCGAGTATAAATGAAAATATTGAAGAAAACGAGTTCAATACCCATGGTGACACAGTGTTAGGATTTCTGCTATAGAAATAATTATCTCAACAGCAAGAAACACATCAAGGTCATCACTTGGCCTCGAGGGAGTCACAACATTAAATAAAATTATAGTTTAAAAAACCGAAACACACGCTTTCGTAGCAATGTGAGCTAAAAGGTCAAAAATAATGTTTAAATATAAAAATTTTGTTCAACAGCGCTAGGATGTTCTGCGGTTAAGTATAACTTTTTTAAATAAGCTTGAAATAGGATTAAAATGACATTAAAAATTAACTTAAATCTAAAGAAAAGTGTGGGTTACTAGATATCAGTAATCTTATATTTTTTTTATCGCCAGCTGTTCATAAAGGCAGAGTTATTATGTATAAGCAGAGAGCACCCCACACTTTTATTACAATTAACTTTTTGATCATTGACTTTATTTAAAGCTTATTCAAAAAAAGTTATACTGAACTGTAAGACATGCTGCTGATGATGAACAAAATTTTTATATTTAATGAATATTTTTAAATTTTTAGTTCACATTGGTACAAAAACGTGTGTTTTAATTTTTAAATTTTTAGTTCACAATGGGAATATCAGAACAAAGACTTGAAACTATTCGGACGCCTGGAAGAGGGTGAACACTGGAAGATTCTATTGCATTCAACAATTTTTCTACTGTTACTGTGAAAGTAATCAGAATATCAGGACACTGCTATCACATTACTGTGTTGTCATCGGTTCTCAAGACATGTGCAAAATTTCAAACGATTCGGACATCTGGAATGGGGTTAAAATTCGATTGCAGAATTACACCACATTCAACAATGTTGTTGCTGGATCGTAATTTTTCACGGCGTTGAATATTAATATATTTTTCTCGAGCTTCCAGCCGTGTTAATATGTCATATTTGCGGGACGTTTCGAAGGCGTCCATCTCTGCCTTCATTTTCAACCTGATGTCAATGTTTAACTGTTTGTTTATTCAGCCGCTGCTACGGAAACGGTGGAAGACAAAAACCAACACAAGGCGATTACGTCATCCGCTCTTCTGCTCGAGACCGATGCGAAACTGTTTCAGCATTTTAATCGCCGGGTTCCAGGCCGCACTGAGTTGATAACCAGTGTCCCTGTTGACTAATAAATCAGTTAATCTAATTTCCACAGCCTCTGTAATAACGCTGGCCCAAAAATCTTTGACCCGGGCTAAAATGGTTGTTTTTTCAAATTCAAAAGTGTGACCCTCTTGCACACTATGTTCGGCCACCGCAGATTTTTCTTCTTGCCCAAGACGAACATTTCTGGCGTGCTCTACACATCGCTGCACAATGCATCGCTGCGTCTGTCCGATGTAGCCGCGACCACATTCACATGGTATATAATATACACCAGGGGTTCGTAAACCTAGGTCATCTTTAACGCTGCCGACCAAGTTACTAATTTTAGTGGGTGGTCTATAAATTGTCTTGACTCCGTGTTGTGATAGCAGTCTACCTATTTTGAAACTTAGGGCACCCACAAACGGCAGAAACGCAAGGCCCTTGGTATCAATCTGATCTCTCCGTCGATTTTCGTTCTGGTTATCAACTCAGTGCGGCCTGGAACCCGGCGATTAAAATGCTGAAACAGTTTCGCGTCGGTCTCGAGCAGAAGAGCGGATGACGTAATCGCCTTGTGTTGGTTTTTGTCTTCCACCGTTTCCGTAGCAGCGGCTGAATAAACAAACAGTTAAACATTGACATCAGGTTGAAAATGAAGGCAGAGATGGATGCCTTCGAAACGTCCCGCAAATATGACATATTAACACGGCTGGAAGCTCGAGAAAAATATATTAATGTTGTTGCTGTCAAAGTAATGAGAATAGCCAGATGTATTTATTAAATTATAAAGGATGTAAAAATGAGCAGTTACCACATTTGGTTTTGATTTGATTTCGAGAATCTGGGTTCAACTAAGTTCCAGCCATCTAAGGAAGATGTGGCTAAACGCCTCAGCAGTGATATTCGAGTCGCATCCTGCCGACACTGAGCTGGACTGCATCGTAACGCAGCTCACCACCGCACGCGTCAGTTGGCAGACATTGCCTAGCCTGGTGACGGGTCATTCCTGCACCAGCAGTACTGCACTGGTATAAACTGACACATCTAGCGTATAATCTGTACAATGCTAAACTCAACAGGTTTCTGGAAGCGAAGTAGGGCAGTAGAAGCTCGTAATAGACTAACCCCACCGCGCCCTCCAGCCTGGGCGTCATCAGCCGTCAACGACGCCCACGTAATGTAAGTGTCTGCAAGGGACAAACATAAACTCGGAAACGAGTGCTGGCCGACGACGAATACACTATAAACTGAACCATAAAACTGCACAAAAGTTGTCTGTACGTAATTGCTGATGATACCAGCGGGTAACAAAAAATAACCAGAATAGCATTGCCGTGGTCGGAGCTTGTGTAGTATCCGTTACTGCCACTAGGCATTTATACCGTAATTCATTGCCAGTTCAGTGCCACCTGTGTTGTCCACCTGACTTGTTCTGTTAATCTGCAGTGATTGTTTATGTTAGCGCTGTTTTGTTATTGTTTCGTTTTTGATGATGACAAGTTTAAGTTAACAACATGCAGCTGTGAAAGTTTGTTTTCTACTCAGTAAATATGCTGCTGAAACTGTTGTAATGTTGAAAACAGATGACGCTATGGGAAAAACTCAAGTGTAAGAGTGGTTCACTCGGTTTAAAAATGGCGACATCTCGTTTGATGACAAACCTCGTTCTCGAAATCTACCAACTGACCGAATCGACGAAGATGTTGAAAAAATTTGAGAGCTTGTGCTCTCAGACCGTCGACAGACAATTGATCAGCTGTCTCTGGAGTTATTGTGGAGCTCAGTTCAACGAATTTTAACTGAAGATTTGGAAATGACAAGGGTTGTTGCCAAGATTGTTCCTCGCACTATGACTGACAATCAAAAAGAATGTCGAATTGAAACATGTCGTGCTTTGAAACAGCAGCCTGAAATTGATCCAGATTTTCTGTGATGAGTCATGGTGCTACGGTAACGACCCAGGAAGAAAACATCAGCCAAGCCAAAGGAAAACGTCATTGTCAAGACGTCCAAAAAAATGTCGTCAAGTCAAATCAAACATCAAAACAATGATCATTTGCTTTTTTGATGCCAAGGGCTTAGTTCATTCAGAGTTTGTTTCCCACATCAGACCGTCAGTCAAACCTTTTATTTAGAAGTTTTAACAAGATTATGCAACAGTGAACGTAAAAAAAAAACAACAACAAAAAAACTGATTTTTGGCAGACAGGAGACTGGTTCTTCCACCATGTCAATGCACCTGCACACACAGCTGTCTCTGTTTGGCTGTTTTTGGCTAAAATGGCATGGTTCCGCTGCCCCACGCACCTTACTCGCCTGACCTGGCTCCGTGCGACTTTTTCTTATTTCCGCGCATGAAAAGGGGCAAGGAAGGACAACGATTTAACAACGCCGAAGAGAACAAGAATAAAACGAGGGAGGAGCTGTCAGCCATATCTAAAGATGACTACAGAAAATGTTTCGAATAGTGGAAGCACTGGTGAGACAAATGTATTAGTTGTAATGGAGAGTATTGAAGGGATAAGGTTGTTTCGTAAAAAAAAAAAAAAAAAAAGAGGAAAATATATAGCTTTTAAATAATAATTCCTGTGTTTTATGACTACCCCCTCGTATACGTAAATGCACAAACAGTGAAATTTTTCTCCGTCTGTCCGCGTATCACTTTGACGGAAGCGCTCGCAGATTGACCAGTTGCAACACGGGATATGTTTCACCAGCATTAGTTACATAGTTGCTAATGAGTCACACGCTGAACACATATGTCATGAATTTTTATTACTGTCTGACCAACCATTATTGCACACATTAATAGATTTCTTCACCGAAGATACATTTTATTCAGATTCGTAACATAGCTTTCGATCATACAGCAACCAGATCAGTAAGGTTTGAATACTCTCTTTCCGTTCGTAAAAAGTGATGAATAGATTTCAGTGAAATGGCAAACAACTTTTAAGTTATACCGATTAGTACCATAATTCGTGCCTGACAGAGACAAGAAAACCGCCCTTTTTGTTATTTTTCCTTATAGGTTAGCGCCTGGTGGACGTCAAGGTAATTGGAGGCGAGGAACGAGAAGGAACTCAGCCATGCATTTTTGAAGGAACTATCACGGCATTCTCCTGGAGTGATTTATGGAAACCATGGAAAATTGAAATCTGGATGGGCTGACGGGGCTTCGAAGCCACACCTCCCGAGTGCGAGGTCAGAGCGTTAGCGCTTACCCTCCACGCTCGGTCCCTAAACCATAAATCTGAGGACTTTTGTATCTCTTTGCACGAATCAAGCCAAGCCAACCATTTCAGCGAAACTGATCCTATCCGCCCAGTGTGGTCCAGGGCTGACCTCTCCCACTCCAAATGTGTGTTTTGCTGTCATCAGTCTCTCGCCTGGTTTGATGCAATGCTCCATCCCTTCCTACCTTGCGCTAACCTCATCTCAACATACCCATTACAACCTACATCATTAATTATCTGTTTCATATATTCCAATCTCTGTCTTCCTCTGCAGTTCTCACCTTCGACTGTTCCCTCCACTAACAAATTAACCAATCCAGCATGTCATTCCTGAAACGATTTTTCGCTCATTTTTGCTGATGTTTTTATTGTTATTTGTGTCAGACAGTTCACATTTCCAATAGCCATAAAAGAACATAAAAATCAACCACTTGGTCTTATTTCCTTCCCAGTTTTCTATGATAACAAAAAAATTAAAAAAAAAGAAACATAGAACAAGCAAAAAAAAAAAAACCGGTGAACGCTGCTTGTGACAACAATATAAAGACTGGCGATCGAGCTGACAGACGAGGCGACACAGCGACGACTGGGTCACGTGACCACCACAATAGCGCGCCACTTGCGATCAGAACTGAACATGTTCAAATCAAATAGCCGCTATTTTTGACAGCTGCTAGTCGAGTCAGTAGCAGCGATTAGTTTAGGCTTGGTCACAGGGGGGGGTTTTTGTCGCTGCTACTTGAATAGCAGCGATTAATCGCTTCGTGTGACAGAGTAATCGCTGCTACTGACTCGACTAGCAGCTGTCAAAAATAGCGGCGATTCGATTCGAACATGTTCAGTTCTGATCGCAAGTGGCGCGCTATTGTGGTGGTCACGTGACACAGTCGCCGCTACGCAGCGTTGTTGTCGCCTCGTCTGACAGCGCAATCGCCAATTTTTCTATTGTTGTCAGAAGTAGCGTTCACCGTTTTTTGGCTTGTTCTATGTTTCTTCTTTAAAAATATTTTATCAATCAAAACCGGGAAGGAAATAAGACCACGTGGTTGATTTCTTACGTTCTTTCATGTTTATCGGAAGGGCTGTTGCAGACCAATAACAACAAATAAATTAACAAGAATGAGCGAAAAAATCGTTTGAGGAGGTTATTTATTGAATTGAATGAAACTGGATTAATCATTCCATCTGACGAACATTTCAGAAAAAAAAATTAAGAACATTAAGGATACATATAGAAAGTAATTTAGGTATGAATAAATACTCCACAGATTTCAGTCTTCACCACTTGTCATGTAACGATAGTTAATTTCTAGTTTGGTCTTACATAGATTCGAACCTCTTATCAATGTATGTTTTTCATAAGTTGAGGAGCAAACACTTCAATTAATTTATCAAACTTTCCTTCAGTTAGCTGCTGAATATTTCTGTAGGCTAGTGGATCCTAGTTCTATCAGAAGAAACGCAGAGGCCATCGTGTTTTCTCTTTGTCTAATTCAGTCGCCGACCCATTTTGTTTTTAATTTAATTTAACAAATGCTTACTCAACTCAGCATTAGCAAACAAATCAATCGTCTCAGAACTAAACGGCGTGATTTGTGCGACATCATAACCAATAAGTAAGGTTGATACATTACTTCGCTAGCCACAACCTAATCGCTAAACCAGTAGCTGCGTGTGACAGGCGAGTAGCTGCTACAAAAATCGCCCCGTGTGAGCGATCCTTTTGCCGCACGAAGCGATTTTTGTCGATATATTCAAGCAGCAGCGACAAAAATCGCCTTGTGTGACCAAGGCTTAAGACAGACGATCTTTTGATGGATGTTCGCCACGTGTTAAGTTATTAACCAAATAATAAGAACATTGTGTTAATAAGGACTAAAATGGAACAAAATTAAGGCTGTATCCTCGAGAAGCGATACGAACTGTCACCGCCGTCTTGTTGTTTCTCTGCGATCGCGCCTCGTGAACATGTGTCCAGTCGAGTTCCACATTCCTCGTGTTTAGCGCGCGATGTGGCATCAGTGCTATGGGCAGATGGTTATAGCGTGTCCGCCTTTATCAGCACTCTCATATTGCGTTCGACTCTGCAAAAACGTCTCTGAGATACGCGCGGCCTCACATATGGAAATAACGCACACTGCTCGGGCACGGCACGAGGCAATCGGCCAACCAAACCGCCGCGTACATACCAAGCTCACTGCTGAAAATAATCTCCAAACAAAGAAAATAGCACACACCTGTAACTTCATACGCTGTGATTACATCATTAGCAACGTTTAGTTTCTCGGGACCGTACCGGATATGTTATGGTATCTCACACCCGGACCGTTAACGAGATTTTATTTTAAGAATTATTTGTAGCGAGTTGGGAGTTGAGTGAATATGGTTTTGTATATTTTTTCTGTAATTAACAGTGATTTTGCGTAAATGGACATTGTTTCATGGAAAGAAGCCATGTTAATACTACCTACATATGTTCAACGATAGTACTATCCACGAAGCATTGATTAATGGTTTGTAATTCTAGGTATTGATGTGAGCCAAGATGTTTAGAGGAAAATTTCCGACAGTTTCGACTGATTTATGTGGATAATTTTTTGTGTAATTATCTTTAAGTTTCATTTCTGTGCGTTTCATAATGGTTGCGAATGATTTTGTATTAATTCTGAGTGTTTTTAATGTGGTTTTAATTGTTTAAGTATTGTTAAAATTCGAGGAACGTCGGGCGGAAGTCTTTGAATTATTCTGGGATTATCTGTAACGCCTATATAAGCGATCAGCAAAGAATAGTTAGTTGAGTTTTACTTTTTGAAAAGATTAGTTTGGAAGGAGTTTCAATTATAATCGCTGGAGCATTTGTTTCCATTTGTACGTAGTATCTTTGTACGAACTCCGATATCTTTGAAAATACAAATAAACCAAGTTATTCTTCTTGAACTAATTAATTTCACTGTGAATGAGATACCCATCAACCTGAATATTATACCAACATCCGTAATAAATAAATTAAGACGCCTGGGATCGATCAGACTTTAGGAAAGGTAACAGGTTTTCATTTCTTGCTTATTAATACTGAGATTGACTGTACTAAAAGGACAATGGCTGAGAGGCAATATGGCAGACACCCATAGCATTTCCATGTTGTGAAATTCGTAGTGATGATCATTTCTGCGACCAATACCAGCGACTTATTAACCTGTGGCGAAGCACAGTCCATCTTTGCTCGAGTTTTGCAGAATTTCTGATGCAGAATTAAGTTCGAGTAAATATCAGTATCACTAGAATTAAATCACAAAAATGACTGTAAATACATATATTGGTGAAGAGACCTGTCAGCACTAAAATGTAATTGCACGAAAAATTTTAGACGATATTATCTAAAACCTAGCGTCTGAGCCACTGTACTGTGGCTTTCAGCACAGAACTCGGAGCTGAAATGTTAGGTTTTAATAAATCGGCGCGCCTGCTCCAGGATGGCAGAGCCAACACACACAAGAACGCGAAACTAAACGTGATCGATTTTATATTTTATTTTATTTTATTTATTTGTTCAAGGATTTACGCCTTGTTGCCGTCGAGGTCATTACAGGCGGGAAAGGACTGGGGACAAGGAACTGGAAGGAATTCGTCCATGGTCTTTTGAAGGAAGCATCCCGGCATTCGCCTGGAGTGTTTTGGAGAAATCATGGAAAAGCCAAATGTGGATGGCCAGACGGGATTTGAACCCACGTCCTCCCGAATGCGTGGCCAGAGCGTTAACCAATCACCCACAACGCCCTTTACGATCATTTTTTATGAAACTGGTAAACAGCTTTCTACTAAAATAGAATAACAGTAATCCGCATCAATACGAGAAAAATATCAAAGTACTAAATGATTACTTGCGATTGGTCATTTGTTGGGCTCAATGCAACAGCGATTTGTTTTTGCTGAGTATACGATATTATAAAAAGAAACAAAACTTTCGTACAGTAGGTAGACAGATAATGAAACCTAGTCTAGCTCGAACCTGTAGGTGAGAAGGAAGGCTAGTTCCTGTTACAGTAAACACAGATCTCATCCAGTAAAAATAAAGCATCCCCAAGACTCATAGAACATCGAAACTTCTTGTGACTTACAGAGACACTATAAAATAGTTATCAGTATGACGTTGCACGCTGTAAGGCCGTCGTATCCGCTCCTGAGGCGAGCTGCCCACAACTGTTGTAACTGGCACTGGACGGAGTTGATGTCTCGGTTGGTCCCACACATGTTCTATCGGGGACAGATCTGGGGATCTTGCTGATCACGGGAGTACCTCAACATCACGCAGACAGTTAAAGAGACACGTACCCTGTGTGGACGATTATTGTCCTGTTGATATATGCCACCTCGATACTGTCGCGTGAGAGGTAGCACATGAGGACGCAGGCTGTCCGTGACGTACCGCTGTGCCGTCACAGTTCCCTCATCACTGCCAGCCGTGCCCTGAGGTCATACGCGATGGGTCTCTAGCAGTAGCACCGCTGCGCCTCTCCAATACATTACGAGAATGCCATCATCTTCGCCGACGATGGTCATCCCTGGTAGCGCGGTTCGTCGCTGAACACAATCCGACGCCATTCATTGGGGTCAGGGATTCTGCCCTCGGATAACTATCATCGAATAAGACTGAATTATTGTTAATTATTTTTAAATTTTCTATTATGACGTTGCAAAGTGGTTGTTTAATATTTTTAATTTCAAAAAAATATTACGATTTTCTTGTTTCGTTTTTAGAATAAATGCGTCATTTAGTGACGACCGCATTTCCAAATATGTTCTGTACGTGATTGTGTTATTGTATTGGCGTCATAATATTACTACTCCTAGGGAAAAAAATATATTACAATTCCTGGCGCCCTGCATTTTCTAGGGAATACAATACTATGCAAATTGTCACAATTCTCACCGCTCACAGGTGGAAGATACGAATTAATATTTATCAAATTATTAACCAGAAGTGGCAGGCAAAAACTGAATGTAGGAAATATTTTGGTTAACTGTTATCGCAATCGAAGAATCTGTCCCCGCGTGCATGGGGATGCAGAAAATCTTCAACATTGTATTAATGACCCTAATGGTATCCCGAGGACATGTAATCTTCTCAAAATTACATATAGTATGATGGCTTTTTCCTGGGTAAAATGTTCCGGTGTAATATAGTCCCCCCCATCCGGGTGGTAACTGCACAAGGAGGAGTCATCAGAATGGACAGACACATTCTACTAGTCGGAGCGTGGAATTTTAGAAGTCTGAATAGGGCAGGTAGGTTAGAAAACTTAAAAAGGGTGATGGAACGACTTAAATAAGAATTGTTTAGAATTTGTGAGATTAAGTGACAGGATGAACTGGATTTCTGGTGCGGGTAATACAGAATAATCAGCACTTAAGTTGTTAGTGGAATTACTGGTGTTTGATTTGTAATGAACAAGAGAGTAAGTAAATGTTTCGGTTATTATGAAAAGGTTAGTAACAGTATTATTTTTATCAGGGTAAAAACTTAAGTCTCCAATTCGAAGTTGAAGAAATAGAAAAAACTTGAAGAATTTGTCACATACGTGGAGGGGAAATAAAATATACTAGATCTTGATTTTTGGAATGTGGTAGTGGCAGAAAGAGGAATGCTTTATGAAGTTTTGGTATAGGGGGAGGAAATAAGCAAAGCTGTTATAATTTAGTGATAAATATAATCTTATCATAGCATACACACTATTTAATAATCATGCATGAAGGATATACACCTGGAAATGTCCAGAGGATACAGGCAGATATATCTGCTATATTTCATCAGTGTTAAATAGAGGAATTACGATCTAGGCTGTATATTCAGGAGCAGACATAGACACTGACCATCATCTGATAGTTATGAAGTGCAGGATGAAATTCAATAGAATAAGCAAGCAACACAGGCAGAACAGACTGGAAGTGAACAAATAGAAATAATGTACATGAGGGAAACATTTCTGGGGATGGTAGACGTGGGTCTAGGAAGTAACTGTGAAAGGAGCTCATCTGCAATGCACTGAATAGAGAAATAATAAAAGCGGCAAAACAATAGGCATTAGCAAATAAGCCACCCGAAAAGTTTGGGTAACACAAGGAATTTTGGAACTGATGGATGAAAGGAGAAGTTACAAAAATGCTCAAGATGAAACGGGAATATAGCGTACAGATATTTTAGAAATTAAATAAATATAAAATTCAAGAAAGCCAAAGAAAAATAGCTGGAAGAAAAGTGAAAATGAAATGATCGTAGGTGTAGTGCATGTGGCTTACCGAAAGATAAAACAAAATTTTGGATAAAATAATAGAAGAGGTATAAACGTTAAAGCTGTTGATGGGCAACCAGTTTAAGCTCAGATGATGGGTCTAACCCATGGAACCAAAATACAGTGGAACTCCAATCATCCGAACTCCGATTATCCGAATCGCTTTTTTAATTAAGACGGAAACGTACTGAGAAAAAGCTTCCCCTTTTTTCTAAAAACCAGCCCAAAGCTTGTATGCCTGCAGCATTGTTTACAGGGTGGTACGGCGAAATTTTCATCCCTGAAGTGAAAAAGCACCAAAACTCTCTTGGAAAAGAAGGAAATAAAGTGCTTTTGGTTGTTGATAATGCACCAACTCACGCCACCGAAGAAGTTTTGGAAAGAGGGAATGGACAGTTTAAAACAACCTTTTTACCGCCAAACGTCACAAGCTTGTTGTAACCAATGGACCAGTCTGTTACCGAAGCCATGAAACGTCATTACAGAAGGCAATTTAGGTAAACTTTTGGTGGAGGGCGAAGACGAAGAAGGTGTGTTGGCCAACCACAAAAAAATAAATTTGAAAAATTGCGCTTACATGGTGGCGGAAGCTAGGAGCTTGATTAAGGCTGTCGCATTAAGCCGTGCGTGGAACAAGTTGAAAGGCATACCAACTGAAGAAGAGAAGGAAAAGGAGAAAAAGGAAAAAGAAGCTCAAGAAAAAGAAAGGGAAGGGACAGAAGAAGATGTGGATGACGTGCCAATTGAAGAATTCAGAAACATTCTTTTGAAAATTCCTGGATGTTCAGAAGTTAGTGCTGAAGATATAGAGTCGTCAGACCGTGGGTATGAAACTCTAAATGATGATGAACTTATTGAAAGTGTGAGTGAAGAAAGTGTAGAGGAAGAAGTTTACCTTAATGTCGAAGTTGAAGCAGACACGGGGCCATCAGCGCTGATGTGGTTGGAGCGTCAGTCCGAGTGCAACTTCTCACTGTGAAGCGTTTGCCCGAAAACGGATGAGTACAGTCAAACAGCTCACTTTGACCGAGATGTTCAGCAAGCAATGACTTATTTACAGTACAGTACGTACTTACTGTACTAATGTACAGCACTTGTAAGTACGCTTAGCATGTAAAAGTGTTGCCTTTTCATTTAATTAATTAAAAGCTGTGTTTCTCCCATTTTCAACATACATCAATAATTAATTAAAATAGACCCTTTTTTCGGAAAAATCCAATTATCCGAATTTCTGACTATCCGAATGGGGTCCGGTCCCAATTGATTCGGATAATTGGAGTTCTACTGTATAGATGAACTGTATCCGGGGGGGGGGGGGGGGGGGGTGTGTGTGAACAACAGAGTGCTGGAAAAAGAAGGCGATATCGACATTGTTGATTTAATACATACGGTTTTAAGGAGCGAATTGAAAAAGAGTGTTCAAAGATTTCAGTTCACTTACAGTGGTTGGAATTATTGAGATACTTGCAGAATTTTTGAAATCTCTGGGAGAAGAAGGAATCCAAAGAAATTTTAAACTGATATGAAAACTTTAAGTAAAAGGAGATGCCAACTGATTTTAATTTTTTTTTTAAAAAAAAAAACATCTAGTCACATTCAAAGAAAGCACAAACTGACAAACGTTAAAATCTTCTGATTACAAGTCTGTCATCGCAAAATTGCTGACCAGGATAATATAAATGAAAAAATAGTAGAAGAGATGGAGGGTAATAATTAGGTTGGGTTTAGGAAATACTGGAGAACGGAAAAAGCAACACCGACTCTAAAAACAAAGAGAATACTTCGATAACGTTTTATGATTTAGAATTTTGTTTGTTTATGGCTTTACGCCTCGTCGACGTCGGTGTGAGTAGAGGCGCGAGAGGACTGCGGACAAGGACGGGGGAGGAAGCATCAGGAGTGATCTGGGAAGCCATGGAAAACCCATGACGGGAGTCGAAGCGGCGTCCTCCCGAATGCGAGGCTAGAGAGTTGCCGCTCACCCACTACGCTCGGGTTAATTTTCTTTTTTTCAATTTGATAATGTCATGTGCGACAAGATGTTTAAAACTTTAAAGAAGTCACGTCTAAAATAACGAAAGGAAGAGTTTATTATTAATATAAAACTAAAGTGCCTTAACTTAAAAAAAAAGAATCACGAGATAGATGCATTGTGCATTGGTTAAAAATGATGGGATGCGTCAATATTTAACTTGTATTTAGAGGGAGCAATAAGGAAGTGAAAGAAAAACTTGAATGTGGCGTAAGTGTTCAATCACAAAAAAAATCAGTATGTTACGATATATCCTGCTAACAGAAGAGAAATTGCTGAATGGTATGAACAGAATACGGAAGAAAGATTACGGATTAAATAAAAATGAAAATCAAAACAGAAGTGATGAAATGTAACAGAAATAAGTGTATAAAAAGAATAAAATACGATCAGATTTATTAAGGGTCGTCAGTGAGATATGTTAGTGGGACAGTTAAATTACAAGTAATGGCTTCAAGTATACAATAACATTAGCGGGAATTTAGTTTGAAATGTTGATGTTACATTCAGAAATAACTTTTTAAAACTCTTTTGTATGGTACATAACTCTTTATAGATGCGAATCATGGACTTAATTAATATCAGAAGGAACGAAATTTGAAGTATTTAAAATGTGATTCTCCAGAAGTATACTGAAAATTAAGTGCGAAAAAAATAAATATGAAATGAACATGTTTTGGAAATAATGGGTGAGAAAAGATTTTTGCGGAAAAAAAGAAGATACAAAAATAAGAATTATAAGAAACAAGCCAATTCTGTTTTTGTGATGTGGGCTCATAGGCTGCAGCCTATATAGCCTATGCCTAAATGCGGTCCCGACGGGAGTGATACCTCATAATCGTTTGAGAATATTCCAGTACGAAATAAAAATAATTGTCTTTACACATTTTTAATAAAATAATTATTATAACTGCGTATAAGCACATTTAATAACTGTACTTTACGAAGATATTTTTATTAAAATATTTATAGTTACTGCTTACCACCACAGTAGACGATAGAGTTTGAAAAAAGATACAAATCAAGATCAAATAAAAGATTAAGAAAATGAATACATGCGTTTGCCATTCAGCCGAATACGTTCGACTAATCCCATTCAATGGGATCAATCCGTCAGTCGGCCGTATTCGGCTGTATTCGGCCGAGCAGGTCGTGTCCAGTGGACGCGTGGTAATCAATGCCTTCACCTGTCTCGGGATTAGTCGGCCATATTCGGCCGAACAGTCGGTCGGACGAGTTCGATGCCAGTGGAGGACCGGCAAAAGATCGAGGTTTGCAGCAAACGAGTCTACAGTCTGATGACAAAGAAATGGAGACTAAGCATTCGGTCGGCTGGTAGTCAGTGATAGTCTGGTCTTGAAAGTGGAAGACAGGTCAGTGATGTGGTGAGGTTGTGTGGTTTGTTTTGCAGGAGCTCTGTCACCGTGGGAAGCTCGGCCGCGTGTGGAGGCGAGGCCGCGGGACTTGGCAGGACGCCTGCGCGTCCACTCAAGACAACTACACCCACAGCGCCGCGTGTCTACACACAACACGCGCTCTACCGAGAGCCACAGTTATACTCAGTTCTTTCCATTCAGCACAAACTATTATCTATCAGCATAACGCATCATGATGTTAAATTCCACAATTCTGTTAGGAACACATGGTTTTGATGTGAAAGTAAGTATTGCAAAAATGAATCACGCAAGAAATGATTAATAAGAAGCTGATCAGTAATATGCTTCCTTCCGCAGAGACTAGCAGTGCAGCAAAGCTAGGACACTTCCCAACATGCATAGTAAATTGCATGTAAGCAGATCTCAACAAGCTAATGCCGTTCTAAAATCGTAACAGTACGTTTCGGCGGGTCGATTCCGCTGGTCGTAGTAGTTTCCACCAGTAATTTCCAGGTGTCGATTCCACAGGTCGATTCGCCGAGTCATTTCCACGAATCGTTCCCACGAGCTGATTCCACGAGCCGATGCCACGAGTCGTTTCCTTGGACTTTTTTATTTTTTGCTTATGGTTTTACGCCTCGTCTAGGTCATTTCAGAGGTGATGGGACTGGGGATAAGGAACGGGAAAGAATTGGGCCATGGCCCTTTTGAAGGAAGCATCCCGCCATTCACCTTGAGTGACTTGGGGAAACCATGGAAAACCCAAATCTGGACGGCCGTCCTTCCGAATGCGAGGCCAGAGCGTTAGCCGCTCACCCACTTCGCTGGGTTTGCGTTGGACTGCGTTGAGCGGCGCATGCGCCGTGCAGCCCGAGCGAGCTGTTCTCTCAAGCACCCTGATCAGCGGGACGCGCTCTACTGTGACGCAGCAGGGGGAGGCGGAAGGAGGGATTATCTTGACGGCACCTTTCATCGGCTACCGATACTTTGAGATTAATCGGTTCTGTGGGCAACTAGCTTCCCCGTTATCTTTTATCTTTTGGGGAAATCTTGCCGAACATACGCAGGAGACTATGGTCTAAACTACAGCATGTTGGCATACCATAGTTAGCTGTGCTACGTTCATGTAATGTAGCCAGTAATGCGTTTTCAAGTATTTAAGTATCATCGTAATTAAATTCAATGCACGGCTTTTTTGTTTTTTCTAGTTACCTCATCAAATGTTGTGCCATTGAAAACGTATTCAGAAAGATGTTAAGGTTGATTAAACCATTTTTGACTCCAACACTAGTTAATACCTGACGTTTGAGGTTGATATTGGTTTGATAGGGGGAGAAAGTATAATATTCGACTTTTGTTATAATTGATGCGTAACACTTCTTGTGTGTGTCAAACACTCCTCCATACGACGTTGGAAAGCACCTTGCAACTCAAGATTGTCAGTGACTGAGAGTCATAACTGATTAAATATTTGCGTTAATGACTTCCAATGTAAGGAAAGATCCAAAGTAATATTTTTTATCTTCAGTTATGCTAAATTTCTTCCATGTATATTGAAAAACTGTATGTTGTATACTGTCTTGCAGAGCAAAGACATGAAAATACAGCTATGTGGCCAGACACAGGGTGGTGCTGTACGGTGGAGGTGCTCCTTCGATACACTTCACGTCTTCGTTCGCGAGAGCTGCTCAGGAGACGAACGCTTAACACAATGAGGCGAAGATCACAGCGGAAACAAAAACGAAACCAACACTGGGTCGAAGGGCAAACGCTGACCAATCAAACGGATTACAACTCAGCGGACAGTCAGGTCGGTATTTTTAATTTCGTCTTCCGAACATTCATGAGAGTTCCACTTAAAGTGGAGAGGTTTCAGTAGAGACAGAGTTGAGGCGCGGGTATCAGGTTGAAGGAGGCAAACGAGTGGAAGACGGGTACGCAGGCGCACTGAACACGTGACGCACTACGCTGGCACCTGTTCAGCACACGGCCTCTGACAGCTGCAGGAGGACTCTCAGCGGAGTGCAGCTCCTCGAGTAGTAAGAAAAGAGGAGCATCACAAACTTATATCAGTCTCTTTGAATCGCA
Organism: Vandiemenella viatica; assembly: GCA_031002005.1. NCBI lineage: Eukaryota > Metazoa > Arthropoda > Insecta > Orthoptera > Morabidae > Vandiemenella > Vandiemenella viatica. Next base: position 6,954,028 of record JARYHS010012519.1, read on the forward strand.
AGTTCTATAAAATCCTCTGCGGTGTCCAGCCTGATGGTGTTGTATAAACACGGTGTTTCGACAGCTAGCTCTGCTATCTTCATCAGGTGTCAGGTCTCTTGTAGCTGTCGCAAGCTGACTGTCACCGCCTAGACAGATGCATGGAGGGACGTGAGAACTCAGCCGGGTGCGAGGAGGGTGGCGTGCGTTGTCTTCGTTTCCTACCATCTATGTCACGCTTGTACTGCTTTCCGTCACTAAAATGTTTGTCTAAGTCATTAGAAGCAAATAAAAGCATTCGTCATATAATGGCCTATTGCTGATGAATGTTTGTAATTCTAACAATGACATCCTTATATATATATATATATATATGTGTGTGTGTGTATAAATATATTCTATGAACTTTTGCCTTCATTCCTTGCTTGTTTACAGTCTATATTGGACTGCCTGAAAAATTATAACACTTAACGGCGTCCAACTGCACTTAAACAACGTCTGCTTTAAAATTTCTTTCACCTTTGCACTCGTTTTATAGAAACAAATCATTATTCATGTTGAAAGTGAGAAACTGTTTCCCTGAAACAGCTTATAGAACAAATCAAGTCTCAATAAGGTTACGCGATAGACGAAATTCCGCGCTTGTGGATATAGTTACCCCACAATGAGGTGTCAGGTTAGCAAGACGGGAACTGTACTGATAGGTTTGGCGTATTTGAGAAAAGACGCCAAACGCGGCTGCACTAAGAAGTTATTTATAGAAATGTTTGTAGTGTGCACTGACGGAAGCACTTTCGCAGTATTTCTGAACTCGGAGAAGAAAAAGTGTCGAAGGTTTACGATTTCAGTGGACACAGCACATCAAGTCTTCAACTCGCACTATCACAACGCATCCACATCCAAACCTCTCATCTACAGTCCCTACCACCCTGTCCAGAGGCTCTTATTATTATTACTATTACTCTGCGATGCACTAAAAGTGTGTGGTGGAGGGTGCAATGCACCAATCAGAAAGTGTAATAGTTTGGAAGGGATACACGGAATTTGGCAGGTGGCGCCCATGGGCTATTGTGAGGAACCATACCAGCATTCGCGTGGAGTGATCTGGGAAAACCATGGAAAACCCAGATCAGGATGGCTGGAGTTCTTTATCGAGAGCCACTCCTCCCGGATTTTAAGTTTACTCGCCCGGTAAATCATTTCTATTCCATTCCCTAATCGCTCGTAGATGAAATAATCAGTTCTGGCCCTGATTTGTCTTATCTTATTTTCGCAGTCATTCGTAGATATGAATGTTGCTGGTAGTAATATTTGTTTGCTGTCTTTCTGAAATAAGTCAGTCGTGAATTTTTCAATTAGCTTCTGTCGAGAGCAACGCCTTCGGTGTTCCAGGTCTTCCCAACCAAACTCCTTCAACATGGCACTTACGCTTTCGCTCCAGCTATATGTACCTTCTCTAATGCCTCCATTAACACCTCTTGATGGGGACCCCATACAGAATAATAGTATTCTAACTGCGGGCGCACCAGCGACTTGTATTGAATCGATTTAACTTCTGGAGAGCAATAATTTAAATTACAACCTAGAAATTGGAGCATACGATTCGCTTTCCCAATTACATTCTCGATATGCTCATTCCGCGTCAAGTTATTACGAATTGTTACCCCTACGTATTTAGCGGACCGTCTCTAACCGTCTCTAAAGACCTCGCTGTTAGAGAAACGTTAAGCAGATACCAAAAATAAAAAATAATAATAATAATAAAAAATTAGCGGTATCTACAGTTCTAAGGACAATGCCATTAAATGTATATTCAGAGCTAAATGGTGTAATCTTTTTACTTATACGCATGACTTGGAACTTCGTAGAGTTTAACTCCAACTGCCAGTCTTTATACCAAACAATTATTCTGACGTAATCCCCACAACGAAGGAATATTTCCAAATAGATGCGCAGTCAACACGTTCCGCAACTAATTTTTAATTGCTGTATGATTTATTATTGCGGCGTCTATTTCAAATTCATTTTACTTTCTTGCCAGTTCTATCTCTGAAAACATATTGCGCGAGATGTAGGAGTATTCTTGTTGTTGTTATTATGGTTTTGGCGACATTGCGCGCTAGCGGACTGGTGCACGGGGAATCGCATTAGGCGCTTCACTGGTGCTGGGAGGCTGGGGGTCGTTGACCCGGCGCGGCTGCCTCGCGTGAGTGAGTGACTTATTTAAAGCGCCGCGCGGGGCGGAGCAATATGCCACAGCCTCGCTCACCACACCTCAGCTCACCGGAGCGGCAAGGCCGGTGGGGAGACACGGCGCCACGCGATACCACTGCAACGCACGACAGGGCTTGCAGCCCGCGGATGCAGAGGTCGAAAATAGATTGATAATACTTAGAACTTAATAGTTTATAAAAAATAAATTTAAATTCAAAATTGAAATAAGTATATTTTCACGTTAAACTGTAGGTCCCCTCTACCCGGCAGGATTGTCGGGTTAGGTTAAGGCGGCTACGATAGGGGTGGAATGCGCAGCTAATAGAAACCCTGTCACCAGGTCATTACGACCACACGGAATTATTATAATTATTATTATACCAAATTATACATTTTTTTCATAAGCAAAGTGTATTTCCATTTAATACTGCATGTTGATTTATTTTTTGCCTCATCTCTCAACAAAAAATAAAACAAGGGACGATTTCACAAGTGAATTAAATTATTTACATAACTATAAACGGGATTAAAAAAAATCTTTGCGGAGTTCGCGGCTCAACTAATTCAAGCACAAGGCCACGCCACCGCACATCTCCGTGCCCGCCGCCCGCCTTTCCACCGCTCTAGTGGTCCATTCACAGTACAACTTGTAGGACCTACAATCATCCAATTTTCCGGTAAAAGACTTTTGATGGTTCATGAAAGAGGTTACGGGACTACCTGTAGGGCGTGTTAGATGTTTTAGGATTTCCTTACAACCGACACGGGTCCTTGCCGTCCAAAAAAGCTATGGCAAGTGTGCGATAAGGACACTGGTGTGCGGCGAGAAAGTATGAGTGGAAAGGACTGCTCGGAACATTTTGTTGGACCCCTTCTAGCAGCGTGAACGGGTGAGCGCATCCTATAGTAGTTCTACACGGATGTCCTGTAAGTTGGACCGTGAATAGGCCTCTTTACTTTACATATAAGTTCAAACTTGTAAAATCGTCGCTTACGTAATAACACCGTTCAGCTCATTGTTACTATTATTGCAAGATTGCAATAATAACACAACCACGTTGTTGTTGGCTAGGAGACGATTGTCCGAATCTCATATAAAGAGAAAAGTATAATATGTACTAGAAATGTAAAAAAAAAAACCTCCGTTATACATCCGCATCAAAATTGCGTATGCGGATGTAGGATTTCACGTGAAAGATCCTCACTTGCGGATACGGAGCTCAGTTCAGGACCATCACAGGGAACGACTTCGAGTGCCGATTCGAACTGAATTCAGAACGGTAAACATGTTTGCAACTCTCAATTCATAGTCAGAATGGTAATAATTCAACGTTAATTAGCGGGTATTAGAGAAACACTTTTCAATTTTAGAAAAATGCGACACTGATTGCAGAAATACAATTAATTACTTTTTATGAGACTAGCAAATTGTTTGCAAACAAAAGGATAAGCTACATACGTCAGCAGAAAGGACACATTCTCGGACAAACTACAGTACAAACCAAATTCTACAACGTCACCATACTGTAAACTCAAGGCTTCACCAAATGTTCAAATTTTCAAACTCGTACTAAATATTTTCAGTGTAATAGATTTCTGAAATACTTAAGTTATAATGCTTGATAGTCAGTATAGCGTCATTTAAGACATTTAACTAATTAAACGTTAAAGAGAGTGATGTTTAAAAATGCATGGAAAAGGTAGCACTGCCATCGAGGTGAACAAACCAAAAGTGTGCGAATTTATCTGAACCGTTGGTATTTTACAAATGATGTGGATTCGTAGTTGGCGCGCGAAACAGTTATGTGTTTGTTAGCGACGAGAGATCTCGGCTGGGGGCAGGCACGGGTCACGGGTTCGAATCCCCCGCCGTCCCTGCGCGATAGAATTCCTTCCCGTTCCTTGCACTCAGTCCTCTCCAACTCTAATCACCTCGAAGTCAACAAGGCGTAAAGCCACAAGGGAAAAAAACGACAGGACGTGCGCTTACGAAGTTTTTAACCCGTCTCTAAAGACCTCGCTGTTAAGAGACGTTAAGCAGTTTAAAAAAAAAGAAGATGTTTATTAAACGTTTGTTTTGGTAAATTCATAGAAACGAAGCTCCGGTTTCGTTTCCTGCAACATAACTGTGAAACTGTGCCGTTAGCTGTTCAGCTTATATAGCAAGATGAAATCAGCGTTGCTTACAAGCGCAGCAGAATGCGTAGTTCATACGTGGATGCGTAGGTCCGTTCCAACTTCATTGATACCGCCGTCTGTTGGCGTCCAACAGTGCGTAGATTCTGCAGAGTTACGCGAGAATACCTCGAGAACCTGGTTTTCTGAGCTATGGTATGGTAAAAGCAATATCTTCTACAGAGCACAGCTCATCGTCGCTCGAATCAAAGAGACGTAGGCACAGTGTCCGACCATGGAGGAAGGAATATATGGAGACGAAATAACGCCACATCGGTGAAACTTTATATAAAAACTCGCATCTTACTGCGCATGCGCGGCGGCCATAGCAATCACCCCAAAACATTGGGCTGTTTGCGCTGTGTACGCTGCTGTGAACATTTCATTTTCTAATATTTAAAAGTTTTCTATAATGCCAAGTTGTGTTGCATACGGTTGCACAAACAGACAAGATAGGAAACAACCTGGAATAGCGTTTCGTTAATAAATCACATTGTAATTATTGTTTGATAAATAACTGCAAGATAAGAGCATATCGATAAAAATTTATTCATTGCTCTCAACAGAATAATGTCGTTCTTCAGGTTTTTGTGCCTATTCCCCGAGTTTCTACGGCCGAGCAATATGGCGGCCTCCCCACCACACTTCTCTCTACCCGGTTTCACTCCAGTGCGTGGTGAAGGTCCCTTGCGTCGTCTCCATATATTCCTTCCTCCATGTGTCCGACACGCACTAACTGGTTCTTGCAAATCAGAGTTTGTAGATGGTGCACGGAGTTAGAAGTAGGCTAGTATCCCATACGTCGGTGGAGTGCTGTGAAAAGTGAAGCGCGCGTTGGCTGGGAGGCTGCGAGTGCGTGACTCACTGGGAGCGACGCCAGCACGCGGCTCACGGCCACAGCACGCAAATAGCACGCAGCCCTCACGCGTCCAGTCCGCACAAAGCATCGACGCGGCCAGTCTTACAAGCAGTACAGCACCTCGTACTGGTGTCTCTCTGTTTTGTAGGACGCCGCGAACGTCAGCCTGCACACGCTCTAGTGTGCCGCCGTGCGTGGTGGTGCGTCTGCTCGCCAGTGTGCTGATTAGCTCCTAGCACACAACACTCAACACTCTAAAACCGACAACAAGTGTGTTTCATACACACTAATACCTGTCATACACTGTACACAACACATGTTCAGTACAACATAATTAAAGTGAAAAATATTTGTAGCTTTTGTTAAAAATATAACAACAAGAAAGAAGAACAAGACAAACATAGGCATATCACTACGACGGGAGCAACTAAATAGAGTGGAATGTTTCAAATATTTGGAAAGCTGGATTGAAGAAAATGGAGAAAACAGGATGGAGATAAACGAAAGATGAAGATGTGCAGATGGATTTTTTAAAAGTATTAAAGGCTGGCATGGAGTACGGGTGTTCCGCAAAAGCGCAAAGAAGAAATATACAAAATATGATTTATGCCAATTTTAACGTATGGGTTGAAACCCTGCGCAATTAAGGAGAGAGACAAAGGGAGTGTGCAATCTGTGTAAATAAAATTTCAGACAAGTAGGAGTAACAAGAACACACAGAATAACAAATAAGAGAATCAGGGAGATGACAAAGGAAAGACCGCTACAACAGAGAATTGAAAAATCTAGGTAACAGTGGTACTGGTATGTAAAGAAAATGGTAGAGATGAATATACCGAGGAAGATGATGGACATGGAACTGAAGGGGAAGAGGCCCTGAGGAAGACAGAGGGGCAGATGAGTTAAAGCAGTTAAGAAATGTGCGGAGGATAGAGAAGGAGATTGGGCGACACTAGTAGAAGAGAGATAGTTGCTGGACGGGAAGCGCTGGCGAGGCTTTTCTTCCCAGCAGATCTGGCCAGCGGCTGGATGCTGCCCTAGGTGATGAGGTTGACAAAAATCCTGTAGTCTAATTCAGTTGCGTGTCAGCTATTTTTGACATAGTGCTAGCGACGTATATTATCCGCCATTGTGTACAAGTATGAAATAGTTTTTCTTCACACCGATAACTGTCCTTAAAATACCGACATGCGCTACTGGCTGAAGGCAGCAGACACACAGCTCAAGCGGAGCAGTCTGTCGCACAGTGGCGTAACCACAGCCGCATGTGCACAGCGGCGTGAGCAAACCGGTGTGAGCAAAGCGGCGTGAGCACACAGGCATGAGCATAGCGGCGTGAGCACAGCGACGTGAGCACAGCGGCGTGAGCACATCGACGTGAGCACAGCGGCGTGAGCACACAGGCATGAGCATAGCGGCGTGAGCACAGCGGCGTGAGTACAGCGGCGTGAGCACAGCGGCGTAAGCACAGCTGCGTGAGCACAGCGGCGTGATCACATCAACGTGAGCACAGCGGCGTGAGCACACAGGCATGAGCATAGCGGCGTGAGCACAGCGGCGTACGAGCACAGTGGCGTAAGCACAGCTGCGTGAGCACAGCGGCGTGAGCACAGTGGCGTGAGCACAGCGGCGTAAGCACAGCTGCGTGAGCACAGCGGCGTGAGACAGCGGCTTGAGCACAGCGGCGTGAGTACAGCGGCGTGAGCACAACTGTGTGAGCACAGAGGCGTGAGCACAGCGGCGTAAGCACAGCTACGTGAGCACAGCGGCGTGAGCACAGCGGCGTAAGCACAGCTGCGTGAGCACAGCGACGTGAGCACAGCGGCGTAAGCACAGCTACGTGAGCACAGCGGCGTGAGCACAGCTGCAAGAAACAGCGGCGTGAGCTCAGCTGCATGAGCACAGCGGCGTGACGGGACGTGACGTCACGCTCGAAGACTTAACTCTACGACAACACGTGCTTCACTTCACAAACAAAGTTCTTCCCTAGAAAAAGTCAAATACATTAAATACTTAAAAAAAAGAAACAAATTAACAAGTGCCTTAGTAGTAATAATGGATTTTAAACATCCAAAAATGAAAAAATTCTGTTACCTACTTAATGACAATGAGATTTCGTAAGAGTACTTGTTAACTGAGTAATTGCCATTGTTCATATGCGTTACAGCCCATTTCAGCGGCTTTCCTAATAAAATGTAAGACGAAACAGACGAGAGTACAGTCTCACAGCATAACATGTGAAACAACAGACGCCTGCGCCGTCGCGGCTGGCAGACTTACAAACACGCTTTCCTCGCCAATAGAACGTGTGGCCTCCCGTCACTTACTAGACGCCCACGCACCACATTGGGATGTGAAACAAGAAGCGCCACTAGCCCTACAGCAGCCCGATAAACAAAACACCACACCACACTCAGCAACACTGATGACGGTAATGGACACATACCGAAACGTCTGTGGCCCAGAAGGTAAAGAACGTGTCGCCCAGACTTATTTTCCAGTATTACCGTGGTCGTGTTCAGTTTTGGACCCAATCTAATCTTTATATTACTAGCTGGTGGCCACGACTTCATTCGTGATTGTAAATAATTTTGAAGGTTTTTATGTTTTTGTATGGAATCTTAAATATTTCCAGTATAAATAGTAGGCTATCTTATTTCCTTCCAAATCAGCATCGTGACCGTGAAAGTACCGTCAAAATCAGTTCCTACACAAAATAGCTTGCATATAAATTATTTATATTTGCTAATAGCTGAAAAAGATGAAAAATTTGTGGTATTCAAGAACATTATTCAAAAACGTTCAAGAATATTCTAGAACATTTTAGGACATTGAAGAATATTCTGTTATATTGCACAATATTCCAATGACTTTTAGAACACTTTGGTCACAATATGAAAACGCCCAAGTCTATCAGTTTCAAACACATACCTCCCACATCCCTACATCTACCGACATGCAACCACCATGGCGCGATGGGAGACTCAAGGATTCTGCCACACACAAACTCTAATAGTCAGCAAAGCGAAACAAACGGACACACGTCTATTTTTGTATAAACGAATATTTAATATATTATATATGTATATATATATATATATATATATATATATATATATATATATATATATATATATATATATATATATATATATATATATATAGACTGTCCAGGAATGAAAGGATAATCCTGTATAATGTTTTTTTTTTTAATATTTTTTCGAAACATGTGAGTTTGATATGTTTATTCTATGCCATTTCAATAAATTCAGAATTTTTGAACCCTGTTTTTTTTTTTATTTTTTTTATTTTTTTTTTATTTTTTTTTATTAACTCAAAGATATTTGAGTCATGTAAAACAATGTTCTATGTTTTCATAAAATCTTTTAAAAAAACCTTAGAAAAAAATCTAATTTTATAATTCCTTTAAAATGATTGTTTTATGGTGGTTCAATCTGCTAAAGAGACCATGTGCATTTTAAAGATGTAATAAAAAAAATGATAACGATATTTTTAAAAGATTTTTTAAAGTTTTTTTTTTAAAACGTTTTAAGAAAAAAAGAACATTGTTTTAGATGACTCAAACATTCTTGAATAAATATAAAAAAAGAAACAGCGTTCAAAGGGATTTAATTTGTAGAAATGGCATGGAATAAACTGAACAAAGTCACATATTTCGAAAAAAAAAATTTTAAAAATTCAAATTCTCGAAAATGGTAAGAGTTTTATTAAAATAAAATATTGAAAAGTATTTCGTCAGCACGGTGAGACGAATAGAACTCTTCTGTTGCCGTTTTGTTACAGCAAAATGCGTAAGTCTGAGTTAATATCCGAGTGGAGGCGAGCGAGTGTGAGTGCCCGTGGTTTTTTGTGTGGAGCGTGACAATGGCCTCGGACTCCGAGATTAGGAGTTGTAAACGCGGAGAGAGAGGCGGCAGCACTCACGAGATATCTCGGCGACCACTGGTGGCAAGGGCATTGCAACAAATAGCCAAGTGCAGTGATGAGCAAGTTTCCAAAAACGCATGAATTTAAAATCAGAATAGTAAATGGGGGAGGAATCTAACATTCCAATTATATAAAAAAACATTGAAATATATATAAAATGGTGATTAGATGACTAGGTAAATTGCCACCGGAGTGTTGGCTCCAACGGAATCAAATAATATAATAAAAAAAGAAGTTAATAATCTTCATGAGAAACCAGGTGGATGTTGTACGAAACCAGGCCCGATACGTGTGTTTTAAGGAAATCTGGAAGAACGGGAGCCGAGCACACGACTTAGACCTTCACTCAGCAGTATTTTTTTTTTTTAAATTGCTTATTTGTGAGTTTTGTTTTATAAAAACGATTATATCAAATACTGACAATTTTAGAAATAGATCATTTGAGATATGGAAATTACTTAAGTCAAGTTATTGCTTTTTATTTAAAAAATCTGCCTTTACCAGCACTGTACAGAAGTCAGCTTATAGGTTGTTGTATGGCTGTGGATAACCACATATTACGGAACTACTATTCCAACAAATATTCCAGTTACTTTTTCGGGATTCACCCTGCTTTGATCGATGTTTTACTTCCGACGTTTCGGCACCCAACCTAGGGCCTTCATCAGGGCTGCTTGGAAGTGAAGTATCACTTCTTACATTCCGTCGTTTATCTTCACGAAGAAGTGATGATTCACTTCTAAACAGCCCTGATGAAGGCACCAGGTTGGATGCCGAAACATCGGAAGTAAAACATCGATCAAAGTAGCACGACTCCCGAAAACGTATGTGGAATATTTGATTAATATGACACCTGCTAAAAGCGCAGAACATTGCACTACACCAATGTTTGATGTTAATATATTTGACCACAAAAATTTTAACCAGTGACATCAAGCCACTTATGAGTGAAATACTGAATTATGACCGAGGATTTTTTTTGTTTAATAATTAGTTTAGGATTTATGACGCTAGAGAAAATAAATATTTCACAGCGGGACTTTTCATTCGTTATACTCAATGAAATTTCAATAACTTAGCTTCGGCCAACAACAGTGTTTTATTACTTCGTTTAGTGTATAATCCAACAACATAATGAAAAAAAAGGACCACAATCCTCATCTCGGCCATCCATAAGAGAGTTAATCGATGCAAGTGTATTAAGATTCTCGTCACTCATGAATTCCTGAGAACTACCACAGTATGAAGGGCGGAACATCCATGAGCAGTGAGGTACCTTGACACAACACAGTAAGGAGTCATCTTTTCAAAAACGTGGGAAGATGCACTATGCATTGTCTAAAAATACATTAGCGGATAAAATGTGAAGAAGCAGAATAAAAAGAAAAACCGTGTTTGGAAAATATAAATTGAGATGCTGCGACTTTGTGGTTTTGAGTGCACGCGAGAGGACGGAACCGCCTGCGAAGATGCGCGGCGGGGAATCAGGTCAAGAGGCAACAGGTGTCCGCGGCGGGCAGACGGCCCGCTGGGCGGGGTGCGTGCCTGCAGGGGCCAGCGCGCGCGGCGCGATAAACAAACAGCGGCGCGGGCGGGGGTCGAAGTGGGGCCCGCGGGCCGCGAGGCGAGAGGCGAGGCCAGTCGGACGGCCCAGCGCAGCGCAAGGACGGCCGCACTTCCGCCAGCCCACGCCGTCGGCGGAGGCAGTGAAACCAGTGTTGCTGCTAGTCTCTACAGTCACATCAAAACTGGCGGTAATCCTTAATATTTCATTTCGGTACGAACCTGTGTCTATTTCTCTTTTCCCTTTTTCAGTTTGATATCGGCGTAGAAAGCAGTTTCATACAATAGTGTTACCCGTCAACTATAGATAATATAATATATGTTTGAAACGACATATATGTATGAAACAACATAGAAATATTGTTTAAAGGCAGGGGTACCTGGAAGTTTTGCTATTTGATGGGTGCTTAGTACTTATGGGAAATTAGTTACGGAAAGTACTTATTTCTACATTAAGAACGCATTCGGGAGGACGCCGGTTCGAATCCCCGTCCGGCAATCCGGATTTGGGTTTTCCATGGTTTCCCCAAATCACTCCAGGCAAATGTCTGGATGCTTCGTTCAAAAGGCCATGGCCGAATTCCTTGCCGTTTCTTGTCCCCATTCCCATCCCGCGTCTAAAGACGTCGACGTCGACGAGGAGTAAAACCAAAAGTACAACAACAACAAAAATGCATTGATAACGGAATACAAACTGAAAAATGTTTGAGATCACCGCCAATCCACACCATTTGTAAAGGCATAAGAAATCAAGCAAAGATAGTTTCTGGAATTGCATGTACATAGTCCAAGGAGAACAGACGGTTTTGGGGTCGTGAAGACACTTATTATAATCGATAATTATCATAATACACGTCCGAGTGTTTTGTCGAATTAGGTTGATAAAAAAAAAAAAAAAAACGGAGACGCCAAAAATGTATGAGTAATGAAACGTTTTTGCTGTTGGTGAAAATACTGTTTTGTAAAGCGAAGAAACATTGAAGGTTATGAGGTGTGGTAGTACTGACCGTGGTGCGTCCCCGCGGCGAGCACGGCTGCGGCGGCGAGCAGCGCGATGGAGGCGCTCTGCATGGCGCCGCGCCCGGCCACTCACTGACTGCCGCTCCGCGCTCAGCTCCCGACGGCCGCAGCCGAGCTAGGCCGAGCACAGCCGAGCACGTCCGAGCGCGCCCGAGTGCCGCCGCGGCCCGCGCGACACACACTGGACGTGCCACCAGAGCCATAATCGTCATCATTATCGCGCGGGACCATGCAGGGTGTTCTGTCTTGCTGATTAATTACAGACGGTCGTCTTCCACTGTCCCCTATCTACGAGGGTGGCACAGGAACTCATGCACCACTTTTTTTCTTCAAAAATTATTTATAGAACACAATGAAACTTATACACTAGAAAGAATGATGTTTCTTCTACACTCTCTATTTTTCCACGTACTCTCCTTCCCGTTCTATGGCCTTCCTCCAGCGAGACACAAGACCGTATATGCCCTGGCGTCGGGGTCGGCTTAAGGAATTTCGGGGTCCCCTGCGAAGTTTGATTTAAGGGCCCCCTACTTATTTCTAGATGTACTTTTGCCTACACTTTTGATAATTTTTGTCACTTTACACACACACACACATATATATATATATATAACTTAGTCCACAACCCGAATGTTGGTTGGATCCTCCCGAAGCAGGCATACTAAGCCATTGTGTCAGAGGTAGGACGGCCAGTTCCTTTCCTCTGGGACCTACAGCTTAACGTGGAATCCGAACCACGGAGCGTCCTGGCATAGCTCATATGATTAAACACAACTCTCAAAATTCCTGCGCCTGCCGGGATTCGTGCCCGGGGCAGGAGCAGCGAAAGTATTAGCTGAACGGGGAAACTTCGACGAGTCTATGGTGTTTTATCAATGCATCTCATAACTACTGTCTACATCTCTTAACTACTGTCACTTTCACTTCTGCCTAAGCCCTGCTGCCCATTGTGTCAAATGAAATTGTTTTTGTATTAAGTTTTATAGCTATTATATTTATAATAGACTTTTTGTATACGACATTTCTTTTCTTGCCTTTCTTTGCTAGTATATATAGGTTTTCGGTGCTGGAGACACGTGAGCAGGCATACACATTTTAATTCAATAGCTTTTTATATGAAACGTCAAGAGATGAACGAGTTTATTCGAACGAAATTACATAAATTGCTGAATCAGGTTCAGAGCAACATACGCCTTTAAATATATAGGCTAATAGTAATTACATCATATACGACTTTCCCAAAACTGAATCTCATGAAGGACCTCTCGTAGAATTCCACGCCTCGGAAACGTCTATTGTGAACGCAGTTTATTAACATTCTAAATTTGCAGATTATTTATTTTACCAGGAAAATTGTTTGTTAAGTAAGGACAATTTTTGAAGGTGATCGTGGGGGCCCCCCTCAAGCTTGGGGCCCTCACGGCTCAGGATCTTGTGGTAGCCTTAGACCGACCCTGCCTGGAGTACCACTCCTTGCTCTGTTCACGAAGCCATTTCTTCACTGTGCGAATCACCTCTTCGTCATCCGCAAAATGTCTCTCACGAATGACATTCTTCAATGGCCCAAACAAGTGAAAGTCTGAGGGAGCTAGGTCAGGGCTATAGGGTGGATGGGGTAACACTGTCCAACCCTGTTTGGTGATGTGTTCCAACGTCCTCAAACTTGTGTGAAGGCGTGTGCTATCATGTTGAAGCAAACAATGACGTGGTTTGTTATGGCTTCTTGAGTTTGCCTCAGAACTAATGGTGTTGCCTCTCGGTATCACATCAAGGAGTATGACACCATCACAGTCCCAAAACACAGTGATCATGACCTTACCAGCGGAAGCAGTTGCTTTGAATTTTTTCTTTTCTGGAGAGTCTCCAAAGATTGTCGTTTTGTTTCGGGCTCAAAATGGCGAACCCATGATTCATCAGCTGTCACAATCCAGGACAAGAAGGCTTCCTCCTTAGGTTCGAAACGTTGCAGCAACTCAGAAGAAATGTTTTTTCTGAGAGTTTTCTATTCCCCCGTAAGACGGCGCGGAACACATCGTGAACACTTTTTTACGTTATCAAGAGCACTGACGATTACACCCACACTTCCTGTGCTGATTGACAGCTCCCACGCCAACTGCCGAGTCGTTATGCGTCGGTCCTGGCGAATGAGCACATCAGCACGCTGCATCTTGTCAGGTGTTACAGCCGTGGGTGGCCTTCCCGACCGCTGCAAATCTTGGAGCTCTGCAGAACCTCTTTCAGATGGCCTCAGCCTCTGTGCCCAGCGACTAACCGTACTTCTGTCGACTGCTTACGCTCCATAAACTGCACATAAACCTTTGTGAATGTTTTCCGTTTCTTGCTCCGCAGTGAGAAATTCAATGACGACACGCTGCTTATTACGTACATCACTCACAGACGCCATGTTGAACCGTTGCTGCAAGTACGCTATCTGTCAGAACAAACGGAAACTTTGTGCGCGCACTCTGAAAACTTCAAAGAATTCATTCATATCTTAAGTTTCTCATTCGTACCATTGTTGAGGGCTGAGAAAAAAAATGTGGCGCATTAGTTTCTGGGCCACCCTCGTAGAACACTTTCCTTGTCCGTAATAAATTTCCGATTCCAGCCTCTTCTCCCTTTGTCCTCCTTCAGTTGGTCTGTCCATCTTCTTCTTGCTCTTCCCACTGGTCTTTTGCCAGTTATCCTTTTTTCCAAATAAGTATTTGGCAGTCTTGTACTATTCATTCTCTTAACATACCCAAACCATTTAAGTCTGGATGACCTAAGTCTCTCTTCCATGGATTTCCTTAGCTCTAGGTTACTTAGGACACTTTGGTATAGGGCCCAAAAAAAACAACAAAAAAAACAAAAACAAAAAAAAAACAAAAACAAAAAAACAAAAAACAAAAAATAATTCACTCTTACATTTTTCATAATTTTATGTATATATTAAGTGTGAAGAACTCTTTTTTATTAGAAATTTGATCAGCACAGGGGATGATGTTATGACTTTATGACTTTAGTTCGAATGTCTAATCCTGAAACACTGTGCGGCGTCACTTACTGATCATCACAGGGGATGATGTTAAGACTTTATGACTTTAGTTCGAATGTCTAATCCTGAACCACTGTGCGGCGTCACTTACTGATCATCACAGGGGATGATGTTATGACTTTATGACTTTAGTTCGAATGTCTAATCCTGAACCACTGTGCGGCGTCACTTACTGATCATCACAGGGGATGATGTTAAGACTTTATGACTTTAGTTCGAATGTCTAATCCTGAACCACTGTGCGGCGTCACTTACTGATCATCACTGGGGATGATGTTATGACTTTATGACTTTAGTTCGAATGTCTAATCCTGAACCACTGTGCGGCGTCACTTACTGATCATCACAGAGGACGATGTTATGACTTTATGACTTTAGTTCGAATGTCTAATCCTGAACCACTGTGCGGCGTCACTTACTGATCATCACAGGGGATGATGTTAAGACTTCATGACTTTAGTTCGAATGTCTAATCCTGAACCACTGTGCGGCGTCACTTATTGATCATCACAGGGGATGATGTTAAGACTATATGACTTTAGTTCGAATGTCTAATCCTGAACCACTGTGCGGCGTCACTTACTGATCATCACAGGGGATGATGTTATGACTATGACTTTAGTTCGAATGCCTAATCCTGAACCACTGTGTGGCGACACTTACTGATCATCACAGGGGATGATGTTATGACTTTATGACTTTAGTTCGAATGTCTAATCCTGAACCACTGTGCGGCGTCACTTACTGATCATCACAGGGATGATGTTAAGACTTTATGACTTTAGTTCGAATGTCTAATCCTGAACCACTGTGCGGCGTCACTTACTGATCATCACAGGGGATGATGTTATGACTTTATGACTTTAGTTCGAATGTCTAATCCTGAACCACTGTGCGGCGTCACTTACTGATCATCACTGGGGATGATGTTATGACTTTATGACTTTAGTTCGAATGTCTAATCCTGAACCACTGTGCGGCGTCACTTACTGATCATCACAGGGGACGATGTTATGACTTTATGACTTTAGTTCGAATGTCTAATCCTGAACCACTGTGCGGCGTCACTTACTGATCATCACAGGGGATGATGTTAAGACTTCATGACTTTAGTTCGAATGTCTAATCCTGAACCACTGTGCGGCGTCACTTATTGATCATCACAGGGGATGATGTTAAGACTATATGACTTTAGTTCGAATGTCTAATCCTGAACCACTGTGCGGCGTCACTTACTGATCATCACAGGGGATGATGTTAAGACTTTATGACTTTAGTTCGAATGTCTAATCCTGAACACTGTGCGGCGTCACTTACTGATCATCACAGGGGATGATGTTAAGACTTTATGACTTTAGTTCGAATGTCTAATCCTGAACCACTGTGCGGCGTCACTTACTGATCATCACAGGGGATGATGTTATGACTATGACTTTAGTTCGAATGCCTAATCCTGAACCACTGTGTGGCGTCACTTACTGATCATCACAGGGGATGATGTTATGACTTTATGACTTTAGTTCGAATATCTAATCCTGAACCACTGTGCGGCGTCACTTACTGATCATCACAGGGGATGATGTTAAGACTATATGACTTTAGTTCGAATATCTAATCCTGAACCACTGTGCGGCGTCACTTACTGATCATCACAGGGGATGATGTTAAGACTATATGACTTTAGTTCGAATGTCTAATCCTGAACCACTGTGCGGCGTCACTTACTGATCATCACAGGGGATGATGTTATGACTATGACTTTAGTTCGAATGCCTAATCCTGAACCACTGTGTGGCGACACTTACTGATCATCACAGGGGATGATGTTATGACTTTATGACTTTAGTTCGAATGTCTAATCCTGAACCACTGTGCGGCGTCACTTACTGATCATCACAGGGGATGATGTTAAGACTTTATGACTTTAGTTCGAATGTCTAATCCTGAACCACTGTGCGGCGTCACTTACTGATCATCACAGGGGATGATGTTAAGACTTTATGACTTTAGTTCGAATGTCTAATCCTGAAACACTGTGCGGCGTCACTTACTGATCATCACAGGGGATGATGTTATGACTATGACTTTAGTTCGAATGCCTAATCCTGAACCACTGTGTGGCGTCACTTACTGATCATCACAGGGGATGATGTTATGACTTTATGACTTTAGTTCGAATATCTAATCCTGAACCACTGTGCGGCGTCACTTACTGATCATCACAGGGGATGATGTTAAGACTATATGACTTTAGTTCGAATATCTAATCCTGAACCACTGTGCGGCGTCACTTACTGATCATCACAGGGGATGATGTTAAGACTATATGACTTTAGTTCGAATGTCTAATCCTGAACCACTGTGCGGCGTCACTTACTGATCATCACAGGTGATGATGTTATGACTATGACTTTAGTTCGAATGCCTAATCCTGAACCACTGTGTGGCGACACTTACTGATCATCACAGGGGATGATGTTAAGACTTTATGACTTTAGTTCGAATGTCTAATCCTGAACCACTGTGCGGCGTCACTTACTGATCATCACAGGGGATGATGTTAAGACTTTATGACTTTAGTTCGAATGTCTAATCCTGAACCACTGTGCGGCGTCACTTACTGATCATCACAGGGGATGATGTTAAGACTTTATGACTTTAGTTCGAATGTCTAATCCTGAACCACTGTGCGGCGTCACTTACTGATCATCACAGGGGATGATGTTATGACTATGACTTTAGTTCGAATGCCTAATCCTGAACCACTGTGTGGCGACACTTACTGATCATCACAGGGGATGATGTTATGACTTTATGACTTTAGTTCGAATGTCTAATCCTGAACCACTGTGCGGCGTCACTTACTGATCATCACAGGGGATGATGTTATGACTTTATGACTTTAGTTCGAATGTCTAATCCTGAACCACTGTGTGGCGACACTTACTGATCATCACAGGGGATGATGTTAAGACTTTATGACTTTAGTTCGAATGTCTAATCCTGAACCACTGTGCGGCGTCACTTACGTGATCATCACAGGGGATGATGTTATGACTATGACTTTAGTTCGAAGCCTAATCCTGAACCACTGTGTGGCGACACTTACTGATCATCACAGGGGATGATGTTATGACTTTATGACTTTAGTTCGAATGTCTAATCCTGAACCACTGTGGGCGTCACTT
>JARYHS010012519.1:6973010-6999437 GCA_031002005.1 Vandiemenella viatica
ATCCGTTGACAAATTGTTGCCGCGGAAGTATATTTTCTAACACATGCTGTACCGATTAGTGTGGGAGAACACTGTATTTGGAGAAAGTAATGTTTCCTTTTGTCATCATCCAAGCTGAGGCCCGATCTAACTGCATTTTCTCAAAACTAAATCCACTGGTGCTTATGGTCAACTCTCTGTAGACTTTTACAGTGTTCTTAAGGTTGTGATTATGTATTTCGGCTTTGTCACTGAAGTGTTTTGATGAGTTTCGAGACGTTTACGACGATCTGATACCAAAACCACAAACAACAGCAAACTGTAAGTAAATCGTTACAAACCATCGATTTTATTCTCCTTCGTGTAAAACCGCAATAGCTGACTGCCTACTCCCCACGCAGGCCGTCGCTAGCTGAAGATGTCCGTACAGCAAGCGATCGAAACGATGCGTCTACCTTGAACTGTTGTTACGATGATGACTACGAGCGGCATTCTGATTCTGCATTCTCTGTGTGTTGTGTTTTGTAACTTATCACTGATTGCGCAATGTTATCCAAATAATGTCAGGACTACCGCCTCTGGGAGCTACTAGTGATATTCTTTAGATTTATTGCCTGTAACATACTGATTGTAGATAGGAAAAAATATTTCAGCATTTAGAGACTCCTTGCATAAAATTTAATTCTTTACTAGCCAAGCACGAATAAATTATTTTGCACACGGTTTTTATTATTAATAAATCCTAGGAACTGTCTCCTTATATAGCCACTTGGTTATTCAATTATGACGTCCTTAAACACTAAGTATTCATAAATAAAATTGATTTATCACTTTTTCCCACTGTTTCCGTTAAACAATAATAATAATAAAAACTTAACTTCGATAAAATAATAAATCTTAAATCTATATCTATAAAACCAAAACCGGGTATATTTGTGCCAGAAAAACTCGAAACCAAATTAATGAAGCTTGATACACATGAATCTTTTGCGATGAATGAAAGTAGTATATATGCAAATAAACTTCAACCCCCCCGTTTCTTGGTAGGGGCCGGGTGAATCTGGGTTTGCTTTAATTCCAAAAAAAGTTTGGGCGAATTTTATGAATCTTTTACAAATTTTTCTCAGTGAGGGAATAAAAATAGCGCACTGGTAAATCTACGCCGACTATACCGGGCAACGCTGGTAACTCCGCTAGTTTCCAGTAATAAGAGTAGCGATAGTTTTAAATTAATTAGTCTTCACAAATTAATGTTGTATTTATTTTTTTATGGGTCAAAGAAATGATTTTTGTAACATTTATCAAAATCGTTTGACCATCAGCGAAAATATAATACTTGTCGTCTTCTAATTTTCGAACCTGGATTATTTATTTACGCCCAGACAGCGAGTGAGCGCCATAGTACTATTAAGGTTAGTTGATGTCTTACCAGCTGTCACCATCTCAGGCTGAAGGCGTACCACCGACAAGTCTCGGGACGTTTCGAGCATACGCCCAACCACAATTTTCTGCAACGCGCTGGCTCTATTACAGTGCACATGCAGTTCTAATAATTGTTTCTGTCTTAAATAATTTAATTAAAATGTTTATTGATAATGTTGGCTAACAGTGACCTACCACGTATTCTTTGTATAAGGGCTTTGAATCTTGAAGCTGTGTTGAATCTTTCAACAAATTGTTTATCACGTCTGACAACTTGAGTAAACCTTCCAACACCATTCTCAAAATACCTAGCCGCTTTAGAAATTTACATAAAATTTGACTGTATCTGAAACTTGTGTTTATTGTTGGGATGAAATGTAATATGAGAATTAATTGTTTTATTTTAAAATTTATATTGTGCTTCAGTTTTAGTACTTATAGATACAGTTGATCACTGTGGTGACTCAATGACCCTGTCGCAACTATGCAAAAGTCGCGCTCTTTTGTATTTTTTATTTCGATTTAAACATAAATGGAAGATGAATTTTAGCTGATTGAAAGATACACCTCAAACATATAAAATACAGAAAGAGTGGTTTAAAGTATAAGATTTAAAGAAACATTATAAATTAAATAGTGAAATAAAGTAATGGTCAAGGTTTGTATGATGCTGTTTTTAAATTACCGGTATCTTAAATCCACATTAATGGTAATCGTAGATAATGACAATGAATGTTGAATTTGAGGTAAAGACCGATCAGCTAATGATTTGTTATATGGAGTTAAAAGGTATGAGGCATGTCACTTAAAGAAAATTTGATTACAAGACAGTTGGCATTAGACTTTCGAGTTTTTCTTTTACTCCAGGGGTAGGCGGTGTTTTAAGGTGCCGATCTGGAGAAGCTTTTAATGACTGAGCAGAAATAAAGAGAGTGAAACTTTGTCTACTCGCTATTATAGATTCGTTTGTGTGTGCGCTACTGTTTGTGCTTCTTGTTGACAGTTTCTCCAAAGTTTGTCAGTCTAGCACGATGCTATCTTTTGTGATTGGAACAGCACCCGGCATGAGTCCCAGTGGGCCGGAAGGGACTTCATCGCGTCTTCATACGTTTCATCTCTCTGTGTATCTTCCAGCCTCTGTGCTCCTTCTCTACATAATCCTCGCTCTGGTATCGTAATCTCCTTCTAGACCCTGTGACTGTTTTTCTGCCCTGTAGTTTTACATACTGGCGTGGTATTCACAACTCCTACACACGTTTCAGATCGCTAAATGATTTTAATACTTCTTCTTGTTGTCAACACCAACTCGATGACTCTTCAGCACAGAGTCTTTTTCTGTACAGCTGTTTCTTGAAATTTCATTTTGCATGATTTTAATTTATTTACTTCCACTTGTTTATTACAAAACCCTAGGAAGCGAGATGGCTTAAGACTCGCATTAGGGAGGACGCCAGTTCGAATCCTTGTCCGGACATCCAGATTTGGGTATTCAGTGGTTTCCACGAATGAATCCAGGCGAATATCTGAATGGTTCATTCAAGAGGCGATGGCCGAATTTCTTCTTGTTTCTTGCCGCAAGTCCTTTGCCGCACCTAATGACTTCGACGTTGACGAGGCGTAACGCCACAAAGAAATGAGAAAAATTTCTAAACTATTTGTCGTAATGGACAGTAGGTATGGCCTGTAGATTGCCTGCGAAACCAAACAAGGAATTGCCTAGTCCCTAATTGTTTTCTACACTCGGACAAACTGTGCAGTCTGCGGAATTACCTCTGGCGAACGTTATCGAAACAATTTCGATCGAGGACAACGAGTTTAATCAACGTCTCTAATTAGGTAAACTATTCGTCCTCACGACCCGACAAAAACGTTTTTATAGGTGTGGCTGCATCGTTTAATGCTGCATGCATCAAATTTCATACCTATCAAGTTATTCACATGCAAGGAATTCAAAATTCTCTGATATAGGATTACGATCAAACCCAAGTGATTAAGGCTCCTGCAAAAATAAAAATTGCATTCGTAATGCAACCAGGTATTTAAAGTTGAACATATACAGTGAGTATAAAGACATACTCTGATCAGCCAGAACAATATGACCACCCACCTAATAGCCGGTATGTCCGCGATTGGCAAGGATAACAACGGCGACGCGTCTTGACATGGAAGCAATGAGGCCTTGTTGGGTCGCTGGAGGGAGTTGGTATCACATCGGCACACACAAGTCACCTAATTCCATACATTCCGGGGAAGGTGGTGATGAGCTCTGACGCCACGTTCAGTCATATCCCACGTGTGTTCGATAGGGTTCAGATCTGGCGAGTTGGAGGGGGGAGGGGGACAGAATATCAATTGCATCTCGTCATGAAGTGGTGCACGTGGTCTGCAAGCAGTGTACGATAATTATTGGCCGTCATGGTGCCTTGCACGAGCTCCACCGGACCCATGGATGCCCACGTGAATGCTTACCGAGAGCATAATTGAGCCGCCGCCAGCTTGCCTCCGTCCGACAGTACAGGTGTGAAGAAGCTGTTCTCCTGGGAAACGATGTATTCGCACCATCCCATCAGCATCATCAAGAAGGTTCGGGATTCATCAGACCATGCAGTGCTCTGCCACTGCGCCGAAGTCCAGTAACAATGGTCACGTGCCCATTTCAGTCGTAGCTGCCGATGTCGTGGTGTTAACATTGGCGCATGCATTGGTCGTCGGCTGAGGAGGCCCATCGTTAGGAGTGTTCTGCGTACTATGTATTCAGATGTCAGTTCCGCCACAGTTCGCCGCCTGTCCTGTTTTACCAGTCTGCCCAGCCTACGACGTCCGACACCTGTAATGAGGAGTGGCCGCCCAACCCCTCGACGTTTGGACGTGGTATCACCTTTGTTTCGCCGCTTGTTGAAGACACTCACTCCTCGAACACCCGACAAGTCGTGCACTTTCCAAAATGCTCGTGCCGAGCCTCCGGGCCACCACTATCTGCCTTCGGTCAAACTCGGGTAGATCGCGAGTCTTCCCCATAGCACGCTCACTGATACTACATGCACCGTGCGTGTGTCTGACTAGCAGTCATTCCTCGTCAGGTGACGCTGTTATCGCCTGGACGGGTTTATATGGGCTAGGAGGGTAGGAGTCATAATATTCTGACTGATCAGTCCTATCAATATGGTTTTCAAACCTGTCCCCTGTTATATAAGCTGCTCCTTCGGGCGCCAATAAACAACTGCGTAGCATGAAATTAGTTCTTCACTTCTAACAGAAAACCTCGCATCAAAATTTTACGGAATGTTGGGCTGTTCTAATTTTTGGTATTGTCTGGACTGTAGAATTTGCTGAATTGGGTTCTTCTACTGAATGCCCCCCCCCCCCCCCCCCCCCCACACGTTGAAAGTTTTATCTGTCACTGTAATAATTTGTAAGAGGGGACGCTGTGGTACGGGTGAAAACATGGCGAGCATGTCGCGGTAGATGTTTCATCCATGTGAAACAAAGCATTGTCAGTGATGAGTCATCGCACGCCGAGGCGGTCGCCATCGACACTCTCCGCGATGTCGATGAGAGGAGAGAGTGTTTTGTTTCCACAGCGCGGCCTAGCGCGCTTGGCTCTGACTGGTTGAGCTATGTCAAGGTCACGCGATCCAGCTTCTGCACACGATTACGCAGTTCAGCTTTCGTATTGTACAGTATTGGTGTCGTTTAATTTTGTCTTGTTCTTGATATTGATTTATTTAATGGATTTAATTTCATTTTACACAACTGCAGATATAAATTAACAATGTAATGACATTGAGAATGCTACCTTATATTGGATTATTGTATGAAATAGTAGGTACAGTTTTTTTTGTAACGACTACGGAAAAGTTAGACAGTCAGTGACAGATAATTTACGACAAATTTGAAACAGTGATTGAAGTAATTATCTATTGTTAGTGAGTTGACTGACTATTCAGAAATTATTATACATCGTATTCCGACCGAAATAGAACACCAAACGGAAAACTCAGTCCAATAACAATCATTATTAATTTAAAGAAGGTAAAAATTCCTTGTGTTAATTATTATTTAAAATAAAATGCTGACTGAATTTAAAATGCAAAATTTTGATTTTGAAATGGAAATTCTGATTTTGGATTGAAAAATTTTAAATTTGACTTAAAAAGACTTTGCCAAACGGTATGTTATTTTATTTACAATAATAATCACTAATTTATAGTCACGACAAACTTTTCCTCAGCATGTATTGGATTGGTGTGGTAATGTCATAAACATTCAACTTTTCTAGTTTGTGCAGGATTTTACTGTAAATGTATTAAAAAGTCTATGGTGTCTTTCGTAGTGGGCACGGAATCTTTCTGGGTGATTTATCAGCTCCTGATGTACACGGTGACATTTCTCTCTGTTCATTTATTGGGTGTTAACTTAACTCTCCCATACCAGCCGTAGAAAGTAGCCACAGCTTTGTGGCGACTGACAGACCATCATCATCCCTATAGTTATCACTTCCATTAATCATTGCAGGTTAAATAAAGTATTTGGTACTCGAGTTAAACACAAAATATAAACAGTTTACAGCGTGTGGCACCTGCAAGGATTTTCAGAGCACTGATGCATAGCAGCTGTACCTCGACGTGTACCCTCACCTTCATCGCGTGTTCCTACCCTCCTCGCCGCTGCTGAACTCGCCCCGTCTTCGCCCGAGAGAGTCGTTCGTATTCATGTATCGGGCCAAGCGCAGGGCTTAGGCACCTGCATTTATTTATTCCCTGATACGAAGAACAGAAGATATGTCTATCATTTATCATCCTCAATCTGGAGCATTGTTCCTTATCCTCTAATTGCTGGGATATCCACAAGCTAAAGCTCTAGGTCCAGCAGTCTATTGAGTTGCAGACTATTTATCACGAGATGCGCTGTGTGCCAAAAGTTTCTGAATCACAAATACGTATCAGTTCGATGATATGTTACAGCACTATCCTCCTTCAAATTTAGCAACGCAACATGTTTCAAACATGTGAAGTCGTTTGTGTATCCGTAGGACCACTAGATCTGAAAGGAGATGTTTCGAATATGAAGAGTCAGATTTATCTTGTTGCTAACGGTTCTCGACTTCAAACTATTTTAGATTGTAAACTTCAGTTCCAAGAACCACATGTAGACTTTGTTTGCTTATGGCTTTACGCCTCGTCGACGTCGAGGTAATTAGGAGCGGGATGGGACTGGGAAAAAGGAACGGGAAGGAATTCGGCCATGGCCTTTTAGAAGGAAGGATCCCGGTATTCGCCTGGAGTGATTTGGCGAAACCATGGAAAACCAAAATCTGGATGCCCGGACGGGGATTCGAACCGCCGTCCCCCCGATTGCGAGGTCAGAGCGTTAACCGTTCACTCACCACTGTGAGTCATATTTAGACGCTTCTATTTACACACTTTCGTAGTTTACGCTGATAAAAACTATCAAAAGTGACTAAAACCTTGCGGTAGCATAAACTGCAGTTGCGATACATCTCGCGATAATCGTAACCACGTGACTTTTTAACGATATGTCTTGAAGTTTTCCCAGTTTCTGACCCTAAGATTTTTTTAAATACTCTGAGGGCTGTATAAAAGCCATTCACACTAGCGGTCAGCTCTGCTCAGATCAGGCCAGATCAAGTAGTAGACGAGGCCATTTCATTTCAGTTGCTGATAGTGAACAATGCCGTTTTCAACTCCAACGTCAATATAATCGCAATGATTTTGGCTCAAGAGCATAAAAATAGGTCAAGATCAAAAAGAGGATGGTTCTGGGTTCATCCAGAGTTTCAAGCGCAAACAGATCAAGAGAAAAAAGAATGCCAACTACCGGCTATGCAGTGCGAGACGAGTGGTTGAAAATTCTTTTCATATTTTATGGCTCAAAGATTTAGAATTTATTTTAGAAAAATTAATTCTTCTCCTGAATTAATTGATTACATAATTTTAGCAACATGTATTTGCACAATTATTTATGGAAGGATAAAATTTCATGCCATGTAGAAAGTGAATTTCAGGATGTGCAAGAGAAATCCTATTTTACAAATATTCTTTGTTTATGTGCTAACGCTGATACAGAAGCCTTTGACTCAAAAAATAAATTCACAATATATTTTTAAAATTCGGATACAAGATCTGTACCTTGGCACCACTAAATTGTCTAATAATTTTTGAATTTATATTAAAGTTTGCAGACTTTTTAATAAACAGAAACAACATACCGTTAAAACATTTATTTTTTTATTTATTATTTTCTTTTATTGCTTACGAGCATAGTTTTCAGACTTTCGCCGCCCATTTGACCTGACCTGACCGTTGCTCGTTCACAATAGCGGTCAGCTCAGCTCAGATCAGGTCTTGACCGTTGTTGATCTTCAGTTTGACCTGCCTTGCCCTGACCTGAGCGGACCGCGTAGTGTGAATGCTCCCATTGGATTACGTGTATAGCGATCTTTGACATGAGATTAGTTGAGCTGACCTGACTGCTAGTGTGAATGGACCTTTACTAATACAGTTTTACAGATCTCATCAAATACCACAACTCCATTTCGATTTTCGAAAGTCTCTTAGCGTCTTCAAAGTGAGACGAATCTATGTCGTAACTGTAGCAGGCAGAGACGCGTGGTTGAGGCCCCGCGTTCGAGTCCCGCTGTAGCTAGGAGCTGTGGGATATGACAAGACGGAGGTGGAATATGCGGCCAGTCGGAACCCTCTCACTGGACGCAGTCTCAGCGCCACGGCACTGTGACTTACTGGAAACTCCAGTTTCGTGAAGGCAGCTGACACCGCCACAGATATCACCTCACGAGATAATGGCGGCGAAAACGACCAAATGTTATCGATATGCGCTGTGCTCCTTGGCAATGTGCCATTCTGGTTGAATCTCACCGTCTGAGAACGAAGCATATGTTAAGCATGTGATAAATATTAACGGGAACATCGATTCTCAGAGAGACTCAATGACGGTTAGAGCGCAGTCGCTGAAGTAACAGTCTTCAATCACTAAAATTAAGTTTACTTGCTTCTCCAAGTGATAGAGCGACAAATTACTTATTTAGTGTCCTGAAGGGATGATATTCTTAATTGTACCTGTCTTCAGTCTTTTTATCGCTGTCCGCTGAGTTAACGCGATCCTCGCAGTAGTTGTTGGGTCTGCTGTTTCCTCATACTCGTTTTCTCTGAGGTATAGCGATGTCAGTTTTCACGGACCGGCTGAAGATAATTTCCCTCAATATACTCGCGTATTAATATATTCCTCATATGAATGATGATGGAGGTGATAAAATTAGGGTCCGCTGGTTATTCAAATCGCCATTAGCGTCGTTATAAATCCCTGCAAGAGTAATCGATTCCGTTATTTTAATAATAATTAGTTTTTAAGGGTTCATACGTCTTTATTTGTGCTGGGGAGCTCTGAACATCATTTCCGACTATCTCTCTTGTTCTGCGCCGAGTCTGGATGGTAGACGCATTCGAGAGGACGCGGGTTTGAATCCCCGTCCACACATCCAGATTCCGCTTTTCCAGGGTTCCCTAAAGGTCTCTAGCTAGACGAAGGCTGCTTCAAAAAGGCCATGGCCGAATCCCTTTCCAGTCCTTCGCGCCTCTAATGGCTTCGGTGTTGACGAGGCATAAAGCCCTAACAACAGACACATTGTTTTCGAATATATACATATATTATTTTTAGTACTGGGTATTGCTGGTCTGTACTTGTAAAAGGTTGCGTAGAGAAACTGTTACGTTTAGTAGCTACTAGTCTGGCCTTGCTGCGCGCAGTGCGTCAGGGCTGCCACTATTCCACGTCGTAATGGCTACCAACATAACTTTTAGATAGGAGCGGCTACATCAGAGAGCTGCTAGCCTGACTGCGCCCTTGATCCTGCCTTGGTTACGTGAATGCGATATATCTCGAAGCTAGAGCCGCTTACTGGCAGCTTGCACCTCTCAAGCGAATGCGACCGTTTATTCATGTTCGTTAGAATGCCCCTAATGTGTGTTGTTAACTTCATGCAGTCGTTTGGAAACGATGAACGATTCTGCACTGTAGGTAGTTTACTCCCAGGCGCTCAAATTAAATATCTCTTAATGTCTACTTTAATGCCAGAAGTAACCTTTTAACTAAGATATGGTTCGTAAGATATATTTTCGAATATAGCAAATGAGGGTTTTTCGAATTAATGCTAATTAAAATGTCCTTCACCTATCTTAGATCGAGCTGTGACTGTATTATTATTTGAGAGTTTACAGCATTGCGATATGGAAGACGCTGTTGACCACATCATGGTTTCGGTTAATTATTTTTTAATCTAAAAATGACATTTTTTTTTATCAAGACTGGATATTGTTATTGAAATTCCGGTATCGCCGTTATTACCTGATGAGCTGGAATCGAAAGTTTCCCCGACTGAAGCGGTAAATCTAAAATTCTTACTGTTAGGTTAGCTTCTCACGACCGGGCCGGATCAGCTACCCGAGCGGCCGTGGGAGGGGTCTCGCCTCTGCTGGCAGGGATGACGCGCCTCTATCCGCCGCCCAGTCGGTAGAGATCAAACGCCCGGGTAGCTGACACGACACTAGGCGAGGTGGCGGCGAGGCCTAGCCTGTGGCGCGTGCTCATCCGCACACTGCGGCTGACGTGGCCCGGTCTCTGAAACCACGCGCCGTGGAACCCAGCTTAAGGGAGGCGAGCGCCACGGCTCACGGATTCGACTCAAAATTCTCCCCGAGCAGTTTTATACTTTCCACTGACACTTCGCTGAGTTTAAACCATGAATTCACATATACGCGGTTCTCTTTTTCCATGAGCGTCCGAAACTTCGCGAGAGATACAATTGGAACTTGACGAGAACTTGCATACAGAACAAACCGAACGACGTAGCAAGTAGAGCTTTGTGACACCTTTCGGTTGCTACTACGTGTTGTTTTGTATAGCGTCAGTCCGGGCAGCTTCAGATGCCAGCCACAGAGCCAACCTTTCTGTGCCGCAGCACTTTGATTCGACTGCGCAGCATCACGCAAAAAAAGTGCAAACAAGAAAACGTGCAGCTCGGCTCACCAACACTGTACACAAGCAAACATAAGCATATTTTAAAACAAAAAAATTATCTGTTACTAGCACTTCAATATGGGCACTACCAACGCCTTTTGTAACGTGGTTAATCAGGAGATAGTCGGAAGCTATACTCAACCCTTGCAAATGGTATCATCTGTCGAATACTGTTTATTCCTTCGTCAGCCAGAGAGGTTCCAAACGGCAAAATGTATTCGTGAAGTTGGGGTAGGTTCTGCCAACCTAAGAAAGACACAGCACGATGCAGGTAACCTCTACTCGGACCACAATAACAGCCCTCAGGAGCTACTGCCTTCTCTATGTCAACCTTCACTCTATGATTCCGTGAATTTAGTGTTGCAATGGATCCGATTACTCTAATATAAATGGTTGGTATTTCCAACTGCTGGTGTTTGAAAGATTCTTGTGTACTTGTTTAATTACATCCGTGTCACAGTTTTGAAGTCTCTCAAACAGAACATAATTTGATTTGGATTGTGTGGTTTATCAACCCACTAGTTACTTTACTGTAAATGTTGCTGCCTTTTAACCTTGTGGTCAGTAAGAAATCATAATCCAGTGAATGCAGTCAATCCTAGTAACAAGTCCTATTGGTAAATTAATAAGCATTATGGGAGGCGGAGGCAGGAATGTTGAGTGGTCGTACTGCACGTCACCAGTCCGCTGGGCTCAGCATTCCTCCGGTGCCTCTGCTGCGCAGCGTAATGCCTTATTATACCGCCTGCTCTCACCTCTCTAAGCCGATCGCATCTGCATCGTTCCAGGAATGACGCAATACATCACCTGCCGCCCTGCCTGCTCTATCAGGCTCCAGCTTGACACACGAAGCTGCTCTGGAGAATTCTCCACTTACTCTTCACAATGCGCACCCGAGCTGCCTGACTTACTCTCTTGTCGTCCTGCTTCAATGCTCTGCGCCTATTCCGTTCAACCTCAGTGTTCGACCCATTACGCATTCCGTGTCGGAGCGACTGTGAGGTTGATTTCGCTGTCTTGTGGTATACTCGTTCTCTGCAACTCTCTTGTTTAATTCCCATTACTCCGTTTATCAGCTGTCTCTTTCCAACTGTTGAGTATCGAGTTCTCTGAACATTCATAAAGACTGACACAAAGTAGGTCCGGCGGAAAATTCTTTTGTGTTTTCCTGGTGCGCCCCGGCTTGAGATACCCATGTGCTCGCACATGTTTATCTCCCGCTTATTTCTGTCCCGTCCTCTGAACTTCCTTCAGTTAAAGCTGCTAAAGTGTAAACTTTCAACTCTTTTCGACGGCTCCCCTGTTAGTGCCACGTCTATATCTTGTTTAGTGTTGTTGTTACAATATCCCATTTTTCACACCGTACTGCCTATACAGTCCCGCCACAGACGAACTGTTTACCATCTGCTCGACAGTTGAGCAGGTCTTCAGCAAGCAACATCGCTTTCCACAGTGAACTCTGCAAACTTCACAAATATTTCACCGAGTGGGGGAGGGGGGGGGGGGGTGGCGAGCAGTAATTCTCTGGCCTCGCATTTGGGAGGACCTACATTCGAATCCCCTTCCGGTCATCCAAATTTCGGTTATCTATGGTTTTCCAAAATCACTTCAGGCAGTGTCCGGATGATTGCTTCATATTGCCGAATTCCTTCCTATTCATTATGCTCCGTCCTTTCCCAACTTTAATGACTTCGGCATCGACGAGGCGAAAAGTCATGAATTAATGTTTCTCCAGAAAAATGTAAACACCGTGATTGCAGGCTTTCTCTGCGTTGTACACAGATGAAATGTTCTCGGGAAACTAAACGAGTGAGAAAGCTTGAATAGCACGACGTGTCGGCGGTCATATGCTCTGCCACCATTGTCACGTGACTGCTGCCTTCGGGTGAAAGGGTTGCTTATATATTGCGCGCAACCGTTAAATACTGGCGGGATTGTTGGCACTGATTGTTTGCGCTGACCGTTGGCCTTCATTGTTGTCGCTGACTGTTGCCATTGATTGTTGACGGGCCGGATGGAGAAGCTATTCACAGTTCCGATGTAATTTCATTTTCTGTATCAATGGTCTCCAGGCTTCACTTAATTGAAAACCAGCATCTCTGTTTACTAGATTATCCGATATAACGGATTTCTACAGCTTCTGAAAAAAAAAAAATTACTGTCTAGCGAAATTTAGATCTTGCGACAAGATGCTGAGTTCTCTGTCTGTGTGTTCGCTTCGAGATCGGTGGCAAGAGTAAAGTGCTCGGAGGAACCGCCCACGCGACAGTCGGCGGGGCTGGCGACCGAGGCGAAGGTCAGCGAATGCAGAGTGTGATACACGCTTCACTCGAACATCATAGTCCCCACCAAGTGCAACGATACGCATACAGGACGATCATGCGCAGAGCAGTGCTGAAGCGAGTGTTCTGACGAACAGAAGGGAAGTGTGGCGTGGCCTTGAGGAGTGTGCCAGTGTTGCATGCGAGCACTGCGTATGCCAGGTCAGTGCTGCGCCTCATTACACGTAGTGCCCCCGCAACATATCCAACCCGCTATGAGGGAACACTACAGTTAGCAGACGTTCTACTATATAATTTCCTAAGCACACTCACTCATTCACTCACTCACCTCAATAGCTGTTGGCTGGTAAACTGTGTCACGTGTTAGTCTTCGCTCGTAAATTAACATCACAGGTATCATTAGAAGAAATTGTCCACAATTTGATAGCTAACCAACTGTAACCAAATTCATTGCCATAATTCATTCGTTAAGTTTGCTTTTCTTTGTAGCATTTCATAGTTAAAAAAATAGCGATAAACTTTACAGTTGAAAAAGCGAGTAACTGCTTTTCAGTAACCTGTTGCTAATAAAAGCAATGTTAAAAAAAAAACTTTTAAAAACTTAAATTACCCATATTGTTGAAACCAGGAAATGCCAGTTGTCATTCCATCCTTCCCTAAATTTCAATTTAATTAAAACTTTCGCTTGTGTTGTTGCTTGACCGAAGTTTTATACATTACGATTTATTTGCTTTTTACGTATTTTACTGGCGACTTTTGTTAGTGTTCTTTACTCACGTTCGCTGTACGTGACTTAGAAGATTACTTGAGCTGGACATCAGACCAAATATGCTACCGAGTCGAGTATTCTGGCAATTCATTTCTTCCGAGTTGCTCAACTGTTTAATAATCTGGAATCTGTATTAAGATCTCTGGCTGTTACAGAATTTGTGACCAAAGATTACAGCCTCATAAAAAAATAATAATTGCGTGATGCTTTCGAAGCAATTGTGCACTCCCTTTAAACAGAAATTCTTCAAATTTTGCAGAGTGAACGTTTAGGGTTAGATAAAAGTCAAGTTTCTAGCAACCACGATAGCGCGATCGTGTCTGCCCGTGTTTTATACGCCTATTAATTCTTCAAGACCAAGAGATTTTACTCACCCTAAGGGTGAATTACAGGTTAAGTTCGTGTTTGGTCAACCTGTCGTAATCTTTGACCCTAAAAACTGAAACTATTCTAGACCCGTGAAGATAAGCAAAAAAACCGTCTCGGGCTTATACTAGTTCTAAATACGAACACAACAAACAGAAAACAGTAGATCTTATTGTAGGCTCGGAGTATTCAGTCCTTCCGTAAATTGTAACGCAGTGAGAGCATTCGAGTGTGTCATAAGTTTCTATGTACCTGAATATCATTTTGACATGTATATTCCTTTATTGCATTTTTCTAAAAAAAAAATAAAAAAAAATGAATTTGGCTAATAAATACACACAGCTGTGAGATTTCTAAGTCATGTTATCATCATCATGTGTATTTCAACCATTTCGGGCGTTCCCTGCTGTAAGCCACCCACGCGATACTCGACGTGTGAAGTTAGTTTCAATTGTCCAAGGGCGGCAATTTGTTCGGAGAGAATAATATTTTTTTTTTTGCTGTCGTCAGTCTTTAGACTGGTTTGATGCAATCCTCCATCCCTTCCTATCCTGTGCTAACCTTTTCGTTTGTACATACCCCTTACAACCCACGTCCTCATATATCTGCTTCATATATTCTAATCTCTGTCTACCTCTACAGTTCTTACCTTCGACTGTTCCCTCCACTAACAAATTCACCAATCCAGCATGTCTCAAAATATGACCTAAAAGCCTGTCCCTTCTTCCATAAACTTCTTTTCTCACCCATCATTTCCAAAACTCGTTCATTTCTTACTTTGTCTGTCCACCTAATTTTTAGCATTTCAAATGCTTCAAGTTTCTTTCTTTCCGGTATTCCTAAAGTCCATGTTTCGCTACCGTAAAGTGCTGTGCTCCACACATAGAGTTTTA
This sequence comes from Vandiemenella viatica, assembly GCA_031002005.1. Lineage (NCBI taxonomy): Eukaryota > Metazoa > Arthropoda > Insecta > Orthoptera > Morabidae > Vandiemenella > Vandiemenella viatica. The sequence continues at coordinate 6,987,776 of JARYHS010012519.1, forward strand.
AAAAGTTCTTTCTAATTCCTAGATCAATATTTGAAACTAAAAGGTTTCTCTTTTTCTTATTTATTTATTATTTTAAGAAAGATTTTCCTCACTACAGAAGTTTTACTCAAACATTAAAAAAAACACTTCATCTTCTCAAAATATTTCTCCAGATATTCCGATCTTGTGTATCTTCCTCTTCTGCACCAGATCTTCTCATTGCTGTTTGTACTTTTGGAGCCAGGTAAACATAGGCCGTCCTCTCTTCCTCCTTCCTTTAACTTCCCATTCCTGTACAAGTTTTGGTATCGTAGTGTCTTCCATGCTTCTTACATTGCTATACCATTCCAGTCTCTTTTGTTCTATAACTTCATACATTTCTTCTTTCACTTCCATATGCTGTTTAAATACGTGTAACAGTTCTAAAATTTCATGAAGCTGGGAAGGGCTGCAATGGGCGCTCGTACAGTACTGTACTGCGCGACTAACGTTTCAGCTTGGCGACCGTAAAACGAAGCGGGGGGGCGAGTCGGCGACTTCAAGCGGTTTGCGGTTTGCGGCGTGCGGTCGAAGGTGCTGCCACCTATCACTCGCTATTAAGCTCTCGTTTCGCCCACATGCCTGTGGGTTCGTCCCCCCACACGGAAGCTGAGAGAAGACCGTTCCACGAGTGATCAGCTTGCGACGGGTCAGAGGAGCACGGCTGAATGAGCACTACCGCCATAAGCCGGAACTTACACAGTGGGCAACGAGCTACAGTGCCTCGAATCAGTTAACATTCAAAGTAGAACCGAACTGCACATAGACGACGCAAATCTATCTTATATACATAAAAATCTCACGTCACGATGTTTGTCCGAGATAAAATCCGAAACTAATCACCCGATATTGACGAAATTTGGGTTACTCTATGTAATTTGGTCCAACTTAAAAGATAGAATAGTTTTTATCTCGATTATTAAGCTCATTATTTATTTTTTTAAATAAAATGTTTATTACAGGACAATGGTTTGTAATTATTTGTAAGTTAAGTGGTCTGGTGGCTGAGTGGTTAAGGCGATCATAAGGTCTCCGGTTCGAATCGCTGTCTCGGTGGGGATTTTTCATATGCACTTAACCCGGCCTTCACTTCTGGCACAGCTTCCTGTGAACTGTGTAGTACACCAAAACGCTTCCTCGGTTCGGATTCCACGTTAAACACTAGGTCCCCTGTACCCGGTAGGATTGCCGGGTTAGGTTAAGGTGGCTATCACAGGGGTGGAATGCGCAGCCCATTGAATCCCAGTCACCAGGTAATTACGACCACACGGAACTATTACTATATTTGTAGGTTCCATAAGTTTCTAACAGATGGTGGTTTGTTAATTTATGGACATAACACTTGGTTATTTAGGCCGTGTAACCACCCAATAGATGGCGTTGTGTTTCGATTTCCTTATGCTATAGTCTATTCCACGCCATATGTGTTTATGTTTACGACATAAACGAGTTTCTTGATTTTTTCGTGTAATGTCTATACTAACATTATAAATGCGAAAGTAACTGTGTTTGTTTGTTACGTTGTTTGTGCTAAATGGCTGATCCGATCGTGATCAAATTTGGCATTAGCATGGACTTAGGATACTTCTTCCTGTATCAATAATACATATTGTCAAGTAATTTTGAAAAATTACAGAAACGGCGATAGACAGACGCATTGGATGCGTAAGTCTCTGTAGCATCTTCCAGTGTTGCGGTCTGGTAGCTCAGTGCTTAATGCGCTTGGTTACAAATATTTGGATCATGGTCTGCTGTTCAAGTCCTGGTAGAAACAAAAAAAATAAGAATTTTTATGATCTTATGTGCCACGCCTGGACGGTCAGTTGTTCGGATTCCAAGTTAAACTGTAGATACGACAAATTTAGTGGTGCAGTGCGTAGCAAATCGTATTCGGTCTAACAATGATGTAGGTGTACACTATTTTACGCTATATTGATCACTCAGGCGTTGTTTCACTCGCAGTCTGTCTGTGTGTGTGTGTGTTGTTTTTGAGAGAGATCTGCAGTAATAATATTATAAATACGGAAGTATGTCTCTTTATTTTTCTTACGTTTTGTCGACTAAATGGCTGTTCCAATATTGATGGAATTTGACAAGGAAATATTTTGTATCTGTAGGAAGGAAACAGGACACCTTTTTTGGTATGGATAACAGTTATAGTCACGAAATTTTTAGAACTTACCGAATTGTTACAGACGAATGCGTGTGTTAGTCTGTAATGTTACATCGGTTGCTCAAGCTGTGCTTCTCGCGTGTATGATTTGTTAGTAATTTTTTTTTTTAGACACAAAACTTATTATTTAGTACAGATGTCAATTTACTTTGCACTGTACTATTACTTTGTGTCTACCCAAAACTTTCTGGCATCAGTTTATTTTGCGTTCTTTTTTGACATGCCTTGCGAGCGTAAACCTGGCTTAAGGTGTAGCTCTAGAAGAACGCGAGCAGCTAAAGTTATTAGAACACTAGAATCTGATGCCCATGCTAAAGAAAGAAGAAAAGGCCAGGCTGAAATAAAGATGCCCTCAGTTAAACGTCCTAACCCCCACATCCCCGCACCTTCGTTGGTTTTTCTGTTTTTTTTTTTTTTTTTGTTGTTTTTTTTTTTTAATGTTGGAAATTTAATCTATTCATGAGACAGGTCCAACAGTAGAATATCGCGTCATATTATGCCGACCCGGTGTTGTTTGGGGAAAATCTTATGTTACTAACAGCTTTCTATAAAAAAAAAATTGGCAATGAAATTTTAAGTCCTCGCGGGAAGACGCGGATATAAATCTGGAAGCAAGCTGCGTGTGTCTCATTATTTGATCTGGAACTGCGCAAAAACTACCGCAGCAATTTGGATGGCGTTTTCAAATTTTTAGAGCTAACGGTTCCAATTAAAATCTACGGAAATAGCTAATGACTTATAGGTACCGAGGTATGGAGGGAATATTAAATACATTTCTAGACATGAAATTATGAGGTTCACACTGCAATTGAGATGTTCACCCATTGCACAAGAAAACTGAAAAAAAATATCACACGACTTAGAATTTTGTTTAACATTTTAACTTCGAATATTTAATTTTTCAGTTTTCTTGAATGCAGTAAATAAACAGAATAACTGAATCAGATGTATTAAACATTACTAATATTGATGTTTAATTGAACTGTAAAAATTATTAGTTTGACCAAACATTAATACCTCTGGATTGTATATATTTGTATTTGGTTACAATTTCTGGTTTTATCAATTTTGATAAACATAATTATACGGAATTTCTTACTGAAACTCTTCAGTACGAGTAACTAATATTTACGGTAAGTAATTTTGTGCTTAATATCGATAGTAAGATACCGGGTCACCGAAATTTTAATAGTGAATAGCGATAGAGAATTCGAAAGTAAAGAATAAAATTTAGTGATATATCGCTTACCGGTAGTTCTCGAGATATCGGAAGTAAAAAAAAAATCAGTTATATGTATAGCTCCACGTGTGTTTACTGACGTTGTTAATCTGTTCCATGCCGCATTTGAACATAACCACAATCGCTAGGAAGAAAAAATGAATAATCTTTACATTGTGATACAGTCAATGTATTACTGCGCCTGGTTTAGTCCTCTTGCAGTTCAAACTGAAGTTGAATTATGAAATTAATTTTTATAATTTATGTTACACGTACTTTGAATCCTGAAATAGGCAATGTTGTCATTGCCAAAAGTGTATTTAGCCTGTTTAGGTATATCGGCATAGTTAGAATTTGAAGCAGCAATATCTGTATAGATTTTGGTTAGGTCGAAATGCAGTCTGGGCCAGAATGTTCTTGCAACAACATAAGGCATTAGGACTTCAATTATTGTTGGTAATTAATAAGCTGTTTTAATGAGTGCCATGTCAATAATGACGTGTACTCTCGGAAACAAAACAAACGTTGTGCATGTACAGACTATATTTCCGTGTGGCTTTGGTGAACTGTTTTTTTTTGGTCCAGGCCGCATTTCAACCTAACCACTCCAATTTTGAGATACGATGAAGAAATATGGCTCGAAATCTGGTTAGCAGCATAGAAGTTACTAAACAAGAAATACATATTTACTACCGATGGCGTAAGAATATAGACATACGGTATAACGAAAATTTGCCAGCAATTTCAGATTCCTTGTTGCAAATACTATCGTTGGAGGCAGAGATATTTTAGAAATTACCGTCGACTGTAGCACCAACACAGCCGCAGACGATAACTTTCGTGTTACCTTATGTGTAAGGTACATTTCTTTTTGCTTAAATATGATGCACTTTTTATCCCCAGGAAAGTGTGTTCCAAATTTTTGTCTGAAAGGTCAACTGATTCTTGATTCGTCCTAATTGAACTGTTAGCGATAATGTTTGACTTAGCTTTAATTTCTTATATTTGTTATATTACATTGTGTTAAAATATAAGTATAACAAAAACCACTTTCGAACTATTGTATGAAAACCGAATCTAAGGTAATAAATGAAGGGGAGGAAAATATTTAAACAAAGTTTTTTTATTTTGCTTCTCCGAGTTAATATTTGCTACTAAAATAATAAAAAAAGTAGATTATCTCTAAATACGCCAAACCCACGCGTGCAGAGCAGCTGGTAAATGCAAGTTACATATATAAACATATCACAAAGCCACACGGGTAGTTAAGTTTTACTTGTCGCAGGATGTACATGATATACCTGATAGACTCTTATTATCTGACTTAAACGCTTAAAAACTGATAGACTTGACAACAGTTTATCACACAGTCTCGAGCAAAGCAATCATTAAATATTATGGAAAATTATTAAGGGTACCTCATAAGTAATAGTTGAGCAATAATCTCTTTTTTTTTGGGGGGGGGGGGTGATAGTGGCCTATATCTACATCTATAAAACGAAAACAAGATAAACTTGACTTATAAAAACTCAGAAACTACTGAGCAGATTTCGATGGTGTTTTTACAGTTTTAAAGCTTAGAATCTCAATTGAGTTGTTTGGTATCTCTTATGGTTCAGCGTTATATAACACAGGAGCATTAAATTAAATTCTGATCGTAATGTAACAAATCCCAAAGATGGAACGATTAGATGTTGCATACTTCGCACTAAACACACCATACAATGTCTCTGACCATAGCCTTTAAAGAAAGCAATAAAATCACTTTACAATTATAAATATTTTGCACACTAAACAAAACTTGAAATATTATTTCCTTTAATTCGCTATTTCAGTTTTTAAATGCCATAAATGGCTATATTGTATGCCAGAAACTAATAACAAAACAAAAAAAATTACAGAGATTTTGTTTGATCAAAATCTCTGCCAATACAACTACAATGTCTCTGGCTATCGTACTTGTCGTTCTGTTCACAATAAAATAGCGTCGCAGTTTGTAACTCACTGAAACAAATCGAAAGTAAATAATGTTTTATATATATATATATATATCTTGCTTAGTTCTGAATATTTTATATAAAATTCTGAATACCTGATGTTCAACTGCACAGGTACGGAATATATTTTAATTTTGATCACCAATGCCAGATGAAGTGACATTATGAGAAAATGTTTAGCGCCATCGGCAGTCAGGATAATAAGACATATAGCATGTTTGATACTGTGAAAACTCGGTCAAAGTCGATTCAGCAGTTTTCAGGTAATGATAGATTATTCGTAAAATAAATGTGTCGTAACGTCTTAAGACACATTCTTATGTATGTATTAATGAGCGTACGGTCCATGTTTTGATTTTCGAGCAGCAGATATGGTTAGGCTGAAATGTAACCTGAACTAAAATGAAAATTGACATTACGAATCAAAGCACCCAAGCCGCCCCATTCTTAGCACTGTGCTCCAAAATCACGGTTTAGGTTAGTACAGTAAACGACCGGCACAAAAATTAATGAAGCTTGGTAGGCATAAATGTTTTCGAACGAATAAAAATAGTGAACGGGCAAGTCAACCTCAATCCATTCCATTTTTGTTTAGGTGCGGGTGAATCTAGATTTTATGTAATTCTGGAAATGAACAGCGAGAATTGTAAGAAATTTGGTATGATTTTCTCATTGCGTGAAAAAATAAAATGTGTATGGTAAATCAACTATTACTAGACCGGGCAACGTCGGGAACTCTGCTAGTAATGAATAATGCTAAACAGAGGACTTCTCCAGGGCTCTGTCTAGGGACCCTCATTATTTAATATGCATATTTACGACATTCCTGATACATGCTACCTAAAATTTGCCTTTGGTGATCATATTGCAAAGACTTCACATAAATCTGATTTTAACAACTCTAACGATTCTGTGCATAATTTTTTTTTTTTTAAAATGGCGACTGACACGATGTACAGCCAAAACAAAATCGTGTAGTTTTTACCCACACAGTCGACAGTTTTAAAGCACGGTGTTCTTTTGAATGGATCTATCCTACCACCAAACCAGTTGAGCGTAACCCTTGACAGAACACTCTCCTTCTATAAAGAAACAGAAGAGAACTGGCGTGAATCCTGGGTTTACCATTCATTTTACAGAATCTGCTGTATTGACTTCAAAGCGAACTGGATTTTCGTAGACACCATCACTACTATTTCACCTCTTGTCTCAACTTTCGGTACTGAACAGACGAAGTTCTATCTCTTGCCAAAAACGTATTATATATTATTTCTAGAACTTGATTTTTCCTGCCTTCATACGTAACCAAAAATTGAAAAATGAGGAACCATTTCAAAGCTCAAGTTGTTCCTGCTGACGCATCTTTAGTTTGGAATTGAACACTATGTTGTTTGTCTACAGTTCCAAGTTTTGACGCTAGAGTTTTTTTCGCTTCAGGGTTCGATGCGGCACGCGCTTCGTGATGTATTTATGAAGGCTGCTCTGATGAACATTTCAGTTCGTGACCTGCGGAAGCGCAGAGAACCCTTGGTTCCAGATTGAGAGCGTCTAGCGCTGAGCCAGTTCACCGACCCTGACCAGCTGTGCAGCTGGCGGCGGGCACTGCAGAGGAAGTGACTCGCAGTAAACACGCACTCACGGAGCGGAGTGGCGCGGTGCAGGCGACGCGACGCGCTGGGAGGAGCGGCCTTGGGGACGCCGCAGGTGTCTCCGTGGAGAGTGAAAGTGAGCGAGCACGTGGCTCCGCGCGGTCGACCGGCTACACGCTGGGCGGTCTCGGCCGCGGCGGAAATTTTCCGTCGCCGTCGTTCCATTAGTGGCGCGAGGGATGAGACGGGTGCTCACACACTGGGCGTGTTCCCATTCAGGAGCAGTCCGTGCGTCCCAGCCGAGGCACCACCTCAAGCGCAGCGTGCTCGCGGGACGGTGATTCCCTGGTCCGGCTGCTCCTAGTCTGGGGGTGACAAACAACGTTCCAAGGAGCTCTGTACTTGTTCGCGGATGTGCGGAACAGGTGTGAAGCGGTTACGACGTGCCTGCTGCACAGTATAGTGATCCTCCCTTGTGGTGGTCAGACGTGGTCGACCGGAACCTTGATGACTGCCCCCGCTTTTCGATGCAGTGTACTGTCACATCACGAGGCCTCACAAATGTGGGTACTGTACCGTTCAATCAGTTGACCAAATGAGAGGCCCACTAAGAGGCCCTGTCAGACATGAGTACGCGGCATCTCGGAGTCCTCAACAGTGATGACTCGACATGTGACGCTCCTCGTTACACACCCTACCAGACCAACACGAACAGCATTAGTGCACTCTCGTGGCATTTCCACCTGACGCAGGGAATGATTTTCATCCGCTATGGTGTATAAGTGTACGGAATTTCCGTAATCAGAACATTTTCTGGTGCTTCCATTTTTTTTTAAATAGTTGGATAAATTCTTACAGAGATAGATCCTAAAAACTGCACAAAATAACTCTTTAATAATGCATTAGAATTTCAGAAGTCACACTACTTCCTCCGAGGCTACTGAATCTGAAACAAACAGTTAAACATAGTAGTGAGAAATGTTTGATTCTAAATCACATGAATTATCCCGGCACGTGTCAATGATACGTACAGTTCCTTCACACCGCTGACCCGTTGTTCTGCTGCTCTGGCATGATGTTTCCTTCGTCGGCGTTCCTCTCTTAGCGCTCCTATTGGTCGTGAGCAGCGGTAGTCGTTAACTTCTGGAAGAGTGTGAAGACAGAGCTGCTTACGGACGAGTGGTGTGTTTCGTGTGACTCGTCAGCTTGTGACGGCACGCTTATATCTCTTCACCTTCACACTCGAAGTAAATGCAATCTTTTTCTTAGGTGGTCGTCATAACCAATGCTATTGATAGTAGGCGTGATTGTTCTCGATCGCTGTGCGTCGTATGAGGTCATCTGTGGAATCCTTTGCCGTGTGTGGTAATTGCCGGCATGTTTACTTGAAAGGAACCGAGGTAGGTGGGTGACCGGTAATGCTCTAGCCTCGCATGCGGGAGGACGCAGGTTCGAATCACCGTCGGTCCATTCCTATAGCAGTGCTACATACGACACGCCACAAAAAGTAACCAACGAATTGAGGGACATTTCTGATTATAAGTATGAGGATTTCTTTAAGAATATTTAAAGAAGCCTAGTCGATTTATGAAGCTTCGGCAGCGAAGCACGTAGCTGGATGGGCGGACGTTGATGTATTCAGATTTATCGACCTGATACCGCACTCAAACATCTAACAGAAACAAAGTGGAATAGAAGTGTGTGCGGTCGTGGTGGGCCTCCAATCACGTATCCCACGCTGTCGATGAGACAAGAACTGTCTCAATCACAACGAAGCAAGGCACTAATGTTGTAGCTGTAGCAACGTCGACATTCGGAGATATAATATGTAAAGGCAGGTATATACTTGTAATGCAGCAATCGTCTGTATGTGTGGTTACTGATAGCAGCCGTATTTCTCGTACTGCCCACTGACGTCAGTAGGACTGCTGGTGTGGAGTCTTTGAGAAGCTGTAGCCTCGACACGGGTCTCGCCTCGCACGGACACACTGTTGCTGATCACCTGACTCGCCGACAGAACACGTCAGCGGTATGCTGCCTGCAGTTCCCCAGATACACCATCGACCTGTGACCCTTGACCTTCGACCTCGGTTCCGGCTAGAGCGCGTGCGAGCTAGCGTGCGAGTGAAGTTGTATATCAGCTGATCTGTTCGCAGAGTGGCACAACCGGCCGAATACGAGGGGAAGGAGGAGGCGGGTGTGTGATTTGCGCCCAGCCAGACACCACTGCCTACAAAATAACAACAAAAAACCATAGTGGCACGTTAGGAGAAAAGATGTGCGCGTCCACACGTAAATAAAAAATAAAATGGAGCGTGAATTACTAGAAAGAAGAATCATGAGAAAAAAAATCTTGGGTCCATTTAAAACAACAGAACTATGGAAATTAAGATGTAATAAGCAAATATACTAGAACATAGAAAATGCAACAGAATCAGTAAGGGAAAGGAGACTGCTCGTTTTTGGAAATATCTACAGAATGATTGATAAGAGACTAATGAAAAAGATATTCAATTAGCTTCGACAACCAGCTGGATTCAAGAGGTTAAGAAAATTTTGGAAATAAATAATATAACACAAGAGGAAATTACGAAAAGAGAGATCTTTAGAAAGAAGGATTCCAAGGCAGAAGAGGAAAGAAATCTGCTCCAAAGTGGTCTAGGGGAGAAGGAAGAGACATAGTGAAATGATAAAGGAATATTGGATTGAAAGGAAGAAAGAACAGCAACAAAGGATGGAGAATTGAAATTGGAACGTGGTCCCAGAATGGCTTATCGGAAAGAACAAGAAAGTAGACTATCAACAGCTGGCGAATGGAAGGAGAGGAAGGAAGGCTGACAAAAACAAAGATGCCGCCCGATATCTGGAAAGAAGATGTGCCAAGCGAGCAGAAGGATAAGTTACTGGTGTTAAAAAAGTTTACAGCTTCTCTACGCACCGACTGTTCCTCTCACGGCTGATGTGATAAATAATCGCGCTTTCCTTACTACTAACCATTAACTAACCCAGGGCGAGTGTATTACACATGTGAAAAGTAATCAGTAAGCACTAACCACGCATCTATTACTCGCAGCTAAACCCAACTGAACAACTGAAAGGTAGTAAAACTTCTACGCTGCCCGCTTCACTCTCTACCACACCAACAACAAAGGAGACCACTATGTCGCGAGGAATTGGCGTCATCAATCTACAGGCGTCACACGCGATACACCGCTAGAAATACATTCCCAAGTACATTTAATGGTGTCATGCTGCTCTAGGCTGTAGCGCAGCCTAATATCCGCGTGAAAATAATGTCTTGCAATCGAATTACTGCTTGGAAACTAGAAGACCTGTGCGAAAATTTCGCGAATATAATGAATAGAAAGGCTGGGGGTTTGTAATAAGATGAAAGTATAACAACCTCGTTTGTTTCAATTGTTTATTTGTTTAGTGTAATAGATACGTAACAAAAGTCGACGCCAGTAAAGCAGTTTATTAATATCTCTGTAAAATGTGTAGCTGCTATCTAGTGGCTTGGCTCTGAACTATCTCATACGCGCAACATTTGGCTCTTTAAGGGCCAAATTCCGAAAAATATCGTTTTTATGATATCATGTGTCCATTGCAGAGACCTTAATCTTTAATATGATACCTCATTTCTCGATTTTTTTTAATACCGGGGAAGATACATAGCTCTTGACAAAAAATTAGTTATGAAAATATTAAAAATTTTGCCCTTTAAGAGTCGAATTTAGAAAATATCTTTCTTAAAATATGATATGACCACGGCGTAGAACGTACTTTTTAAAATGATACCTCATTTTTCTATATCGGTTACATGTCAAAGGAGAAAAACGGCTCCAGACACAAAAATCCGTTGTAGAAATATTAATCCTTTGGCCCTTAAGGGACGAATTCAACAAACAAAAAAATCCTTTCTTAAAATATGATTTGATCAAAGCGGAGACGTTAATCTTTAAAATGGCATTTTATTTATCTATATCGGTTAGATATCAAGCGAGATAAATATCTCGGAACCCTATAAGGGGTTGTAGGAATGTTGATACTTTTGCCCTTTAAGGGTCGAATTCCGAAAAATTCTTTCTTAAAATGTGATTCGCCCAAAGCGGAAATGCTAATCTTTAAAATGATACGTCATTTACCGATTTCGGTTAGGTTTGAATGGAAATAGTGGCTTGTGACAAAAAAAAAACAACTTATAGAAATAATATATATGATAGTACGTCTTGCGCACGGCCAACTAAAGATAGTTGGCCGTGGTCTTGCGATTATGACGTCATTAGTGACTCCTGTTGTAGCGGAATCACCACTAGACCCGAGCGGGGATCCAATGTTTTCAATTCGCACAATGTCTGACTTTATAACCTAGACTTTCGGTGTATTCCTGGAATATGGAATCTTATACATATACTAATACTGTTTAGCCATTTCACATCAATTAATCAACATTCAAATCCTACCTCTGAACATTCAGCGATGGTTATATTTAACATCCCCATATCACTATCTTCAACAAAAAGTGCGAAATTTTGAAACCTTCTCCTACTACCTGTCCAATGTATCCTGTCCAGTTAAGCTAGTTATCAAATGTAATGCCAAAATATTTACATTTCAAGTCTTCAACAAGCAAACTATCCTCACCTTATAATCATAATCAACCTTC
>JARYHS010012519.1:7000437-7126451 GCA_031002005.1 Vandiemenella viatica
CAAGGTTGTTTAGATGTTTTTTTGTACGACAAGGTGTGATCCATTACGACTTATAAATACTTGGGGAAGGGGTTGTGTCGGAGGAGTGCCGTCAAGAAGAACGTCAAGTAGAGATTCGCCGCCCGATTGTTAAGATGGAAGACACTAGTTCTGTCTTGCTGGAATTGGGTACGAGACGCAATTTCTTAAAATAGTTGCTCAGGGTTTTGAGTTCTGCTGTTAAACTATTTTCAATTTGATGAATGTTATGGGATTGTGGTTCTAGTGCCAGATAGTCAGCATCAGAGAATTGTCTGGATTCTGTTTGAGGAATGTCGGCAGTATATACATTAAAAGAAGTGGGGCAAGAACTGAGCCTTGAGGCAGACTATTCACTCTTGTTACTTTGCTTATCTTATTATTGAGACAACCTGGAAAGTTCGGTTAGCTAGCTGGTACTGATCAGACAAGTGATTTTTTGGACTTCCGGATGTTCAGCAGTTTGTAAATCACGCCCTCACGCCACACCGTATCGTAGGCTGCGGTAAGGTCAACAAATACAGCACCAGTCTTCAATCGTCTCTCGAATCCTGCTTCTATGTGGGCTGCCAAGGCCAGGACCTGATCCTCACAGCTTCTTGCAGGTCTAAAACCTGCCTATTCAAGCGGTATGTTTTGGAAAATAATTGGAATGATTCTATTGTAGATGATCCTTCCAAATAACTTTTAAGTAGTACTTAGCAGTGAATATGTCTAAAATTCTGTGGAACATCAGGGTCAGATGGCTATGATCTTTGCCCGCTTAAATTACGGAGGATGACACTGGTCTGTAGTATGTTAGTAAAGAAGTGGGCCAACCATTTTTTTGTGTTTTTTCCACAGTAGGTGAGGAACTCCGGGTGAACTTGGTCAAAACCTGGAGCCTTCCCATTCTTCTTTTGTTTGATAGCCCTTGTCACCTCTATATCGGTTACAGGCGATGAGAGGTTTGTGGGCAGAGTACATTCTCTTTAGATGGAACAATTGTTTTTTCTTTCGGAATGATGTTTATCGGCTCACTCTAGACATGTTGGCAGTTTGGTCTGGAGTGACTGATGCCTTGCATCACGCTTTCCGACTGGACTTGTTGAAATTCAGTGATATTAATACGCAGACGTCACTGGTCGTGGTCATTAACTAACTTGGTCACCACTGCGCTGTCCACGGAGGGAGGTAATCACACACTGACGGCAGACTCTTCACACTGTCGATCGAGGAATGTTGAATTCACGAATATTTCCCGAAACTGTACGACCCACGCAACTGCGGCATCACTTTCAGTCGTCAGAAAACCTTTTATACCAACATGAGCGATGTCGGTATTCTACGCCGTAAGAATATAATATATATATATTGGTTATGGCTACGCCGAGGTCATTTCAGGCGGGATAGGCTGGGGGCAGGGAACGGGAAGGAATTCTGCCATGATCATTTGGAGGAATCAAGCCAGCATGCACCTGGAGTGATATGGCGAAACAAAGGTAAACCGGGAGCTGGAACCCGCGACCTCCCGTATGCGAGGCCAGAGCGTTACCACTCACCCCCACGCTCGGTAACAAATTTTAGCAGCGGCTGAATAAGAGTCATGAAATTCTCGTGAATCTCCACGTCTCTAGTTAGCCGGATATGAAAGATTGGCGTCGAAATAGACGGACGAACATAGCGCTGAAGCAATAAAAATTTAGTTTCTTTCGGGTTACAGTAGAAGATAGAATGCCTTAAATGAGTGTCAGTGGGAGATGATAAGTGAACAGAAGGAAAAAAATCAAAGTACAATAGTCTGAGCAGGTGATGAGACGATAACAAGGAAAATGTTAGGCAACGAATTCAATCAAAGCACCCCGAGACAGACTGCGAGTCATAAGCCCAAGGGGGTAGGAACAAACTCGACTACAGTGGAAGGAGAGTGTTCTCCAAGCCTACTCCACCCCCTCCCAGTGTTTGGTGATGATATGTGCGCTGTGCAGCACACATTATGGACTGGTGATGGGCATCTCGATGCAGGAAGCGTACCTTAAGTTCGCTGCGTGACTTCGACAAGTCTCTTCCCTGTGGCACGTGCAAATGTCAAGGTTTCATATTGCGCTGTTCACGATTGAAAAGTCCAGAAAAATTATTTGCTGCCGACAAAATAATAAGTTGTTTGGGCTAGAGCTGCATAAAAATGTTTTCCCCTACGTTAAAGCATAGTAGCCGTGGAACAAGCTTTTCCAGAGTATGCACACACGATGTTATGATGTGACTTACAACTGAGATCCATCGCTCTCAACCAGACTCCACTCAGTCGAAGTAACTGATTGCGTAGAGCAAGTTTTAAGTGAACTTGGAACCAACATTCCGTGGTGGTTAGGGCTGTAGCAAGCCGAACGCATTCGTTACTGAGTAACGGATACATCGCCTGACTCGAAGTACCGTAACGAATCCATTTCGTTACTCGCATTTGTCGTATAGCCGTCAGTTTGATTCGATAAACGAACGAATTCGACGCATCATGCGCGAATTGCCACGGTTCGCCCTGCGACTAAATGATTCTGAACGAGAGAATGAACAGTTGAACATCGTGGGTCGCGTATTACTGCGAATTTTGATTTGAATTCGTTTCGTCACAAAGGAAAATCTGTAAGTACAAACATGTAACGCGTACCTTGTTTTAATATAATTAATTTAATTTACTGCTAACAGTTGATATTTTTGACGAGGAAAGTACGAGTAATTTTGTCGACGTGAAGAGTTATTTTATAGTTTTGCTTCTGTTCAAAATTAAAATTTAAGGGGCATAATTTGTAAATATAAAATTTGGATAGATAATTTGAGATGATTATTGCTTTCTTATTGATCACACCTTAGTGAGATTTTATAAATTTTTAATATTTATGAAATGCGTTTATTCTAAAATGCGATATTCAAACTTCTATTTCGTTTTACAGTGCAAATTTTACGTAAAATTACTAAATGAACAATTTAGTTAAACATTACAAACTACGAATGAAGTTATCCCGTAATCCGTACGAGACCCAAGTTGATGCGATGGTTCATGCTAGCGCTCGATTGTGTCAAAAGTAAGGAGTAACGAAACGATTCGATAGTATCGAAGCCAAACCGAAAGCGACGCTACTCGATACAGTGCTTCATGCGAGCACTCGATTGTACCAAAAGTAAAGAGTAAATAATAACTAATACGTACTGATTGGTTTAGTAACAAATACATACGAGTAACAGTTTCTCATTTCTCGTTACTTTTATAGCTCTAGCGGTGACTGTGAGGTATGTGAAGTCACCCACCACAACATCTCACCACAACATCCCACCAAACCATCCCACCACAACTTCCCACCACGACATCTCACCACAACATCTCACCACGACATCCCACCACGACATCACACCACGACATCTCACCACGACATCTCATCACAATATCTCACCACGACATCCCACCACGACATCTCACCACGACATCTCACCACAACATCCCATCACAACATCTCACCACGACATCTCATCACAATATTTCACCACGACATACCACCACGACATCCCACCACAACATCTCATCACAACCTCCCACCACGACATCCCACCACGACATCTCAACACGACATCCCACCACAACATCCCACCACATCATCTCACCACGACATCTCACCACGACATCTCACCACGACATCTCACCACGACATCTCACCACGACATCTCATCACGACATCCCACCACCACATCTCATCGCGACATCCCACCACGACATCTAATCACAACATCACATCACAACATCTCACCACAACATCTCACCACAACATCTCATCACAACATCTCACCACAACATCTCACCACAACATCTCACCACCACATCTCATCACAACCTCCCACCACGACATCCCACCACGACATCCCACCACGACATCCCACCACGACATCCCACCACGACATCCCACCACGACATCCCACCACAACATCCCACCACAACATCCCACCACAACATCCCACCAAATCATTTCACCACGACATCTCACTACGACATCTCACCAAGACATCCCACCAGGACATCTCATCACAACATCTCGCTACAACATCCAACCACGACATCTCACCACGACATCACACCACGACATCCCACCACCACATCTCACCACGACATCTCACCACGACATCGCACCATGACATCCCACCACGACATCACCACGACATCCCACCACGACATCCCACCACGACATTCCACCACGACATCCCACCACAACCTCCCACCACATCATCCCACCACGACATACCACCACGACATTCCACCACGCCATCTCACCACAACATCCCACCAAATCATTTCACCACGACATCTCACTACGACATCTCACCACGACATCCCACCAGGACATCTCATCACAACATCTCACTACAACATCCCACCACGACATCTCACCACGACATCTCACCACGACATCCCACCACCACATCTCACCACGACATCGCACCACGACATCGCACCACGACATCTCACCACGACATCGCACCACGACATCCCACCACGACATCCCACCACGACATCCCACCACGACATCTCACCACAACATCCCACCACAACATCCCACCAAATCATTTCACCACGACATCTCACTACGACATCTCACCACGACATCCCACCAGGACATCTCATCACAACATCTCACTACAACATCCCACCACGACATCTCACCACGACATCCCACCACCACATCTCACCACGACATCTCACCACGACATCGCACCACGACATCCCACCACGACATCTCACCGCAACATCCCACCACGACATCTCACCGCAACATCCCACCACGACATCCCACCACGATATCCCACCACGACATCCCACCACGACATTCCACCACGACATTCTACCACGCCATCTCACCACGACATCTCACCACGACATCCCACCAGGACACCCCACCACGACATCCCACCACGACATCTCACCGCAACATCCCACCACGACATCTCACCGCAACATCCCACCACGACATCCCACCACGATATCCCACCACGACATCCCACCACGACATTCCACCACGACATTCTACCACGCCATCTCACCACGACATCTCACCACGACATCCCACCAGGACATCTCATCACAACATCTCATCACGACATCTCACTTCAACATCCCACCACGACATCTCACCACGACATCTCATCACGACATCCCACCACCACATCTCACCACGATATCTCACCACGACATCTCACCACGACATCTCACCACGACATCCCACCACGACATCACAACATCTCACCACAACATCCCGCCATAACATCTCACCACATCTCACAACAACATCGCACCACAACATTTCACTACAACATCTCACACTAAGTTACAACCCTAATCTCGCCTATGGGTTTCGTTAAAAAGTGAACATGTTACTATTTTGTAAAGAGTGGATTTAAGCCTATCTTTACCTAAGGTATCTATCCGTTCTCCTTCTATCCCAAAATACTCGGCCGTTTAAATCATTTGAAGGTAACTGATTTTTAAGGGTCAATTTGAAAACTATGCTATGGAATGCAGCTAATAGTCTTAATAATATCAAGCAAATTCTAACAAGTAGTTGCAAAAGTATTAATATAATAATTTGAAGAACTGTGTCATTTCAGCAGTGTGTTTACACAATCTTACTATTGTTTGATTGTTTTGATATATAATTGTGGAACGTTATCGGTGAAAGTGAAAAGCCTTAAAAATGGAATAGAAAAATTAAAATATTGACATAATATTAATTGACCTACGTCGCTAAATCCTAACGCATGTAACAGTGGAGTTAAAAAAAAAAAAAACTCGAGACGTTAATATTCCAGAAAATTTGATCTCAGTACGTAGAGCAGAGTAATGGAAGGAATAAGCAGAGATAATCATTATTTCAAAGAATTGATTTTCGAAGTAAAATTTATTCCATTTTGTTTTATATCATAATGTTTATAACGAGTACTTGATATGACTATGGACGGCGATGCTAGGGATGCTGTTGACACAGATCTATCTGTTTCTGCTTCATTACTGCATAACAAGAGAAAACTGCTGAGGAGGAAAATAATTTGAAAATAGTTTGAAATAGCTTTCACGTGCTTCATTATCGGATGCAATGTCGGCATTACAAACACTATTCAATTATCTGTCGGCTGAATTTTTATCAGAAACGACTTTAACAGTTTGTGATCGTAAATCAATGTTATATCTGTTTCCAGAAACCCCACACCGTCGTTGATAGGTTATGTGTGACGAATCAGAACACATGAACTACAGGCGAGGTTATCTCTTAATGGGCAATTACTGTCACGATTTGAAAATATTACTTGTACTAACTGCGATACTGGGCTTATTGGCGCTGTTTTACAAAACAAAAATTTGTTATTAAATTTATCAGTACAAAACTCTTTTTGGAGCTGAAATAAGGAAAACGTATATGTAAGCAGCGAATCCGATTATCTCTAATGAATTCCTTATGTGGATCCTTAGAATATGTATCCGCAAACCCTCGTAAATTCGCTGATTTTGCAGCAATTGTACAGAACGTTCAGAGGTCACATGCCATCGGCCGCGAAACGATAAGCAGAGAAACATTAGTTTATGGGACTCGGCCGTCAGTGAACAGAGGTGCACCCCGCCGTCGGTGCTGTTATCCACCTGTACTGCTTATATTGCTTCTTTACTCACGTGAACTTCAGCCTGCACTTCATATCTTTTAGATTATGGCCAGAGTCTATGTCTTTTCCTGGGTACGCTTTTACAGTCTAGAACTTGAGTCCTGAATCTTTGTTTTTCCATAATATAATCTAATCTACTTAAATAGCATGTTCATCATGACTAGTTTATATTTTTCACAAAATTTTAAGAACCTGCTTCCTCGCTCATTTCTTTCCCATGGACCAAAACTTCCTACAGTATTCCCCTCCTTACGTTCTCCCACTATCGCAATCCAATCATTATTAGATTTTCATCCTCGTTCATATATTTGATTAATTATTGAATCGCATCATATTTTTCTTTATTTGTTGATCATCTTCCTGGGACGTTGACATACCGTATACATTTGTGCTATCGTAGTTGCAGCGGGCTTAGTTTCTAACCTCATCAAAATAATCCTGTCACTAAACTGTTCACAATAACTCACCCGTTTTCCTACTCTCATTAAAAATCCTACAACAGAGACTCCTGCTTGTAACACCTTGTGTGCTAATTATCCTGTATTTCCCAGATGAGGAATCCTGTGCGTCCTTCAATTTAATTTCACTAATCCCAAAAACATCTAACTTAAGTCGTTCCATTTCCCTCTTACGTTTTCTAACCTACCTGCCTTATTCAGACTTCTAACATTCCACGTTATGCCTCGTAGACTATTTTTGTCCACTTGATGACTCCTCCCTGAGCAGTCCTAACCCGGAGATCTGATTGGGAGACTATTTTACCTCCGTAATATTTTACCTAGGATGAATCCATTACACTATATGTAATTTGAGAGGATTATATAGCCTCGGGATACCCTTAGAGTCTTTAATGCAGTTGTTTCCCGTTGCCTTCTGAATCCCCACGCCGTTGATCATTTCTGATTCATCCAGCGTTAGGGGCCTTTTCCAACTGCAAAGGCAAGAGAGTGCCCTGGAAAACATGCATTACGGATATGTATGCCGAAGAATCTGACCAAGTAGTTAATTGCAAATACAAATTTCATAAAAGGGAAAACGTTAACGAGCAAGACTGAACGATGCATCCAGAAATTTCTATTACTATGTTAGATATCTGAGTCGTAGGAAAGTTAATCAGAAAATTCTGGATAAAAAAATGGAGTTAGTTGAAGTCACTGAGGATTTTAAAATGGCAGAGATACCCAGTGATTGGTTTGATGAGATTATTAGGGACTATCATCCCGTGATGGGCGGGAATAAATCAGAGGAGAGTCTCCCGATAAGTATAAATGAGGAAACTACAAAATTTGAAATAGAAAAAAAGTAATGCGGATGGTGGTGATAATATTATTACAAATTTATTAAGGATTGTGGGATACGATATCGTAACTTATCATGAAATTTAACAAAAGCCTGGAAAAGAGCGCTAGTCGTAACGGTTCATACAGGACGGATGATAAATAGGGTCGAAAATGACAGGCCAATCAGTTTGACATCAGTGATAAGCAAAATGATGGAGAGGTTGAAATATCTTTGAGAAAGAAACTGCTTTGCAGATCGACAACATGCCTTTAGGCAAGGATATTCGTGTGTATCTCAGATGGTGGGCTATATGCAAGACATTTCAGATGAATTGGACAAGGGAGGCCAAGTTGATAGTTTAGCACTAGATCTTCCTAAGGCTATAAAATGGTTTTAAGTAAACTGAAATCTATTGGAATGGATGTAAAAGTTAGTTGCTGGGTAGAGGAATTCTTAAAAGCCAGAAAGCAAAGTTGGAAATACATTATTAAAAGTGGTGGAAGTAAATATGGGAGTGCCACAGGGTAGTGTATTGGGACCGTTCTAATGAATGATTGTGTTGATGGTTTAAGGTCTGATGACATAATGGTATATAATAGGATTGAAACAGAAGAAGACTGAACAGCTGCAGGGTGACCTGAAAAGGATATCTAAATGGGTTGGTCAGCATGGAATGAAGATAAGTGCCAACAAGTGTCAGCTTATTAGGAACACAGATAAAAAACTAAAGGTTGTTTATGATCATAGCATGAATTGCTTGTTGAAGGCCTTAAGTGTAAATATCTAGGTATAACGTTTGACAATAAACTCAACTGGGAAGAGCACATTGGGCAGGTGGTACGAACAAAGTTCTTCATTTACTGGAGAGGGTGATGAGAGGATGTACCAGAGAAGATACAGAATTAGGTTAAAAAACTTTTGGTTGAATGTGGTGGTGTAGTTTGGGACCCACGTTTTGGGTACCAAATACAGGAATTGGAGGGCGTGCAAAGAAGAGCTATTTGTTTCCGGAAATTATCGCAGGAACCAGTGAGTATCGATATGATTAAGTAGCTGGATTGGGAGTCATTGGAGGATAGGAGGAGGGTGAGAGAGTGCATGGAATGTACGAGACACATGTTGATGATGGGACTTGATCGAAGAAGTAGAAACAGTGCATGGAAGGGAAAAGATGACCATGACCACAAGGTGGCACTTAGTTTGACCCATAAGGGAGTGGGATGTGTGTGTGTGTCTGTGTGTGGCTGTCAGGGATTTGAAGAAGTCACTATCTAATGAATAATTTATCCAAAAACGATGAAGAAATTTAAAATTAAAATTCGTAAATCGCAAAAGTAGATTAGGGAGGAATTTAACACTTGAATGATAAAAGACAATTAAAAAATAAAAAGGCTTAATTAGATGGCTAAGTATACCGAGACCGGAGAGTGTGATCCACCGCAATCAAATTAATGACGATGATCATATGCTCTCACCCGGATCACTGTTATTGCTAATGAAAAAGACCCTCTGGACTGCAGGAAGACAAAGGTAATTCACCTTCGACAGATTTCACCCGTAATTTTATCAAAACAGCGAGTAAGGGTACAGAGTTGAATACCACGTAACATGAACATCTTGAGCTCCATAGGAAGTCCGCTCCACTCTGCTAGATGCGATCTGTTCTCGATTATAGAAAGATTCCGTCAAATTGCAAGTACCTTCTACAAGAGCACTAAAATGTCAAACCCAGTGATTCGCAACATAGGCCAATACGACGCTACTGTTGACCGACACAAACGTCCACTGAGCCTTCTCAACTAACAACACCGCCATGGAGACCTATCGCCAGTGAGGATACGAAAAACAATATTAATAGGAGGAAATGTCTTAGGACAACACTGCCTACAAATAAATTGCAGAGACTGGTCTACTAGGACATGCAGTGCGCGCCTTTGAAAGAAAGGAATACTTTGGCGGTGTCCTCCTGGATATGTCCCGTGCTTTTGATTCGGAATGGCATGAGGGACTCTTGTACAAACTTTTGGTACAGGATGTACCTCTGCAACACGTCCGGTTAATCAGAAACTACGTGAGTGAACGAACCTTCATTGAAGATGCGGTCTCCCCCATCAGGAATATCAGTCGGAGTACCACAAGGATCCGTCCTGGGGCCCGTGCTATATAACCTGGGCGGACAGGGAGCCGCTCGAAACCAGTCCCGGGCGGCGCCTTTGAGGACAGAGTTACCGCGGGACCGGTCACTCTCAGCCAAGTGATTCTTCCCGTTACAGTCTGTTAAAAAAATACCTCCAAACATTCACTTACTAGCGTACAACCAATACAAAACACAACAGACGCTTCAAGACAAAATAGTTTACATAGTGTTAAACTATCAAAGGGATTCGATGAGATATTTAAACTTTTGCTTTGTTAAGTTTTTTCGTGTTTTAAAACCACAATAATCGGTTTGTGGAAAAAAAAACAACAGATAGACATTAGCGAAACAAATTTCTGGACAATATATACGACTGCTTTCAAGGTCTCATTGCAGGTGGGAACACGAGACAAGTACTACTGTATTCGCTGCTACCATTCCAGCGCATCGGCTTTGCAACCACTGTTCCGGGTCCCAAGAAATACACCACCAAGCTACCAGGCGCCTTTGCGGAAGGATATCGCACGCATTGATACAGGCAGTCGGTCCGATAAAGTAGTAGCTTCATGGTTAAGAGAAAAAATGTTGTTTGCGTGCTTGAAAATTGACGACTCTTATGGTTAGAGTGTAAGTGGTAAATAAATTATTTATTCAATACTGAAAAAGTAAGGAACTTAGTATAGTCGCAACAGAAGAAGAAATATCGGCTCACCACAAGGATAACAACGCATGCCTGCCTGCTGGAAAACATAAATTCCCTGGCAGACTAGTGGAAGTCTATCAAGCACCGGTGCTGAGGAAATTGTTTAGTGTGTGTGTGTGTGTGCAGGTATCTAGCATATCATTTGTGCTAATTAGTGGAGAAGTGGCGAGGGGTTATGTGACACAGCTGTTCAGAGCGCCTCCCCCCCCCCCCCCCACACATGCACATCGTGTGCTGCTGTCGCGTTTCCATAGTTTATCACATTACGAAATTCACAGAAACCTTTTAAGCAAGACTGCTACAAACCAATATTGTTTATCGTTGTACCCATATTCAGTGTTTTTTGTTGTGGTAAGTATCGTTTCAATCTTTAGCTAGGAGTTGTTCACCACAGATGGAATAATTTATCCGTGGACAGAGCCGACGCGACGGTGTAGCGCTGGTCCGGGCTGCGCCCTGTGACGTAATGTTTCAGGTTAGTTGGGGAACTAGCCGAGTGCTTCACGACGTTTCGGCGGTCATATGCTCTGCCGCCATTGTCACGTGACTGAGTGCTGTCTGTGGGGTTGCTTATATATCACGCGCAACCGTTAACTACTGGTGCTATTGTTGGCACTGATTGTTGACGTTGACTGTTGGCCTTGCGTTGACTGTTAGGCTTGATTGTTGACGATGTAGATGAAATTACAGGCCCCTTTAGACGACCCGACCTGGTGTCCCTAAATCGTGGCCACGCCCATTCGGCCCTGAAAACGGGTCGTCTAAAGCGAGCTCCTGGTCACGTTTTTGCCTGGAGTCCAGGCAGGGAGGTCGGGTGGAAATTCCATCCGATTTAGGGCAACATGGTGGGGCTAAGTCGGGCCCCCACCACCCTACCCTGAAGACTGGCCGTGTAAAGCTTCGTCCGGTTATGCCCACACTGTCTGGTTACCCGTTTTCTATTATTTAGAGATGGATTCACCCAATAATCAAGAAAAAGAAGTATTGATAGAGTTGCTGGAGATGGGAAAGACCCACAAATTTTTATGCGACACCTCACGTAGAGTTGCAAATTTATTTAGAAAAAATAAAGTATATTTGTCTTTTGAATAGGAAAATAAAAAGTATATATAGGGAAAAATAGCTATTTATTGCTTTAAATACATATATTTTCGGGCTTACTGGACTAGCTATTAATTGTTGGTTTCATTTCAGTGTTACAGCTGGAGCCACATTCTACATCTAGTATAACAAAAAAGAAACACTCATTTTTAAATTTATGGACGCTCTGTTTCTCCTTTCCCACCATCATGCATTTATTTTGTTTCATCATAAGCACTAACATGTCGTTTGGAAATTAATTGAATTGTATAGTTTACCAAAAATTAGTTGTTTCCGCATACTTTATGGTTCCCTTCAGAAATAACAGCGAGCAGACATAAGTCGACGGGAGTACAATACTATGAATCGTCCGCCATTATTGCCTCGACTCCGAAGCGATAATTACACAGATCAAAGGATGCGAGCGAGCATAAAATCGCTGGCCGATAGATACTTTTTCTTGCAGGAGGTTGTGAAACTAGCAGATGAAAGTTCAGTTACATGTGTTGTATACTTTATTCGAAATAAAGTATTTTCGCATACTTTATTTATAGGAAAAAGTATAATAGTCAAAAATAAAATACTTTATAATACAGTATGGCTGGCAACCCTAACCTCACATGCCTTCTGTCATAACAAAGACGCGAGAAATGAGGCATTTCAGGTGTTATCCACTAGAAATTCCGGACAGCTTCACCATCCAACACACCACTGAAGATGTGCCTTTGTAAATATAATTGCTTGGCACACGTCTTTTTCCTTTTTCCTAGGCTTTTCGCACAATATCAAGTCGTCAGGGTTACACCAAGAATTTTTGGTTTTGATAAATATGGAGCCATACATATTTAATTTAAATGTCAGAACTTTAATAAAATTTGTAACTAATTTTATTACTAGTATTACTATTGAATGGAACGTGCAGAGCGAGACGGATATACGCGTGGTGATAGTACGGTTGTACCAGATCGGGCCGGCCGACGGGTCGTCTAAATGCAACGCTCTGTCGACGGGAGGAAAGTGAGATCGGGAACGAGACCAAGTGATCGGGAACGGGTCGTCTAAAGGGGCCTTACATGGGAACTGTGAATAGCCTCTCTATCTGCCTCGTCAACAATCAACTCCAACCGTCAAGCCCGACAGTCAACGCCAACAATCAGCGCCAACAATCCCGCCAGTATTTAACGGCTCGGCAACCCCAATACCCACATGCAGCAATGGCGGCAGAGTATAAGACCGCCGAAACGTCGTGCTATACAAACGATCTCAATCGGCTAGTTTGCCGAGGAAGCCTGCATTCTTATAATGTTTCAGGTCGTTTAGTTTTTGGGTGGCAGCCATAGGAACTGGGCCGTCAAATGAGGTCTGCCTGCAACGATTCCGGTAAAACTTTCTGGCGAGGTTACGATAGATTTTCTATTGGTTCTCAAAGATCAAGGCCAATAATTTTGAGTTTTTTGACCTGGAAATTTTCGATAAGGCCGCATTTGTTTCTGGAAATTATCGCAGAATGCAATCAGTGACGGATATGATATTGGAGCTGGAATGGGATTCATTGCAAGACAGGAGGAGGAGGGTCATGGGAGTGTACAGGACGTATACTGGCGATGAAGCATGGAAAGATATTGGAGTAGGTATGAAAAGTAGTACATGGAAGGGAAAAGATGACCATGACCACAAGCTGGCACTCGATTTCAGGCACAAGGGTGTGGGAAGATTGTCTTTTTTAGGTAAGGGTGTCAGGGATTGGAATGAGTTACCAAGGGAAATGATGAATAATTTACCGAAAACGTTGAAAGAATTTAAAGTTAAAATTTGTAGAGGGCAAATGTAGGTGGGTGCAGGATAGGGAGAAGATGGTGGTGTAGGGAAATTGCCACCGGAGCCTGTGCTCCATTGCAATTAAATCAAATTAAATTTCGGCACTCAGTTGACAGTGCGCTTTCGTGACGTCACTGAGCGTGGAGGCTGCAGTGCGGGTATCGGCTGGCTCGCCCACACGGCAGACCCACGCGGGGCAACGACACCAAGGACACGCGACACTGGCGCGCTAATCTCACTCATACGAGACCCACCACTGCCCCGCATACCTCGACCACACAGCTCCCACAGGCTATACCCGCGACATTACAGATAATCGCGTTCAGAAGGAAAAATTTGTAGAAATACCGCAGCAGACACCTGTAAAGACAGTGGAACCTGTGCCCGAAGGCTTTTGGCGAGATTCATCGCCCCTGAGCTGTGAGGGCTCTGTCGCACTCGGTACAAACAGAACACCTTTAGAGTGACTTGTTGTAAGTATGTCAGCGTTCTCTAAGAACGGGTTCCTTGGAAGATTAGCGGCCTGCGTGAAGGAGCCTGATCGAGGGGTTGAATTCCTCTGGAAGGCGACTCACGTTAGTTCTGTGTTTTCTGACCGCCATTATGAGAACACACAGATCCAGCGGAGTGGCTCACCAACATCATGCAGCGACACAAGTCCTCCCGTCTGCACGGGATTCATACGTCTACCACTTATTAACCTCAGATTATGCGCTGACAAGGGACACCTTTGACCTCGAATGCTCTGAACCGCACGAAAACATGTTTAGAATAAGAAGCTATCATTAACAAAACAGTGGTGTGTGTCATTTCCATGTAAAACGTTCTACCTCAACTAACATTTTAATAGAGAGAAACAAAGTAACAAGATATTAATACCATATGAAGGAAATTATACGCAATTCAATGACGTCAGTGTATCATTACATTTTCAGTCAGCAGTTACCAAAAACTCTCTGTTTAAAGTACTTAATATAGTGCAAAACTCCCACATACCACACACCTCGAAGTGCAGATGTGGGATTTCGATGAAGCGGTTAAAACAAAGTGGAAGAGAACAATGTGCACACCTCACTAAAGCCACGTTATCACATTCCGAATCACTTTCGCATTCACGCAGTTCGGTATCAAAAGCCACACTAATTACATTTTCAAATGATGATGTTGGTGTCAATGTCATAACCCGGCTTTCGCCAAGCATATTGCAAGATACGCTTATATGTAGGTGCAGAAAATTGATTGTAAATCATAGAGTGAAGTTTCATGATGAAATAATGATCATGTATTTTCACTTGTGGTTTGGAACATTGTAGTCTTAAAAAATCAGTATGTTTGTATGTTTGTTGCGGTAGAATGCAACATTTTTCATGGGTATGAAAGACCACTGTTTTGTTTATGGTCCCTTTGTTTAGTTCGCCCAGCATGTTTTCGTGCGGTTCCGAGCGTCTAGGTCTGGGGTGTCCCCTGTAAGAGTAATCCTCCGCAACCATTAACTCCCTTCTCCGCGAATAGATTTTTAAAGTGTGGTGGTTTGTGTTCAGCTCGTGTTATAAAGAGTTAAAACCTCTGTAGTTAGGGGTGTCCACTTTGCGCATTCACTCAGCGATCTTGCTATACTTTGTTTCAATGTCGGGTTGTTCTGGAATGATACTTTACGTTAAGCAAGTTTCCACCAGTTCAATCTGGGATTGGCTTCAGCGTATGTCAACCCTTTCAAAACGTTGGTTGAGTGGCCACTGAAGACGTAACAACCTCGCACGGATCACTGTGAACCTTGCTTCGGGCATTAAATCGATGCTACTGACTGCGGTTCTTTCCCTCCACAGTACCCGCATCACATTCCACAAACTAACTTGTAATAACAAACACAGGGTGAGCCGAAGAACCATGCTGTAGACGCAGGAAGCAGCGATAACTTGTCACCCCATCAGAGTCTGTGGGATGTTGTACATGTTTTAGATGCTGCAGTGGCAGTGCCCAGGGGATTGCGAGGAGCCTCGACACTGGGCTACGATCAAACATCTTTACTCTGCAGCCTCTACAGACGAGAGTCTCACCCAAGTCGGAAAAATGTGCAGCTGTCTGTGTACCCTTGGTGACGATTATGTTAGCATCTTAACCTGTTCTAGGCAATCTGTACGACGACTCACTAGCGTATTTTTCTGTGCGGATACAAATAATTATTCTCCACTGCAGGTAAGTTTTTAAAAAAGGGAATAATTACTGCGCAACTCTTCTAATTAATGGTGAAATTGTACTAACGTGTCATTTTTTCGGGGCTTGCACACCGTTTATTTTATTTATTTATTTTGATATATTGCCTACGTTTCGGCACCAACCTGCAGACTTCGTCAGCGCTTCTCACTGGGTTTTTTTTATTTTGGATAAACTTGATACCTTGATTCAAGGTTTATTTTTCACCGCAAAAGTTGCTGAATATCGTCAACTATCTTCCCCGTACCAGTAAAATAATAATTTTAGAGAGCATGTTCCTCTGTTATTCTGAGCGGGGTTGAAGCTCTGGTGAGAGGCGCGCTGATCGTAATGCCAGCTCCTCTCCTTCATCGTGTGTGAGTCAGGAGGTCATACGAATAAGAAGGAAGGGAGAAGGTGAATCTCGATTCCGACCCACTCGACTTTACTATCATGGCGGCTACCTTGTTTCACGTTCGCACCTGACGATTATTGAGGAATCATTCTGTTGCGCTACTAATCAGAATCGTGTCCTCCGTCATGAACAGGCTCGGAAACCAAGTTTTATTGCTCCATATTTCAACAAATATACTCATTTCGTGGTCCTTCGAATCAGTGAACTATTTATGGAATGGAATCTCTTCTTTTACAACTGATCATAATTTATTTTTTCCCTCCAAAAATAATGGGTGTTTTTTCAGATTCAAACTCATTCTAGTGTTATACACAGCAGTGTGGAGACATGTTGATGGTACCTTTCAATATTGGAAATTCAGCGCTTCTGTTTATGAGAAAACACTTCCATAAAGGTTAAACACGCTACTGACCTAATTTGTTGTTCGCCGTTTTAGAAACACGAGTTGTAGTATAGCTCATTGTTTTGTCTCTGTGTATATCTACCACCGGCAATATTACCACAGGCGCTGTTTTGTACATCGAGGAACTAACACCGCTGGAAGTGAGACTTGTCTCGATTCCTATCTTTGACCAATCGTCCAACTCTCTTCTCCGAAATGTTTCTTGTTTTCAATGACTACAGCTTTCTCAAAAACAATTGTGAGAAACGCTTATGCGCACCTTGAAATCAGGTCATGGCTGGCGTGGGATAATATTTTTAATGCGTCTCAACATAAAAATAAAATATTGCACAACTATGTGTCGGGTAACGATCAAGGGGAAATATCGGTGCGTTTCCGATTCTGCTGCGTTCGAACGTTCATTTGGACTGGAGGCGCAGGAAACAAGGTTTACCCTGGATAAATTCTTTGTCAAATTCTTTGTCAAATTCCATCACTGGCAGAGAATATTTTTTATCGTGGACCTATAAAATCGTTAATGTAGTTGAGTTGGTGGTATACTTGACCTCAGGTTGTTCCAGGAACACACTCTAAAAGTGCATATAGAACACCGCTGCCTATTAACTGTGCTCCAGCTAGGCCAGATTAACACACGAGAGAAATGTTTTCGTTAGATTGTAGGAGCCAGCCAGCTAGCCTGGAGAAGACACGGGGCCTCGCACAGAGCGCGCCTGCTCGTGAGAAGTCAACACTGTCGACTGAGCAGCTGGTGCCAAGTTCACCAGCCCCACAATCTATCTACACAAATGTTATTAATGCGATAGTAACTCTGTCTCTGTCTGTTTGTTATGTTTCTTGGGCTAAACGGCTAATCCGATCGTATTGAAATTTGACAAGGAGATGCTATTTGGCATTTGGATGGACAAAGCATACCTTTTTTTTTGTATAAATAATACATGATGTCATATAATTTTGAAAAATTTCTGAACGGCTATAGACAGACTTGTACGGTGTGTATGTCTCTGTAGTATCTTCCCGTACAGCGAGCGGTCTGGTAGCTCAGTGGTTAATGCGCTAGCTTACTGATGTTTGGAACGTGGTCTCAGGTTCAAATCCCAGTGGAAGCAGAGATTTTCAAGAATTGTTTTTGATCGTATGAGCCACGCCTGGACGGTCGGCTGTTCGGATTCCATATTAAACTGTAGAAATCACAAATTTAGGAATGCAATACGTGTCAAATCGTAAGAAGTCTAGCAATGTTTTAGGTGCAAACTTTTTTACGCTATATTGATTTATCAGGGGGTTATTACCCTCGCAGTCGGTTTGTGCGTGATCTGCACTAATAATATTATAAATGTGGGAATAAATCTCTCTCTTTTTGTTACGTTTCCAAGACTAAGTGACTATACCAATATTGATGCAATTTGACAAGGAAATACTTTGTATCTGCTGGAAGGGCACAGGAAATTTTTTTCGGTATGAATTACAGTTGAAGTCACAAAATTTTGAGAACTTATCGAATGGTGACAGATGGATGCGTTTGTTAGTCTGTAATGTTACGTCGGTTGCTCAAGCTGTGCTCCTCGCGCAGCCTATTACTGTATGATTTGTTAATAAATTTCGTTTAGAGACAAAGCGTATTATTTAGTATAGATATCTCTTTGCTCTGGGCTGTACTGCACTGTCTGCCTAAAAGTTCCTGGCCCCAGTTTATTTTGTCTTCTTTTTTGACATGCCTTGCAGGCGCTAACCTAGCAGAGCACGAGCAGCTAAGTTATTATAACCCAAGAATCGGATGCTCATGCTAAAGAAAGGAGAAAAGACCTAAGCTGAAATAAAGCTCCCCTTAGTTAACCCCCCTTCCCACATCCCCACACCTTCCTTTGTTTATCTGTTTTTTAATATTTTGGAAATTGATTCTCTTCATGAGACAGGTTCGATGGTAGAATGATATAGTGATTGCTTTCCTGTCATATTATGCCGACTCGGTGTTGTTTGGGACCAATCCTACGTTACTAATAGCTTTCTATATTCAATTCTGGCCATTAAATTCTAAGTCCACGAGTACGAAGTCGCTGGTATTATAAATCTGTAAGCGAGCTGTGTTTGTCTCTTTATTTGAACGGGAACTGCGCAGAAACTACCGTACCAATTTGGATGGGGTTTTCAAATGTTTTGAGCTATTGGTCCGAAATAACATCTGCGGAAATAACTAATGACTTATAAGCACCGAGGGACAGAGGAAATAATTAAATTAATTTCTAGAAAGGTAATTATGATCCATGGATCACACTGTGGTTAAGATGTTCAGTCCTTTCAGGAAAACTGACAAAAAAACCACACAACCTTTTTTTAAAGATCTTGTTTCGTTTCTTGACTTCAGCTATTTATCTAATATGTTCTCCTAAATTTAAAACACTAAAATTAACGGAATATGTTAATCAAATTTAGCCAATGTAAGAGATATATAATTTGCTGTAAGCATAGTCGCCGAGATTATTGTCATCTTTGGTAGTTACAAAATTTGTCTCCGGTACAACATGTTTTGCAATACTCGCTGAATGTTGCACAATGTTAATGTGTAGTATTTTTCTCCTACATGTCATATGGATGCGGAAATAATTTTTTTCTCAAAGAAAGATGCCTACGATAAACATCAACAGATATCAGTACGTATTTCATAGGAGCAAATATTGTGTAATAATATTGCCAAAGGTTCCTGTATACAAGTTTTGTCTGCTGTTCAAACCACAGCAAGTAGAATAAACTTTTCTTTTTATTAAATAAGACTTATAACCCTGTTTCGGATTGTAGCTTTTATCACTATAACGTTGGAACTTACACTGTGCTATTAATTTTTTGACGACAGCAACATAGATTCTTCGATGGAACTTTGCACAGGTATACTTTAAAATCAACAGAAAAATACTGTCTACATTTGGTTTTCAGAAACCGTACCCTTCTCTCCCTTTCCACCCTCTTGATTTTTGGAAACGTTCTTTATACATACCTACAGACTTTATCCGATTTCAATGGTCCTTTGTACACGTATGGTTTAAAACAAACAGAAAAAAATCTGTCTAAATTTGATTTTCAGAAACCCAACTCCTCTCTCCCATTCCACACCCTTAATTTTTGTCAATGTTCTTTATAAAAACCTACAGTTTCTCGCCGAATTTGAAGCAACTTTGCACATGTATACTTTAAACCAAACAGAAAACCACATTTGGTTTACAAAACACCAACCCCTCTCCCCCTTTACCACGCCCCCTTTTAATTTCAATGTTCTTTACTCAAACTCACTTTTTTATTCGATTTCGATTGAACTTAGCAGATGTATACATGAAAACAAAGAGAAAAATACCATCTCCATTTCGCTTACAAAATAAACCACCTAATGTCCTCTATTACCCCGCTTAAGCAAAATTTACACTTAAAACCAATCAGATTTTTTAAAATATTTCGAAAACGGTGGAATAATTGGCCAAAGTAGATAGCGATTTTCTTAGAGTACATAAAATTTTCTGTCAAATAGCGTTGGACCGATTTCGATCGATCAATTACTAACCAAGAGATTCGAACTGGAATTTTAATAATTATTTTAAAGTTTTTGTGATGACACACAAATCTACAGATTTATTCAATATCGAAGGAACTTTCCTTTAAAATAAGGAGACATTATAATTCCCCGCTCAACCATCAGCATGATAGTTATGCGTCAGATTTAAAGTGAAAAGGTAAGCTTTCAAACAGAAAAACTCTTCGAATATGGGCAGTACTTTCGCATTATTGCGGAACAAATAGAGAAATTTTTCTGACACATCTCGAATATTCAGACACATCTCCATCACGTATATATTTATATATTGATGAAACGGAATTATTAGGTCCTCGAGATAATTGAGACGGATATAAATTATGTTATTTATTTAGAGCCTCCGACCATTAATCATGTGGGCTGCTGGAGTGATAGATCGCCCTGGAGACGACCGGAAGTGCTGCGGTAAATAATTACCGGGGTGAAGCTTTTGTTCTCGAGCAGGCAGTGATTACATTCTAATAACTGTTCCTGCCTAATCACGATAATAATTACAACTCATAGAGGGTTCCATCCCGTTACTCGACCGAACGCTGATTTCATATGTCACTAACAAATTTATGTAATGATGTATGTACACACACTCACATATGATGGAATGTGTATTAAGCTGATGCATCCATCCTAACTATCGGTCCCAAGGTTTACGCAGCTAGAGTGTACATTTCCTTACCCATGTGAAACATTTTCCTGACATTCTGGTAGAATGCTTCTGCAGTTCTGCCTACATCAAAAGAGACCTGACTTATCGCCAACGAATTGCGCATGAAACAAGAAAGGAATAATTGTAGAAAATATCTGCACTTACAATAAAATTATAACCGGAAAAGTCTCTGCATTCGACATTTTTTTTTTAAGTAGTGTTTGCAGATAGCATTCATAATCTACAGAGAAGTGATCAAATAGAAAAAAAAACATTTGTGGCTGTGTTTCTGCTAGTTGAAATGGACGGGGTTTCGATTAGTCTACAGTCCCAGGTGATGTTTCATATTGATGTCATGAAAGCTCAGACGTTAATCACTCTAGTATCATTTTTGGTTGGAAGCGATTCACAAAATGATATACTGATCGCATCTTGATTGGATTTTGATTAATGAACAGACTTTTGTCAAGCACGGTATGTTGCATATCTATGTGATGTTAAATAATGAGAACTTTATAATAATTTTTCGTTCAACGAAAAAAATTTGTCGGATTTTCACGAGTTTTTGATTAGTATTTATGCACAAAAAAAGATGTTAAGTATGAGGTGAAACGCGATTGAGGCTACGGTCGCTGGTTGATTATTGATGGGGTTTAGATTAATACGTAGTCCTTGTCGCAAAAAAAAAAAGTTACTTTCAATTAGGTGTGATATTTTAGTTTGTCTTTACCTGAACCAACCCGTAGTCTTGCTTGTAAACTGAGTTTGCTTTATGTTGATGTGACTCGGTAAAAATATGAGAAATTTCCGTTGAACGCTATTCACAGAAACACTGCTGCTGTGATTTTGGCGCGTTTTCGATTAATGTACAGCCCGTGCTGCCGTGAGTAGCGAGTTGATGTGTCCACTAATTTGTATCAGTTCAAAGGCAAGTTACTTCTCGCAGCTGAGATGTTTAACACGGTTTCAGCGACAGCGTGTTATTCGCAGGAGAAGGTTTAGGGATGCAAGGTGATATCAATATCGATAAATATATCGATATTTATATCGATGCCGGACAGATATCGATAATAACCACCGCATTATATCGATAATATTTTAGAAATCAGAAATAAGTATGTAAATCAAAATCAAGAAATAAATTTGAGGTAGTTTATTGAAAAAAATAAGGTCTACAAATATTAAACGTCAACAGATCCTGAAAACGTTGTTTGCTTAACCTTTTACGATTAAGTCCTCTCCTAGTTTGAGTGACAGTGGTTCCTGCCTGTGAGGAAAGGCGTTTAATAGATACCGACGAAGCTACTTTGAGTAAATGATTAATAGCAATTATGAACATATCATTTTTCATCATTTTTTGTTTTGATGGTTCCTCGAAAAGGGAATTTGTATAATGGTGCTAAGTGCTTCATTAAAACTTAAAACCTTTGGCTTCAACTGCATTAAAAGGTCTGTTATCAACACTGATAAAATAAGCAATTGAATCGGTCAGGCGGTCATATTTTTACCCTCTTTAGAATATTGTAATACGTCCCAGAGAGGAACAAGAACTAACGAATACAAACGTATCGCAACATATCAAATAATAAAACAGTGAAGGTAAATGAATGGGGAACGAATAACGCGCACGGAACGGAGTGGAGCCACAGAGTAGCAAAGGACGTTATCAGAGCTAAATCAGAGTTTCGCTTCGCATAGTCAAGTTTGTATGAGTGGAGACTTCCCCGGCGTAATGATGCAATGAAATCCTCTCGGATGTCCAGCAGGATGGTGTCAGGTTTGGTACCTTTCACTATACATTTATTTGCAGGATTTTTTTTTTTTTTTTTTTTTAGCACGAAGGGGTTTTTAGCTTTAGATAATTCACTGCATCATATCGACCATTTAATCGATACATATCGGTAGTTTTGGACAAATATTATCGATATTATAGGTTGATCAATATATCGTTGCAAACCTAGTTGCGATCTATTGAAGACTCCCCCCAAGCAAAATGAAATTGCGTTGAGTGACCTGGAGGGCCGCGGATGAGTTTGTTATTTTATTTTAGAAGGCGGTGTTTACGATAACAATGCACGGGAACTGCCCAGCGGCACTGTGGAGCAAAGCCATACGGCACCTACTGTCTGGGAAAACCACCAGAAAGAGTTTGGCATAAGGTATGTATGTGGTATTTGGGATGGAAGGGGTAAGGTAGAAGTGTCGTGAATCATAGTGCTGGACTGTTCAGTTAATGAGATGCTGGTGCGTGTGCAATATGCTCTCGTGAAGAGAGAGTGGGAGAGGATTCTATGACGCGAGATGGTCTACGAGTGAAACGAGATCGCTGGTCCGAACAGGGTGGTCCTGGGTTCGACACGGGACTAGGGATTCCGGCACGGATGTTTAGAGGAATTTCGCACACTCGGAAGCAGTGAAGGCGCTAAGGCACCTGGGTTGAAGGTTGTTAGCAGTGAGTGTGCGACGGGGATGGTGGTTCACTGGTCTCCTGGGGACCGGAAACTAATTTTTTTTAAAAATAGCATTTGGCTACGCGACCATACAGCCAGCACTATGTAACTTTGTAGTTTGCAACTATGTGTTGTATCATTCAATGTATTATAGACTCAGCATTGTATAGACGACACAAGACAAACACAACACTTAATTAAAACCGCCCATGCCCGAGGCCGGACTCGAACCAGCGACCCCTGCAACTCGAGGATAGCACGCTATCCCCTACGATACCGGGGTCGGCGCGGAAACTAATGTCCAGGCCTGAAGGTAGGCGCACTCAACACACACGCCACGCATGCTGCGACAAACCACACGCTTCAGATTTCCTCGCAAGGTTCCAATCTGTGATTTACAATAAATTTGCTGCACCTACGTATACGCGTATGTTACAATCTGCTTGGCGAAAGCCACGTTATGACATTGACATACCAACATCATCATTTGATAATGTAATTAGTGTGGCTTTTGATATTGGACTGCGTGAATGCGAAAGTGATTTTGATATGATAATGTGGTGTACACATTCTTCTCTTCCACCTTGTTTCAACCACTTCGTCGAAATCCCGCATCTGTACTTTGAGGACTAATATAAGTACTATCAGGTGTGTGGTACTGCTGTATATGCGTGTTTTGGGCTATATTAAGTACTTTAAGGAGAGACCTTTTGGCAGTGTTGATCTGAAATGTAAAGATACACTGACGTCATTGAATTACGTATAATGTCCCTCATATGGTATTGATATCTCGTTACTTTGTTTCTCTCTATTAAAATGTTAGTTGAGGTGGAATGCAATGTTTTGCGTGGAAATGACACACACCACTGTTTTGTTTATGATCGCTTCTTATTCTGAGCATGTTTTCGTGTGGTTCCGAGCGTTCGAAGTCAAAGGTGTCCCTTGTTAGGAACACCTTGCACGCGGTAGAAGGTGAACAAAGTCACCTTCTACTCCCGCGTATCGTCCCAGATAAGCCACGCACGCAACTCGTCTTATTCCGCCAATAGCACTGCAGAATTGCTAAAAACAACTACAGGATTTGGTGACCGAGGGCGAAACAGGTCGCAGTAAATGCGATGAAATTTGTTTACGATATGTTGCATGCAGATGAGTTAAGCCTGAGGATAGTTCCTGCCTCACGCACTAGCAGTGTGCGAGGCTGCCACCTCAGCGACGATCCAGTGGCGCTCCTGTGAGTGCATCACTGGGAAGACTGTACATAAAGAAAATTCAATCTATCTATCTATCTATACACATCTTAAAGCCAGATCCAAACACAGAAATCCCGTAGGGAAGCGTCCATAAGCCACGTAGCTCTCCGTGGCCTTTGGCTCTACCCCTCCCCTCCACCCCCACGTACCATGTAGCTTCATTTCCTACTGACTAGAGAACTGTTTATTGTTTTGTACTATTTCCTCTTGTCAGACTATCGTAAATTACATACGGAGATAGTTAAATGACGGAAATAAGTATTCACAGGCTGTTGTGTGTTCTGTTCCTCATTTTAACTGTGACAAATAATATGAATCAAAAGCCACGTGGCCTGGCTCGGAACTCCCCCCACCCCACCCCACGTAGCGCAGCGTAGCCTTCCGGCCAAACCCTCCCCCCACTTTTTAGACCAAGCCACGTAGTTTATGAACGCTCCCTAGTGCGTGGTTGCTCACGCGCGTTCGAATCTCCGTTCGGCCTTCCAGACTTGTAATTTCCACGGTTTCTCTAAATCATCAGACGCGAGTGCGGGGATCGTATTCTCAAAACGATTTGACGAAATAGCAATAGGGGCATGTAGTAGTCACATCGCATCGCCACTGCTGTTGCATTGAAACACCAACACATAAGCTGTTCCGTGAGCAGTGGTTTCAGAAACGATATTCTGTTCTCGCACGTCAAACCGCCAATACTGAGCTACAGTATATCCGTTCGGGAATGCGACGTTTGCCCTTTTTCTTCAACAGATCTGTCGTACTGACGAGCGAGGCGCCGTCGAATTGAGAGGTCCCGCAACAAGTTCACGACCGAGCAACGAGTCAGTTGCGACACGCGCGGCCTTCAGACGGCGCGACGGATTAAAGGGTAGTCGACACTCCAAGTCACAATATCGAACTAAACAAAATCATTAGAATGCTGTGCTCGTCAAAAATTGATATGGTTCAGTTTTTGATAAAAAATTAGTCCTACACGCTTAAAATATATATATGTAGATGTATATATATATACTTTCTCCCATACAATGTTTTTCTATTTATTTTTAATTTTAATTTTTAAGTGTGAAGGATTCATTTTTATTAAAAATTTAACATAACAATTATTGACCAGCACAGCAAATGCCATCTAAAGCATTTTTTTTTTTTGGATCGATATGATGACTTAAGTTGGAATGTCCACTATATTCTAATCCTGAACCACTGTGCGACGGCCAGAGCGGGCCCTCTCTAAGGGCCCACTTTTACTCTGTAAAAGATCTCTGTCAAAGAACGTTTACAAAAGATTTTATCATATTTATTTTATCAAAGATATTTTATGATACTATGGCAGACCCATTCCACTACATAAAATTTGTCATCATAGATCCCTGAAATGAATGAAGTCAATATACATATGCTTGTGCAGCTGTCATGATATGTGTTTTATTGAATCAAAACCCGTATTTGGGTTACATCGTGGATTTTAAGACTTGATACGTAAAGAATTCATATTTTTATTTATCGTTTTTTTTACTTGTGGTTTTACGCGTCGTCAACGTCGAGGTAATTAGAGGCGGGATGCGACTGGGGACTAGGAACGGGAGGGAATTCGACCTTGGCCTTTTGAAGGAAGCATCCCGGCATTTGCCTGGAGTGATTTGGGAAACCATGGAAAACCCAAATCTGGATGCCCGGACGGGGATTCGAACCGGCGTCCTCCCGAATGCTAGGCTAGAGAATTCATCAAAGTTTAATGAAAAAGCTGCAATGTGAAGACGTGACCTGTTATAAAAATTATGATAGAATCTGCAGCTTAGTTCCAACTAAATCCTTACCACAATATTTTCAAAAATTTGTATATGAAAATTATTACTGCCAAACTTAACGATATATACTACTGCGTGTCTATGTTTACGTTGTATGTGCAATGGTTTGTATACTGAATTGCTGGTGGCGGATCTACACCATTCTGCTGTATGGTACCTGTATTGCTCAGCTATTATTCCAGAAACTTGTCAAGTATTGGCTTCTCAATCCATTAATTATCTTTTTCACGTCATCGACAGCACAGCCTTCTTTCATAGAACTAACTAACTTCTCAATCTTTCCATAAGTGTCCGCCGTTTTATTCCTATTCTTATACTCTATATATTTCTCACAGTGCAAAATTTTCTTCTGTTTATAGTCAGAAATCAAGATTTTCATGGATTCGGAAGTCCTAAGAAACTTCGGTAACATTGCTTGCGCCATTTTCGGCAACTTCGGCAATTTCTTCTCAGTGCTTCTCCATCAGCTCCGGACGAAGGCAATCAAATACTGTTTGTGAATTGCAGATACTGCAATTCAGAAACAGGAAGGAAACGATACAGTTACAAGCAATCTAACAAATGTGAAGTCATTGGCCACATGAACACCATAATGTATATGCCGAGTACTTAGTATCGAACGTTACCGAGGGCGTGTACATGATCAGAACTAGGGGGTTGGGGGGGGGGAGGGTCGTATTTGAACTAGGGAAGGGGAAACTCGTATTGGTTTCGAGAAAGTGGGTGGGGGGCTGAAACTCAAAGCTATTGAGGAAACTATTTTTATTATTGATTAACGTAGTAAACCAACCACTTAATCTAAGGACCTAGTATGTAGTAAATTAAGATTGTAACTCAGTTATAGTTTTTTATGGAAAGATTAATCGTCTTCAGAAAATTTTTCAATATCTTTGTCAATATCTCACGATGTACGAAATTTTAATGTACACTCACCAGGCATAATCAAGTCAATCTTTCCTTTCCCAAAGTGCTCCTGAGCCAGTTCTTCACTCGTCGAAACGTACTGAAGGCAACTTGATTTTTCTTCTAGAGGGATACGCCCATGAACGACTAATTTTGAGGGATTGTATGCATTTAATAGCCGGCCGAATGCAAACTAGTTCCCTATGTAAATTTCTCGTACTCTCACAGCCGTTCGTAGTGTCACTTCAAACTATTTTTTGATGGGAGGTGCTAGAGAGGAGAAGTTCGTAGACGACATGATTGTCACAGTGAGCAAAGTGTTTATTGTGTGGGGACGAGCCTGCAGTCGGTGCCAGGGGTCCTATAATCGGTCGTGGCTGCGCCGCTCCTGCGTGGCTCCCCGCGGTCAGCGCCTTGTGGTTGTGTCTCCTTTCCTGCTGGTGTGGGCGCAGTGGGGCGTTGGTGTGGTGACTCCAGTGCCGCCTGACCCTTGCTCCGCGTCGGTAGACCAGCATGCGGCTGTGAATATATGAGCCAGGTTACGGTTCCTCAGCCCCCACTCTCCATGCTGCATTTGCTGAGATGGAATGATGTGCGTCTTAGCCACTGTAGTTCCGCCCCCCTGTGCAACCGTGTACCACAGCTTCCATCAAAACGGCACTGCTAGCTGCAGCTTAACATCGGCCAGCTCTAACCACGACTGAAGTACGAGACTCCCCGAAGACAGCGACGCTAAGCGACCAACCTAAGAACAGACCCTGGACAATGTCAGAGAACGAAATGACCTGACGGCTGATCCCTTCAGACTAGAAGCATTACTACCCGAGCCCTTTCAGAGCCTCAGATAACAATCATCTCTGCTAACGTAGAAGGCATGTCACCAGCGAAGGAAGCGCTGCTACAAGACCTATGCAGTCAACGTCGGTGCAATATACTGTGCCTACACAAGACACACACAAGCTAGGGAATGCGTAGACTAAAAATAAATGGAATGCGTCTCGCTATGGAAAGGCCCCATAACCAATACGGAAGTACTATCTTCGACCATCGAGATATACAGGTAATATCCACTGCACTTACAGAACAAAGTGATATTTAAATTCTCACTCAAGAAACGACGAACTGTACCATTTCTTGTCGTGCTGAGTTCACTATCGACAAACCACCTAGTTCCAGGGATATAGTCGCACAGATTGTGATCGGCTATTTCAACAGTCATAGCAGTGTTTGGGGCTGTGACCATGAAGATGAGAGTGGGGCAGCAGTGCAAGAATGGACTGAAATAATTCGCCTTACTCTAATCGGTGATACAAAGCTGCGTACCTCATTCAACAGTGGTCCGCGCAGGGCTGGTTGGCTAATCACAGCAAGTACGAAGCACGCGAAACGCGAACATTCAGACGATCATTTCGGGTTTCCGTGGCTTTACTACGTCATCAGGGGAAAATTCCTGCATTTAACCCGTAGTCTATTATTATTCTTACTGTTGATAAGTCGTGTGGGTAAAATCGCTTCTAATTCGTTCACCATTAACAATAAAGTATACGACACAAGAAACGGTGACTTTTCAAGTCACTTTGCATTTTATCCAAATCTCTAACAGCACAGATAGGCTGCAAAAGATTTCATCGGTACCACACACAAGGGGGGTGACGAGTTCACAGGGCACTAAGCGAGGAAGAGGAGGATGCCACTGACGTTGCCAACGTATGGCCTTACGCCTCGTCGACGTCGAGGTCATTAGAGGCGGGATGGCACTGGAATGAAAAGGAATTCGGCCATGGCCTTTTGAAGGAAGCGTCATGGCATTCAGCTGGAGTGATTTAGGGAAACCATGGAAAACCGAAATCTGGATGCCCGGACGGGGATTCGATCCAGCGTCCTCCCGAATGCGAGGCCAGAACGTTAACCACTCACCCACTACGCTCGGTGCCAGTCGAGAACCGATGGTTTGAGAGTAGGGATGTATCGGATATGCCCATCCGCAAGTGTCGAACTTTCACTTCCACAATTTTTAATGCGGATGTATGTTGGATGTTTTGTTTACATTGCAATAAATATTATGCTTTTCTCTTTATACGAGATTGTGCCCATTGTCGGTTAGCTAACAACAACATGTTTTTTTTCTTACGATATTGTAATAAAACTAACAATGAACTGAACGGTGTTATTACCTAAGCGACGAGTTGACAAATTTGAAATAACATGTAAAGTAAAGCGGCTTATTCACGGTCCAACTTACAGGACATCCGTGTAGGACTACTATAGGATGCGCTCACCCATTCACGCTACTAGAAGGGGTCCAACAGAATGCTCCAAGCAGTCCTTTCACTCGTACTTTTTCGCCGCACACCAGTGTCCTTATCACACACTCGCAGGATGGTTCCTCCAATCATGATCCAACGCCATAGTTTGTTGGACGGGAAGGACCCGTTTTGGTTGCCTGGGAGTCCAGCAACATCCAACACGACCTACATGTAGTCCTGTAACCGCTTTCACGGGCCAACATGAGTCCTTTAGCGAAAAAGCGGTCATCGTAGGTCCTACAAGTTGTACTGTAAATGTGCCACTATAGAGGTAAAAAGGCGGCTGACATGGCCTTGTGCCTGACGCTTGAATTAGTCGAGCCGCAAACTCCGCAAAGTTCGTATGACAAAGATTGTTTCCCTAGTTAAGAGCAGCGAAAGTCGAAGGGGGGCAGAGTGGCCTGGGAAGTACGAGCTTACTCACAAAGCAGACTCGAGCTTCGCGCTGAACGTAACTCCACAGGCCCGCGATGAAATGATGACTGTGCACGCCACTAAGTCTCCATACTGAGCCCTCGCAGACATGTGCTGCTATAACAACATTTTCATGCAAACAAAACTATTGTAGATGCTTTCTAACTAATTGATATTAGCAAAATTAGAAAATTAATCATCTAATAAGTTAGGATAATATATTGTAATCTCCACTTTCGATTTATCCTCGTACAGTTAGAACGAATAGTCTGATGGGATTTATAACTAGCAGCCGAGGTAACTGGACTGTACCCGACGTGCAGGCTGAATATTGCTCCAATTAAAACTCTCATCAGTGCGCCTCCTCTCCAAAGCACCCTTGACCGAGTGGTCGGTAGCGCAGTGGTTCACTCGTTGGCTCTCGGTGTGGCGAGGCAGACACGTGTTGATCATGTGAGCTACACCAGGCAGTTCCATGCCTCGGATTCCACCTTAAACTACAGCTCCCAGAGGAGAGGAGCTGCCGTCCTGCCTCTAGAAGGTGCGTACATACCACCACGAGGCAACACACGTACGCCTCCGAGGATAGTATACCAGCGTGTACGTGTAGCCGAGGCGCGGCAAACCGCCTCGGGCCTTTCGCCGCACGACCGAGGCAGTACGAGTCGGGGGTGCGCGCACGCTATGGGGACGGGTATTAGCAGTAGTGCGTCTGCCTCCCTCGCACGCTGCCACGTTGGAACTCAGTCATCGTTTAAACACACTGTTCGTTGGAATTAAATAAAACCACTTCATATTAGTTAAGAAGTTTTCGTAATTGTTTTGCTGCATTTTTAATCATGAGTTGCGACAGGGAAAAGGTGCTCTTTTTATTAAGCAGTTTGAAATACATGCCATATTGTGGAAGAAGGACGAAGATAAACTTTATCATAATGCCATAAAAAAAGAGGATGCTTGGCGCGAAATAAGTGCACTTATTGAAGAACAGACTGGCTTTTTTTATATAAAAAAACATACATTACGACGAAACACAACATTTGCTTCCCAAAATATCGACCTTAACAACGAATAGGAAATTATAGTGTCTCAGAATGTCTAGCACCCTTCTGGCAACTACAACTCTTCCAATGCGAGTCTGCATTTACTACTGGAAAATATTTATATAGCTCTTTATACTTCTGGTATAATTCGTGAAATCATTTGCTTTGATAGTTGAAAACATATTACAAGCTAATAAATGAATCACCACTTGCCAAGTATCTTACTGTTATGGCTAACCTTTCTTCAGCGGTTACTGCTTTTCGAAAATCTTAGAAATTTTCTCCCGAATCGACTCAAATAAAAATATACAGTCAATGGATGACATTCCTTCAATGTTTTGAAAATGGCCACTTTCTTGTTCTTCCATCATACCGTGTAAATATAATTTACCACTACTGAGCATTCTATTCCGATAAAGACTAGTTGGCCACCATCGTCTTTTATTTCTCTCTTAACTAAACTGGCAGTCGCTATGAATGCAGCACTTAGTCACCACGCTCTAACTCCACAGCACTGCCAACTCTTCAGAAGAAACAAATTGATGGATACCTGTCTCGTACGGTGCCTCGGCGAACTGCGTTCGTGCAAGCAAAGTGTACATACGTTCCGCCTCGCCCCGCCTCGCTCCGCCTCGCCTCGGTCCCGTTCGTGTGTTGCCTCGTACTGATGTGTACCCGCCTTGACACGATAGCTCTGTACGCCTCCTTCGAGAGGGTCGACACAACCTTCACGTTGTGGACTAAGGTTGGAACAGATGAGTATGCGGCACACGGAGGAGCCAACTGACAGCTATAGTCTTGGATGTTTTCTGTCGATGTGCATCCCCGCACACTGGACGAGCCCCCTAATGCAGGGCTCCATTACTGTTTACGGAGGCGAAAAGATAAAAAGAATGTTGGGAGCCCCAGGCTGCTCGGGTGTCAGATAGCAGAGCGAACAATGGGGGGCACCCCGCGGAACAAACCCCCCCGAATTTGTCTAACGCGGTAATAGGGACCATTAGCATACCTGCGCCCCACCCACCCAGGGGTGTACAAACCCTGCCGCGCCACGCCCGCGTGTCCTCACCTGGCTGGCTTCTTCTAAGAAATATCTCATCTGTTCTGTAAATTACTTCATCGCATA
This sequence comes from Vandiemenella viatica, assembly GCA_031002005.1. Taxonomy (NCBI): domain Eukaryota; kingdom Metazoa; phylum Arthropoda; class Insecta; order Orthoptera; family Morabidae; genus Vandiemenella; species Vandiemenella viatica. The sequence continues at coordinate 7,032,672 of JARYHS010012519.1, forward strand.
ATTTCCTAAACACTGAGAGCGTCATTACTCGCAAACTTTCCACGTCTTTGCTGACTGCGGACAGTCGCATTGGCGCAATAGCTCAATGCTTGGCGGCGGTGCGGTTATTTACATTTACCACGCGTGGATAATGCAACGACTAGTTTTCAACTTTCGGTCTTGACAATCGTTAACGAATATATAGTTCAGTTACTAGAATAGGTACGGTATATAATTTACAATATAAGCTAAGTGAATCACTACAATTGTTCTTTCTGTTGAACTGTGTTTAAGAGGTGACCTATTCCAATTAATGACCAATTAACAACTACCTATCATTTAAATGAAATGAAAACAAGCTGCTGAATGTAGTTTGACTTTAGTTTTGCTGCAGCAGAAAATTGCTTAAGAGTAACAAAGGCATCCAGACCCAAACTGTGTACAAAACCAAATTCAAATACAAGTATTTTGTAAAAAAAATTTAAAAAAATAAAAACTTCACTTCATACTTATTATTTGGTTCACGAAGTTCTGTACGGCACGATATAAAAGATTTTTTTTTAATCGAATCCATACAGTCCACAATGACCACAGTAATTTTCCTGTAATGTCATGAAAGTAGATATAACTATAAATTATTTAGAACCTTTTGCATAACTAATCAGGGATATATTCAAAGGAATAGATTTTTTTTTATTTATTCGTCAGAAACTAGAACAAATATCAGAAAAATAGGACTTAACTAACAAAAATAACACATTTTCAGGGTTGGTTGAACGTCGGGTTTCATTTCGCACTCATGACTATCATTCGAGAAACTATTCATCAAGCCCCGCAAAAATCTAAAAAATTATCAGAATCCGAATATTTCTTACAAAGTTTATGTTAGAACCAAATCTGGAGTAGTAAGAGCTAAAACAGTGTCCACTAACACATTGCAGGTACACGCGGCAGGCTGGTGGAGAGATGTAACGTGTGTGTCTCCGCTTTGCTCTGTTTTTCTTGTCAGTTGCAGCGTGGTCGTCATCAGCAACAAAGTCGTTTCAAGGCGATCCTAAGTCAGCGTGGATAGTGGAATCGTAATCCGGGCTTTGTTCATCGCAGCGGCTGCCAATTATTAATATTGCTATTAGATGCTTCTTGTTTATTTAGTCCTCAAAGTGCATTACGGGATTTCGTTGAAGTACTTGAAACAAAGTGAAAGAGAACAATGTGCACACCTCACTAAAGCCACGGTATCACATTCCAAATCACTTTCGCATTCACGCAGTCTAATATCAAAAGCCACACTAATTACATTTTCAAAGGATGTTGGTATGTCAATGTCATAACCTGGCTTTCGCCAAGCATATTGAAACATAGGCTTATACGTAGGTGGAACAAATTGATTGTAAATCACAGAGTGAAGTTTCATGATGAAATAACGATCATGTATCTTCACTTGTAGTTTGTGACATTGTAGTCTTACAAAATCCTTCTGATTTAGAGCTTATATTGCCGAAAGAAGTAAACATGAAGGGGTTGGTAATATTTTGTTGTTTTCGGTGGCAATATCTTCAGCATAACATCTTTGTTTGGGAAAGTTGCATCTAGAAGGGTACGATCTCTGTATGACCTGACCAGGAATCACACAACAATAGGCTCTTTTCATTTGTTACATATATAGGACTGAAGTTAGAAAACGTTTCATGTGTTCTTTAGCCATTTTCCCACTATTGCTTGCCTCCGCATGAATGTTTCGTGAATAGGTTGTTTCAAGTTTATTTGAAATATTTGGACCGAAAGACCCTTGGATCTCTTGAAAACAGATGTACAAATAATGGCGCTAGGGGACAAGTGGGGAGTTGTGCATGGAAATGACACACACCACTGTTTTTTTATGAGCGCTCGTTATTGTAAACATGTTTCCGTGCGTTTCAGAACGTTCGAGGCCAACGGTGTCGCTTGTGAGGACGAAACGCACTTGCAACGCCCCGACGCCTCCGTCAGCGTCGATTGCGCCCCGTTGTGCCGCTGGCGTCGGTCACGGAGTCTTCACGGCTGGCGACCCGCGTGCTGCGACCTACCTGAAGCTCAGCATTGCGACTACTCTCTACCCTGCGCTTCAGCCACGTACCTGGAACCAAGAACAAACAGTGGGTTACGGACTGCAAAATAGTACCATCGTCCTGGAAAGTGATTACATTCTGTTTTTCTTATTTAAGGTGTAATGTGATTCTATCACAGTTAAACAGTAGACACATGTGCAGATACATCGTCGTATGTGGAGAGCTAACACAAACAAGTCTGTCAAGTCAACAGCAAAATAAAAAATAAAAAAATCAGTTTGATGTTATTTTGTGTTCCTGTATTTAGCTGTTTCAGATGTGTTACTAGATATTCTACTGAAATGAAACATAATTTTATAGCAGCCCTTGTCTAATACGCTTGGTAAAACTGTTTCCCTGATTTCACTGTCCCTTTGTACTGCTGCCATTTATTACTTCCGCACGGACGAGCCACTTACTGACAAGGGACACCTCTGACCTCAAACACTAGGCACCGCACCAAAACATTCTTACAATAACAAGCGATCATATATAAAAAAACCAGCGGTGTATGCCATTTCCATACAAAACATTGCATTCTACCTCAAGAAACATTTTGATAGAGAGAAACAAAGTAACAAAGAAATTAGACGTAATATCATCACATTTCAGTGCCAAAACCTACCTGCTTAAAGTACTTAATATAGTGCAAAACACGCATATACAGCAGTACCACACACCTGACTGCTTATATTAGTCCTCAAAGTGCAGATGCGGGTTTTCGATGAAGGGTTAGAACAAAGTGGAAGAGAACAATGAGCACACCTCACTAAAGCCACGTTATCACATTCCAATTCAATTTCACATTCACGCAGTCCAATATCAAAAGCCACACTAATTACATTTTCAAATGATGATGTTGGTATGTCAATGTCATAACCTGGCTTTCACGAAGCTTATTGTAACATAGGCTTATAGGTAGGTGCAGCAAATTGATTGTAAATCACAGAGTGAAGTTTCATGATGAAATAACGATTATGTATCTTCACTTGTGGTTTGGTACATTATTGTCTTACAAAATCAGTATGTTACTTAAGGTAGAATGCAACGTTTTGCGCGGAAACGACACACCCCAGTGGCTTGTTTATGATCGCGTGTTATTTTAAACATTTATTCGTGCGGTTCCGATTGTTCGAGGTCAAAGGTTTCCATTGTTACTGGATATCGTGAAGGGACGTAATTAGATTGCGGGATGGAACGGCAGGACAGCAACAGCAAACAATAGAGCTATCAAATAGAAGAACGGACAACTATACCTTCTGTGTAAGTATTATTTACAGAGAATACACTCAAGCAATTTTCTTGAACTGCCAATTTGTCAATTCTCCAGGAATTTAGGAGTCACTTTAATTCATGTTTTTGAAGCGCCCGGCGTGTGGAATGTGTACGGGATGACCATGATGAACACAGCGCCTGCCACGGTGGGCTGAGAGGAGCCACTGCTCCCAGAAGCATTCCGATTGTGAGGTAAGAGGCTTACTGGTCACCAGGGTATCACAACAGCGAGCAGAGCATACGGCGGGGAGGGGGAGGGAGGGGGGGGACACTGCTCCAATCAGTCACCCGCGGTGATCCCACAAACAAATCCCAACACTTTCCTAATAGTAGAACCTCAACAGATCTTCTGGCGACTAATATACACTGATCACCCAAAACTTATGATCTCCTGCTTAATAGTGTGTTGGTCCATCTTTGGAGCGCAATAGACCAGCGATTCGGCGTGGCATGGCCTTGTTAGGTTTCCGGAGTTGTCTGGCACCTGATGTCTACGCACAGGTCACGCAGTTCTCTTAAATTATAAGCCGATGGTTTATGGGCGCGGCTGCTGGGAACGAGCATCTCTGAAACGACGAGGCTGATCGGCTGTTCGCGTGCTACTGTAGTGAGCATCTATGCAGAGTGATTGAAGGACGGTGAAACCACGACTGGGCGACAAGGTGGTGGACGTCCACGCCGCATCATGGAACGTGGAGGTCGCAGGCTTGCCCGCTCTGTAAAACGGGATAGGCGGCGATCTGTGGCAGATCTGACAGCACAGTGTGCTCCGAAACACTTGTGCCAGCACCAGTATAGTACTCTGCTGTCAGATCGGCTACAGATCACCCCCTATCCCGTTTTACAGAGCGGGCAAGCCTCCGACCTCCACGTTGTGCGATGAGGCGTGGACGTCCACCACCTTGTCACCCAGTCTTACTTTCATCAACCACTCTGCATAGATACTCACTACAGTAGCACGCGAACAGCCGACCAGCTCACCGTTTCCGAGATGCTCGTTCCCAGCAGACGCGCCCACAAACCAGCGGCCCGTAATTTAAGGGAATTTTGTGACTTATGCGTAGACATCTGATGCCAGACAACTGAAACCTAACAAGGACTTTTCGAGTCCATGCCACGCCGAATCGCTGCTGTATTGGGTTCCAAAAATGGACCAACACACTAACAAGCAGGTGGTCATAATTTTTTGGCTGATCAATGTAACGCCACAACATTTAAACCCAAAATTTGGGTTCTCTAATGAATATGCAGAATGTGCCTATGAAATGTTGGAGCCCTTGGTTAAGCAGGTTGAGATCGTAAAGAACAAAACTGATGGAGCAGACACAGGAAGCCAGGGATAGTGACAGTGTTTCTGCTATATTGATTTTAATTACTACTCCTCACAAGACTCATTCAGATCTTTTAGCATTTTGTTTATAATTCGTTTTCTTTCTGCTAGTAAAAACACATTTCCGGCAAATCTTATATATTCTATTCTCTTTCCATCATAAATTAGTAATCAGTCTTAGACGTAAGAGAGGGGCAATGATTCCATTTATAAGTTAGATAGTGGAACAAGTTATAGCTGCTAGTTGTGAGGTATGTACCCTAATGATAAACCTAAAATAAAAATGTTCATCACGCATAATCAGATGTGAACGGAAATTCTGGCCGGCGCATAAGTTCTGTCTCAATTAACAGTAATCTATATCTATATATCTATAAATGAGAAAACGAGAAAGTTCGGATGTGTGTTTGAATGTACGTCTGGAATCTATAACGCCATAATAACTCAACACATTTAAATGAAATTTGGCATGAAGTCAGTTAATTGCGTGCGAAGTGACATAGGATATATTTTATCCCTCAAAAACGCATAGTTCTTTTAGAAATTGCCATTAATATCAATTCGCAACCAACAAAGAGTTTCCTACTTCGTAGACAGCCGTGCAACGTTTACTCTTTGCTTTTTTCATAAATCGCAAACACTGCTTTTCAGAAATAAAAGCGAAAACCTTCTTACATATGCAAGTTTGTGTTTAGTTTAAAAGCCATAAAACCGATGCACTTGACAAACAATAGTTTGGAAGCAGGAATTATAAATATGTACTTAACCTTAAATTAAAAAAGATAAGTACTGTTGTTGAGTTCGTAAAGAGATTTTTTCATTTGCGTACATAAAATAGTATGACATCTCAAATATTGCACCATAATTTCGATCGTAATATACTAAATGTGAAAAATCAGAGCTTGGAAAAAAAAAAAACGTAAAATGCTGTGATTATACCAGCACGAAAGTCGATTTACTAAAAGTGCAAAATGCCGGTGCTCGAAATGTCTTATTTATAAAAATGTTATGGATTTCATTCTATCTCGGCTTAATTTATTTCCTGTGTGTCTTCTTTTTTTCCATTATACATTCTCTGTAATATTACAAATTATTAACTAACCCTTTTTTGTTCAAAATTTTTGTATAAATCAGTACAAATAGTAGACTATGATTTAGGAAACAGTGCTTTTTATTTACTGTTCAATTTCTAGAAATATCTAATAAATCCGGTTCAAGTTTTCGTCGCGATACACGACGATGCTAACTTAGGATAAAATAATTGTTTCAATGCGCGTGTGGTTGAGGTTTTGAATTTGTAGCGCCAATATTAGCGGAGATTGTGGTTACATTGATATTCAGCCTGGACCATAATGAAAACTGAATCTTTTTGTCACAGCCAATGGCATGAGAAATTTAGTTATCAGTTATTTAAGCAAATATCATAAGCACTATGTCACGTTGTGACGTTATGTATCGCCACGTAAACTACTCCAGTAAATCCTTCACTCAAAACGAATGTATTCAATGGCCTAACGTAGATACTTAATGTTTCATGATGCAATATTGCAAGTCGTTTACAACGCAATACACCTCATTTACACGGAGCTTATGAAAGCTGCTTATTTATTACTAATAATAACTAAATGACTTCTGCCTTATACTGTAACAAAAACATTCTGGTCCAGGAAGCATTTCAACCTAACCACTATCTCTGCTAATATTGCCGCTACAAAATCAAACGTTATGAACACACCTCAACACATTAAATGCATTGGAACTGGATTTCGAATAGTAACAGAATTTTCTATATCAAGATTCCTAATTAGTGTAGCATAAATTACTATCACAATTAATTTCATTATACGCCTTACTAAATCACGAGCAGTAACAGTCACTTTATCGCGATGTAAGCTTGACCAGCAATATTAACAAAAATTGTCTTTGAGTTGTAGAGAATTATGAACTTTCCGTTGTACACTACAATTTACAAGCATTTTAGTATAAATTTTTTAATTACGTAACTGCAATAATGAATGTAGTTTCATATGTATTCAGTATTTATTTTCCTACGATCTGAAATAATAATTCACGTTACTAATGTATTAATGCGCGAGTGATAGAAGCTTTGATTTTATAGCGATATTATTAGCGGAGTTTGTCACTTTGTTGAAATGCAGCCTGGACCAAAATGATAACTGAAACATTATTAATAGTTTAAGCTTCTTTCACGAGCACCATTTTAGTGACGTCATGTATCGCTTTATAATGATATTGTATCAAAAGATATATAATAAGCTTGGATGATTTAGCAGAACACACGGCATTGCTCGAAGTAAATTTTTGAAATTTATAAATGTTTTATTCAGATAGTGGAGAGTCAGACAAGCAGAGTGGTGATTTGCCGGTAGACATTCAATTCTGTTTGCAGATTCAGAAACCTATTATGAATAAAGAGTCTATTACTACTTTAACATTGTAATTTATATTTCAGAGAAGAATTAATGGGTCGAAACGAACAAACTATAGTATACTGATCTACATGCAGTCAACTGTTTTCACAGATAGAGAAACGAACATTAACACTGAACATTATGAATAAAAGAATCAATTATTACTATAATACCTAAATTTCTGATTTAAAACAGAATTAATTGATGGAACCCACATATCTTCAAAACAAAATGAATATTCAGAGAGCAAATTAAGTTCACTTTAAATATATATATATATATGCAATAATTCTAATGGGCATAGAGGACATACATTTGAACGTGGAATCAGAACCACGTGAGCATTCTGGCGCACTTCACATCACACAACAACCTGTGCCAGAGGTGAAGGTCGAGCTAAGGACCTATGAAAATCCTCTGCGAGACTGGGATTCAAGCTGGGGACTTTTCCATGTCCAGTTGGACGCCCTAACCACTGAGCGACCAGACCTCTCAACAAAATCTTATATTACAACACTCTTCCACGCGGACGAAGTCGCGGGTAACTGCTAGTGATAAATAAGTTGGTTTAATGAAACAGAGATTATTATCTTACAGAACAATAAATGTCGTCTTCGATATCGAAGAATATTTATAAAAAACAAAAATGCATATGATTCAAGGATTTTTAAATAAATCAAGTCGTCTTTGGCTCATCTAGCTACAGATTTTTTAATCGATTCACGCCTCGTCGACGTCGAGGTCATTAGAGGCGGGAAAGGACTGGGGTAAGGAACGGCAAGGGATTCTGCCATAGCCTTTTGGAGGAACCATCCCGGCATTCGCCTGGAGTGATTTGGGGAAACCATGGAAAACCCAAATGTGGGTGTCCGGACAGGGATTCGAATCCGCGTCCTCCCGAATGCGAGGTCAGAGCGTCACCGCTCACCCACACGCTCGGCAGGAGAGAAGCTGAGGAAGGAGCCACTCTGAAATAGTCAGTGTTCCACCTGAGTAGGTCTTCTCACCGTATAGATCCCAGCGCAAAATAATCGCCCGCTCACGTTGCTCGTAAACAAGGGTGTCGGACGAGGTGGGATTGTCGGGTTTTTTGTTCTTTACGAGCTTCTGCCGCCCGCCCTCGTTGAGCACCACTGAGTGCGGTAGTGTCAGGTGTTCGATCTGCTTTAGTGATCTCTTTAGTCGAGTCTTTGCGGGGCTCCAGGAAGGCAGCGCGTGGTCCTGGGCCAGTGCTGAGATCACCGACGAGGGAGTCTGCACGCTCAACACGTCCAACTCGTTCGAGTGCCGACAGGTAGCCAACCACTTACGTAACAGTCAGCTGACCACGTGTGATGGCGCACACGTGTTACAAGGTATAGTACCCGAAGGACCGATCTTCGCTAGGTATCTTTAGATTTCTGTTCAATATGAAAGATTTTGTAAGAAGTTTCATTAAAATGAAACGTTTTTCTTGAAGGATTTCTAGACATTTTGAAGTGACAGTCCCTTGCTCTAACCAAAGAGCAGCTTCACCAGTAGGCTTACTGGTACCAGAAACGTTTACGAGATGCGGTTGGAGCTGTTTCCGAAATACCAAATATTCAAGAAAAGATTTCTTTGTTGTTGTAAAATCCTGTTACAAACTAGAAAAGCAAAACGTTATCTACATATACAGGGTGTCCCAGAATTATCTTTACAACTTTAACATTGAATAAATTATGTTTGGAACGAGATATCACAATGCAGTTTTTTGTATGTTACAGAGTGTCTCTGTTTCACTTCAGGTGCGGTTTGGTGACAAGTAGGTAGTTACATGACATTTACTGAAAATGTAAACCCCACATGAAAAAGCTCAGTGTGTTTCCTGGTTTATGGAGACACGATCGGATACACAAATGCAACGCAATTTCCTGAAAACATACAGGAAAAAACCACCAACAAGACCGTCAATTCGTCGGTGGCATCGGCAGTTCATGCAAACTGTTAGTATCCTCCATCAGAAAGGCGCTGGTCGACCATGCGCAAAAGACGAGAATGTTGAACGGGTTCGTGAGGCATTCACTCGTAGTCCCAAAAAATCTCTCCGCACCGCCGCCAGAGAGTTGCAGTTACCATGCTCAACTATACACAAAGTGTTACACAGACGGTTGCACTTGTACCCATACAGAATGCAGCTGTTGCAAATCATCAAGCTAGGAGATAAACAGAGACGTGCTGTGTTTGCTGCAAACATGTTGGAGAGAATGGACACTGAGGATGGTTTCCTTAGTCGTGTTCTCTTCTCAGATGAGGCCACCTGTCACGTGTCTGGGTTAGTTAATAGGTACAACGTTCGAATTTGGGGTTCTGAACCTCCGCATGCATTTAGAGAGATAGAGCGCGACAGCGCAAAGGTTAATGTGTGGTGCGGTGCTATGCACAACAAATACATTGGTTCCTTCTTCGTTGCTAAGAAGACAATCACAGGCCCAGTTTACTTGGATATGCTAACAGAATTTGTTGTTCCCCAACTGGAAGTCCTTCAACCGACAGTCATCTTCCAGCAGGATGGTGCACCTCCGCATTGGGCTCATGATGTCCGTGATTGTCTAGATAAACAATTTCCTGGTCGGTGGATAGGAAGAGGGGGTCCAATTGACTGGCCGCCTCGTTCACCTGACATAACCCCCTAGGATTTCTTTCTTTGTGGATATGTAAAAGACATCGTGTATCAAACCCCGGTTAGAAATTTGGCAGATCTCAGACAGAGGATTTCTGCAACAATTACGACAATTGATCAAGGGATGCTTCAAAGAACTTGCCAAGAAATTGAATATCGCTCTAATATTGTACGGGCAACTAATGGTCCACACGTTGAAGTGTTCTAGAGACAGAAACAAAACTTTGAGAGATACTCTCCAAAATGCAAAAAAACTGCATTGTGATATCTCGTTCCAAATATAATTTATTCAATGTCAAAGTTGTAAAGATAATTCTGGGACACCGTGTAAAATTTCATCGGAATCGCTAGAGCAATCGTCCGGTGTATCACCACATAAATTAGTTTTAAAGAAAAAATGCTATTATTATTTTAATTAGAAATCTTAATGCTAATCGGAGATTAGTGGTAATCTATTTAGTCGAGTACATCGTCAGTGCTGAATTCATTCACTCCGATAAAACTACGCTCATACCTCGCATTAACCTCACACCACCAGATGCAACGGTGCCTTTCCAAATGATAAGAAAGCAATTCTCAATAAAAGTATCCTTAGCCACTACCATTAATAAAACACAAGACGCTTCAAAGCGCAGCATTGGATTTACCACATCCTGTTTTTTCGTATGGACACTTGTACGTCGCTTTTCGCGAGTTCGTAGATTCAGCAATATTTATGTTTGTGTTAAAGACACATGTGGTCATGAAGTAAACGATGATCACATTATAACTGCTGATATTGTTTTCAAAGAAGTTTGAAAAAAATAACACATCTGACAGAGCCAATATGTATTTTTTAAATATATAATTTTTAAATGTTTTACAATTAAAAATGTAGTATTTAATGATAAAGACTTTTTACAATAAATGTGATATTTAAATACCATTCGTTAATAAATATACCTGCATTCATTTATTTCCACATTATTATCTTACTATTCAGTGACTAACCACGATACTGTACGAAATATTTGCACTGGTCAGCTAGTATACAAGAATGTTTGGATTAAAGATGCAAGAGTTCCTTGGTCTCACCAAAGAGAAACTTTAGTAACATCAGTAGGCTTGGAAATAATGTATGACAGGGTGAATCAAGCGACTTGACTAGTGCGGTGTGTTGTTGTGGACGGGTCGCCGGCGCGGCGGCTGAGTGATCACGCCATGCTGAGGCAGCACGCGCTCGGCTTACAACACCTGCCGCGCCCCACACGCGTCTTGCAAGAAAACCACTGCGCCAGCACGGGCACGCTGGCAGAGTACCTAGCCACAGCGTGTCACCTGGGGATCTGCAGCCCCAAAGTCGAACCTGTAGGCCTTAGGCCCTGTTTACACGGTGCTAGTTGGCTGGATCGAGTGTACTGTCTTGCTGCGCGCGCAGCACTGGATAGTCACTCTACTCGTGTCAACAGGTTCAAGACAGACAGTTGACAAAGGATAGTGCACTCGATTCACGAACAACAAGATGACGGCAACTAACAAGTCGAGTAAGCGCAGTGAAGTAGAGCTTTAAAATCTTCAGAACTGCAAGAAAGTGAGGAATTCTGTAAATTTTTAACAATAAAAATTACAAAAACGAGGATTAGAGATAATACTATTAAAAAATGCATCATTATGGTGTCTTGTTTTTTTTTCGTTTCTTTATAGATATATTTAGATACACTTAGTTTTAAATGATTTCTGTAACACTATAAATCTTCTATTGCAACATCAATCAAAGTCACCGAAACACTTAAGGCTTTTCTTTATGATATCCATTCTCCCACCCATTTTCGGCATTTTCTTTTATTATTCTTCATATCATTCGACGTTGTTATTAACAAATCAGCTACAATACTACACTGAAGAGCCAAAGAAACTGGTACGCCTGCCTAATATCGTGTAGGGCCCCAGCGAGCACGCAGAAGTGCCGCAACACGGCGTGGCATGGACTCGAGTAATGTCTGAAGTAGTGCTGGAGGGAATTTACACCATGCATCCTGCAGGGCTGTCCATAAATCCGTAAGAGTACGAGGGGGTGGAGACCTCTTCTGACGGCACGTTGCAAGGCATTCCAGATATGCTCAATAATGTTCGTGTCTGGGGAGTTTGGTGGCCAGCGGAGGTGTTTAAACTCAGAAGAGTGTTCCTGGAGCCACTCTGTAGCAATTATGGACGTTTGGGGTGTCAAATTTTCCTGCTGGAATTATCCAAGTCCGTCGGAATGCACCATGGACATGAATGGATCCAGGTGATCAGTCAGGATGCGTACGTACGTGTCACCTGTCAGAGTCGTATCTAGACGTATCAGGCGTCCAATGTCACTCCAACTGCACACGCCCCACACCATAACAGAGCCTCCACCAGCATGAACAGTCCCCTGCTGACATGCAGGGTCCGTGAATTCATGAGGTTGTCTACATACCCGTACATGTGCATCCGCTCGATACAATTGAGAACGAGACTCGTCAGACCAGGCAACATGTTTCCAATCATCAACAGTCCAATGCCGGTGTTGACGGGCCCAGGCGAGGCAGTGTAGAGCTTTGTGTCGTGCACTCAGCAAGGGTACACGAGTGGGCCTTCGGTTCGGAAAGCCCATATCGATTATGTTTCGTTGAATGGTATGCACGCTGACACTTGTTGATGGCCCATCATTTAAATCCACAGCAGTTTGTGGAAGGCTGGCACTTCTGTCTCTTTGAACGATTCTTTTCAGTCGTCGTTGGTCCAGTTCTTGCAGGATCTTTTTTCGGCCGCAGCGATGTCGGAGATTTGATGTTTTACCGGATTCCCGATATTCACGGTGCACTCGTGAAATGGTCGTATTGGAAAGTCACCACCTCATGTCTATCTCGGAGATGCTGTGTCCCATCTCTCGAGCGCCGACTATAACACCACGTTCAAACTCACTTAAATCGTGATAACCTGCAGCAGTAACCGATGTAAAGCTTGCGCCAGACACCTGTTGTCTAATATAGGCGTTGCCGACCGCAGCGCCGTATTCTGAGTGTTTACATATCTCTATGTTTGCACACGCATGACTGTACCAGTTTCTTTAGCTCTTCTATGTAATTCCATCTTGTAGTATGGACATATTTTCAAGAATATCACAACGTTCGACTACAGAACTGCCCTGACAGTGGACTGTCTTCAAATTATCACTAGCATGCTAGTTGACTCTCTTACCCGCACCATCGACATCGTTCTAGTGAACGCGGCCTTAATATACCCCGCGCCGCTCTACTCGGGACGGAACCACGTGCCGTTCACGGGAGTCAGACCGTTCCCTAGCTGTTGGCCACATTAGCTTTTAATCGTCATAGCTTACATCATCACCTAACAATGATAGATGGATACTGTCGAGAATGAAAGAATTATCCCTCGAGCCACACATGAAATACTTATAGATAGACAGTGAGTTATAGTTTTGCAATAAGCTTTAACGTCAGTTGAAGATTTGCTTTAAAAGCAAGCGCTGTTAAGCATGGCGTACCACTACCAGCTTCAGCAATCAATCGCTCTCTTCAGAGACATGACGTCACTCTAGAGAGGGCGGTACTAGCTACTACTTACACTCCTTTCACCAGTTTTTCCTTATTAAAAATCTATTTTAACTTAATTTTGTGTAATTCTTTGATGTCATATTTTTCATGAGGAGTAAAGAATTATCTGGGAAGATATAAGTGTAAAACACATCTGTTGAATAGTGTGCCCTAGTTTTATAATAGGTGTAAAAGCAAATCAATATATGTTTAAGCTATGTACAGGGGGAGGACAAAATAATACGAACACCTGTGAAATAATGGAAAATCTTTATTAATAGGGGGTTGGACCACCCTTTGACTGAAGTACAGATTTAATGCGACGTGGGATAGATACATAAAGGTCATGGACAATATTTAAAGGTATATTAAGCCATTCCTCCCGCACCCCCATGCTTCAAAGTCGGCAAGAGGCATTCAGGATTAAACGCTTCTCTGGGCGTTCTCCCGACATAAACGCGTCCGGTCGTCTGAAAAAAGGTGAATGACGTTACATCTGACCATACTACCTGTTGCCACTGCTGTGGGGACCAGCCTCTGTGATCTCTGCACCACTGGCGTCGCTTGAAAGTATTCGTTGCTGTCACCAAGGGTTTACGAATTGCCACTCTGCCATAAATGTTCGCAGCATGCAGTTCCCTATTGACAGTTTTTGTTGAAACGGGGTTCTGGAAATGACTGTTCATATTGGATGTTATCTCGGATAACGATTGCTTGTGCTTTCGGGCTACTATGCGCTTCGAGACCCGTCTATCCCTATCAGTAAGCTTTGACTTTCGGCCACTGTTGTGCTTTGAAGACGCCGTCTTATCCTCTTTCGTGTACGCTGTCATAACGGCTGATACCGTACTCCTTGCAAACCTCAAAATGTTTGATGTTTCCGTAACCGATGCTCCACTTAAACTCGCTCCGACATTCATTCTTCTTTGGAATTCAGACAGGTCTGACATTTCAACTTATCACACCTTCCTCTCCACGCTCACTAGGTGGCAGACTTCTGTTGCAGGTGGCGCGGCTGTACTGCAGGTATGAAATACGTCATACCTTTCAACAGGTGTTATTTTGTCCTCCATCTGTAAGATAATTGCGAACTTCTGAACCTGGCCGTATGGTAGTAATGACCGTACGCCAAGGAAATAAAAAGAAAGAAAATAGGAAATGCCGATCTGTAGTCTAAATTATCTATTTCCGATATGAAATAGGAATACACAATAAACATTGATCTCTCCTTTGAAATGTTCACCAGAATTCAAGTACATCACGTGATGTATCCAAAAATAGAAGTAATAATAAAAGAACAGAACTAAAATAGTTAAACTAAACAAACACACAATTGATTAAAAAAATTCAAAATGGTTATGGTACTGTGAAGGAGCGTAGACACACGCCGAACATACGGTTGGACTCGTGCAGTGGCTGACAGTGGTCGAGTCTACGGGGAGAGTAGCTGTGAGAGACAGTACGCTAATCTCAAACACTCCCTCAGTTAAGGCGCGTAGCCTACACACGAGGCAAATCACGGCCAACGAAGCGGTTGGCCTTGGTTGCGGTTCGGACTACTGGCGGTAGCATCAAAGGGTTGGCGCTGGGTTGGACGCCGATCCAACGTTGCTTCACTATTTCGTTATTTGCCTTGTCGACTGGGTGTGTGTTTGTGAATTTCTTATAATTCTGTTGAAGAAGACAGGAGTATAGAGTGGATTAATGAGGCCTCAATAAAACTGGCCGGTTTTTATCGCGAAAGGAAATGTTTATGGAATCCTACGAGCCATGAATATAAAAACAAATTGAAGAGAGAAACAATTGAGCTTTTAGAAGTTAATGTGAAGAAGAAAATGGAATGTTTGTTGACGTCTGGTGTACAAATTCCCAGTAGCTAAATATCTCATAGTGGCCATTAATTTTTCTTCTGAAGATTCAGCTCTTCTAAAAGAGGTAACATCTTTGAAAATTGTTGGGTCGACACAATTCAATAAAAAAATCTGTAGTCTTTATCTTTCATTCGGAAAAAAATTATGAAAGAGCCCGTATTCCAATTCAGTTTTAAGATCAGATATCAATTATGTCTCACCACACTCCATTCTACTTTTGAAAAGAGAAGTCGTCCACCAGCAACATTTTTTCTTCTTTTTTAATCAGGTGCTTACTGTAAAACAAATGCTCAGCAGGCAACAAGTGTACAAATCATCTTCACCCATAATATCGGTCGCTTAAATTGTAATTAAAACATCACTTATTACTTTATATCATAAAACGCCAGCAACTTGGACGAGGTTTCAGAGCCCACTGCGACTCCACGTGACCCAATCCCTCGGCGCCAACCCCTTTGTTTGATGAGGACGAGAGGCCGAACGCCAATGCCTTAGCGACCAACATTGGCCCCGAGACATTGGCTGTCGTTCGTTGGCCTAGTGTGAGCGCGCGCGTAGAGGAATCCCCACTGACACCAAGAGACGTGCGTCAAGGTGATTCCGGGCGCTGCAGCGGACTGACTCCTCAGTTCCAGGATGGCGGTGTAGTTACTGTTCCAAAAACATCGCACGGTCTGTCGTTTCGCGACCGAGTCGTCTGTTGAGGGAATGGAATGGCACTCCTGAGGCGACAACGTCATTCAACGTCCATACTACCGGCAGCACATGCCTCCAAAGACAATCTTCTGGACATGAATATCTTCAAACTAAATGACACATCCAATATCTACGTGGCGGAAGATTCTTCAGAAGATCAATGCTGAATTATATCAAACGATGGTTAAACGCGCTGCCAATGTGTATAGCCTATATCAGTTATCTTCATGCGAAAAAGAATGCTCCACCTGCAAGCGCCCAATAAATATGTGGACATATTTTTTCAAGAAAAATCTTGCTTGCACGACTTTCTATATTCGCGTCTTTTGATTCCCAGCGCTCTCCTTGCTAAACACATCGGTTTCAGACTATACTAGCGTTCTGAGTTTGGCTGCATGCGTTCAGACAGACTTGCAGCGATGTCTGTCACACAGCACCAACAAAAAGGGAATCCTGAACAATGGAGAAACGTATGGTAAACCATGTATGTCACTGTATGGCGTCTACCACCCCTGGAAACCAAATAGTAAGTAACTTGGAGTTAAGGTCGATCAAGAGAGAGTACCAACTAGGGACTTATGACTCTCAGAAAAGTTCTCTGAATCTTTCTAGATCTAAAGCTGAATACAGCTCCTATTGAACAGTCCGATAAATAGTACTGTGCTCAGACAAACCACTTGAACGCACTCCTTTGTTCTCGTTACTTAATCTGGAACCCATTTCCAAAATAAACAAAATAACGCTTTGGTGCGAGTATAAATGAAACTATGGAATAAAACGTGTTCAATACCCTTGGTCACAGATTTAGGATTTCTGCTATAGAAATAATTATCTCAACAGCCAGAAACGCATCGAGGTCATCACTTGGCATCGAAGGAGTCACAACATTAAATAAAATCATAGTTTAAAAAACTAAAACACACGATTTTGTAGCAGTGTGAAATAAAAGGTTAAAAATAACCATTAAATATAAACATTTTGTTCAACAGCACTAGGATGTCCTACGGTTAAGCTTAAAATATGAATAAAGTAACTGGTTAAAAAATTAAATTTAAACTAAAGAAAAATGCTGTTTTTTTTTTTTTTTTAAATCGCTAGTTGGCAAGGTCATTTTGTATACGTAGACAACACCCCACACTTTTTTTACATTAATCTTTTTGATCAGCGATTATATTCCTATTTAAAGCTTATTCAAAAAAGGTATACTGAACTGTTAGACATCGTAGTGCTGATGAACAAAATTTTTATATTTAATGATTATTTTTAACTTTTTAGTTCACATTGCTACCAAAACGTGTGTTTTAGATTTTAAACTATTATTTGATTTAAATTTTTAGTTCACAATGAGAATTTCAGAACATAGACTTGAAATTATTGTATTGTCACCGGAACTAAATATGTGTGCAAAATTTCAAACAATTCGGATATCTGGAAGTGGGTAAACACTGAAATGGAAGATTCTATTGCATTCAACAATTTTTCTGTTGTTACACTGAAAGTAACCAGAATATCAGGACATTTCTATGACATTGTTGTGTTGTCATCGTTTCTCAAGACATGTGCAAAATTTCAAACGATTAGGATATCTGAAATTGGGTTAAAATTCGATTGCAGAATTCCATCACATTCAAAAATGTTTCTATTGTTACTGCCAAAGTAACGAGAATAGCAGATGTTGTTATTAAATTATTGTAATGTCACTGGGTCTTAATAAGTGTGCAAAATTTCAAACAACTCTGAAATCTTCAAGTGGGTGAAAATTGAGTTGAAAGATTCCGTTACATTCATACATTCACACATACAGGCCAAGCTAATATAAAGCGTGTAAAAATGAGCAGTTACCACATTCGGTTTTGATTTGATTTCGAGAATCTGAACATCGTTCAACGTTCCAGCCGTCTAAGGAAGATGTGGCTAAACGCCTCGGCAGTGATATTCGAGTCGCATCCTGCGGACATTGTATCGTAACGCAGCTCACCACCGCATGCGTCAGTTGGCAGACATTGACTAGCTAGGCTGGTGACGGATCATTCCTGCACCAGCAGTACTGCACTGGCAGTTTCAATACTGTTTTGAAACAGAACTGACACATCTAGCGTACAATCTGTACAATGCTAAACTCAACAGGTTTCTGGAAGCGAAGTCGGGCAGTAGAAGTTCGTAACAGACAAACCCTACCGCGCCTTCCAGCATGGGCGTCATCAGCCGTCAACGACGCCCACGTAAAATCAGTGTCTGCAAGGGACAAACATAAACTCGGAAACGAGTGCTGGCCGACGACGAATACACTATAAACTGAACCATAAAACTGCACAAAAGTTGTCTGTACGTAATTGCTGACGATACCAGCGGGTAACCAAAAATAACCAGAATAGCACTGCCGTGGGTGGAGCTTGTCTAGTACGCGTTTCTGCCACTAGGCGTTTATACCGTAATTCATTGTCAGTTCAGTGCCGCCTGTGTTGCCGACCTGACTTGTTCTGATAATCTGCATTGATTGTTTATGTTAGCGCTGTTTTGTTATTGTTTCGTTTTTGATGATGACAAATTTAAGTTAACAACGTGCAGCTGTGAAAGTTTGTTTTCTACTCAGTAAATATGTTACTGAAACTGTTGTAATGTTGAAAACAGCTTACAAAGATGACGCTATGGGGAAAACTCAAGTGTAAGACTGGTTCACTCGGTTTAAAAATGGCGACATCTCAATTGATGACAAACCTCGTTCTCGAAATCTATCAACTGGCCGAATCGACGAAAATGTTGAAAAAATTTGAGAGCTTGTGCTCTCAGACCGTCGACAGACAATTGATCAGCTGTCAGAGATTAGTGAGTTATCGTGGAGCTCAGTTCAACCAATTTTAACTGAAGATTTGGAAATGACAAGGGTTGTTGCCAAGATTGTTCCTCGGGCTATGACTGACAGTCAAAAAGAATGTCGAATTGAAACATGTCGTGCTTTGAAACAGCAGCTTGAAATTGATCCAGATTTTTTGTGATGAGTCATGGTGCTACGGTTACGACCCAGGAACAAAACATCAGTCAAGCCAAAGGAAAACGTCATTGTCAAGACGTCCAAAAAAATGTCGTCAAGTCAAATCAAGCATCAAAACAATGATCATTTGCTTTTTTTGATGCCAAGGGCTTAGTTCATTCAGAGTTTGTTTCCCACATCAGACCGTCAATCAAACCTTTTATTTAGAAGTTTTAACAAGATTATACAACAGTGAACGTAAAAAAAACCACAACAAAAAAACTGATTTGTGGCGGACAGGAGACTGGTTCTTCCACCATGTCAATGCACCTGCACACACAGCTGTCTGTTAGGCAGTTAAATGGCACGGTTCCGCTGCCCCACGCACCTTACTCGCCTGACCTGGCTCCGTGCGACTTTTTGTTATTTCCACGCATGAAAAGGGACATGGAAGGACACCGATTAGATAACATTGAAGAGGTCAAGAATAAAACGACTGAGGAGCTGTCACCCATTTCTTAAGGTGACTACGGAAAATGATTCGAACAGTGGAAGCACCGGTAGGACAAATGTATTAGTTGTAATGGGGAGTATTTTGAAGGGATAGGGTTGTTTGGTTAAAAAAAATTGTAAAATATATAGCTTTTAAAAAATAATTCCTGTGTTGTTTGTGTACCCCCTCGTATACGTAAATGCACAAACAGTGAAATTTTTCTCCGTCTGTCCGCGCGTCACAGTGTAACTGACTTTGACGGAAGTGCTCGCAGATTGACCAGTTGCAACACGGTATATGTTTCACCAGCATTAGTTACATAGTTGCTAATGAGTCACACGCTGAACACATATGTGATTAATTTTTATTACTGTCTGACCAACCATTATTGCACACATTAATAGTTTTCTTCACCGAAGATACATTTTATTCAGATTCGTAACATAGCTTTCGATCATACAGCAACCAGATCAGTAAGGTTTGAATACGCTCTTCCCGTTCGTAAAAAGTGATCAATAGATTTCAGTGAAATGGCAAACAACTTTTAAGTTATACCGATTAGTAACCTAATTCGTGCCTGACAGAGACAAGAAAACCGCTCTTTTTTTTCTTATTTTGCTTATAGGTTTGCGCCTGGTGGACGTCAAGGTAATGAGAGGCGAGGAACGAGAAGGAACTCAGCCATGCATTTTTGAAGGAACTATCCCGGCATTCTCCTGGAGTGATTTATGGAAACCATGGAAAATTGAAATCTGGATGGGCTGATGGGGATTCGAACCCACACCTGCCGAGTGCGAGGTCAGAGCGTTAGCGCTTCCTCCACGCTCGGTCCATAAACCATAAATCTGAGGACTTTTCTATCTCTTTGCATGAATCAAGCCAAGCCAACCATTTCAGCGAAACTGATCCTATCCGCCCAATGTGGTCCAGGGCTGACCTCTCCCACTGCAAATGTTTGTTTTGCAGTCATCAGTCTCTCGACTGGTTTGATCCAATCCTCCATCCTATCCTACCTTGCGCTAACCTCATCTCAACATACCCATTACAACCTTCATCATCAATTATCTGCTTCATATATTCTAATCTCTGTCTTCCACTACAGTTCTTACCTTCGACTGTTCCCTCCACTAACAAATTAACCAATCCAACATGTCATTCCTGAAACGATTTTTCGCGCATTTTTGCTGATGTGTTTATTGTTATTTGTGTCAGACAGTTCACATTTCCGATAACCATAAAAGAACATAAAAATCAACCACTTGGTCTTATTTCCTTCCCAGTTTTCTATGATAACAAAAAAATTTAAAAAAAAGAAACATAGAACAAGCAAAAAAAAACCGGTGAACGCTGCTTCTGACAACAATATAAAGACTGGCGATCGAGCTGACAGACGAGGCGACACAGCGACGACTGTGTCACGTGACCGCCACAGTAGCGCGCCACTTGCGATCAGAACTGAACATGTTCAAATCAAATAGCCGCTATTTTTGACAGCTGCTAGTCGAGTCAGTAGCAGCGATTAGTTTAGGCTTGGTCACAGGGGGGGTTTTTTGTCGCTGCTACTTGAATAGCAGCGATTAATCGCTTCGTGTAACAAAGTAATCGCTGCTACTGACTCGACTAGCAGCTGTCAAAAATAGCGGCGATTCGATTCGAACATGTTCAGTTCTGATCGCAAGTGGCGCGCTATTGTGGTGGTCACGTGACACAGAAGCCGCTACGCAGCGTTGTTGTCGCCTCGTCTGACAGCTCAATCGCCAATTTTTCTATTGTTACCAGAAGTAGCGTTCACCGTTTTTTGGCTTGTTCTATGTTTCTTCTTTAAAAATATTGTATCATAGAAAACCGTGAAGGAAATAAGACCACGTGGTTGATTTCTTACGTTCTTTCATGTTTATCGGAAGGGCTGTTGCAGACCAATAACAACAAATAAATTAACAAGAATGCGCGAAAAAATCGTTTGAGGAGGTTATTTATTGAATTGAATGAAACTGGATTAATCATTCCATCTGACGAACATTTCAGAAAAAAAAATTAAGAACATTAAGGATACATATAGAAAGTAATTTAGGTATGAATAAATACTCCACAGATTTCAGTCTTCACCACTTGTCATGTAACGCTAGTTAATTTCTAGTTTGGTCTTACATAGATTCGAACCTCTTATCAATGTATGTTTTTCATAAGTTGAGGAGCAAACACTTCAGTTAATTTATCAAACTTTCCTTCAGTTAGCTGCTGAATATTTCTGTAGGCTAGTGGATCCTAGTTCTATCAGAAGAAACGCAGAGGCCATCGTGTTTTCTCTTTGTCTAATTCAGTCGCCGACCCATTTTCTTTTTAATTTAATTTAACAAATGCTTACTCAACTCAGCATTAGCAGACAAATCAATCGTCTCAGAAGTAAACGGCGTGATTTGTGCGACATCATAACCAATAAGTAAGGTTGATACATTACTTCGCTAGCCACAACCTAATCGCTAAACCAGTAGCTGCGTGTGACAGGCGAGTAGCTGCTACAAAAATCGCCCCGTGTGAGCGAGCCTTTTGCCGCACGAAGCGATTTTTGTCGATATATTCAAGTAGCAGCGACAAAAATCGCCTTGTGTGACCAAGGCTTAAGACAGACGATCTTTTGATGGATGTTCGCCACGTGTTAAGTTATTAACCAAATAATAAGATCATTGTGTTACTAAGGACTAAAATGGAACAAAATTAAAGCTGTATCCTTGAGAAGCGATACGAACTGTCACCGCTGTCTTCTTGTTTCTCTGCGATTGCGCCTCGTGAACATGTGTCCAGTCGAGTTCGACATTCCTCGTGTTTAGCGCGCGATGTGGCATCAGTGCTATGGGCAGATGGTTATAGCGTGTCCGCCTTTATCAGCACTCTCATATTGCGTTCGACTCTGCAAAAACGTCTCTGAGATACGCGCGGCCTCACATATGGAAATAACGCACACTGCTCGGGCACGGCACGAGGCAATCGGCCAACCAAACCGCTGCGTACATACCAAGCTCACTGCTGAAAATAATCTCCAAACAAAGAAAATAGCACACACCTGTAACTTCATACGCTGTGATTACATCATTAGCAACGTTTAGATTCTCGGGACAGTACTGCATATGTTATGGTACCTCACACCCGGACCGTTAACGAGATTTTATTTTAAGAATTATTTCTAGCGAGTTGGGAGTTGAGTGAATATGGTTTTGTATATTTTTTCTGTAATTAACTGTGATTTTGCGTAAATCAACATTGTTTCATAGAATGAAGCCATGTTAATACTACCTACATATGTTCAACGATAGTACTCTGCATGAAACATTGATTAATGGTTTGTAATTCTAGGCATTGATGTGAGCCAAGATGTTTAGAGGAAAATTTCCGACAGTTTCGACTGATTTATGTGGATAATTTTGTGTGTAAATATCTTTAATTTTCATTTTTGTGCCTTTCATAATGGTTGCGAATGATTTTGTATTAATTCTGAGTGTTTTTAATGTGGTTTTAATTGTTTAAGTATTGTTAGAATTCGAGGAACGTCGGGCGGAAGTCTTTGAATTATTCTGGGATTATCTGTAACGCCTATATAAGCGATCGGCAAAGAATAGTTAGTTGAGTTTTACTTTTTGGAAAGATTAGTTTGGAAGGAGTTTCAATTATAATCGCTGGAGCATTTGTTTCCATTTGTACGTAGTATCTTTGTACGAACTCCGATATCTTTGAAAAAACAAATAAACCAAGTTATTCTTCTTGAACTAATTAATTTCACGGTGAATGAGATACCCATCAACCTGAATATTATACCAACATCCGTAATAAATAAATTAAGACACCTGGGATCGATCAGACTTCGCTTTAGGAAAGGTAACAGGTTTTCATTTCTTGCTTATTAATACTGAGATTGACTATAATAAAAGGACAATGGCTGAGAGGCAATATGGCAGACACCCATAGCATTTCCATGTTGTGAAATCTGTAGTGATGATCATTCCTGCGACCAATAGCAGCAACTTATCAACCTGTGGCGAAGCACAGTCCATCTTTGCTCGAGTTTTGCAGAATTTCTGACTACAGAATTAAGTTCGAGTAAATATCAGTATCACTAGAATCAAATCACAAAAATGACTGTGAATACATATATTGGTGTAGAGACCTGTCAGCACTAAAACGTAATTGCACGAAAAATTTTAGACGATATTATCTAAAACCTAGCGTCTGAGCCACTGTACTGTGTCTTTCAGCACAGAACTCGCTGCTCATATGTTAGGTTTTAATAAATCGGCGCGCCTGCTCCAGGATGGCAGAGCCAACACACACAAGAACGCGAAACTAAACGTGATCAATTTTATTTTATTTTATTTTATTTATTTGCTCAAGGATTTACGCCTTGTTGCCGTTAAGGTCATTATAGGCGGGAAAGAACTGGGGACAAGGAACGTGAAGGAATTCGACCATGGTCTTTTGAAGGAAGCATCCCGACATTCGCTTGGATTGTTTTGGAGAAATCGCGGAAAAGCCAAATGCGGATGGCCAGACGGGATTCGAACCCACGTCCTCCAGAATGCGTCGCCAGAGCGTCAACCAATCACCCACAACGCCCTTTACGATCGATTTTAATGAAACTGGTAAACAGCTTTCTACTAAAATAGAATAACAGTAATCCGCATCAATACGAGAAAAATATCAAAGTACTAAATGATTACTTGCGATTGGTCATTTGTTGGGCTTAATGCAACAGCGATTTGTTTTTGCTGAGTATACGATATTATAAAAAGAAACAAAACTTTCGTACAGTAGGTAGACAGATAATGAAACCTAGTCTAGCTCGAACCTGTAGGTGTGAATGAAGGCTAGTTCCTGTTACAGTATACACAGATCTCATCCAGTAAAAATAAAGCATCCCCAAGACTCATAGAACATCGAAACTTCTTGTGACTTACAGAGACACTATAAAATAGTTATCAGTATGACGTTGCACGCTGTAAGGCCGTCGTATCCGCTCCTGAGGCGAACTGCCCACAACTGTTGTAACTGACACTGGACGGAGTTGATGTCTCGGTTGGTCCCACACATGTTCTATCGGGGACAGATCTGGGGATCTTGCTGATCACGGGAGTACCTCAACATCACGCAGACAGTTAAAGAGACACGTACCCTGTGTGGACGATTATTGTCCTGTTGATATATGCCACCTCGATACTGTCGCGTGAGAGGTAGCACATGAGGACGCAGGCTGTCCGTGACGTACCGCTCTGCCGTCACAGTTCCCTCATCACTGCCAGCCGTGCCCTGAGGTCATACGCGATGGGTCTCTAGCAGTAGCACCGCTGCGCCTCTCCAATACATTACGAGAATGCCATCATCTTCGCCGACGATGGTCATCCCTGGTAGAGCGGTTCGTCGCTGAACACAATCCGACGCCGTTTATTGTGGTCAAGGATTCTGTCCTCGGATAACCATCATCGAATAAGCCTGAATTATTGTTAATTATTTTTAAATTTTCTATTATGACGTTGCAAAGTGGTTGTTTAATATTTTTAATTTCAAAAAAATGTTACGATTTTCTTGTTTCGTTTTTAGAATAAATGCGTTGTGTAATGCACAGAAGGTTGGTATTTTCATTTAGTGACGACCGCATTTCCAAATATGTTCTGTACGTGATTGTGTTATTGTATTGGCGTCATAATATTACTACTCCTAGGGAAAAAAATATATTACATTTATTTAGAAGCAATTCCTGGCGCCCTGCATTTTCTAGGGAATACAATACTATGCAAATTGTCACAATTCTCACCGCTCACAGGTGGAAGATACGAATTAATATTTATCAAATTATTAACCAGAAGTGGCAGGCAAAAACTGAATGTAGGAAATTTTTTGGTTAACTGTTATCGCAATCGAAGCATCTGTCCCCGCGTGTATGGTGATGCAGAAAAAAACGGGAAGCCATTGTATTAATGACCCTAAGGGTATCCCGAGGACATGTAATCTTCTGAAAATTACATATATCATGATGGCTTTTTCCTGGGTAAAATGTTCCGGACGTAAAATAGTCCCCCAATCGGATCTCCGGGTGGGGACTGCAGAAGGAGAATAGATAGACACATTCTATGAGTCGGAGCGTGGAATGTTAGAGCAGGTAGGTTAGAAAACTTAAAAAGGAAGATGGAACGACTTAAATAAGAATTGTTTAGAATTAGTGAGATTAAGTGACAGGATGAACTGGATTTCTGGTGCGGGTAATACAGAATAATCAGCACTTAAGTCGTTAGTGGAATTACTGGTGTTGGATTTGTAATGAACAACAAAGTAAGGAAATGTTTCGGTTATTATGAAAAGGTTAGTAACAGTATTATTTTGATCAGGGTAAAAACTTAAGTCTCCAATCACATTCGAAGTTGAAGAAATAGAAAAAACTTGAAGAATTTGTCACATACGTGGAGGGGAAAGAAAATATACTAGATCTTGATTTTTGGAATGTGGTAGTGGCAGGAAGAGGAATGCTTTATGAAGTTTTGGTATAGGGGGAGGAAATAAGCAAAGCTGTTATAATTTAGTGATAAATATAATCTTATCATAGCATACACACTATTTAAGAATCATGCATGAAGGATATACACCTGGAAATGTCCAGAGGATACAGGCAGATATCTGCTATATTTCATCAGTGTTAAACAGAGGAATTACGTTCTAGGCTGTATATTCAGGAGCAGACATAGACACTGACCATCATCTGATAGTTATGAAGTGCAGGATGAAATGCAAGAGAATAAGCAAGCAACACAGGCAGAACAGACTGGAAGTGAACAAATAGAAATAATGTAACATGAGGGAAACATTTCTGGGGATGGTAGACGTGGGTCTAGGAAGTAACTCTGAAAGGAGCTCATCTGCAATGCACTGAATAGAGAAATAATAAAAGCGGCAAAACAATAGGCATTAACAAATAAGCCACCCGAAAAGTTTGGGTAACACAAGAAATTTTGGAAGTGATGGATGAAAGGAGAAGTTACAAAAATGCTCAAGACGAAACGGGAATATAGCGTACAGATATTTTAGAAATTAAATAAATATAAAATTCAAGAAAGCCAAAGAAAAATAGCTGGAAGAAAAGTGAAAATGAAATGATCGTAGGTGTAGTGCATGTGGCTTACCGAAACATAAAACAAAATTTTGGATAAAAGAATAGAAGAGGTATAAACGTTAAAGCTGTTGGTGGGCAACCAGTTTAAGCTCAGGTGATGGGTCCAACCCAAGGAACCAAAATACAGTAGAACTCCAATTATCCGAACTCCGACTATCCGAATCGCTGATTATCCGAATCGCTTTTTTAATTAAAATGGAATCGTACTGAGAAAAAGCTTCCCCCTTTTCTAAAAACCAACCCAAAGCTTGGATGCCTGCAACATTGTTTACAGAGTGGTACGGCGAAATTTTCATCCCTGAAGTGAAAAAGCACCAAAACTCTCTTGGAAAAGAAGGAAATAAAGTGCTTTTGGTTGTTGATAATGCACCAACTCATGCCACCGAAGAAGTTTTGGAAAAAGGGAATGGCCAGTTTAAAACAACGTTTTTACCGCGAAACGTCACAAGCTTGTTGTAACCAATGGACCAGTCTGTTTTCGAAGCCATGAAACGCAATTACAGAAGGCAATTTTAGGTAAACTTTTGGTGGAGGGCGAAGACGAAGAAGGTGTGTTGGCGAAACACAAAAAAATAATTTTGAAAGATTGCGCTTACATGGTGGCGGAAGCTTGGAGCTTGGTTAAGGCAGTCGCATTAAGACGCGCGTGGAACAAGTTGAAAGGCATTCCAACTGAAGAAGAGAACGAAAACAAGAAAAAGGAAAAAGAAGCTCAAGAAAAAGAAATGGAAGGGACAGGAGAAGATGTGGATGACGTGTCACTTGAAGAATTCAGAAACATTCTTTTGAAAATTCCTGGATGTTCAGAAGTTAGTGCTGAAGATATAGAGTCGTCAGACCGTGGGTATGAAACTCTAAATGTTGATGAACTTATTGAAAGTGTGAGAGAAGAAAGTGTCGAGGAAGCAGTTGACCTTAATATCGAAGTTGAAGCAGACGCGGGACCATCAGCGCTGATGTGAATGGAGCGTCAGTCCGAGAGCAACTTCTCACTGTGAAGCGTTTGCCCGAAAACGGATGAGTACAGTCAAACAGCTCACTTTGACGGAGATGTTCAGCAAGCAGCGACTCGTTTACAGTACAGTACGTACATACTGTACTAATGTACAGCACTTGTAAGTACGCTTAACATGCAAAAGTGTTGCCTTTCCATTTAATTAATTAAAAGCGGTTTTTCTCCCATTTTCAACATACATCAATAATTAATTAAAATAGACCCTTTTTTCGGAAAAATCCAATTATCCGAATTTCTGACTATCCGAAAGGGGTCCGGTCCCAATTGATTCGGATAATTGGAGTTCTACTGTATACACAGACGGAAAAAAAAATCCCAACACCAAGGAAAAATTATTGTAGAGTAATGAAATTTGGACAATGCATTTGTCAAGTTAACATGTTTAATTGATTAAATTTTCAAGATCACAGGTTAATTTAAGCTCAAGAAAATGCATTTCAAATGTGAAATACTGTTAAATTAATAGCCGGTGTAACCTCCAGAATTTTGAATGCAAGCCTGCAAACGTGAATGCATTGTGTCATACAGGTTTCAAATGTCACTTTGTGGTATGGAGTTCCATGCTTGTTGTACTTGTGCTGTCAATACTGGGACGGTCAGTGCTGGCTGTGGATGATGCTGGAGTTGTCGTCCAATGATATCCCATACGTGTTCAATTGGAGACAGATCTGGTGATCTCGCAGGCCAAGGTAACATGTCGACACTCTGTAGAGCACGTTGCGAGACAACAGCGGTATGAGGGCGAGCGTTATCCTGTTGAAAAACTCCCCCTTGAATGCTGTTCATGAATGGCAGCACTACAGGTTGAATTACCAGACTGACGTACAAATTTGCAGTCAGTGTGTTTGGTATAACCACAAGAGTGCTCCTGCTGTCATAGGAAATTGCTCCCCAGACCATGACTCCAGCCCTGTAGCGTGCATTCCACTGACTACAAGCCATCGCCGTTTGCGACTCCAGTGGTGTCAAGCCAGAGCTCATTGGAGGACGGAGTGGAGATCTGTTGTGTTTTCTGATGAAAGCAGGTTCTGCCTTGGTGCCAGTGATGGCCGAGTGTTGGTCAGAAGGAGGCCAGGGGAACGCCTGCAACCAAACTGTCTGCGGCCTAGACACACTGGACCTACACCTGGAGTCATGGTCTGGGGAGCAATTTCCTATGACAGCAGGAGCACTCTTGTGGTTATACCAAACACACTGACTGCAAATTTGTACGTCAGTCTGGTAATTCAACCTGTAGTGCTGCCATTCATGAACAGCATTCAAGGGGGAGTTTTTCAACAGGATAACGCTCGCCCTCATACCGCTGTTGTCTCGCAACGTGCTCTACAGAGTGTCAACATGTTACCTTGGCCTGCGAGATCACCAGATCTGTCTCCAATTGAACACGTATGGGATATCATTGGACGACAACTCCAGCATCATCCACAGCCAGCACTGACCGTCCCAGTATTGACAGCACAAGTACAACAAGCATGGAACTCCATACCACAAAGTGACATTCGAAACCTGTATGACACAATGCATTCACGTTTGCAGGCTTGCATTCAAAATTCTGGAGGTTACACCGGCTATTAATTAACAGTATTTCACATTTGAAATGCATTTTCTTGAGCTTAAATTAACCTGTGATCTTGAAAATTTAATCAATTAAACATGTTAACTTGACAAATGCATTGTCCAAATTTCATTACTCAACAATAATTCTTTCTTGGTGTTGGGATTTTTTTTTCCGTCTGTGTAGATGAACTGTATCCAGGGGGGGGGGGAGGGGGTGAACAACAGTGCTGGAAAAAGAAGGCGATAGTCGACATTGTTGATTTAATACATACGGTTTTAAGGAGCGAATTGAAAAAGAGTGTTCAAAGATTTCAGTTCACTTACAGTGGTTGGAATTATTGAGATACTTGCAGAATTTTTGAAATCTCTGGGAGAAGAAGGAATCCAAAGATATTTTAAACTGATATGAAAACTTTAAGTAAAAGGAGATGCCAACTGATTTTAATAAAATAAAAAAAAAAATAAAAAAAAACCATCTAGTTACATTCGAAGAAAGCACAAACTGACAAACGTTAAAATCTTCTGATTACAATTCTGTCATCGTAAAATTGCTGACCAGGATAATATAACTGAAAAAATAGTAGAAGAGATGGAGGGTAATAGTTAGGGTGGGTTTAGGAAATATTGGAGTACGGGAAAAGCAACACCGACTCCAAGAACAAAGAGAATACTTTAATGACGTTTCATGATTTAGAATTTTGTTTGTTTATGGCTTTACGCCTCGTCGACGTCGGTGTGAGTAGAGGCGCGAAAGGACTGCGGACAAGGAGGGGGAGGGAAGCATTCATCAGGAGGGATCTGGGGAAGCCATGGAAAACCCATGACGGGAGTCGAAGCGGCGTCCTCCCGAATGCGAGGCTAGAGAGTTGCCGCTCACCCACTACGCTCGGTTTTATTTTCTTTTTTTCAATTTGATAGTGTCATGTGCGACAAGATGTTTAAAACTTTAAACAAGTCACGTCTAAAATAACGAAAGGAAGAATTTATTATTAATATAAAACGAAAGAGCCTTAATTTAGAAAAAGAATCACGAGATAGATGCATTGTGCATTGGTTAAAAATGATGCGATGCGTTAATATTTAACTTGTATTTAGAGGAAGCAATAAGGAAGTGAAAGAAAAACTTGAATGTGGCGTGAGTGTCAATCACAAAAAAATCAGTATGTTACGATATATCCTGCTAACAGAAGAGAAATTGCTGAATGGTATGAACAGAATACGGAAGAAAGATTACGGATTAAATAAAAATGAAAATCAAAACAGAAGTGATGAAATGTAACAGAAATAAGTGTATAATAGGAATAAAAATACGATCAGATTTATTAAGGGTCGTCAGTGAGTTATGTTAGTGGGCCAGTTAAATTACAAGTAATGGCTTCAAGTATACAATAACATTAGCGGGAATTTAGTTTCAAATGTTGATGTTACATTCAGAAATAACTTTTTAAAACTCTTTTGTATGGTACACAACTCTTTATAGAGGCGAATCATGGACTTAATTAATATCAGAAAGAACGAAATTTGAAGTATTTAAAATGTGATTCTCCAGAAGTATACTGAAAATTAAGTGCGGAAAAAAAAAAAAAATATGAAATGAACATGTTTTGGAAATAATGGATGAGAAAAGATTTTTGCGGAAAAAAAGAAGATACAAAAATAAGAATTATAAGAAACAAGCCAATTCTGTTTTTGTGATGTGGGCTCATAGGCTGCAGCCTATATAGCCTATGCCTATGCGGTCCCGACGGGAGTGATACCTCATAATCGTTTGAGAATATTCCAGTACGAAATTCAAAAAATTGTATTTACACATTTTTAATAAAATAATTATTATAACTGCGTATAAGCACATTTAATAACTGTCCTTTACGAAGATATTTTAATTAAAATATTTATAGTGACTGCTTACCACCACAGTAGACAATAGAGTTTTAAAAAAATTTCAAATCATGATCAAATAAAAGATTAAGAAAATGAAGACATGCGTTTGCCATTCAGCCGAATACGTTCGACTAATCACATTTCAATGGGATCGGTCCGTCACTCGGCCGTATTTGGCCGAGCAGGTCGTGTCCAGTGGACGCGTGGCAATGCCTTCACCTGTCTCGGGATTAGTCGGCCGAACAGTCGTTCGGACGAGTTCGATGCCACTGGACGACCGGCAAAAGATCGAGGTTTGCAGCAAACGAGTCTACAGTCTGATGGCAAAGAAATGGAGACTAAGCATTCGGTCGGCTGGAGGGGCGTCAGGGATAGTCTGGTCTTGAAAGTGGAAGACAGGTCAGTGATGTGGTGAGGTTGTGTGGTTTGTTTTGCAGGAGCTCTGTCACCGTGGGAAGCTCGGCCGCGTGTGGAGGCGAGGCCGCGGGACTTGGCAGGACGCCTGCGCGTCCACTCAAGACAACTACACCCACAGCGCCGCGTCTCTACACACAACACGCACTCTCCCGGGAGCCAAAGTTATGCTCAGTTCTTTCCATTCAGCACAAACTATTATCTATCAGCATAACGCATCATTATGTTAAATTCCACAATTCTGTTAGGAACACTTGGTTTTGACGTGAAAGTAAGTATTGAAAAAATGAATCAGGCAAGAAATGATTAATAAGAAGCTGATCAGTTATATGCTTCCTTCCGCAGACACTAGCAGTGCAGCAAAGCTAGGACACTTCCCAACATGCATAGTAAATTGCATGTAAGCAGATCTCGACAAGCTAATGGCGTTCTGAAATAGTAACAGTACGTTTCAGCGGGTCGATTCCGCTGGTCGTTTCCACCAGTAATTTCCAGTAGTGTCGATTCCACAGGTCGATTCACCGAGTCATTTCCACGAATCGTTCCCACGAGCTGATTCCACGAGCCGATGCCACGAGTCGTTTCCTTGGACTTTTTTTTTTTTTTTTGCTTATGGTTTTACGCCTCGTCGTCATTTCAGTGGTGATGGGGCTGGGGAAAAGGAACTGGTAAGAATTGGGCCATGGCCCTTTTGAAGGAAGCATCCCGCCATTCACCTTGAGTGACTTGGGGAAACCATGGAAAACCCAAATCTGGATGGCCGTCCTTCCTAGAGCGTTCGCCGCTCACCCACTACGCTGGGTTTTCATTGGACTGCGTTGAGCGGCGCATGCGCCGTGCAGCCCGAGCGAGCTGTCCTCTCAAGCACCCTGATCAGCGGGACGCGCTCTACTGTCACGCAGCAAGGGGAGGCACCTTCTATCGGCTACCGATACTTTGAGACTAATCGGTTCTGTGGGCAACTAGCTTCCCCGTTATCTTTTATCTTTTGGGGAACACTTGCTGAACATAGGCAGGAGACTATGGTGTAAACTACAGCATGTTGGCATACCATAGTTAGCTGTACTACGTTCATGTAATGTAGCCAGTAATGCGTTTTCAAGTATTTAAGTATCATCGTAATTAAATTCAATGCACGACTTTTTTGTTTTTTCTAGTTACTTCATCAAATGTTGTGCCATTGAAAACGTATTCAGAAAGATGTTAAGGTTGATTAAACCATTTTTGACTCCAACACTAGTTAATACCTGACGTTTGAGGTTGATATTGGTTTGATAGGGGGAGAAAGTATAATATTCGACTTTTGTTATAATTGATGCGTAACATTTCATGTGTGCATCAAACATTCCTCCATACGACGTTGGAAAGCACCTAGCAACTCAAGATTGTCACTGAGTGAGAGTCATAACTGATTAAATATTTGCGTTAATGACTTCCAATGTAAGGAAAGATCCAAAGTAAAATTTAATTCTTCAGTTATGCTAAATTTCTTCCCTGTATATTGAAAAACTATATATTGTATACTGTCTTGCAGAGCAGAGTCATGAAGATACAGCTATGTGGCCAGACACACGGTGGTACTGTACGGTGGAGGTGCTCCTTCGATACACTTCACGTCTTCGTTCGCGAGAGCTGCTCAGGAGACGAACGCTTAACACAATGAGGCGAAGATCACAGCGGAAGCAAAAACGAAACCAACACTGGTTCGAAGGGCAAACGCTGACCAATCAAACGGATTACAACTCAGCGGACTGTCAGGTCGGTATTTTTAATTTCGTCTTCCGAACATTCATGAGAGTTCCACTGAAAATGGAGAGGTTTCAGGAGAGACAGAGTTGAGGCGCGGGTATCAGGTTGAAGGAGGCAAATTAGTGGAAGACGGGTACGCAGGCGCACTGGACGTGTCACGCACTACGCTGGCACCTGTTCAGCACACGGCCTCTGACAGCTGTAGGAGGACTCTCAGCGGAGTGCAGCTCCTCGAGTAGTAAGAAAAGAGGAGCACCATAAACTTATATCAGTCTCTTTGCATCGTAATTTCAGTAAAATCCTTTCGGGTGTCCCGCCTGATGGTGTTATACAAACAAGGCGTTTCGACAGCTCTGCTATCTTCATCAGCTGACTGTCACCGTCTAGATAGATGCATGGAGGGTCGTGAGAACTCAGTCGGGTGCGAGGAGGGTGGAGTGCGTCGTCTTCGTTCCTACCATCTCTGTCACGCTTGTACTGCTTTCCGTTACTAAAATGTTTGTCTAAGTCATTTGAAGCAAATAAAAGCATTCGTCATATAATGGCCTATTGCTGATGAATGTTTGTAATTCTAATAATGACTTAGAAACCGCCATCCTTATATATATATATATATATATATATATATATATGTGTGTGTGTGTGTGTGTGTGTGTGTGTGTGTGTGTGTGTGTGTGTGTAAATATATTCTATGAACTTTTGCCTTCATTCCTTGCTTGTTTACAGTCTATATTGGACTGCCTGAAAAATTATAATTATAACACTTAACGGCGTCCAACTGCACTTAAACAACGTCCGCTTTAAAATTTCTTTCACCTTTGGACTGGCTTTATAGAAACAAATCATTATTCATGTTGAAAGTGAGAAACTGTTTCCCTGAAACATCTTATAGAACAAGTCAAGTCTCAATCAGGTTACGCGATAGACGAAATTCCGCGCTTGTGGATATAGTTACCCCACAATGAGGTGTCAGGTTAGCAAGACGGGAACTGTACTGATAGGTTTGGCGTATTTGAGAAAAGACGCCAAACGCGGCTGCACTAAGAAGTTATTTGTAGAAATGTTTGTGGTATGCACTGACGGAAGCACTTTCGCAGTATTTCTGAACTCGGAGAAGAAAAAGTGTCGAAGGTTTACGATTTCAGTGGACACAGCGCATCAAGTCTTCAACTCGCACTATCACAACGCATCCACATCCAAACCTCTCATCTACAGTCCCTACCACCATGTCCAGAGGCTCTTATTATTATTATTATTATTATTACTCCGCGATGCACTATAAGTGTGTGGTGGCGGGTGCAGTGCACCAATCAGAAAGTGTAATAGTTTGGAAGGGATATACGGGATATGGCAGGAGGCGCCCATGCGCTATTGTGAAGAACCATCCCGGAATTGGTCTGGAGATATCTGGGGAAACCATGGAAAACCCAGATCAGGATGGCCGGAGAGCTTTATCGAAAGCTACTTCTGTCGGATTTTAAGTTTACTCGCCCGGTAAATACTTTCTATTTCATTCCCTAATCGCTCGTAGATGAAATAATCAGTTGTGGCCCTGATTTGTCTTATCTTATTTTCTCAGTCATTCGTAGATATGAATGTTGCTGGTAGTAATATTTGTTTGCTGTCTTTCTGAAATAGGTCAGTCGTGAATTTTTGAATTAGCTTCTGTCGAGAGCAACGCCTTCGGTGCTCCAGGTCTTCTCAACCAAACTCCTTCAACATCGCACTTACGCTTTTTCCTACCTAACTATAACGAATCGAGCGGCTCTTCTTTGGACCTTCTCTAATGCCTCCATTAACACCTCTTGATGGGGACCCCATACAGAATAATAGTATTCTAACTGCGGGCACACCAGCGACTTGTATGGAACCGATTTAACTTCTGGAGTGCATTGTTTTAAATTACGACCTAGAAATCGAAGCATACGATTTGCTTTCCCAATTACCTTCTCAATATGTTAATTCCACTTCAAGTTTTACGAATTATTACCCCTAGGTATTTAGCGGAATCTTCGGTTGTAAGGATAGTGGCATTACTTGTAAATTCAGAGCTAAATGGTGTAATGTTTTTACTTACACGTATGAGTTGACACTTTGGAGCGTTTAACTCCGACTGCCAGTCTTTATACCAAGCAATTATTCTGACGTAATCACCACAACGAAGGAATTTTTCCAAATTAATGTGCAGTAAACATGTTGCACAATTAATTTTTAATTGCTTTGATTTATTATTGGGGCTTCTATCTCAAATTCATTTTTCTTCCTTACCAATCCTATCTCTGAAAACATATTACGCGAGGTGTAGGAGTATTTTTGTTGTTGTTATTATGGTTTTGGCGACATTGCGCGCTAGCGGACTGGTGCACGGGGAATCGCATTAGGCGCTTCAGTGGTGCTGGGAGGCTGGGGGTCGTTGACCCGGGCCGGCTGCCTCGCGTGAGTGAGTGACTTATTTAAAGCGCCGCGCGGGGCGGAGCAATATGCCGCAGCCTCGCTCACCACACCTCAGCTCACCTCAGCTGCGACCGGGCGGCAAGGCCGGTGGGGAGACACGGCGCCACGCGATACCATCACAACGCACGACAGGGCTTGAAGCCCGCGGATGCAGAGGTCGAAAATAGATTGATAATACTTAGAATTTAATACTTTATAAAAAATAAATATAAAATCAAAATAAGTATATTTTTATCCCAAATTATTCCGTGGTTCGGATTCCACGTTAAACTGTAGGTCCCCTCTACCCGGCAGGATTGTCGGGTTAGGTTAAGGCGGCTACGATAGGGGCGGGATGCGCAGCCAATAAAAACCCTGTCATCAGCTCATTACGACCACACGGAATTATTATAATTATTACTATCCCAAATTACACATTTTTTCATAAGCAAAGTGTATTTCCATTTAATACTGCATCTTGATTTATTTTTTGCCTCATCTCTCAACAAAAAATAAAGCAAGGGACGATTTCACAAGTGAATTAAATTATTTACATAACTACGAACGCGTTAAAAAAAAAATCTTTGCAGAGTTCGCGGCTCGACTAATTCAAGCACAAGGCCACGCCACCGCACATCACCGTGCCCGCCGCCCGCCTTCCCACCGGACTAGCGGCACATTCACAGTACAACATGTAGGACCTACGATCACCCAATTTTCCGGTAAAGGACTTTTGATGGTTCATGAAAGAGGTTACAGGACTACCTGTAGGGCGTGTTAGATGTTTTAGGATTTCCATACAACCAACGCGGGTCCTTGCCGTCCGAAAAGCAATGGGGACAGTGTGATAAGGACACTGGTGTGCGGCGAGAAAGTACGAGTGGAAAGGACTGCTCGGAACATTTTGTTGGACCCCTTCTATTAGCGTGAATGGGTGAGCGCATCCTACAGTAGTTCTACACGGATGTCCTGTAAGTTGGACCGTGAATAGGCCTCTTTACTTTACATATAAGTTCAAACTTGTAAAATCGTCGCTTACGTAATAACACCGTTCAGCTCATTGTTACTATTATTGCAAGATTGCAATAATAACACAACCACGTTGTTGTTGGCTAGGAGACGATTGTCCGAATCTCATATAAAGAGAAAAGTATAATATGTACTAGAAATGTAAAAAAAAAAACCTCCGTTATACATCCGCATCAAAATTGCGTATGCGGATGTAGGATTTCACGTGAAAGATCCTCACTTGCGGATACGGAGCTCAGTTCAGGACCATCACAGGGAACGACTTCGAGTGCCGATTCGAACTGAATTCAGAACGGTAAACATGTTTGCAACTCTCAATTCATAGTCAGAATGGTAATAATTCAACGTTAATTAGCGGGTATTAGAGAAACACTTTTTCAATTTTAGAAAAATGCGACACTGGTTGCAGAAATATAATTAATTACTTTTTATGAGACTAGCAAACTGTTTCCAAACAAAAGAATAAGCTACATAGGTCAGCAGAACGGACACGTTCTCGGACAAACTACAACGTCACCATATTGTAAACTCAAGGCTTCACCAAATGTTCAAATTTTCAAACTCGTACTAAATATTTATATTCTAATAGATATCTGAAATACTTAAGTTAGAATGCTTGATAGTCAGTATAGCGTCATTTAAGACATTTAATTACTTAAACGTTACAAAGAGTGATGTTTAAAAATGCATGGAAAAGGTAGCACTGCCATCGAGGTGAACAAACCAAAAGTGTGCGAAATAATCTGAACCGTTGGTATTTTACAAATGATGTGGATTCGTAGTTGGCGCGCGAAACAGTTATGTGTTTGTTAGCGACGAGAGATCTCGGCTGGGGGCAGGCACGGGTCACGGGTTCGAATCCCCCGCCGTCCCTGCGGGTTACAGCGCACGGCCGTCACCGAATTCCTTCCTGTTCCTTGCACTCAGTCCTCTCCAACTCTGATCACCTCGAAGTCAACAAGGAGTAAAGCCACAAGGGGGAAAAAAAACAAGGGACAGGACGTGCGCTTACGAAGTTCAACCCGTCTCTAAAGACCTCGCTGTTAAGAGACGTTAACCATAAAAAAAAAAGATGTTTATTAAACGTTTGTTTTGGTAAATTCATAGAAACGAAGCTCCGTTTTGTTTCCTGCAACATAACGAAATTTCATATTAACCGATCACAGCCACATGTTCTATGTTCACATATTCGTTAGCTGTGAGTTGCCGCCCGGCGGCTGAAGCGCCTGTTTGCAGCCGACAAGCTCGCCAACATGCGGAAAGGTGATCCCCACCACGGAGATACACACCGCAGTAAATGATTAAAACCATTGCTGGTAATACTCATACTCATAGCTTTTTGAAAGGAAGCAGAGTTTTTGTCTAAAGAGTTAGTTCGTTTGCGCCTTGCGCCTGATGTGTACAGCGTTACGCGTCTTTCATTTCTCTTGTTGCTCCCATCTCGTCTCTCTTGATTCAATTCGAATCACTTGACAGAAATCATAATTTAAAAATCACGACACGCCATGCAATTCCGCAACGTTCACCACTTTAGGTTCTCTTCTGTTGTAATATTCAACAAAATGTTGACACGTGTTATTTAAGTAGTTATTCCTGTGATAGATTATTATGTTATTTCTCATTCCGCACGTATTTTAACATCCCTTAATACCTGTAAGTAGAAGATTCAATACGATAACCACTGCACACATAAATCGCAATCTCTATTTTCAATTCGATATTCGATGCGGTTAACTTACATTCATCACGGGATCGGACCTAGAAGGAACTATAATTCTTTATTCAAACCACCAAGGCGGCTGCGTTATATGAAACTGTGCCGTTAGCTTTTCAGCTTATATAGCAAGATGAAATCAGCATTGCTTACACGACCAGCAGAATGCGTAGTTCATACGTGGATGCGTCGGCCCCTTCCAACTTCACCAATACCTCCGTCTGTTGGCGTCCAACAGTGCGTAGATTCTGCAGAGTTACGCGAGAATACCTCGAGAACCTGATTTTCTGAATTATGGTATGGTAAAAGCAACAGGTTCTGCAGAGCACAGTTCGTTGTGGCTCGAGTCAAAAGCTCGTAGGCACAATGTCCGACTCCCAACTGGAAGGGGAACAGTGGTTCTTCCAAATCAGAAAAGTCGAACCCCATACATCGGGCGAGTGCTGTGAAAAGTGAAGCGCGCGCGTTGGCTCGGAGGCTGCGAATGCGTGACTCACTGGGAGCGACGCCAACACGCGGCTCACGGCCACAGCACGCAAATAGCACGCAGCCCTCACGCGTCCAGTCCGCACAAAGAATCGACGCGGCCAGTCTTACAAGCAGCACAGCACCTCGTACTGGTGTCTCTCTGTTTTGTAGGACGCCGCGACCGTATCGTTAGGATTCGTCAGCCTGCACACGCTCTAGTGTGCCGCCGTGCCGGGTGGTGCGTCTGCTCGCCAGTGTGCTGATTAGCTCCTAGCACACAACGCTCAACACTCTAAAACTGACAAGAAGTGTGTTTCATACACACTAATACGTGTCATACACTGCACACAACACATGTACAGTACAACATAGTTTAAAGTGAAAAAATATTTGTAGCATTAGATAAAAATATAACAACAAGAAAGAAGAACAGGACAAACATAGGCATATCACTTGGAGGAGAGCAACTAAATAGAGTGGAATGTTTCAAATATTTGGGAAGCTGGATTGAAGAAAATGGAGGAAACAGGATGGAGATAAATGAAAGAGGAAGATGTGCAGATGGATTTTTTAAAAGTATTAAAGGCTGGTATGGAGTACGGGTGTTCCGCAAAAGCGCAAAGAAGAGATATACAAAATATTCCTTATGCCAATTTTAACGTATGGGTTGAAAACCTGCGCAATTAAGGAGAGAGACAAAGGGAGTGTGCAATCTGTGTAAATAAAATTTCAGACAAGTAGGAGTAACAAGAACACACAGATTAACAAATAAGAGAATCAGGGAGATGACAAAGGAAAGACCGCTACAACAGAGAATTGAAAAATCTAGGTAACAGTGGTACGGGTATGTAAAGAAAATGGTAGAGATGAATATACCGAGGAAGATGATGGACATGGAACTGAAGGGGAAGAGGCCCTGAGGAAGACAGAGGGGCAGATGAGTTAAAGCAGTTAAGAAATGTGCGGAGGATAGAGAAGGAGACTGGGCGACACTGGTAGAAGAGAGACAGTTGCTGGACGGGAAGCGCTAGCGAGGCTTTTCTTCCCAGCAGACATGGCCAGCGGCTGGATGCTGCCTAGGTGATGAGGTTGACAAAAATCCTGTACTCTAATTCAATTGCGTGTCAGCAATTTTTGACATAGTGCTAGCGTCGTATATTATCAGCCATTGTGTACAAGTATGAAATAGTTTGTCTTCACACTGATAACTGTCCTTAAAATACCGACAAGCGCTACTGGCTGAAGGCAGCAGACACACAGCTCACGCGGAGCAGTCTGTCGCACAGTGGCGTGACCACAGCCGCATGAGCACAGCGGGGTGAGCAAACAAGTGTGAGAACACAGGCATGAGCATGGCGGTGTGAGCACACAGGCATGAGCATGGCGGCGTGAGCACAGCGACGTGTGCACAGCTGCGTGAGAACAGCGCGTGAGCACAGCGGCGTGAGCACACAGTCATGAGCATAGCGGCGTGAGCACAGCGACGTGTGCACAGATGCGTGAGAACAGCGCGTGAGCATAGCTGCGTGAGCACACCGACCTGCGCACAGCGGCGTGAGCATAGCAGCGTGAGTACAGCTGGGTGAGAACAGTGGCGTGAGCACAGCTGCGTGAGCACACCAACATGAGCTCAGCGGCGTGAGCACACAGGCATTAGCACAGCGGCGTGAGCACAACTGAATGAGCATAGCGACGTGAGCACAGCGGCGTAAGCACAGCTGCGTGAGCACAGCGGCGTGAGTACACCAGCGTGAGCACAGCGGCGTGAGCACACAGGTATGAGCACAGCGGCCTGAGCATAGCAGCGTGAGTACAGCTGCGTGAGAACAGTGGCGTGAGCACAGCTGCGTGAGCACACCAACATGAGCTCAGCGGCGTGAGCACACAGGCATTAGCACAGCGGCGTGAGCACAACTGAATGAGCGTAGCGGCGTGAGCACAGCGGCGTAAGCACAGCTGCGTGAGCACAGCGGCGTGAGTACACCAGCGTGAGCACAGCGGCGTGAGCACACAGGCATGAGCACAGCGGCCTGATCATAGCGGCGTGAGTACAGCTGCGTGAGAACAGTGGCGTGAGCACACAGGCATGAGCACAGCGGCCTGAGCATAGCAGCGTGAGTACAGCTGCGTGAGAACAGTGGCGTGAGCACAGCTGCGTGAGCACACCAACATGAGCTCAGCGGCGTGAGCACACAGGCATTAGCACAGCGGCGTGAGCACAACTGAATAAGCATAGCGGCGTGAGCACAGCGGCGTAAGCACAGCTGCGTGAGCACAGCTGCTTGAGTACACCGACGTGAGCATAGCGGCGTGAGCACACAGGCATGAGCACAGCGGCCTGAGCATAGCGGCGTGAGTACAGCTGCGTGAGAACAGTGGCGTTAGCACTGCTGCGTGAGCACACCAACACGAGTTCAGCGGCGTGAGCACACAGGCATTAGCACAGCGGCGTGAGCACAGCGGCGTAAGCACAGCTGCGTGAGCACAGTGGCGTGAGTACTCCAGCGTGAGCACAGCGGCGTGAGCACACAGGCATGAGCACAGCGGCCTGATCATAGCGGCGTGGGTACAGCTGCGTGAGAACAGCGGCGTGAGCACAGCTGCGTGAGCACACCAACATGAGCTCAGCGGCGTGAGCACACAGGCATGATCACAGCGGCCTGATCATAGCGGCGTGAGTACAGCTGCGTGAGAACAGTGGCGTTAGCACAGCTGCGTGAGAACAGTGGCGTTAGCACAGCTGCGTGAGCACGCCAACATGAGCTCAGCGGCGTGAGCACACAGGCATTAGCACAGCGGCGTGAGCACAACTGAATGAGCATAGCGGCGTGAGCACAGCGGCGTAAGCACAGCTGCGTGAGCACAGCGGCGTGAGTACACCAGCGTGAGCACAGCGGCGTGAGCACACAGGCATGAGCACAGCGGCCTGATCATAGCGGCGTGGGTACAGCTGCGTGAGAACAGCGGCGTGAGCACACCAACATGAGCTCAGCGGCGTGAGCACACAGGCATGAGCACAGCGGCCTGATCATAGCGGCGTGAGTACAGCTGCGTGAGAACAGTGGCGTTAGCACAGCTGCGTGAGCACACCAACATGAGCTCAGCGGCGTGAGCACACAGGCATTAGCACAGCGGCGTGAGCACAACTGAATGAGCATAACGGCGTGAGCACAGCGGCGTAAGCACAGCTGCGTGAGCACAGCGGCGTGAGTACACCAGCGTGAGCACAGCGGCGTGAGCACACAGGCATGAGCACAGCGGCCTGATCATAGCGGCGTGGGTACAGCTGCGTGAGAACAGCGGCGTGAGCACAGCTGCGTGAGCACACCAACATGAGCTCAGCGGCGTGAGCACACAGGCATTAGCACAGCGGCCTGAGAATAGCGGTGTGGGTACAGCTGCGTGAGAACAGCGGCGTGAGCACAGCTGCGCGAGCACACCGACATGAGCTCAGCGGCGTGAGCACACAGGTATTAGCACAGTGGCGTGAGCACAGCTGCGTGAGCACACCAACATGAGCTCAGCGGCGTGAGCACACAGGAATTAGCACAGCGGCGTGAGCACAACTGAATGAGCATAGCGGCGTGAGCGCAGCGGCGTAAGCACAGCTGCGTGAGCACAGCGACGTGAGTACACCAGCGTGAGCACAGCGGCGTGAGCACACACGCATGAGCGCAGCGGCCTGATCATAGCGGCGTGGGTACAGCTGCGTGAGAACAGCGGCGTGAGCACAGCTGCGTGAGCACACCAACATGAGCTCAGCGGCGTGAGCACACAGGAATGAGCACAGCGGCCTGATCATAGCGGCGTGAGTACAGCTGCGTGAGAACAGTGGCGTTAGCACAGCTGCGTGAGCACACCAACATGAGCTCAGCGGCGTGAGCACACAGGCATTAGCACAGCGGCGTGAGCACAACTGAATGAGCATAGCGGCGTGAGCACAGCGGCGTAAGCACAGCTGCGTGAGCACAGTGGCGTGAGTACAGCGGCTTGAGCACAGCGGCATGAGTACAGCGGCGTGAGTACAGCGGCGTAAGCACGGCTGCGTGAGCACAGCGGCGTGAGTACAGCGGCGTGAGAACAGCGGCGTGAGCATAGCGGCGTGAGTACTGCGGCTTGAGCACAGCGGCGTGAGCACAACTGTGTGAGCACAGTGGCGTGAGCTCAGCGCCGTGACGGGACGTGACGTCAAGCTCGAAGACATAACTCTACGACAACACGCGCTTCACTTCACAAACAAAGTTCTTCCCTAGAAAAACTCAAATACATTAAATACTTTAAAAAAAAACAAAACAAATTCACAAGTGTCTTAGTAGTAATAATGGATTTTAAAGACCCAAAAATGAAAAAATTCTGTTACCTACGTAATGACAAGGAGATTTCGTAAGAGTACTTGTTAAGTGAGTTATTGCCATTGTTCATATGCATTACAGCCCATTTCAGCGGCTTTCCTAATAAAATGTAAGACGAAACAGACGAGTGTACAGTCTCACCGCATAAACATGTGAAACAACAGACGCCAGAGCCGTCGCGGCTGGCAGACGTACAAACTCGCTTTCCTCGCCAATAGAACGTGTGGCCACCCGTCACTTACTAGACGCCCACTCACCACTTTCGGATGTGAAACAAGAAGCGCCACTGGCCCTACAGCAGCCCGATAAACAAAACACCACACCACACTCAGCAACACTGATGACGGTAATGGACACATACCGAAACGTCTGTGGCCCAGAAGGTAAAGAACGTGTCGCCCAGACTTATTTTCCAGTATTACCGTGGTCGTGTTCAGTTTTGGACCCAATCTAATCTTTATATTACTAGCTGGTGGCCACGACTTCATTCGTGATTGTAAATAATTTTGAAGGTTTTTATGTTTTTGTATGGAATCTTAAATATTTCCAGTATAAGTAGTAGGCTATCTTATTTCCTGCCACATCAGCATCGTGACCGTGAAAGTACCGTCAAAATCAGTTCCTACACAAAATAGGTTGCATATAAATTATTTATATTTGCTAATAGCTGAAAAAGATGAAAAATTTGTGGTATTCAAGAACATTATTCAAAAACGTTCAAGAATATTCTAGAACATTTTAGGACATTGAAGAATATTCTGTTATATTGCACAATATTCCAATGACTTTTAGAACACTTTGGTCGCAATATGAAAACGCCCTAAGTCTATCACTTTCAAACACATACCTCCCACACCCCTAC
Organism: Vandiemenella viatica; assembly: GCA_031002005.1. Lineage (NCBI taxonomy): Eukaryota > Metazoa > Arthropoda > Insecta > Orthoptera > Morabidae > Vandiemenella > Vandiemenella viatica. The sequence continues at coordinate 7,076,631 of JARYHS010012519.1, forward strand.
ATCTACCGACATGCAACCACCATGGCGCGATGGGAGACTCAAGGATTCTGCCACACACAAACACAATGGTCAGCAAAGCGAAACAAACGGACACACGTCTATTTTTATATAAACGAGTATTTTATATAGTTATATATATATATAGACTGTCCAGGAATGAAAGGATAATCCTGGATAATGTTTTTTTTAAATATTTTTTCGAAACATGTGAGTTTGATATGTTGATACTATGCCATTTCAACAAATTCAGAATTTTTGAACCCTGTTTTTTTTATTTTTTTTATTAACTCAAAGATATTTGAGTCATGTAAAACAATGTTCTATGTTTTCATAAAATCTTTTAAAAAAACCTTAGAAAAAAATCTAATTTTATACTTCCTTTAAAATGATTGTTTTATGGTAGTTCGATCTGCTAAAGAGACCATGTGCATTTTAAACATGTAATAAAAAAATGATAACGATTTTTTAAAAGATTTTTTAAAGTTTTTTTTAACGTTTTAAGAAAAAATAACATTGTTTTAGATGACTCAAACATTCTTGAATAAATATAAAAAAAAGAAACAGCGTTCAAAGGGATTTAATTTGTAGAAATGGCATGGAATAAACTGAACAAAGTCACATATTTCGAAAAAAAAAAAATTTAAAAATTCAAATTCTCGAAAATGGTAAGAGTTTTATTAAAATAAAATATTGAAAACTATTTCGTCAGCACTGTGAGACGAATACAACTCGCTTGTTGCCGTTTTGTTACAGCAAAATGTGTAAGTCTGAGTTAATATCCGAGTGGAGGCGAGCGAGTGTGAGTGCCGGTGGTTTTTTGTGTGGAGCGTGACAATGGCCTCGGACTCCGAGATTAGGAGTTGTAAACGCGGAGAGAGAGGCGGCAGCACTCACGAGATATCTCGGCGACCACTGGTGGCAAGGGCATTGCAACAAATAGCCAAGTGCAGTGATGAGCAAGTTTCCAAAAACGCATGAATTTAAAATCAGAATAGTAAATGGGGGAGGAATCTAACATTCCAATTATATAAAAAAAACATTGAAATATATATAAAATGGTGATTAGATGACTAGGTAAATTGCCACCGGAGTGTTGGCTCCAACGGAATCAAAAAAAAAAAAAAAGTTAATAATCTTCATGAGAAACCAGGTGGATGTTGTACGTGTGTTTTAAGGAAATCTGGAAGAACGGGAGCCGAGCACACGACTTCGACCTTTACTCAGCAGTTTTTTTTTTTTTAATTGCTTATTTGTGAGTTTTGTTTTATAAAAACGATTATATCAAATACTGGCAATTTTAGAAATAGATCATTTGAGATATGGAAATTACTTAAGTCAAGTTATTGCTTTTTATTTAAAAAATCTGCCTTTCACCAGCACTGTACAGAAGTCAGCTTATAGGTTGTTATATGGCTGTGGATAACCACATATTACGGAACTACTATTCCAACAAATATTCCAGTTACTTTTTCGGGATTCACCCTGCTTTGATCGATGTTTTACTTCCGACGTTTCGGCACCCAACCTAGGGCCTTCATCAGGGCTGCTTGGAAGTGAAGTATCACTTCTTACATTCCGTCGTTTATCTTCACGAAGAAGTGATGATTCACATCTAAACAGCCCTGATGAAGGCACCAGGTTGGATGCCGAAACATCGGAAGTAAAACATCGATCAAAGTAGCACGACTCCCGAAAACGTATGTGGAATATTTGATTAATATGACACCTGCTAAAAGCGCAGAACATTGCACTACACCAACGTTTGATGTTAATATATTTTACCACAAAAATTTTAACCAGTGACATCAAGCCACTTATGAGTGAAATACTGAATTATGACCGAGGATTTTTTTGTTTAATAATTAGTTTAGGATTTATGACGCTAGAGAAAATAATATTTCACAGCGGGACTTTTCATTCGTTATACTCAATGAAATTTCAATAACTTAGCTTCAGCCAACAACAGTGTTTTATTACTTCGTTTAGTGTATAATCCAACAACATAATGAAAAAAAAGGACCACAATCCTCATCTCGGTCATCCATAAGAGAGTTAATCGATGCAAGTGTACTAAGATTCTCGTCACTCATGAATACCTGAGAACTATCACAGTATGCAGAACTGAACATCCGGGAGCAGTGAGGTACCTTGACATAACACAGTAAGGAGTCATCTTTTCAAAAACGTGGGAAGATGCACTATGCATTGTCTAAAAATACATTAGCGGATAAAATGTGAAGAAGCAGAATAAAAAGAAAAACCGTGTTTGGAAAATATAAATTGAGATGCTGCGACTTTGTGGATTTGAGTGCACGCGAGAGGACGGAACCGCCTGCGAAGATGCGCGGCGGGGAATCAGGTCAAGAGGCAACAGGTGTCCGCGGCGGGCAGACGGCCCGCTGGGCGGGGTGCGTGCCTGCAGGGGCCAGCGCGCGCGGAGCGATAAACAAACAGCGGCGCGGCCGGGGGTCGAAGTGGGGGCCGCGGGCCGCGAGGCGAGGCCAGTCGGACGGCCCAGCGCAGCGCAAGGACGGCCGCACTTCCGCCAGCCCACGCCGTCGGCGGAGGCAGTGAAACGAGTGTTGCTGCTAGTCTCTACAGTCACATCAAAACTGGCGGTAGCTTTCGGAAGAAAGAGCGAAATTCTTAATATTTCATTTCGGTACGAACCTGTCTCTATTTCTCTTTTCCCTTTTTCAGTTTGATATCGGCGTAGAAAGCAGATTCATACAATAGTGTTACCCGTCAACTATAGATAATATAATATATGTTTGAAACGACATATATGTATGAAACAACATAGAAATATTGTTTAAAGGCAGGGGTACCTGGAAGTTTTGCTATTTGATGGGTGCTTAGTACTTATGGGAAATTAGTTACGGAAAGTACTTATTTCTACATTAAGAACGCATTCGGGAGGACGCCGGTTCGAATCCCCGTCCGGCAATCCGGATTTGGGTTTTCCATGGTTTCCCCAAATCACTCCAGGCAAATGTCTGGATGCTTCGTTCAAAAGGCCATGGCCGAATTCCTTGCCGTTTCTTGTCCCCATTCCCATCCCGCGTCTAAAGACGTCGACGTCGACGAGGAGTAAAACCAAAAGTACAACAACAACAAAAATGCATTGAAAACGGAATACAAACTGAAAAATGTTTGAGATCACCGCCAATCCACACCATTTGTAAAGGCATAAGAAATCAAGCAAAGATAGTTTCTGGAATTGCATGTACATAGTCCAAGGAGAACAGACGGTTTTGGGGTCGTGAAGACACTTATTATAATCGATAATTATCATAATACACGTCCGAGTGTTTTGTCGAATTAGGTTGATAAAAAAAAAAAAAAAAAACGGAGACGCCAAAAATGTATGAGTAATGAAACGTTTTTGCTGTTGCTGAAAATACTGTTTTGTAAAGCGAAGAAACATTGAAGGTTATGAGATGCGTGTGGTAGTACTGACCGTGGTGCGTCCCCGCGGCGAGCACGGCTGCGGCGGCGAGCAGCGCGATGGAGGCGCTCTGCATGGCGCCGCGCCCGGCCACTCACTGACTGCCACTCCGCGCTCAGCTCCCGACGGCCGCAGCCGAGCTAGGCCGAGCACAGCCGAGCACGTCCGAGCGCGCCCGAGTGCCGCCGCGGCCCGCGCGACACACACTGGACGTGCCACCAGAGCCATAATCGTCATCATTATCGCGCGGGACCATGCAGGGTGTTCTGTCTTGCTGATTAATTACAGACGGTCGTCTTCCACTGTCCCCTATCTACGAGGGTGGCACAGGAACTCATGCACCACTTTTTTTCTTCAAAAATTATTTATAGAACACAATGAAACTTATACACTAGAAAGAATGATGTTTCTTCTACACTCTCTATTTTTCCACGTACTCTCCTTCCCGTTCTATGGCCTTCCTCCAGCGAGACACAAGACCGTATATGCCCTGGCGTCGGGGTCGGCTTAAGGAATTTCGGGGTCCCCTGCGAAGTTTGATTTAAGGGCCCCCTACTTATTTCTAGATGTACTTTTGCCTACACTTTTGATAATTTTTGTCACTTTACACACACACACACACACACACACACACACACATATATATATATATAACTTAGTCCACAACCCGAATGTTGGTTGGATCCTCCCGAAGCAGGCATACTAAGCCACTGTGTCAGAGGTAGGACGGTCAGTTCCTTTCCTCTGGCACCTACAGTTTAACGTGGAATCCGAACCACGGAGCGTCCTGGTATATCTCATATGATTAAACACAACTCTCAAAATTCCTCCGCCTGTGCCCGGGGCAGGAGCAGCGAAAGTGTTAGCTGAACGGGAAAATTTCGCCGAGTCTTTGGTGTTTTATCAATGCATCTCATATGGATCTCTTAACTACTGTCACTTTCACTTCTGCCTAAGCCCTGCTGACCATTGTGTCAAATGAAATTGTTTTTGTATTAAGTTTTATAGCTATTATATTTATAATAGACTTTTTGTATACGACATTTCTTTTCTTGCCTTTCTTTGCTAGTATACTGTATATAGGTTTTCGGGGCTGGAGACACGTGAGCAGGCATACACATTTTAATTCAATAGCTTTTTATATGAAACGTCAAGAGATGAACGAGTTTATTCGAACGAAATTACATAAATTGCTGAATCAGGTTCAGAGCAACATACGCCTTTAAATATATAGGCTAATTGTAATTACATCATATACGACTTTCCCAAAACTGAATCTCATGAAGACCTCTCGTAGAATTCCACGCCTCGGAAACGTCTATTGTGAACGCAGTTTATTAACATTCTAAATTTGCAGATTATTTATTTTACCAGGAAAATTGTTTGTTAAGTAAGGACAACTTTTGAAGGTGATCGTGGCGGGGCCCCCCTCAAGCTTGGGGCTTCCCACGACAGAGGTTCTTGTGGTAGCCTTAAACCGGCCCTGCCTGGAGTACCACTCCTTGCTCTGTTCACGAAGCCATTTCTTCACTGTGCGAATCACCTCTTCGTCATCCGCAAAATGTCTCCCACGAATGGAATTCTTCAATGGCCCAAACAAGTGAAAGTCTGGGAGAGCTAGGTCAGGGCTATAGGGTGGATGGGGTAACACTGTCCAACCCTGTTTGGTGATGTGTTCCAACGTCCTCAAACTTGTGTGAAGGCGTGTGCTATCATGTTGAAGCAAACAATGACGTGGTTTGTTATGGCTTCTTGAGTTTGCCTCAGAACTAATGGTGCTGCCTCTCGGTATCACATCAAGGAGTATGACACCATCACAGTCCCAAAACACAGTGATCATGACCTTACCAGCGGAAGCAGTTGCTTTGAATTTTTTCTTTTCTGGAGAGTCTCCAAAGATTGTCGTTTTGTTTCGGGCTCAAAATGGCGAACCCATGATTCATCAGCTGTCACAATCCAGGACAAGAAGGCTTCCTCCTTAGGTTCGAAACGTTGCAGCAACTCAGAAGAAATGTTTTTTCTGAGACTTTTCTATTCCCCCGTAAGACGGCGCGGAACACATCGTGAACACTTTTTTGCGTTATCAAGAGCACTGACGATTACACCCACACTTCCTGTGCTGATTGACAGCTCCCACGCCAACTGCCGAGTCGTTATGCGTCGGTCCTGGCGAATGAGCACATCAGCACGCTGCATCTTGTCAGGTGTTACAGCCGTGGGTGGCCTTCCCGACCGCTGCAAATCTTGGAGCTCTGCAGAACCGCTTTCAGATGGCCTCAGCCTCTGTGGCCAGCGACTAACTGTACTTCTGTCGACTGCTGAAGCTCCATAAACTGCACATAAACCTTTGTGAATGTTTTCCGTTTCTTGCTCCGCAGTGAGAAATTCAATGACGACACGCTGCTTATTACGTACATTACTCACAGACGCCATGTTGAACCGTTGGTGCATGTACGCTATCTGTCAGAACAAACGGAAACTTTGTGCGCGCACTCTGAAAACTTCAAAGAATTCATTCATATCTTAAGTTTCTCATTCGTACCATTGTTGAGGGCTGAGAAAAAAAATGTGGCGCATTAGTTTCTGGGACACCCTCGTAGAAAATTTTCCTTGTCCGTAATAAATTTCCGATTCCAGCCTCTTCTCCCTTTGTCCTCCTTCAGTTGGTCTGTCCATCTTCTTCTTGCTCTTCCCACTGGTCTTTTGCCCGTTATCCTTTTTTCCAAATAAGTATTTGGCAGTCTTGTACTATTCATTCTCTTAACATACCCAAACCATTTAAGTCTGGATGACCTAAGTCTCTCTTCCATGGATTTCCTTAGCTCTAGGTTACTTAGGACACTTTGGTATAGGGCCCAAAAAAAAAAAAAAAAAAAAAAAAAAAAAATTCACTCTTACATTTTTCATAATTTTATGTATATATTAAGTGTGAAGAACTCTTTTTTATTAGAAATTTGATCAGCACAGGGGATGATGTTATGACTTTATGACTTTAGTTCGAATGTCTAATCCTGAAACACTGTGCGGCGTCACTTACTGATCATCACAGGGGATGATGTTAAGACTTTATGACTTTAGTCCGAATGTCTAATCCTGAACCACTGTGCGGCGTCACTTACTGATCATCACAGGGGATGATATTAAGACTTTATGACTTTAGTTCGAATGTCTAATCCTGAACCACTGTGTGGCGTCACTTACTGATCATCACAGGGGATGATGTTAAGACTTTATGACTTTAGTTCGAATGTCTAATCCTGAACCGCTGTGCGGCGTCACTTACTGATCATCACAGGGGATAATGTTATGACTTTATGACTTTAGTTCGAATGTCTAATCCTGAACCACTGTGCGGCGTCACTTACTGATCATCACAGGGGACGATGTTATGACTTTATGACTTTAGTTCGAAAGTCTAATCCTGAACCACTGTGCGGCGTCACTTACTGATCATCACAGGGGATGATGTTATGACTTTATGACTTTAGTTCGAATGTCTAATCCTGAACCACTGTGCGGCGTCACTTACTGATCATCACAGGGGACGATGTTATGACTTTATGACTTTAGTTCGAATGTCTAATCCTGAACCACTGTGCGGCGTCACTTACTGATCATCACAGGGGATGATGTTAAGACTTTATGACTTTAGTTCGAATGTCTAATCCTGAACCACTGTGCGGCGTCACTTATTGATCATCACAGGGGATGATGTTAAGACTATATGACTTTAGTTCGAATGTCTAATCCTGAACCACTGTGCGGCGTCACTTACTGATCATCAAAGGGGATGATGTTATAGTTATGACATTAGTTCAAATGCCTAATCCTGAACCACTGTGTGGCGACACTTACTGATCATCACAGGGGATGATGTCATGACTTTATGACTTTAGTTCGAATGTCTAATCCTGAACCACTGTGCGGCGTCACTTACTGATCATCACAGGGGATGATGTTAAGACTTTATGACTTTAGTTCGAATGTCTAATCCTGAACCACTGTGCGGCGTCACTTACTGATCATCACAGGGGATGATGTTATGACTATGACTTAAGTTCGAATGCCTAATCCTGAACCACTGTGTGGCGTCGCTTACTGATCATCACAGGGGATGATGTTATGATTTTATGACTTTAGTTCGAATGTCTAATCCTGAACCACTGTGCGCCGTCACTTACTGATCATCACAGGGGATGATGTTAAGACTTTATGACTTTAGTTCGAATGTCTAATCCTGAACCACTGTGCGGCGTCACTTACTGATCATCACAGGGGATGATGTTATGACTTTATGACTTTAGTTCGAATGTCTAATCCTGAACCACTGTGCGGCGTCACTTACTGATCATCACAGGGGATGATGTTAAGACTTTATGACTTTAGTTCGAATGTCTAATCCTGAACCACTGTGCGGCGTCACTTACTGATCATCACAGGGGATGATGTTAAGACTTTATGACTTTAGTTCGAATGTCTAATCCTGAACCACTGTGCGGCGTCACTTACTGATCATCACAGGGGATGATGTTATGACTTTAGTTCGAATGTCTAATCCTGAACCACTGTGCGGCGTCACTTACTGATCATCACAGGGGATGATGTTATGACTTTATGACTTTAGTTCGAATGTCTAATCCTGAACCGCTGTGCGGCGTCACTTACTGATCATCACAGGGGACGATGTTATGACTTTATGACTTTAGTTCGAATGTCTAATCCTGAACCACTGTGCGGCGTCACTTACTGATCATCACAGGGGACGATGTTATGACTTTATGACTTTAGTTCGAATGTATAATCCTGAACCACTGTGCGGCGTCACTTACTGATCATCACAGGGGATGATGTTAAGACTTTATGACTTTAGTTCGAATGTCTAATCCTGAACCACTGTGCGGCGTCACTTATTGATCATCACAGGGGATGATATTAAGACTATATGACTTTAGTTCGATTGTCTAATCCTGAACCACTGTGCGGCGTCACTTACTGATCATCAAAGGGGATGATGTTATGACTATGACATTAGTTCAAATGCCTAATCCTGAACCACTGTGTGGCGACACTTACTGATCATCACAGGGGATGATGTCATGACTTTATGACTTTAGTTCGAATGTCTAATCCTGAACCACTGTGCGGCGTCACTTACTGATCATCACAGGGGATGATGTTAAGACTTTATGACTTTAGTTCGAATGTCTAATCCTGAACCACTGTGCGGCGTCACTTACTGATCATCACAGGGGATGATGTTATGACTATGACTTTAGTTCGAATGCCTAATCCTGAACCACTGTGTGGCGTCACTTACTGATCATCACAGGGGATGATGTTATGACTTTATGACTTTAGTTCGAATGTCTAATCCTGAACCACTGTGCGGCGTCACTTACTGATCATCACAGGGTAAGATGTTAAGACTTTATGACTTTAGTTCGAATGTCTAATCCTGAACCACTGTGTGGCGTCACTTACTGATCATCACAGGGGATGATGTTAAGACTTTATGACTTTAGTTCGAATGTCTAATCCTGAACCACTGTGCGGCGTCACTTACTGATCATCACAGGGGATGATGTTATGACTTTATGACTTTAGTTCGAATGTCTAATCCTGAACCACTGTGTGGCGTCACTTACTGATCATCACAGGGGATGATGTTATGACTTTATGACTTTAGTTCGAATGTCTAATCCTGAACCACTATGCGGCGTCACTTACTGATCATCACAGGGGATGATGTTAAGACTTTATGACTTTAGTTCGAATGTCTAATCCTGAACCACTGTGCGGCGTCACTTACTGATCGTCACAGGGGATGATGTTATGACTTTATGACTTTAGTTCGAATGTCTAATCCTGAACCACTGTGTGGCGTCACTTACTGATCATCACAGGGGATGATGTTATGACTTTATGACTTTAGTTCGAATGTCTAATCCTGAACCACTGTGCGGCGTCACTTACTGATCATCACAGGGGATGATGTTAAGACTTTATGACTTTAGTTCGAATGTCTAATCCTGAACCACTGTGCGGCGTCACTTACTGATCATCACAGGGGATGATGTTAAGACTTTATGACTTTAGTTCGAATGTCTAATCCTGAACCACTGTGCGGCGTCACTTACTGATCATCACAGGGGATGATGTTATGACTTTATGACTTTAGTTCGAATGTCTAATCCTGAACCACTGTGCGGCGTCACTTACTGATCATCACAGGGGATGATGTTATGACTTTATGACTTTAGTTCGAATGTCTAATCCTGAACCGCTGTGCGGCGTCACTTACTGATCATCACAGGGGAAGATGTTATGACTTTATGACTTTAGTTCGAATGTCTAATCCTGAACCACTGTGCGGCGTCACTTACTGATCATCACAGGGGACGATGTTATGACTTTATGACTTTAGTTCGAATGTATAATCCTGAACCACTGTGCGGCGTCACTTACTGATCATCACAGGGGATGATGTTAAGACTTTATGACTTTAGTTCGAATGTCTAATCCTGAACCACTGTGCGGCGTCACTTATTGATCATCACAGGGGATGATATTAAGACTATATGACTTTAGTTCGATTGTCTAATCCTGAACCACTGTGCGGCGTCACTTACTGATCATCAAAGGGGATGATGTTATGACTATGACATTAGTTCAAATGCCTAATCCTGAACCACTGTGTGGCGACACTTACTGATCATCACAGGGGATGATGTCATGACTTTATGACTTTAGTTCGAATGTCTAATCCTGAACCACTGTGCGGCGTCACTTACTGATCATCACAGGGGATGATGTTAAGACTTTATGACTTTAGTTCGAATGTCTAATCCTGAACCACTGTGCAGCGTCACTTACTGATCATCACAGGGGATGATGTTAAGACTATATGACTTTAGTTCGAATGTCTAATCCTGAACCACTGTGCGGCGTCACTTACTGATCATCACAGGGGATGATGGTATGACTTTATGACTTTAGTTCGAATGTCTAATCCTGAACCACTGTGCGGCGTCACTTACTGATTATCACAAGGGATGATGTTATGATTTTATGACTTTAGTTCGAATGTCTAATCCTGAACCACTGTGCGGCGTCACTTACTGATCATCACAGGGGATGATGTTATGACTTTAGTTCTAATGTCTAATCCTGAACCACTGTGCGGCGTCACTTGCTGATCATTAGGGTTCGGGTCTTTAGGAGAAGCCATATTTTTTCCTGCCTCCTTTTTTAACTGTAATGCTGAGTTAAACAGTGATAGAACATTTCTCAGTGTATTTAAATGTATTTCATACAGCATATAAATGCATTTGGAGGCCATTTTCCTAGTTTCGGTCATATTACGATAATATTTATGGTCATATGGTCATATTTGAGGATAAATATGGGAATTTTTCAATAATATCGGGAATCTACGAGAAGTTATAAATGAAAAGAAATTAAGATAATTATTCGCTGAATTGTACTCCTATTATACATTGGAGGAAAGAAACAAAACTAATCGTCACTGAATTCGTCAGAACTCACCAGTCACGAATTAAAGGTAAACATTATAGTCACTCTGTAAACATTAATGTTCCGCCCGCCTCTTAATCTCGACAATGCAGCAGCAGCATGCCTGTGTCGATCAATGTTTCACTGTCGCCAATACTTTTGAAAATAATCCTCAGTAAGTGTTAAATCCGCAATGGATCAGTGAGTATCGCCATGATAATATATATAAAATTAAAAAAAAAAGATCTGAAAGTGCGAGGTTGCGGGGTTACCTAAAGGAATTTGGAGAGGAGTATTTTAGTACAGACGTAACAGTTATTTTCTGTAAATTCTGTGAAATTAAAGTGATTAACAAAATGATTTAAAATTTGATTTACCAATGGTGCATTGAACGCACGGATGCAAATTATGCTGTGAAAACGACACTACAAGATAAAATAAATGATGTATAATTGAGCATGTTTTTTATTATTATTATTATATCGTTTAGCCCGCTAAGGAGCGCGTGGAACCATTAATTTGCATTATTCTTCTTGCTGTTCTTCTTATTTTCCCAAAACCTCCTCATCCTTTCGCTGTGGGCTTGACGTCTCTCTTGTGTCCATGCATTTCTGAGTTTCATATTTTTTGATGTTGGGCTCTTAGGGGCAAATTTATGTGAGGTGATCAATTGTCTATATTTACTGCGTGTGGATGTCAATGGGTCAAGGCTGGTTTCTGCGAGGTCATTCCGGGTTTCAACAAACCAGCGTGCTTTGTTTTGTCGCGGACCGTTGACGATGTGGAACATTTTCTTGGTAAGTCGTGAGTCATCCATTCGTGCTATATGACCATAAAATTTCCTGCGTCTTTTCCGTGCTAGTGAGGTGAATCTTTCTGTCAGTGAATACAGTTCTTCTGAGCTTTTTCGCATCCAGATGCCATCTTGGATTTTGGGGCCGAATATTTTTCTCAGTATCTGTCTTTCTATTTTTTCTATTCCTTTCACATTTACCGTTAATGAAGATGTCTCCGTCGCATACAGTGCTCCTGGAAGAACGACGGTGTGGTAGTGATGGAGTTTGGCTTTGGTGGAAAGTGGTTTCTTATTGCAAGTATTCCAAGTAATTGCATATGCTTTTTGCAGTTTTTCATCACGGTTTTTGTGGGCTTCTTTCTCAGTTCCAGTATTCCCAATAATTTCTCCTAAGTACTTAAAGTGTTTAACTTGTTTGATAGTGCCATATTTGAGCATGTTTTGATGTATATTAAATTTAAATGATTGGTCATATTTTGTCATTTTAGGTCATGTTTGCCCTTTTTTAAGGTCACATTTGCCTATACGTTTCCCTATTTTTTTTTTTTTTTTTGTCATAAAGATCAGATCCCTAGTAGTGATCCAAGTGTTCCGACCTCAGCTTTGTCTTCATGAGACTACCCACGTCTCTTCTTCCTGTGGGACGGTACTGTACCGCAAGCTGTCATTATCCATCCTTACAACGCCGTTCTTCCAATATCCCAATTTTTGGGAAATTCTATAATTCCGAAAAGAAGTAATTACTTACCATATTTTTTCATTCCTCTTTCTATCACTCGGAACTTCAGTCAGGATGATTGAATTTTTTTTTTTGTATTTCCTTTTATTTACCCACGATTCACTGCCAAATATCGGAGTCGATTCTGCATATTTGAGCTGAGGCTCCGTTTAGGGTTTACCTTTCAGTGTTCGTCGAATTGTTCCACACAAGTGTTGAACTCGGTGTTATCTTCATAGGAAGGTAGTTCATTCTCTACCGAGCAAGGTCAATCTTGAGTCTTGTCATATTCGTTCTGTGTTTACACACTCGTACCACATTTCCCTTGCCGTGCTGCAACTTTTCTTTTGTACGATACAGCTTCAACTTGTAATCTTTACTAATAATGTTTAAAACATGTATTGATTTTTGGAGACCATATTCATTTTTCTGTAGGACAAAATTTATCATCTTCAAATAACGTAGTGTTTATATATGTGCTGTCACTTATTTTTATTCCATGATGTACGTATTACTTCCATTTTTTAAATAAAGTTATCTATATAAATAGTAAAGAGTGTTCTGGATAGACTACAACCTTGTCGCTGTCTTTGTAACATCTTGTGTTAATCTAACACAGTTTTACCTTTTATACATATCCTGGATAACTTCCATTAAATGTTTTGGATATCCATTGTTTTGCATTATTTACTTCATCATTGACTTTTCATAATTCCAGACATGATGTTAGCATTTGAGTTAAATTCACATCTGTTCTCCAGTATCCGTTTAAGGCAAAATAAGTATTCCATACAGGATTGCCTTTACTAAACCCACAATTGTTCTTCTAATAGAATTGCATGTGGTATTACCCCGAGCCTGTTCTTTATTGGTTTCGCATATATTTTACATCTCTTATTTAAGAAACTAAATCCTCGATAATTATCACGTGAATTTCTATCTCCTTTCTTGGGTAGTGAAATAATTTTGATTTTCGTCCATGCTTCCCGGATGATACGCCTTTTCAAATACATACTAATTAAGTGTATTTGCATTTTAAAATCATATTCAGTCATTGTAAGTTAAATTTTATCAAGTCTAGGAGCTTTTATATTTTCTATTGACTTTATTACTGCATCGACTTCATCTATGTCTATAAGATGAATTTCTTTAACATCGGCATGATCTATATCTATATCCTCTTCTATCTCTCCACGTTTACTATTACACCATAATTGTTGTAGTGCTTTATCCGTGGTTCTTCTTCAATTACAATGTTAGCAGTTTTTTTTAATCTTTGTTAAGGTGTATCATAAGCCAAGGGAGCGTCCATAAACTACGTGACTTGGTCTAGAGAGAGGGGGGGGAAGAAGGGGTAAGGGGTTGGCTACGTGTGGGGGAAGGGGTGGAGGATGTTTCTGATCCAGGCCACGTTGCTTTCCATTCGTATTACTAGTCACAGTTAAAATGACGTTCAGAACACACACCAGCATGTAAATATTTATTTCCGCCATTTATTCATTTCCGTATGTAATTTATAATAGTCTGACAAGAGAAAAAGTGTACAAAATGTCTTCTGGAATCAATAGGGAAGAAAGCTACATGCTGCGCGGTGTTGGGTGGGAGGGGGGGGGGGGGTTGGGGTAGAGACAAAAGCCACCTCGAGCTACGTGGGGGGAGGAGGGGGGGGAGAGAGGGGTTGACAGGACGCCAAAAAATAAAGCTACGTCGTTTATGTACCCTCCTTTGTCTTCCATATCCTGTCTACTGTCTACAACATGAAGTACTACTCATTACTTTTCAATCATTACTTGATTCTTGTTCCAGTTTCCTTGTTATTATATTCCTTCTTCTTTTATACTCATTCTAACTTTTCCGGGTTCGATCCTGCATCACTTCTAGATAACACTTTCGCTTTTGTTTAACTGCTTCTGCAAGTTCTTTATTTCAAATATTAAGCCAGTTTTTCTTATAATATTTTTTTTTTCAGTGACTTCGTCTACTGCTTTCAGTATTGATGAAGTTATTATTTTCCATTCTTTGTTGACGTCATTACTTGTGTCGTATTCCCTCACTTTGTAACAGATAAACCTTATAAACTGTTTGATCTTCTATATATTTTAATGCTGTTATTTCCTCCATTTAGCAAGCACGGTATATTTATTTTTGAAACAACTGTGTAATGATATGATTATGTATCACTAGCTATATATACTATGGTATGTATTACATCTGGAAATAATTTGTAATTCACAATTACGCAGTCAATAATAGATCATTCCCTCTCGATGTCCATGTAAAATTATGGATATCCTTTTTCTTCTTTCAAAGAATGTATTAGTAATCTTTGTTTGATTCAATGACATAAATTCCCTTAGTAATTTACCATTTTCATTTAATGTATACTATTCTCTATTTCCCTTTAAATGTGGAGTTTGGCTGTTTCATACTCGAGCATTAAAATTGCCAGCTATTACTAGAAATCGCTTTTATTAACTTTATCTATCACTAATTGAAGGTTTTCTTAAAATTGTTCAGATTTTATTGAAGCTAAAACACTGTCGCACGTAGTTTACTGTCATGAAAGCAAATACATATCATTACATTTATTTAGCGTTGTAGAATGAAATATGAATTGGTACACGATGTTAAACATAAGGAATCTTAAGAACTTTAGCGGCTCGTCTTGGTTCTAGCTGGATGTAGCAGTGCGAGCAACAGACGATGTGGGCAGCGACCACTCTACCACAAGGTTACCCTGCTCTTCCTTCGTCATTACAAAGTTGGCACAGCTTCAGAATCACTCAGCGAGTGACTGAGTGACAGCACACAACACAGCCAGTCCCACTCGCGACACTGCAAGCTCTGTCCCGTCCAAACCTCAGCACATTCGACATAAATATGCAGAACGCTTCTCAAAAGACTGCTTCAACGTATCAGCTCCGACTCGTAACCAGAAAGTCTATCAAAAACAGAATCTATGTTCTACGCTCCTGAACATTCAGAACGTCTCTCTAAAAACACAACGCCTCTTCTCGACTCTCAAAAGAAGAATGAATGTTCAACGCAATGCGCACAAAGATTTCGCATGGAGTCCTTTTTTCTATTTTCTTACTTATGGCTTTACGCCTCGTCGATGTCGAGGTCATTAGAGGCGGGATGTAACTGCGAGCAAGGAACAGGAAGAAATTCGGTCATGACCTGTTTGAAGGTAGCATCCCGACATTCACCTGGGGTGATTTGGGGAAACCATGGAAAACCCAAATCTGGATGCTCGGACGGGGATTCGAACCGGCGCGGCGTCCTTCCGAATGCGAGGCCAGAGCGCTAACCGCGCCTGGAGTGCTGCCACAGGCACGGCAACAAGCCTGGGACACAACAACCACACTGCTACATCCTCACTCACTAGCCACGCCACCTCCTGCTCTGCCACTGACTTGGAACTCTCTGCATCGAGCTTCCGTTTATCTCACCATTTATTCTGTCCAGGTCGTAAGGAAACTTGTTGTAAATTAATGTCGTAGCTAATACTGTTTAAAAAATGACATACATGGAAGAGAAGACTTTGGATAAAAAGTGCTAAGATGTTAAAAAAAGAAGAGAAAGATGTTCCAGACACATAGTTGATTAATGAACAACAATGGAAGGAATACCATAGGAAGCTGAGGCGCACGAGACACCAGATCCTGTGTAGCCACAGTGAGGCAGTTGGATTGTTTTAAGATTTTCCGGAGTCGGTTTCAGGCTGCCACTGTAGTGGGCGTGCAGAGCAGCGCAAAAGTACAGTTAGCCGTGGGAGGGGGGGGAAGGAGCCCATAGTGGTCTCAGTTATGCCCAGTGTTGCGCGGATCCGCTCCGTGCGGTTGCGCTGGTGTAAGTCCATTCCATAGTTTTCCCTCTCTCTGTGCCTCGGCAGATGTCACTCTCGCTACAGGATTATAGTGAACAAACTAAGAACATCAGAAGTAAACATATAATTGGCTTATAACTATGAGGACTGAATACAGGTGTCTGAAGAGAGAGTCGATTGTGTATCAGTGAATAGGTTGTCAGAATACAGTTTTATTTTTGTGTGATTAAAAATTATTCACGTACTTTAATTCTACGCAACTGTTTCTACCCTTTCACCTTCATTAATGATGGAATGAATCCAGTCAATCTCCGGCAACGAAGTTCGGTAGTAAATAATTATATAAATTAGCCGGGAAATATTAAAAGGTGGGGATGGGAACGTTACAATGCACCGGGAGCGACTGCAGTGTAACAGCAATGCAGGTCCCATCTCCTTAGAAGAATTACAGGCGTTGCCGAGAAATAGGTAAAATAGAGAAGCTCTGATGGCGTCAACATGGAAGTATTAAAATATACAGGCCCCCTGTGTGAATTAGTGTTTTACATCTATACAATGAGCGCTGGACGAACTACAAAATACCAAGCTGCTGGAAGAAGATAGACGAATGAATGCGAAAATTATAGAGGAACTAGTTTAAAGAATGATGTTTATAAGATATTAGCAAAAATAATAAATGCCAGGCTGAACATCTTAGCAGAAGGTAAAACAAAAAAGGAACGAGCTGGTTTCTGGAATGTCTTTAGCATTAACAGACGTCTAGAAAAAACGTGAAGTCAATATGGAAACTGATAATTATGCCTTTAATCGACTTCAGAAAAGCTTTTGATGATGTGGATGGATGCAAAATGAGATACATAATGACCAAAAATAGATACCCTGAGCATTTAATTGGAATCATCAAACATTTACATAAAGATACTAGAATAACAATAAATACTGACAATAAACACTGAGTACGTGTTGATCAACAAAGGTCTTAAACAGGGCTGCAGCTCATGTCCAACTGTGTTCAACATATACATTAATGGCCTTACTAGAAACTGGAAACAGATTGCCAATCCGGGAATACAGATGAAGAAGAACAGACACCTAAATGTTCTTCTTTAGGCAAACGATGAATCAGTGCTACAAAAGAGTGAAGAGGAACTACGAATGACATTATATATACTACAACAGTTAGCAGGAAAAGAATTTGAACCAGAAAAAGAAAACAAAAGTAATTGCCCATAATAGTAAACGTCCCATTCGCTGAAAATTAGTAACTGGTGACACAGAGATATAACAGTTATAAGAAAGATAAACATAAAGACAAAAAGATCAACAAATTTCAGTCGCTATGTGATACAGTAAATAGAGCACTTCAGAACAAACCAAGAAAAGACACAAAATGAAATGGCTGCCATGATTCTGCTGTGTGGAAGTGAATCTTGGATAGCTAAAGCCAGAGATAAGAGTAAAATGAGATTTCTTAGGCTGGTAAAAGACTGAATTAAACAAGAACACACGAGAAACGAAGAAATTCGGGAGGAACTTGCAATATACAATAGAAACGAAAGGATAGAAGAATGTATAGAATCATTGAAAGAATGGACGAAGCAAGGATCCCAGCTGTGGCGACGCAGAGACGCTGGAAGACACAGAGTGAAGACGAAACAGATACTGAAGAAGAAGGAATGTACCGCAATCCTGATCACAGAGCACTTTAGATCTGAGATATGGACACAGTAGTCGAGTCCAGTTAAGTACGCGATCTTCCAGCTGAGCTACGTTCATCGCGGTCCTTGCTTTTCTATCTCCATACTGTTTGCGTCGTTGTGCATGTGAGCAGCACGTATCGTACTCCATGTGAGACGCGTGCGTAGAGCAGACCGCTGTACAGTAGAGCAGCTCGTCTACGTGTGCCTCATCACTATCTAAAATAGAATCGAAATATGTACAGCATTACAAAGTGGAGGGTGTTGAGCTGTTGGGTGTAGAGGCTCGTGGTGATTATCTCAGACGCGTCTAAGCAGATCCATCTGAGTCAACCGCTCAGACGTTGTTAGATGAATCTGAATCACCGGCGACTAAAACGGACTCATCAGAGGGGTCATGCTCCCGGCGTTCAGGCGGTTACACACGAGCAGGGGCAATCATCTGGGGCTTCCCCCCAAACGGCACAATTTCACTCCCAATTTTAGTTTACATTGTAATCGCGTGGCTGCTAGTTGCAAGAGCTTAACGATGGCTCCTTTTATGTCAAAGTAACAAAAAATAGACATCGTTTTAACAATAACCTGTGCTACAGTTTGTACTGGGAGAAAAAGAAGATATTGGGCGGACACGTGGATTTTATTAAGAAAAAAAACATCTTACTTGAACATTTTGAGAAGCCTAGAGCTAGAAGATATTAGAAATTTCTGAGAGTAGATTTTTATTTATATATATATATATATATACCCTAATGCGTGAAAGTATAAGTGGCAGAGAACAGTTAGTCGCTACTTTGCAATTTTTGACAAGTATACAAACCTATGATGATATGAAAATGCTTTCAGACATCATTCCTGAAACCTGTTCGGATATCTAAAACACTACATTAAGGAAGAAAAAAGACTGCAGAAGTTACTTCCTGGTCCAATTCTTGTAAGTTTCGAGCAAAACTTGAAACCCTTCTTCTGTTTTTGCGGTTTATGTAGTTTTTATTATGTTTGTCCCACAATTGGGATATATTCTTATAAATATTCGTCCACACCTCTTTCTCTTTATACATTTTTAACTAGACACACGACTAATGACACGAAACGCAGTTTGCTCCCTGCTCCAAGCCGACTGAGCCGAAATTGTATCAATCGTTGCAATCGCGCTACGCACGTCTCAATTTGTTCCCTGTCTACAGGGACAATCCGTAAATTGTTTGTCGGGCTCTGCCAATCTCCCGATATCGGGAGCAACATTCCCAATTTGACTATTTACGCGGCAATGTGCAGCGCCCCTGCCGGATTGCCCCTTCTGATTGGGTCTTCTTAACTGCTCAGTCCCTCACTCTGGTGAGTGGTTCCGGTCACGTGGGTGGGCCCCGCACCTCGTAGCCCACAGAGGAGCCGTCTCGACGGGTTTGCTTGTGGCGACTTCTCGTGGAGGCGATTATTCCATCGCCAGAACTTCCCGTGACGCATTCAGCTAAACGACCTCTCATCAGCACCTCACTCACCTGCATCTGCTATTCAATCTCCAAACTAGAGACCGGATTATATGCAACTCAAAAAGCTAGAAATATTCATGCGAATATGCATGAAAAAGATTAAAATATGCACGAAAAGTATGAAAAAGTGTGAAAACATGCTACGTTATATAACATGAAATAGCAATTTTTAGATTTTTTATTTCAAAATCAGCATGCAATTAGTAAGGAGTTGAATAATATATTTATAAATTCGATAATTAACAATTATTTAACTTTTTTCTTTTGTAAACATAAACAATTAATTACTGTTCCAAATATTCAATTGTAAATTTGTTTTTTCGATCTCACAAAATATTTTTATAAGTGGAAATGGACCGTTCCACATTCACTGATGTAACTGAGCAGAATTTGAAATTGACTGCTGCGTTAGCAGTCATTGTTTCTGGAAAAGGTTCCCCCATCCCATTAATAAAACTATCAATTTGAGACAAAAGTTTAAAACGTGGGTTATTGTTCAAAATAATTTCAAACTTCACTTTAAGTTTACTAAGGAATACCTCTGGCAATTCGGATTTTATTCATTAACTGCATAGATTCAGTAAAAGTCAAACGTTGAGATTAAAGCTTTTTAATACTCACAGGTGTGTAGCAAAAATGAGTGCTAACCACTAGAATTTTTAAATGCTTCCTTGTACTGACAAACTGTCATAGCCTCTCCACTATCAAAGTCGTTTACTACACCTTTAATGCCCTCGAAATGTTCGTTGTAAAACAATACAGCTTCAACCCACGTCGCTCATCGAGTTACCACTGGTTCCGGAGTTAAAGGCACATTTGTAAATGTTGTTTATAGGTATTATTACCAGAAAGTGCCTTGAGAAACGCTTTCTTTGTTGATGAAATCAGTTTGTTTACATTCCCAAACGTGGGTCGTAGTTCTCCAGCGAGTCGTCGTAGACTATACTGCTGGTGAGTTTTGCCGGCTACAACGTAAGATTTTATTTATAATCGCAACATGTTGGAAATGTAGCGAAAGTATGCATCATGATTTGGTTTTAGGTAAAATATGCAATATGCTCAGAAAATGGGTTTAATATGCTTATGCATACTTGCAAATGCATATAATCTGGATTCCACTCATATCCCTTTCCTTGCGTTCAATTCACTGCTGTGTTGTGGTCAGTGAATATTGGATTATTAAATCCCTGTCTCTCTCATCCACCCACCCGGAGTTTTATTCACGGCGTTTTGGAGAATGTGTTGAAAATTTATAAGAACAATGGCAGTTTTGGAGAAGATGGAAAATTGTGAGCTTTCCCAATCTACACCCGCACCACGTCCTAAGCATTTAGTTTATATGGTTAAGATAGAATTAACGGCAGATCAGAAGAAAACGTTTGTCTCGATGACCAGGAGTGAAACACACTTGTGTCGAGTTGCTGGATTAACGCTGGGGACAAAGATTCAGAAATATCCTGAGAAACAACCATTTATTGTAATCACTGTGCAAAATTTCACGTATTGGTTAATTAAAGATGATGAATAGAGACGACGGTCCACGTAAAAGCTTCTGTCTTCTCCTTCCATCCCCATGCGCGTCCGAACCACCAGAATCGTCCACCGCGAAATGTCCTCCTGATACTTATGCAACCAATTGTACACAGCTAGGAGCTTGCTTGTATACCCCGCAGGCGATACTGGTGCGGCACTTACGATACACGTGCACGACCTGTCAGCGGCAATAGCAGTTATACTTTAGAAACAAAAGTGTTAAACAAACCACCAATGAATTTCTTTTTGCATTTATAACATTTATTTAGTGCCGATACATAACACAAAAACTTACAGCTTTTGAATAAAATGATAATTTTGAAGAATTGATAGGGCACAAATCAATAACATAAAATAACTAGAAGGTTATAATAAAAATTCAGTGTTTAGACTGTATAACAAGTTTTAGAAACGGTTAAGAGTTATCTAAACGTGCTGTGCAGTATAATGCACATAAAACTATTTAATTTTAGTTACTTTGGTAGTAAGCTCGTTTTTCTGTTTTCTCTAAACCTTGGTCTGTATTTATGTCCATTAATATAAAAAAGCAAAAATAATAATAAAAAAGAACGAGAAAAGAACCATTACATTACTGTTGTCGGCGGAATAAGACAGCGTCAACGTAGAGCGCTTCAGTTAGAAAATTTAAATATTTTAACGTAACCAGCTGATTTTCTGTCATCACAACAACGTAAAGGTGCTTCAGTTGCACTGAAGATACCTGCTTCTTTTAAATAACATAATAGGAATAAATAATAATAATAAAGCTGAAAATTACAGTTCCGTACAATTCCGTCTGTTGTGCTGCTTGAATTATGTTTTAAAAATACAGTGTCTGGCACCTCGTATGAAGTGACGAGTGTAGACTCGTGCACTGGTTCCAGTATTCACGTGTCCAAGGAAACGGCAGTGTTGTTGTTGTTGTTGTTGGGACATAAGGGCGTGTCGGCAAGCGGGATCATTAGCGCCTTAACAACAACTGACTTAGCAATGCGTAACGGTGTTTGCTTTAAAACATAATGTCGTTATAAATAAAATATGTTTTTTATTTTGCTGCAACCTCTTCAGTACGTTTCGAGGAATCCGTTTTATTAGTGAATATGCCGTGACGTAAGCAGCACGCCTGCAGGTGATGAAGGATTCTCATGAAGCTACGGATTTTAATAAACAAATAATTGTGTAAAATCACAATTGCTCCTGAGCAATAAAAATAATGTTTAATAATTAAAAAATACCGTTAATAACACAGTTATTATGTTACTAAGAAACAAATTACGTCTCCAGCATAGGGCGACTGTTCTTATTAAAATAAATATAAAACAACATGCAGTAAGATCCTTCCGTAACTGACTAACTATCTATTTGTGACTATCTGCGATGTATTTGCCCAATGCGGTGCGTAAAAATCTGCTCTGCAGCAAGAAATAAAATAAAATCTATAAATGAACTGCGAAGTGTATAATATTAATAGTTTGATTCAAATGTACTCCTTCACCACTTTAAGGCTCACTCTGCCTCTGAAAAGTTTAGTGCTACACTATCGATTTGGCCTCCCCTGTCGATTTCATCCGAAATATCTTGTGTATAGCCTAACAGTTCAGATTAGCACGAATATCCTTGACTAAATTCGTATTTTCTACTTAAAAACCACTTACGTTCCTCACAGACTTTTCTAATATGTTTCGATATTAATCTCTCAACTAATTTAGCTGCCACTGATGTCAGAGTGATTGGCTTCTAATTTTTTACTCTATTTGTGTCCCCTTTTTTATGGACCGGCACTACTATTGCACTTTTTCCAGTCCTCTGGTACGCAGTTAAAGTTGAGTTAAAGAAATCGTCCTGCCCTGGTCGAAGCGCATTTTATTCCGAAAGTGAAGTTCCGTGAAGGTTGTTGTGTAAAGACCGACAGGCGCTGGGCCAGGCTAATGACGACACCTAGACGGTGTTCCTGCGAGCTTAGCAGAGTGCGGCTGCGACACAAAAGATAAACTAAGGACTGCACAAAGAGCTATGGGAAGGTTAATGCTACGCTTAAAGAGAATAGAAACGAGCAACCGACATTAAGTCAGTCAGTCTTGAAGTACCAATGGGCCGGCCATATCGCTCGGAGAAAAGACCAGAGGTGGACAAAAACAGTGATAGAATGGAGCCCAAGAGATCAGCACAGACCAGAGGAAGACCACCAGACCGATGGAACAACGACTTACGCAGGGTTGTCGGAGGTAACTGGCAGAGGATCGACCAAGATCGTGGAACCTGCTGAATTCTGCCTGAATGCGTGGTTTTAAGAGGCCACATCAGTAAATGATTGAAGTGGCTGATAATGATGAACACTCCTCGAATTTTGTGGCTGTAGTTTAGAGCAGGACTGTCCAACCAATTTTGGAGATGGCCACAATTCCGATTCGAAGGTAGCCTGTGGGCCACCTAATATTTGCCTACAGTTACAATAGATATTTAAATAAAATAAAGATATAAGTAATACTAATTACAATCAAAAAGAAAAAAAAAGCATGAATGAGGCTTTTGAAGTGGTTTTTTAATTATAATCAAAAAGCAAAAGACATTAATGAAACCTTCGCAGAGGTTTTTGAGCTAGCATAGTCTAGAATTGCTGTTGGCTGGCGCGTCACTTCGTGGCCCAGCCTTGGCTTGCAGCATGCGACACTGACGCACACGAGTTTGAACCTTGCCGACTGAATGCTAATGTCTCATGACGGAGGAGCGGCCAGTCGCCGAGTGCATGCACGTGAAATAATGTGTTCTGAAGGTCTCCCTAGTCCTCCTCTAGCCTAGGAAACCATTCCCTTCCCATGCTGTTCGCACACGCGGCGCATATATCCAAGTCCCCGTCCTCTGCTTCTGCGCCTGTACTTTTCTCAGACCGAAGAATACGTCTCAAGTGTTCTTCTTGACGCTGTGTTTTGTAGCGTGCGTGCCTTCACCCTGTATCTGCAACACCGAATAATCCAACAACAACTGAACTTCAAAACAAAAACAACATCCATAAGTAAACCCATAGCAATCAGGGTATCGACTCGCGAAAGTAAAACGCTACCAAGCTATGCACTAATCTAATTGGGCGGAAAGAAATAAGTTTTTTTTTTTTTTTAATTTATTTAATGGTCGATGGCTTGCGCCAATTGGACCAGCTGACAGTTACATGTTTTCCTTCAAGAATCTTACATATTTCACTCTTAGTCAATACTCTATTTTTACAATTGTTTTGCATCCTGGCTACATATAACACCTTAATTACATTTTACATGGCTTTATCAATCTGTGAAGGAGTAATGCAAGACAATCATTTATACTCTTTTTTTTTTTTTTTTTTTAACTGCTAAATGGAAAATTATAGCTAGTTTTACATAATTACAATTTATATTTGTGATAATCGATGAGGGCAGGTTTGTGATGGATCGTCTGTTGAAATTGCGAGTCTAGTATTTGGTGCCTTATAAATTTTATCCAGTCCCCGTTTTGTTATAGTAAGACTCAGAAACTTATAAGGGGGCAGGTATCTGCACACTTATACGACCTCTTTTTTTTTTTGGAGGGGGGGGGGAATTTGAAACTTGGATTGGGTAAGTTATTCATTATTGGCTTTGTATCCAGAATGACGCGCCTTTTGCGAGGTGGTGGGGGATTTTGGGGTGGTTTTGTTCCTTATTGAATTTTCATTGGGAGTTATTAGAAAGACTTTTTTTTTTATTTCCCATTTGGCTGCTAAATTTTTATATTGGCTTGGTGTAGGAATCGGGCTAGCGCTTCGTATACCTCCTGTCTTTGTGTTCCCAAGAGGGAAGTAACTGAAGTTGGAAAGGGTATTTTTAATTTAACTAGGTTTTTATAAAGGATGTCTTGAGAAGCCTTATATTGACTGCATGCTAATATGACATGGATTAAGTCGGCTATTTCTTCATGTTCTTTTGGGCAATAGGGGGAGGTGATTACTCCTATTCTGTGTAAGTGACTTGGGAAATTCCCATGTCCCATTCTCATACGAACTATTGATGTTTTTTGACTTCTACTCATTTTTTGGGATTCATACCAGATTTTTGTTGGTAGGTCGGGTTGGATTAAAGAGAAATGTCTTCCTCTAACAGTTTGGGTAGAGGACCAATAGTCTGACCATTTCCTCGAGTACTCTGACTTGATGATGGGTAGGATGTCTGTATAGGGCAGCTGAATATAATGTTTTTCTCCGTTCAATATGCTTTCTTTAGCTAATTGGTCGACGGTGTCATTATGTTCTATTGACGCGTGACCCTTAATCCATATTAAGTGTACCTCTTTCCCTTCTATCGTAGCCGAATGCGTTAAGTGAATTATGTCTGATAGGATCGTGTTTAGGCCGTTTTGTCGATTTAGGCTTTCCAGTTTTTGGATTACGCTTTTAGAGTCAGTTAAGATCGAAATTTTGCTGTATCGCTTACACCCGTAAATTATAGCCGCTCTGATTGCGAGGGCTTCTGCTGTATATATCGAGGTTTCGGGAGGAAGAGAGACTTGCTTTGAATGGCTTGAGTTAGGGCAGAAGTAGGCGTATCCGACGCCTGCTGAGGATTTCGAGCCGTCGGTGTAGATTTGGATAGAATTTGGCCAAGTTAGCGTTAAGTATCTCTCCGCTAAAACTTTTACCGAACCACTTGAGGTAATCCAATCGGGCAAGTAATGTATGTTGGGTTTAAATTTTAAAACCTCATATTCCATACTAAATTGGGGTAAATTATCATCATTAATAACTAGAGGTATTATGGTTTTTATTTTTAGGTAGCTTAGGCACAGTAAGGGAGTTTTGTAACCGATGGGAATATTTCTTCTCTCCATCATTGTTGTATATTTTATGGCCTTCTCTAACACGGGGTGATTTCTGATGGCTGCTCGCCTTATTAGATACACCGACGTTAGTAGTTGGCGGCGTAAGTCCAGAGACTTCTCTTTCGCTTCCACTAGCATGGCATTCGTTTGAGTAAAGGTCATTGTTCCTAAACATATTCGGATGGCCCTATATTGCTGATTGTCCAGTTTGCGCAGTAAATACTTAGGAGCATTTCCGTAACATTGACTTCCATAATCGAAGATTGGCCGGGTGAGTGCTCTGTAAATTTTTAGCATGATGGCTGGATCAGCTCCCCACCAGACGTGTGATATTGATCTTAGCAAGTTCAAGTGGAGATCCGTTTTGGCTAGAATCTGATCGATATGTCTTTTCCATGTTAATTTGCTGTCTATCAGTATACCCAGATGTTTTACTGATGTCTGTACCGGAAAAAATGAACGGCCCTAACTGGATCTCCATCTCACTGAATGTTATTTGTTTTCGAGAGAAGATTACGATTGCTGATTTCGTTTGTGATATTGTTAGCCCCAGTTGGAAAGCCCATTCGTGTAACTTAAAGGCAGCTTCTTTAAATCTCCAAAAGTTTAGGCCCTGGGAAGAGGATGAGGTGTAGATGCAGATATCGTCTGCAAATTTTAGTATCTTTATCATTGGGCTAAATATGTTTTCAATATCGGCTATGTAGATGGCGAATAGCAATGGGCTTAGGATTGCTCCTTGCGGGATGCCTTTTGTGACGATGCGCGGGCCATATAAGGAGTTATCTTGTTGGCGGAAATAAACAGTCCTGCAGCAGAGGAGATTATGAATACAATGCACGTATATCTCCGGGAGGTGTAAATTTCTGAGTTTATCGATTAATATTGGTATCTGGACATTGTCATATGCGCCCGTTATGTCCAAGAAAAGAGCTGTTGTATAGCCTTTGTTCATGAAGGTTTTTTCTATGTCTAGTGTGAGAATGCTATGGTTATCACTTGTACTTTTCCCCTTTCTAAAACCGAATTGCGTGCTAGGTAGCATATGGTGGTGCTCTAACCACCATTCTAACCTCGTTTTAATAATACGTTCAAAAGTTTTGGCGACGCACGAGGATAGGGCGATGGGGCGATATGAACTAGCACTGTTATTATTTTTCCCTGATTTGAGCACTGGTATGATGATTTGGGTCGACCAATCTTTCGGAAACTCACTTTTACACCATATGTTCGTGAATATTTTTAGTAAAATTGGTTAGGGCTAATTTTCTTTTTGCCATTGACCTTGAGCAATGTTCGTCCCACCAGGGCACCCTGGTTCTTTTTGACTTTTCTACGGGTTTACATCGAGGAAAGGATTTATCTGCTGCTTCGTTTATGATTTTTAGTAGTTCTTGGTACTGTTGGCTAACTGAGTTGTAGGTACCTACTCGATCTATATTTGTCTCTATGTACTGTTCGTATATGCCCCATTTTCCGCTTTTTATGTTCCATTTTCTGGTGGGCTGAGAAAATTGTGGATTAATTCTCTGTTTAGTTGAAATAATGATGGGATAGTGGTCCGAGCCCCAAGACTGTTGTAGGTTATGCCATGTGAATTCCGTCGCGAGAGAAGAAGAGCAAAGGGTTATATCAATGGCTGATTTTCGGTGACCCGGTTTTTGAATTAAGGTAGGGGAGCCGTCGTTAAGGACGAACATATGGAATTCGTCTATTATTTCTACTATTGATTCTCCGAATGTATCGTTAATTTCGCATCCCCAGCTTGTATGGTGAGCGTTAAAGTCTCCACGTATAAGATATGGCTCCTCCATTTGTTGAATTAGCGCTCGCCACTCCCCGATTTCAATTTTTGTTTTGGGGGGGGGGGGGGCAATAGACTGATGCAATGGTTACTTTCCTATTTGGGGTTTTTATTCTGACCGCGATTGCTTGAAAGGATACAATACGTGTGTGATCGATATTTATGGCTGTGAAGGGGATCCTAGTTTGTATAAGTATGGCAACTTCGCCTTTTCCGTCATTTCTGTCATTTCGTAATATATGATAGCCTTGGAGATGGATGGAAATCTCGGGTTTGAGCCAGGTTTCTGCAATTGTGGCTATAGCTATGTCGTTGCAGTTTAATTCCCGTTGGATAGATTCTCGGTTTGCACGGATTGATCTAGCGTTCCATTGTAATATTTTAAATTCGGCCGTCTTGTTGGAGTATACTTATTAACCTTTCTAATACTATAGATGGATTGATCGAATTCTCTGATGAGCACCTGGCTTCGTTGATCACGAACATTATGAGATTAAATATTTTTTCTACTAAAATACCATTGTTGGGGGGTGGCATCTCAATGGGAGGATAATGAATATAAGGCTGTTGGGCTGTAATGGGCTGTATATTATTTACATTAACAGTATCTGCCCCAGGATAGTTTGTAGTTTGCGAGGTTCCCGCCTGATTTGTTGGCGCTGGGGGCACCCGAGGGGTTGATATTATCGGGGATACGGGGCCATTATATGTGTATAGGAGATTTCTTAAATTCGGGTCTGGGTTTCCTTTGGTGAATTTTGAGTTCTTGAAGGATTTGGGACCTTTTGACCAGACGTATCGATTTGGAGAGAAGTTATTTTGTTGGGAGTAGATGGGTGGCTCAGATTGAGTAGCTACAGCTGACTTTGTTTGGGGATTATTGTTCTTAGAGGGTTCAGCGGTGATTTGTGCATAACTTTGGACCATTTTTCCTGGTTGATTGGGGTAGGAGGAATATATTCTATTGACTTTATCTGGCCGTCGTTTCTGGTGTTCTGGGCAGTTTTTGTCTGTGGAGAGATGACTCCCTCCACAGAATAGGCAACATGGATTTTCTTGGGAGGGGCATTGGTTGAGGTCGTGGGGACCTGAACATTTGCTGCACTTTTGTTTGCTGCGGCATTGGGCTCTGACATGATTGAACCGTAAACATTGATAACACTGAATCAGAGGGGGGACGTAGGGTTCGACTTTACATCGCATACCGTACAAATATACGTATTCGGGGAGCACTTGAGATTTAAAAGAAAGTAGGCAGACTGGTAATTCGCTAGAAAATTTTTCCCCGTTGATTAGGAGGTTTTTAGAAAACCGTTAAACATTTAACACTTGAAACTTAGCTTCGATAGCTTCATATATTTCCTTTATACTTAAACTGGTGTCCACGTTTCTGATCACACCTTGTCTTATTGTCAAGGAGTTTGGAATGTATGCCTCTAAACCGATTTCTTTAAAAGAGTCTAGCGTAACAAGTTGATTGGCTGCTTCACCAGTTTTGCACTCTACTTTAACTCTGTTGAGACCTGCGTACGTGATATTTACTGTTTGATGTTTTAGATGATTATGCTTCTGGAATAGAAACTTCCCAAAAGACATAGGGTGCCACTTGCCTACGTTCCTGTCCACACTTTCTACCACTACTAAGTAAGGACCATTATCCGTAGTACAAAATCTGTTGTTCCTACTGTTGTTGTTCCTAACATGCATAGGGTTAACACGGTCACTCGCCGATTGCTGTGCACTGTGGAGCGCTTGCTGCTCACCTGTTGGTACCGGAGCTGATTCTGGTAGCTGGTTTTCTGTAGAAGTCTCCATTCTGATGAGTTCTGAATCGTCTTGCACACTGCGTCCCTCTTGTCTCGCCTTCTTGTTTGAGGACGTGTCGAATTCCGCGGATGTGTCTGCTGCTGGCGGCGTGCGTGGGCGATTCTTGGCTGCTTGCTGACGCTGCATGACCTGTTGCTCTTTCATTGATGAGGCCGGTGGTAGTGGAGGGAAATGATCCTGGTACTGTAGTATGGGCGGCTGGTCTGTTGGAATGGCCGGCTCACCTGTTGAACTGTAGTTGTTGATGGGTAATGGCTGAGCTTCACTGTCGTAAACTGTTTGAAGCGCTGATCCTATAGTTTGGCCCGTGTCGTAGAATGAAGGCCCTTCCATTGCTTTGGCTTGAAGTTTTATCCAAACGAGAGGGCTTTGTTCTCGCTTGGATAATTGCTGATGTAGACTGGACGAGCGGTATGCCGGTGTTAACCGGAGCGCGTTACACGTAGTTGAGGAAAACGGAGTTCACGAAGACTCGCTGCGAACTGAACTATGCTCTCGCTTGAGGAAAACCGACGTGTCTTCCTCGACTGCTCGAGTGGAACTGTTTGAGAAATAAGTTTTTTTTTTTTTTTTTTTTTTTTTTTTATGGCATTCGGCAACGGAGGCCATACAGCCAGCTCAATGTGTATATTTTTTTCAATGTATGGACGCCACAGGACGGACAGGACATTCACACAGACACACAACACTAACATCCATGCCCGCGGCCGGATTCGAACCGGCGGCCTTCGGCACGCGGAGCTAGCACTCTAGCCCCTACGCTACCGAGGCCGGCGAGAAATAAGTTAGATAACCGTAATTACTAATGAGATTCAAGGTTTTTAATACTCGTAGGTGTGTGAGGAAAACGATTGCTAATCACAGCTATGGTTTTAATACTACAATTGTTAAATGCTTCCTCGTACTGACAAACTGTCATAGCCTCTCCACTACCAAAGTCGTTTACTACACCTTTAATGGCCTCGAGGAAATGTTTATTGTAAAATAGTACAGCTTCAACCCACGTCGACCATCGAGTTACCACTTGTTCCGGAGGTAAAGGGACATTTGGCATTTTTTTTTGCATTATTGCGAGAATGTGGCATAAGAAGCGATGAAATCAGGTTATTTACATCCCCATACGTGGGTCGTAGTTCTTCAGGGAGTCGTCGTAGACTAAGAGCTGTGCTGCTGGTAGGTTTTGCCGACTACAACATATGATTTTATTTATTAACTACGTCACTACCGAAAAATATTGTAAATATAGCGAAAATATGCATCATCACTAGGTTTAGGTAAAATATACAATAACTGGTAAAAATTAGCTCAATATCCAAATGCATATGCAAACTTACAATTACATATAATGAGGAACAATGTAGGCCTATGCATTATAAGAGCAGGTACATATATGTTTCCACCGAGGCACCGGGACAATGTATTTTACGTAACACTGAAAATATGCAAATAAAGCAACACCTGTAACATTAAATTATTTCAATACCATAATTTTAAAACTGTATTTAATTAAAATCGTGAGTCTTTTTTTAAACAGATAAACGATTAAAAAGAAGTAAGACCTAGTTACCATTTTTATTTCCTGTAAGCACAGCCAAGTTATTATCGATGCAGCATTTTATCAATTAATTTATATTTCTACTTAATTGTAGAAAAGCTTTAAAAGAAATGCTGAAGAGGGTGATAAATTATTACTGAGCATCGTGCCTCCGTCCCATCGCTATTCTCACTACGCACCGTCTACTGGCAGCAGCAGCTACTTGCTGGGTGAAGAGTTACAGTTTGTCCAGAAATCTCGGAAACGGGGAACAAAGGATTTTACAAATAGCAGGAAATAAGTGTGAATAACCGTCTGGGAGTAGTAAACGACTACATGCAATACAGCTTCGGGATGTTCTCCATCGTCTGTCCGCGTACAAGGAAAGTCTATGCATTGTACTGATCACAGAAATAATGACGTGTGAGTTGTAACGATTATTTTCGGAAAGTCCTTATTTTTGAGCAGTTGGCGCCGTTTGGTCGGCACATATCCTGTTCCTTCGCACACTGTTTACGAGTATATTGGATTTGTATCAGCGCCAATCAGTCGCGGAGCTGTCAAGTTGGCACTTCGCCCTGTGAGGCTGTGTGGTTATACACCACCCGCAGACTATACAAGTTGTGACGTACCACTGTATCGCTCCTTTTATTTCGTAGAGAACACATGTGAGTGTTACCTTATCATACTTTTATATTAATACTTTCGCTTATATTTCCTGCGCCAGACCAGTACATAAGGATTTCCTTAATCCCTCTTTGTCCGTTGCTGGTTTTATTTCGATACTCACGCTGTAAATCAAATTATTATTAATCAAATTCTTACCATACAAACTTTAAATCAACTCCTTTGTGTATATCTATATTTCAATCTAAATATCAAATAAAACACTTTCTACTTATCTCATAATTCCTATATTTTTCATTAAACAAAACAATTATCATTTCCAAAGTCACATTCCATTATCTTTATCAAAACCCTAAACCTTCTGCCCTCAGGCTAATATTTTCCTCTTCTTAATTCCGCCAGGATTCTTTTGGCTGCTCCATCGAGTCATTCTGTTCCATCTCTTCTCTTAAATCATGTTCTTTTCAAAACCCACTCGTCCTCTTCCTTTCAAATATTTTCTTCAACTCTCTCGACTGTTATTTATTTTCCAGAGATCTCATTATATTCATCTTTGACCTTGGAACTAAAATTCAGAGTTAGTATATACAATTACAATTATTAAATAAAAAAATAGCTTTAAAAATGTCAGAATCGCAAAATGTGAGGTTGTGTACCTCACAAAGTCTTGACTCGCGGCTGCATTATCAGATGCGAATGTTAACTATTATTCACATGTAAAACGAATTCTCTGCCCTTCATTTCATTTGCACGTTATTCCTGTAATACATCGTGTACCGTTCCAATGTTACGGTAATATCTGTGAGAAAAGGACTGACTTCGGGAGCAATCGAATTACGTTTCATCAAGCAGAAAAGTTCCTTTAAATGAGAAAATTAACCCATTCAAACGCTTACATTTTTTAACACGTATCATTTGGCTTCCTCTATATATATGTATTGTTTTCTCCTGCACGCTAGTTAGCGTGGTAGCATGCAAGACCTTACGAGGAACGACCTCTGTTAAGGTGAGGAATAGGAAAAAGTGTGAAAATTATGGAGTCTTTCAATGATTATTTAAGTTAGAAGTGGCCTGAAACATAGAAACAATATCAAGTAGATCGTAACAATTACCCGCTTCAAATGCATACGTAATTTCTATTTCATAGGTTATAAGGTATACCGCGCCTTAGGGTCCACATTAAGGAGCATGCAGGATTAGAGCTAAAGATGTTAATAAATTATACAGAAGCCATGTGTAATCATCAATGTATTACATGTTAATACTCGGGTAATGTTTCATTCTTCTTCTTAACTCGCCTTCTCCTATTGGAGGTTGGCTCTGAGCGTGAAACTGCAGCATGGAAAGCCTCTTCAGACGTGCAATTGAACCATCTCCGAATGTCTTTCAGCCACGAATTCCTTCTTCTCCCAACAGATCTTTTCCCTTCAATGATGAACTGCAGTAGCTGGTACCTCGCGCCTCTCATAATGTGTCCAAGATATTGCTTTTTCCTTTGCTTTATAGTGAGCAGCAATTCGTTTTGTCTCCCCATCCGATGAAGTACTTCTTCGTCTGAGACTTTCAGCACCCAAGATATGCGTAAGAGACAACGATACAAATACATTTCAAAAGATTCAATCTTTTTCTCTAGATTTTGGCCTATGGTCCAGCTTTCATACCAATAAAGAAAAATGGAGAACACGTAGCAGCGAATCATTCGCATTCTCAATTGCAGTCTGAGATCCGATCTTATGAAAAATTTGTTCATGCTAATAAATTGTCTCCTTGCCTGTTCTATTCTCGATTTGATTTCTTTCTTGCAGTCGCCCTGTTCGTCCACCACAGTGCCTAAATATTTGAAGGAGGATACTTGCTCGATCTTATTGACTTTTATTGATATGGTTGCCTGGATTTTTCTCTTAAAGAAGACTACAACGTTTGTCTTGAAAGGGTTGACAAGCAGACCAAACTCTTCACTGTGCTGAACTAAATTGTCTATTATGTGTTGGAGCGTAGGTAAATCACTGGCTATTACAACTATGTCATCTGCATACTGATTATTATTGTTTTTTGGGATTGGTGATCATTTTGTTTTTATTCGTTCTTGACCAATCTGATCATGTCTCCTATTACAGTATATTTTGGATCTCTCAGTAACTGTATTTAGTAATGTATTCGTTGTGTAATAATTACTTTACAGTGTATATATTTCAGAAATAAAAGGACAATTGTATTAAAACCACCACCTGGGAATCAGTCAATTATCCTGCTATTTGGATACTGGGAGGCGCGCTGCAGGTGTGTCCTGGGTCCTGTCTCGCACTGGTTCGC
Source organism: Vandiemenella viatica (assembly GCA_031002005.1). Lineage (NCBI taxonomy): Eukaryota > Metazoa > Arthropoda > Insecta > Orthoptera > Morabidae > Vandiemenella > Vandiemenella viatica. Next base: position 7,110,583 of record JARYHS010012519.1, read on the forward strand.
TCATCGACATGTTTACCGTGTGTGGAAACACATCTGCACACAATAGCGCGGCCCAGCCGCCTAATTCCAGGCGTCACAGCACTGAGGAGGCACGCACACAGACACTCACTCATCAGCGTGTCTGTCTTATTCTTTTACATTTCAGCCAATTGTGCTAATAACTTCATTCCTTATTTCTTTCCCTTTAACCAAAGCTAGATGCCCCGTGCGAATGAATAGTAAGGTGGGGGGTTTGTAATAGGATGAAACAAGAAACACTTCATTTGTTTCAATTGTTAATTTGTTTAGTTTAACAAAAGTCGACGCCAGTGAAGCAGTTTATTAATATCTCTGTGGTATGTGCTACTGCTATCTAGCGGCTAGGCTGTGAACTGTCTCATACGCGACTATCACAGTTATTACTTTTGCCGTTTAAGAGTAAAATTCCGAAAACTTTCGTTCTTAAGAAATGGTGTCACCAAAAGAGATCGTAATCTTTAATATGATAGCTCATTTATCTATTTCAGTTAGATATCAAGGGAGATAAATGACCGTGATAAAAAAAATACGTTACCGAAATACCGATAATTTTCCCATTTAAGGTCGAATTTCGAAAAATTCCTTTCTTAAAATATGATTTGATAAAACCGGAGGCCTTAATCTCTAAAATAATAACTCATTTCTCGATTTCGGTTAGATATCAAGGGAGATAAATAGCTCGTAACTAAACAATTATGCAAATAATGATAATTTTGCCCCTTAATGGTCGAATTCTAAAAAAAAAAAATCCTTTCTTATAATATGATGTGACCACGGCGGAGATCTTACTCTTTAAAATTATAGGTAAGCGAATAATTAATCTGAATAATTATTTGCTTACCTATATCTCGAAACAGTTACAGTTATGTTAAATTTTGTATTTGTTTGGTCATTTGGTATATTCTCTGATCTGGCTGGTTTACATTTCTTAGTGACAAATCCATTATTGCAGACTTCATTTTTTGTCTAGCGCTCCTCTTATTTCTTATGTGTAAGATGTATTCTTTAGTAGTTGAAACAAACGTAATGGTGTTTAAAAGATTAAATATTGTAGATGTTAAATGTGATAGTTTCGACTAATGGCCATATGAATCCGCTGTTTTGTGAGAGGATGCAGTAGGATGCTGCAGAGTTTAATTTGACGTCTAGACGGAGACGCAACCCATAAATCCGTCGTCGGGGCAGAGAACCAACCTGCAGTCTCGCGGTGTAATTGGATTCTGTTTTTGGACGAAGGTTGACGACCTGCGCGCAATAGCACGTGCTCGTCAGCTCTCACAAGGAACACTCAGACCTCGAGCGCTCGGAACAGCACGAAAACACGCTAAGAACAACAAGCGATCACAAACAAAACAGTGGTGTGCGTGATTTCCATGCGAAACATTGCACTCTACCTCGAGTAACATTTTAATCGAGAGAAACAAAGTAACAAGATACCAGTACCATATGAAGGAAATTATAGCTAATTAGATGACGTCAGTGTATCATTACATTTTCAATCAACAGTGCCAAACATTCTCTGCTTAAAGTACTTAATATAGCACAAAACACGCATATACAGCAGTACCACACACCTGATTGTGCTTATATTAGTCCTCAAAGTTCAGATGCTGGATTTCGATGAAGTGGTTAAAACTAAGTGGAAGAGAACAATGTGCACACCTGACTAAAGCCACGTTATCACATTCCAAATCAATTTCACATCCACGCAATCCAATATCAAAAGCCACACTAATTACATTTTCAAATGATGATGTTGATAAGTCAACGTCATAACATGGCTTTCGCCAAGCATATTACAACATATGCTTATACGTAGGTGCAGCAAATTGATTGTAAATCACAGAGTGAAGTTTCTTGCTGAAATAACGATCCTGTATTTTCACTTGTGGTTTGGCACATTGTAGTCTTACAAAATCAGTATGTTACTTGAGGTAGAATGCAACGTTTTACATGGAAATGAGGCACACCACAGTTTTGTCTATGATCGCGTGTGTTCTGAACATGTTTTCGTGTGGTTCCTACCGTTCGAGGTCAGAGGTGTCGCTTGTCAGCAACATCTGCTGACTGCAGTAATATCGTGACCTGACATCCGACGAGAGCCGCTCACAAATCACTTAAAAAACACATCTGACAGGTTATTGTAGGCTTGACGCAGGCGATCAGAGGTATCGAGACTCGTGTCGAGTATTATGTTAGCTCTGGGACTGTTAACATACATCACTCACGGCTGATGATAATGAGTACCAGAGAAGATAGGGATTTGGATTACAAGACTTTGGTCAGACCATTGGTTGAATGTGGTGGTGTAGTTTGGCACCCACATTTTGGTTATCAAATACAGGAGTTGGAGGGCGTGTGAAGAAGAGCAGCTAGATATATTTGTGCATATTATCGCAGGACCCAGTCAGTAACTGATATGATAAAGGAGCTGGATTGGGAGTCATTGGAGGAAAGGAGGAGGGTGATGTGTGCTGAGAATGTACAGGGCATATGTTGGTGATGGGGCTAGGAGGGATATTGGTTAATGAATTAGGAATGCTGCATGGAAGGGGAAAGGCGACCATGACCACAAGCTGGCGCTCGATTTCATACATAAGGGAGTGGGAAAATTTTCTATTGTTGGTAAGGGGGTCAGGGATTGGAGCAAATTACCAAGTGAAGTTATGAATAATTTACCAAAAATGCTTAAGGAATTTAAAATTAAAATTTGTAAACAGGAAAATGAATGGGGAACACTGCAACTACAAAAGAAATTTTTTTAAAAAAATAATAATATAAGTTATGGTAGTTGGATGACTAGGAGGATTTCCACCGCAGCGTTAGCTCTATCGCAATTAAATTGATAATAATAATGATAATTATTGCACAATATTTTATATTCATATCCTATCGACCCAATTTAATTTTAATATATAAATTTGCGTTTTTCCTGCCTTTATCTTGAGTGTTTTGTCTCAAGTACTTCATTCACTACATCTTGAAATGCAAACGAGTGTACATGTCTGAACAGATTCAGTATACAATAAATAACCTGACTGCTCAACGGTATAACAAAGCAGTTATCATAAAGCTATAACTATTAACTCAGGTGTTGGAATTATATCAATAATGGAGTATGTATATTTGCTTAATTTCTAATTTCTAAATTTCGTTTTGAATGTTTTAAGGCAGAAGTGACTCAACGTATATGGTGTTTCTGCCAATGACTATTTTACAGTGGATAATCCTTTTGTTGCTGTGCGAAAGGTTGCAAGTATTGTATACCAATGGATCAAGTCCCAGAGAAGAGAGTGTCAGAACCAGCGTAGCAAACGTGGTTCATGAAAGGTAACTAAATGGATCCTTCTCCATGCCAAAAGTGCTAGAAAGTATGAAAACGTGTATTCGCAGCGAGAAACGTATTAACATGTTCAGAGTATTTTATTGTTTGTCACTCTCCAGGCGCGAAGGTTTGGCTGTACGGTAGCCGTAGAGAGTCACGTGACACGTGCGTGCGATATGTTCCACTCCTGCTAGCGCCCCACCCAGCCAGTGGCTATTGCTTCAGATGAAGTGCATTTCAAAGATCTGTTTGCCATGACCGTCCATTTAATCGCTTTGCCACCTTGTCGGCGAAGGTGTCTAAATTAATTTTCATTGGGGTGTTCTAGCAGGTTAGCCGATGTCGGTTTGCTGTCTTCGTCTTCAGTATAATTTTGGAAAGAAAAGAGAATAAACTGTTTTTCCCTACACCTGGAATAAAAGCAAATTTAGAACAAGCTCTCCTTTCGTACGTAACCTGGTAGTTAACCTTAAGACTCGTTGATTTGGCCCGAATCGAAATAGAAGATTTTCGCAAGTTTTAAGAGCCATTGGTCCTACACTCTTCACACAAGCAAGAATTAATATGATCAGAGCTTTCACCAGAGATTGGAAATGGACTCCGAATCACCACATCAGAACTATATAGTTTTACCCAGCTGATTTATTTTGAAAGGATTTACTGAAACGTTCTGAGCTCCTAACATGGCAACTGCATTGAAGTATGTTCAAATCACACACAAGTGTTCAACATATTCATCTCTATTGCGGACTGTGACAATGTGCCATCCAGTTTTACTTGTTCGTGTCTTCCAGTACTATCAAACTTAAACAAGCTTCGAGACGAAAAATACATAAAATATCTCATTACGGAATTTCTCTTCATGGCTGTTTCACTATACCCAGCACTCCTACAGATGGCTGCAGCACCACACGGGAGATCTACTAAGCTAATGTGTCAGGCTGGGTCATTCTAGTAGCGGGTGTAAGTATACAGGGACAAACAGATTATATATCTGTGCCTCTGTAGTCACGTGACCAACTGCGACCAATGACAGGGGCAAGTCGTGTTATGCGCGGCTCCCACAGAAACGTCGAGTATGAATTAATTAGTGCGGGATATAGTGAGGTAATGTTTCGACAGTGAAAGAAGGGCAGTATAAATAGAAAGAGACAGCCACTTCATTGTGAAGAACAGTGCGTGTGATCTCACGTAATTAATAACTGTGTAAAGTACCTTTTAGTTCACCAAAAGCACTCCCACTAGCTATCCCCAGCAGTAAAATATTCTATAGATCAATTGTAAAGTTGCTTAGGCAAGACTTAAAAATTTCGAGAAGAGTAATTGTCAACTTGAAGGAATTTTCTTGTAATCTTTCCTACAGTGACAATTCACCATAAAAATCATTTTAAAGTGTATTTATCATATCGCGAAACGTTTATTTTAAGAGATATTCCGGTTTGTTCACGTTTTGAAATACACGATCCGAGAAGTAAAAATCTAAGATTTGAAATAGCTTTGAATCGAGTGAAGCTACAACTGATCTTTTATCACCAGCTATAGTCAGCATTCTTCCTGATATTTTGGTGGTAAAATTAAATAATTTGGCAAAGTTTAATTAGCAGTTTTAATTAAGAGAAAAAATGAACTTTTAACTAAAAGGAATATTAATTTGAAATTTATATCAGTAGATAGCCCAAATTGAGAAGATTACGAACATATAATGGTTTTGGTAAAAAGCTTATGCATTTGTCTGGTAATTAAGTTTTTAAAAGATAGATTGTCGTTAATTGTTGATGGAGGGCGTAAAAATTCCAAGTTGGTCATGTGGTGACTTTAATTTTAAGATTATAGAAACCCTTTTGAATGTCAAATTAAATTAAAACAGATAGAACCTGACGATAGAAAGTTGCTTTAAAAATTTCAAGTTAAACTATTTAGTACTTTTAGAGATATTAATTAAAGAAAAAGTTGCTGACGTCATAGGCTCTGAGAATTCTATAAAAGATCGTGCAGCAAGCTCACGTTGGCTCATTCTTACGCAGGAAAGTGATCGCGCAACTCCGCGCTAGTTACCGGAGCAAATTGCTCCATGCGGTAGCGGTTTAGGCAAATTCCAACATGCCGTAGTACTCACTAACGCTAGGGGGACTCAGTGAGTTTTTGTCTTCTGGTAAAATTGTACTTAATCTGCAATCTTCAAAGAAACTGTTGTCCGATGCTTTATTCACGTTACTGGTATCGATAATGTACAAGTGAACTTTTGCAAGAATATAAGTATTTTGTTACTCTCAAGCTGTGTTAAGTGACTTTATTTAAATTACCCTTCGCATCTGGGGTTTAATACGAATGCGTGGCGACCAGGTTATTTAATATTATAGGTAGCAGAAGGCTACTCATGGTCATGAACTTAATTGTTCACAGTTGAGGTGAAAGTGTTGCATAACCCCCGTGCAGCCTCGGCGCCTGACAGCTGCTGGTGGTCGAACTTATTATCGAGCTGGGGGAAGTGTTAACACACGAGGAACCTGCATCTCGTTAACACGAAGTTCCGATATAAAAATTCACGCTCATATTGTAAGATAAACACTGAAGACGATTAAACATGTTTGTTGTCTTGCAGCAGTTTCTGACTTCTTCAAAACCTTTTCCAACATTTTTTTGATGGCGACCGGGTCGGAACTGGCAATCATCACGAGTGGGTGTCTATTAGCTAATTAATGAACTCGTCAGAAAACCTCTTTATTACTTACAAGGGGAATATAATATTAAGGGCCTACAAAAATGTCTGGCCTGGCTTGAAATCAAATCGAAGACCTTTCTATGGCGACTCGGCTACCCGTGCTTGTTCACAGTGGATTCTTAAAACCCATTTCTCTGTAGTACCAGCTGACAATGCAATAGTTCAACATCGTAATTTGCGAAACAGATTTTTTTGTATTCGTCCTTCCTATTTTTAAATACAATGGGACGTAAACTATTTTCTATAATTGTTCCACTAATATTCCACTGGACTGGATTTGAGCACTGAAATTACAGCTGGACAGGCGGGAAATCTCGAGCTCTGTCGCCGGACAAGCTGTCCACACTTCGAGTTTCCATGTTTTACAAAATTAGGTAAATGCCGGGATCCATCAGTAAATATTCCATAACTGAATTCGTAGCCCACATTCTTCCATTATCTCTTATCATCCCAACCTCATTATACAGCACATTAAATTGAATTCACGCAACATTTATTTTTGTAAAAACTTTTTAAAGAAGTGAAAAACAAGTGATGTTTGAAATATTATGAAAATGTTGAAAAATCTATGTTTCTGAGATATTTACTATCTAAGTCTTAAAATTCCCTTTCCAATGATACATATGAAAAAATAGTGTTTGCTGACATTCAACTTAGAAAAAAAAAAATACTGATTCAGTTATTTTGAGAAAACGGAAACTGTAGTAAGATCATTATAGTTTTCTCCTTAAATTTAATCATAAAATTTGCGAAAGAATTTTTGGATCACTGCTTTAATAAAGTGGAGGGTGTAAATTCTCGTACATATCATCAAATAACTAACTTTGATTTGGTACATATAAAGATTATCGAAAGATAATATTTCCTTCAGCCCCCCGTAAACATCCTTTAATTTTTTTTCTCCTGTATACCAATTATTTTTAGAAATTTTACTTTATAATCGTGTTAAGATCAAGAATAGAAGAATTAAAAATTTTCAGTTCAATGGTTCAAAATTATAAGGTTTGACAGATGCACAAGTGAATGATCTCACTGTGCGATTCAGAACTTACCGACTCCTAAAATTAAGAAAAAAACAAACAAACATCAGGGAAAAACAGTAAAAATATACAGCCTCCTGCAAAGTTATAAGATTTATTGTTTCTGATGGCAAAGTTTGTATGCACCAAGTCCACTGAAATCAATGGACAGTAAAAAAAAAAAACACAACTTTACGGTAGCGAAACATGGACTTTAGGAATACCGGAAAGAAAGAAGATTGAAGCATTTCAAATGTGGTGCTACAGAAGAATGCTGAAAATTAGGTGGACAGACAAAGTAAGAAATGAACGAGTTTTGGAGATGATGGGTGAGAAAAGAAGTTTATTGAAGAAGCTTACAGAAAGAAGAGACAGGCTGGTAGGTCATATTTTAAGACATGCTGGATTGGTTAATTTGTTAGTGGAGGGAACAGTCGAAGGTAAGAACTGTAGAGGAAGACAGAGATTAGAATATATGAAGCAGATAATTGAGGACGTGGGTTGTAAGGGGTATGTAGAAATTAAGAGGATAGCACAGGATAGTAGTAGAGACTCGAGCGTTTGGTATTAAATAGGTCACGCGCCCCGCCCCCCCTGCGGCCGCTTCCCCTATAATTAGGCACCTGGCCGACTGTGCGGCCTGTAATTATCTACCTGGCTGCCGGCGCCGCTTACCGTAATTATCTTTGTAGGTCACGCGCCCCGCCCCCTGCGGCCGCTTCCCCTATAATTAGGCGCCACCGGCCTGTCATTATCTTTGTAGGTCACCCGCCCCGCCCCTGCAGGTGTGCATGTCGCTTCCCCTCCTATATCCAGAACACCCATGCCGGTTCTGTATTAAATAGGTCACGCGCCCCGCCCCCTGCAGCCACGCCGGCGCCGCTCTCACCGTAATTATCTTTGTAGGTCACGCGCCCCGCCCCCTGCAGGTGTGCAGGTCGCTTCCCCCATAATTAGGCGCCCGGCCGACTGTGCGGCCTCTGGCCTATAATTATCTACCTGGCTCTTTGTAGGTCACGCGCCACGCCGGCGCCGCTCTCACCCACGCCCACTGCAGACACGACGGCGCCTCTTACCGTCGTGTGTGTACGCGTGTCTTGCCGCACGCAGCGCATGGTAGAGGCAGTCCCGTCGCACGCACACGCGTCGTCCCCTCCAAGTCCAAAATGGAGTTACGTGGTTTATGGACGCACCCTTAGCATAACAAATTTTCAGCTTCCCCTCTACTTGCCACGCATTCGGGAGGACGTGAGTTTGTATTCCCCGTCCTACCATCGAATTATTATTATTATTATTAAATACAATGAGAGACGAAGAAGGGAGAGAGAGAAACTTGGTGCTGGCCCATTCAGTCTTACTCTTCCGAACATGCGATCTTAAAATACTAATTATTCGCTAATTCATCGTAACTACTGAGATAATTAGCATTTTTTCGTAAAGTGTGGCCTTCACAGTTACATGACCATTTTTCTGTACAGCGCTATTAAAACAGTAATTATTCACAAATTCATCATAACTATTGAAATAATTAGCATATTTTCGTATAGTGTGGTGAACGCTTCAAAACTCAGTCGGTTTTAATAAAACAGGTAGGAATTGTGCAAGATAAAGAAGTGAGAGGGTGAAACTTGGTTCAGGCCTACTCTTCCGAAAGATACCGACCGAACAGGCTTAACGTCCCCATCCACAATGTTCAGGTAGACGCAAAAGCCACGGGGCGGGAGGGGAGTTAAGAGGAGTCCAAAATGGAGTTACGTGGTTTCTGGACACACCCTTAGCATAACAAATCTTCAGCTTCCCCTCTACGCTCTGGCCACGCATTCGGGAGGACGTGAGTTCGAATTCCCGTCCTAACATCGAGATTTCGGTTTTCCATTGTTTCCCGAAATTACTCCAGGGATGATTCCTTCAAAAAGGCCATGGTTGAATTCATCCCCCTTCCTTGCGCCCCGTCCATTCCTGTGTCTAAAGTCGTTTGTTGTCTGGAGTCAACTCGAACTCTTATATGACACAGGACAGATTTATAAATGTGTTGTTTGGATTTTGTACGAATGGTACGCATAGTAATGGTAGTGTATATGTTCAGGCTAGCCATTTTTTTTTTAATATTATTATTACTCAATACAGTGAGAGACGAAGAAGGGAGAGAGAGAAACCTGGTGCTGACCCATTCAGGCCTAATCTTCCGAAAGATACCTCAAGGTTTAACGTCCCCCTCCAAAGGTAATTTTCAAAAATTTCAGTGAGTTTAGTTTTGAGCAATATGTGGACACATTGGACGAGAACGAATTCGGCCATAGCCTTTTGAAGGAAGCATCACAGCATTCACCTGGAGTAATTTCAGGAAACCATGGAAAACCCAAATCTGAATGCGAGGCCAGAACGTTAACCGTTCACCCACCACGTTAGGTCCTTAGGATTTGATAACAGCGAAGATATTATACGTACTTTACATGGAGTGATTTCGGGAAACCATGGAAAATCTATATCTGGATGCTCGGATTGAGATTCAAACCCGAGTCCTCCCGAATGCGAGACCAGTACGTTAACCGTTCACCTATTACGCTTGGTGTAGTATGAAAAGTATGCATCATAGTATGCTCGATTACACATACATTCCCAAATTTCTGATGGCATAAAATATGCTTGGCTTAAGAAGGTTTTAAAAATAGACTACAAGCCACGTTTTAAATTTTTAAAAGGAACATTGCAACTGTAAGTAGGAATGTAAACCGTTTTTACGTTCTGTAAAGTTGTTTAATTTCATGAAAGAAAGCATTAAAATTAAGAAAAAAAATCAGAGAAACGTACATAGTATATCACGAGATATTGACGGAAATGGCGTTTGTACAACAGTCATAAAATGTACAACAAATATTTACACCAGCGGTCTGAGCACAAAACGATACATACAAATCCGTTACCACATTTAACGCTTCGAATGCTTTCTGAACTTTTCTTTTCAGAGTATCGACCAAAGTCTAAGCTTGTCCTCAGACATCCAACATATTGCCGAGGCTACGAGACTTTAAAAAGTAACGATATAGTCGGTGATGTAATAAATTATTGTATCTTAGATTCGCTTTTTATAGTTTTTTTATAACAATGTATTGCAATTATCACTCTGTTGGACATAACTTATTGACTATAATATACTGGGTGTCATGCTGATAAAATATCAAATTTCTGTATTGCGACATTTTGAAATCAGTGTAAAGTGAGGGAATTTTTCACGCGTTTGACTGCCATAATTTCATGAAAGAAAGCATTAAAATTAAGAAAATCAGAGCAAACGTACAGAGTATATCATCACTCTGTTGGACATAGCTTATTGACTATAATATACTGGGTGTCATGCTGATAAAAGAAACGTACATAGTATATCACGAGATATTGACGGAAATGGCGTTTGTACAACAGTCATAAAAAATTATGTAATATTTGCTCCACGAAAGAAGTCATCGATGGAATGCGAATAGTTGGTTATGCCTGTCGAATATCACCTGCTAATAAAATTACAGTACCACCGAATGACCGTTCGTTTCCACGTAAGTCTTGGAATGTTCAAACCAAAGATTCCAGCGATTTTTTGATGCTTTGAATGTTGCATGTTGGTTGTAATACGTTTAAAAGTATCAAAGTGCAGTAAATTTTAATTTAAAGACTTTAATTAACAATGTTGTGTAAACTTTTATGTTTCGAATGAGTTTTTGGTTGTTTAGAATTGTTTAATTTCGTTAGTTTTATGTTTAATTGTTTGCATATACGAGTTAGTGAATTTAAGGTGCACTTTATTCTTTAGATGAAAGATGGCATATGCGTTTTATTAATAACCTAGAGTTTGAAACCTAAGAACCGACTCATTTGAAGCAATGGTTTATTTGTCAACTGAAATAGGTCCGTAACTAAACACTTACAATGTCTTTCTAAACAATTAGAAAAAAAAATTTGGAGGCGCAAAACATCCATATGACACAACTCGCGGTGCGAAACATACATATGACACAACTCGCGGCAATTTACAGATATGACACAACTCGCGGTAATTTACAGTAGTAAACAGAACATTGCTTTTTGAGTTCTGGTGGCAAAAAAAATATTCTTGGCTTAAGAAGGTTTTAAAATAGACTACAAGCCACATTTTAAAAGGAATATTGCAACTGTAAGTAGGAATGTAAACCGTTTTACTGAGTAAATCTCGGAGTCTAACCGTCATGCCTGCAAAACTTTTCTGACTTGGAGCTTAACTTTTTTCATAAAACTCTAAATTTTATTAAACAGGCGATATGCCTCAGTACTTAGGTTCCTGATTTCCAGCACTAAACACTGGCGGCAGATAATGGCAGATAAGTTCTAATAACTGATCTTCAAATCCTTAGCCAGGAGCGTAGCAAGTTTAAGGTCCCATATCTGATCTTCACTCTTCAAGTAGCTGGCAGTCAAACGCGTGAAAAATTACCTCACCTTACACTGATTTCAAAATGCCTACAGTCGCAATACAGAAATTCACCGAAGATAGCATCCACTAAGTTCTAGATCATGTTAGGTCATTCATGAAATTTTTCGTCAGTGCCAGTATACGAGTCTGTTTCGTAGACTAAATGGATCTCGTGTACAACCTCCAAAGGGCACATGTGAATAGTTCTTATCCTGACACATGCGAAAAATGCGGTACAGACCACAGTTAGTTGGAAAAATGGAAGAATGCATACTTTCTGCAGAAACAGCGGTTACAGATGCATAGCATATTGTCGGGGATTGGCACGTATCTAAAACTGTCACGAACTGCACCACTCAAGAACAAGCTAGGAAAGGTGCCAAGCACAAACTTCGAAAGTATATACCTTTTAGGACTTACAGAATATTGACAACTTATACATGCACACACCAGTGTCAAGGATCATGAAAATATGCTCGGCCTCACAAATATTGACAGATGTTTCGGAAATGTACATCCGCGCCCTTGTCGGATCTGTATCCAGCCGGACCTGTAACAGCGCCACAGTTCTCGCGTGGCCGGAGGTTGAACCACGGCCGGACCTGCAACGCGGAGCTGGAACGCAGTTTTTCCTGGTGAACTATGGGACCAGCGGTCTTCCACAAACAGGATTTCACAGGTTTACACCCACCACCACTCGCCCCACAGTACGTGTCGTGATGTACCACACATACAACAGGCTTACCCCCACCATCACCACCTCCACCACAGCACGTGTCCTTCTTCCATGGACAGGACTGAACAGGTTTACCCCCACCACCACTAGACCCTATTTAACGCCCCAACCACCTGCCAGCGTCAGTGTTTAGAAATGGCCCGCCCGATAATATTGTTCTCGTCGGTTTATCAGCTCAACGCTGGTGATTCAAAGCGTTTGACGATAGGTTTATCGTCCAAGCATGAATTTGAGCCAGTAGTGGTGCTCGAAAAAGTGGGGCACAGTACCAAAGTTATATTAACGTATGAAGAATGGAGAGTGCTGACTGAAGTATTGGATGTAGTGTCCGATTTGTTCAACACAGACAGCTCCCACACAGATGTTCCGATTGGTGATCACTCCGTCTCCTTCCGAATGGTGGCTGGGATAAAAACTGTATGTGTTTATCGCAATTCCTATCCTGCCAACTGTGTGTTCTTCAGAGAATCGACATGGCAAAACCTCCTTGACGCGCAGCCTGCAGTGACTGGAGCCTTGACCATCAAGAAGACGTGGTGTCCCCAAGTTGCAAGATATTACAAGGAGTTTGTGAACATTTTAGCCAATAAAGTGCTGCGTAACTATCGGATGGCTAAGGTCCAAAAACTGATAAGTGTGCATATTAATAATGTTTATGTGACTCAAGTAACATATAGCCCCATTTCATCATTGGACTATACACTGCTTAGACATGAAATTATTGCATATAAAAATTTACTAGTTTTGGATGATGTTAATAACATAGTAAATAAGAATTATGATCCTGGATATGATGTTTGTGGTACTACATGCATGTGAAAAGTATAAATAAATAAATAAAAAACACATTGTACATGATTCACTTTGTTTTATTTTTACCCACCATCCATTAAAAAAATCCTTTATCAAGTTATTTTTCATGAGTCCTTAATCACTTACTAGTCTTAAGACCCCAATCGTAATAGACACTCAATAAGACATAAATTTTGCCGGATATAAGTACTAAGTATGTGCCACTTTCCACGAATTTTATTAAAAAGTGTGAAAATTTGCAAAATAGATAAAAAAATAATGAAAACCGACCAGTCAGAGAAATAGAACAAAGTATCGAACATTACAGGGAGCAAGAGAGAAGCATAATTTCATGAAAAATATACAGTTTCAGTAAGAAGCATGAAAATCCTATAAATTCCCTTAAATTTCATGAAAATCGGTAAAAAATGATTAAAATACGTAAAATATTGCCAAAATTATGTAATTTCCTTCCAAAACAAGATGTCGTTGGTTGACATGACAATTACACCTGCGTGCACCACAGAGTGCAGTGCCCAACTATATGATGTGTTTTCATTACTACACCTGGCTACAGAAAAGTGTCATATATGTACAAAAATGTATGTTTCGGCTGTAGCGACAGTTCCCAGACAAACCTTCACGGCCCCTCCAACACACACATCACATTACCGTCAGGGAGTGCAAAGGATGAAAACTACAGATGTTATCGATCAAAGGGGTAAAGGTTAGGAAAACTATGTATGCATACTCACAACGCATACAATCTTCCAATCATGATAGGGTGAGCAAACGATGAAAGCAAAATATGTGTGCATCACAGAACTCAATGTATTCGGTCAAAGGTGCTGACATAACCTATCAGACACATTAACGCACACACAAGTCATAATAAAACCACTATCATGAAGGTGGAATAAGTTAGCATAAGTTCAGGTTAATTCTTATTTTTTGATAAATTGGGAGTGGATGAGAAGCGATAACTTTATATATATATAATGAGGGTGGGATGCACTAGAGGTTAACACGTAAGCTAAGACATAACATGCTGGGCCTGCCTTATGAAGGAATGAGGTGGGATAAGTTAGTGCAAGCTCAGGTTAGCCCTTATTTTTTCATAAATTGAGAGCGCGTGTGATGTGAAATAGCGGTAACGAGGGTGCGATGCACTAGAGGTTAACCACAGTTTTGGGTTAAGAAACCATAACACCCTTGCGCTAATTGAGGTTATTGAGATTAACCACAGTCTTGGGCTAAAAAACCATGAAACCCTTACAGTAATTGAGGTTATTGTAGATAATTTAGGTTAGGCGGGCAAGCATGTTACGTGTTAGCTTAGGATAACGCGCGAGCGCGTTAACCTAAGCTAACACATTACTGGTCTCGCATTCGGAGGACTCGGGTTTGAATCTCAATCCGAGCATCCAGATATAGATTTTTCCATGGTTTCCCGAAATCATCCATGTAAAGTACGTATAATATCTTCGCTGTTATCAAGTCCTAAGGACCTAACGTGTGGGTGAACGGTTAACATTCTGGCCTCGCATTCAGATTTGGGTTTTCCATGGTTTCCTGAAATTACTCCAGGTGAATGCTGTGATGCTTCCTTCAAAGGCTATGGCCGAATTCGTTCTCGTCCAATGTGTCCACATATTGCTCAAAACTAAACTCACTGAAATTTTTGAAAATTACCTTTGGAGGGGGACGTTAAACCTTGAGGTATCTTTCGGAAGATTAGGCCTGAATGGTCAGCACCAGTTTCTCTCTCCCTTCTTCGTCTCTCACTGTATTGAGTAATAAAATAATATAAAAAAAAATGGCTAGCCTGAACATATACACTACCATTCTATGCGTACCATTCGTACAAAATCCAAACAACACATTTATAAATCTGTCCTGTGTCATATAAGAGTTCGAGTTGACTCCAACAACAAACGACTTTAGACACAGGAATGGACGGGGCGCAAAGAAGGGGGATGAATTCAACCATGGCCTTTTTGAAGGAATCATCCCTGGAGTAATTTCGGGAAACAATGGAAAACCGAAATCTCGATGTTAGGACGGGAATTCGAACTCACGTCCTCCCGAATGCGTGGCCAGAGCGTAGAGGGAAGCTGAAGATTTGTTATGCTAAGGTGTGTCCAGAAACCACGTAACCTCCATTTTGGACTCCTCTTAACTCCCCTCCCCACCCCGTGGCTTTGCGTCTACCTGAACATTGTGGATGGGGACGTTAAGCCTGTTCGGTATCTTTCGGAAGAGTAGGCCTGAACCAAGTTTCACCCTCTCACTTCTTTATCTTGCACAATTCCTACCTGTTTTATTAAAACCGACTGAGTTTTGAAGCGTTCACCACACTATACGAAAATATGCTAATTATTCAATAGTATGATGAATTTGTGAATAATTACTGTTTTAATAGCGCTGTACAGAAAAATGGTCATGTAACTGTGAAGGCCACACTTTACGAAAAAATGCTAATTATCTCAGTAGTTACGATGAATTAGCGAATAATTAGTATTTTAAGATCGCCTGTTCGGAAGAGTAAGACTGAATGGGCCAGCACCAAGTTTCTCTCTCTCCCTTCTTCGTCTCTCATTGTATTTAATAATAATAATAATAATTCGATGGTAGGACGGGGAATACAAACTCACGTCCTCCCGAATGCGTGGCAAGTAGAGGGGAAGCTGAAAATTTGTTATGCTAAGGGTGCGTCCATAAACCACGTAACTCCATTTTGGACTTGGAGGGGACGACGCGTGTGCGTGCGACGGGACTGCCTCTACCATGCGCTGCGTGCGGCAAGACGCGTACGCACA
>JARYHS010012519.1:7127451-7148067 GCA_031002005.1 Vandiemenella viatica
CACATAACCAAAGAAGAAACCAACGTGCATATTTCCTTTCCTGGAACCAATCGAAGATGTATGTCTTGCTCACCAAACTTCAGCCACAAGACCCCGACACCCTCACCTTCACGACCATCTGTACGACACTGAATGCATACTACAGACGCCGGTACCATGTCGTCGCGGCCCGCGTCGAATTCTATCAATGCCGGAAGAAGCCCGATCAGACGTATCGCCAGTGGGCGGCCGAACTCCAAGGCCTTAGCAGAAAATGTAAGTTTCAAACTCGTTGTTCCCACGAATCCTACGCCGACGACATGGTGCGTGATCACATCATACAGGCTGCACCAGATGCCGCACTCCGGCATGACGCCCTCAAGTTAGAGGACCCATCCCTGGAGCAGGTCATCGAACTTGCCTACAAATTCGAAATATCTACGGCCGCAGATCGCCGCCTGGAGTCCTGGGCGGATGTGGCCGCAATCCGAACCGACGTAGAGGACACACAGGACGTCGCCGCCATCCAGAGCTCCCAGTCGCGCTCCTCCCGACACCACAACCGGGGACCGCTTCCTCAGAAGGACATCGAACCGGCCCGTTCCGGCAGGGGCACCAAGTCTCGGCAGCAGCAGCGGATCCCGCAGCGCCGACGCCGCAGCCCGCTCCGCCTACCCTCCTGCCCCGCCTGTTATTCAGCACATGAGAGGGAAAAATTGTCCGGATCGTTGGGCTGAATGCTCACGTTGCGGCAAGGAAGGACACCTGGCGTCCGTCTGCCGCACCAACACCACCAATGCAATCCCGGCTCTCGCCGCCCAGGGTCTTACCAAGACAGGTTGAGCGGCACACCTATGGATATCAATCAGGTAGACACTTCCACTGCATCCAAAACTTTTTATTGACGTTACGGTCAATGGCAAGCCTCTGCGCCTACAAGTCGACACAGGAGCAGCAGTCTCATTACTTAATTATACTACTTATGTGCAAATTGGCTCGCCCCCCCCTCTCGCCGGCCCCCAAGCGCCTCCTGACATACAACAAACAGGAAATAGCACTCCTGGGACAATTCACAGCAAACGTCATGTATAAGTCTGTACATCGTTCAGTCCCCTTTTTAGTAGTTAACAGTTCTCTCACAGCAGACTTATTTGGACTGGACGCTTTCCGCTTATTCGGATTTTCAATTGAGGATAACATACACCTCGTATCTCAGCATGTTCCTTTTCCTGAAGTGGACGCCCTTTGCACCGAGTTTCAGGACCTGTTCTCACCAGGCGTCGGCTGTGCAAAGGACTTCGAAGCATCACTCCAACTCCCGGCCGGACGTACGGCCTCGATACTTCCGGGCACGCCAGGTACCCGTAGCGCTTCAACAAACACTTCAGGAAGAACTTCAACGTCTCCAAGACGAAGGGATCCTCCAGCCGGTGCGGTTCAGCCCCTGGGCCACGCCGTTGGTCATAGTTCAGAAGCCAGGACGCCGCTTACGTCTCTGTGGTGACTTTAAGACCACCGTCAACCCGCATCTGCTGGTAGACGATTATCCACTTCCGAGACCGGACGACCTCTTCCGTAAACTAGCAGGAGGTACCTACTTTACAAAAATTGACCTGGCAGAAGCATACCTTCAAATCCCTTTGGATATCCAGTCCCGACAATACACAGTCATCAACACTCCCTCTGGCCTCTTCCAACTCAACCGGCTCATGTTCGGCTTGGCCAGTGCTCCAGCGATTTTTCAACGGTATCTCGAACAACTTCTCCAGGATATTCCGGGATGCATCAACTATCTCGACGACATAGTCGTCACGGGACCCTCCGCTGCCGAACACATGACCAACCTCCGCCTACTCTTCCTCCGCCTCCGTGCAGCAGGATTGAAATGCAACCTTTCCAAGTGTCAATTTTTTCAACAATCCATTTCCTACCTGGGTCACATCATCGCTCAGGAAGGCATTTCCCCAGCATTTTCCTATGTGGACGCTATTTCCAACTTACCTCGGCCTCAGGATCTACATCAGTTGAAATCTTTTTTAGGCAAGATTTCATACTACAGAAAATTTATACCCTCAGCAGCACAAGTGGCAGCACCCCTGTACCACCTCTGTCGCAAGAATGTCCCGTTCCGTTGGACCCCAGCTTGCGAGACCGCATTCCACACCCTTAAACAGCAGCTCAAGTCCGCAGCATGCCTCATGCCATACACTCCAAACCTCCCCTTGATACTTGCCACAGATGCATCCGATTACGGTGTGGGGGCAGTTCTGTCTCATAAATTACCAGATGGCACGGAACGCCCCGTAGCTTACATCTCCAAAGCCCTATCGGCTGCTCAGCTTAAATATTCTCAAATCGAGAAAGAGGCGCTAGCTATTGTTTTTGCCTGCTCCAAATTCTATTCCCTTTTATATGGGATTTCTTTTCATCTCATTACCGACCACAAGCCACTCCTATCACTATTTGATCCGTCCACACGTCTGCCTACCAAAACATCCCACCGCATCCAGCGTTGGGCACTATTCCTGTCCCAGTTCAGATATACCATGCATTTCCGTACCACCTCCAGGCATGCCAATGCAGACGCCTTATCCAGACTACCGCAGGGACCAGACCTTGCCTTCGACAAGTCGGAACTTCTGGTGTTCCAGATCGACGATGACATACAAGAAGCACTGAAGACATTTCCAGTCACGGCCTCAAAAGTCGCGGCAGCCACAGGGGAGGACCCCCTCCTCCGTGTCATCCGACACCACATCCAACACGGGTGGCAAACACGTTCCCCTCCACGCCATCATCAAGACCTCAAGTTCTACTACTCCATCCGCCACCAGCTCTCAGTAGTAGAGGGAGTGCTCCTCCGCACAGAACCAAATTCCACCCCGAGGGTCGTCGTTCCGAGATCCCTACAACCGACAATCCCCAAACTCTCCACCAAGGACACTGGGGAATTGCCCGCACCAAATCCCTTGCCAGACGCCATGTATTCTGGATCGGCCTTACCACGGATGTCACGAAGATGGTGCGGCGCTGTACCATCTGTGCCCAACAACTGCCCCGCCCCCCTCAAAAGTTCCTTTCCTGGCGGGCACCGTCCGGACCCTGGGAACGCATTCACCTCGACTTCGCTGGCCCATTCCTAGGCCACCAGTGGCTCCTAGTGACGGATGCCTTTTCCCACTTCCCATATGTCGTCCGTTGCTCCACAATCACCACAGAGGTCACCATTTCAGCCCTCACGAAGATCTTTTCCATCGAAGGATTACCATACGCTATCGTCACAGATAACGGACCGCAATTTCGAAGTCGGGAATTCCTATCCTTCTGTACCGCCAACAATATCCAACACCTCCTCACCCCGCCCTTCCACCCCCAATCTAACGGGGAGGCGGAACGGCTAGTCAGAACATTCAAAACCCAAATGACCAAATACACCACAAGTCACAAACTCGAAGAGGCATTGACACTCTTCCTCAGTTCCTATCGAACCACTCCAGTGGGGTCAAAAGCCCGGCGGAATTGCTGCATGGCCGCCAACCTCGCACTCTCCTCCATCTCCTCTTACCCCCGCCCAAAGTACAGGTACCTTCGGGCCCATTCCGTTTCACCCCGGGCTCCCTAGTCTGGGCCCGCGGGTTTGGCTCCCGGGCCGGTTGGCTTCCGGGGGTCATCCAGCGGCCCCGGGGCCGCCAACTGTTCGACGTCAGCCTGGATGGCCGGATAGTGCGACGCCATCGAAACCAACTACGTCCCCGCTACTCCACGGCACCGTCCTCTTCCACCACGGCACGGCCATCCACTTCTTCCTCTCCTTCCCTGCCACCTCCACCACTCCTGCCGTCTAACCGTTGCTCAGGGACAGTTACAGCGCCACCAACGACGCCACAACCTGTCGGTCGCTCCGACACCCTTCAGCCGCAGCCTCTCGACCACCTGCGGGGACCATCTTCAGCGCCCCCCGTACAGCCCCCGGCCATCGACGCCGACGAACCGATGCCGTTAGCTCCACAAGTACCTCCACCACAACTTGCACCACGACGCAGGTCGGCACGCATCGCCAGGGGAACAGCTCCGTACTCCCCTGGAGGTAGCCTTCATAGTCTGCTCCAGGGCGCCGCGGCAGACGACCTCGCAGACGTCGCAGACATCGCTTCCCCCCCCCCGGGAGGGAGGTATGTTCAGTCTGCCAGTAAAGGCCCCTGCCAGGCAGACCTCACACACAACGCGCCTGCACGCCGGGATACATATACGACTCCAAACAGGCGCAGAGGCATCAAAACAAACCAGGAAAACAAATAGAATCATCTAGAAGCTAAGTGGGACTATTTCTTACAGAGGTCGCCGTACTACCACACAACGGAATTCCTGCGCCAGGCCGCCTATATAAGCGTAGCCGGCCGCTCCACCGCCAGTTCCAGCCTGACCGCTGAACCAGCGTCAACTACAGAAGACCACCGGAAGTTCCGGAAGTTCGCGAGAAGTAGAAGCCGTCACTCTACCCCGGATCAGGACCAGGCTGAAATTCTCGACGGTCTTCTGATAACTGTACCCACATTTGTTTATGGTTTACCTGTTGTATTGTGTACCGAGTAATAAACTTCAAGGAACCGTTAAGTGTAGTTCACTTCAGAATCATAGTGGACTTCGGAATATCCAGTAGCGGGTGTAAGCATACAGGGGCAAACAGATTATATATCTGTGCCTCTGTAGTCACGTAACCAACTTCGACCAATGAGAGGGGCAAGCCGTGTTATGCGCGGCTCCCACAGAAACGTCGAGTATGAATTAATTAGTGCGGGATATAGTGAGGTAATGTTTCGACAGTGAAAGAAGGGCAGTATAAATAGAAAGAGACAGCCACTTCATTGTGAGGAACAGTGCGTGTGATCTCGCGTAATTAATAACTGTGTAAAGTACCTTTTAGTTAACCAAAAGCACTCCTACTAGCTATCCCCAGCAGTAAAATATTCTATAGATCAATTGTAAAGTTGCTTAGGCAAGACTTAGAAATTTCGAGAAGAGTAATTGTCAACTTGAAGGAATTTTCTTGTAATCTTTCCTACAGTGACAATTCACCATAAAAATCATTTTGAAGTGTATTTATCATATCGCGAAACGTTTATTTTAAGAGATATTCCGGTTTGTTCACGTTTTGAAATACACGATCCGAGAAGTAAAAATCTAAGATTTGAAATAGCTTTGAATCGAGTGAAGCTACAACTGATCTTTTATCACCAGCTATAGTCAGCATTCTTCCTGATATTTTGGTGGTAAAATTAAATAATTTGGCAAAGTTTAATTAGCAGTTTTAATTAAGAGAAAAAATGAACTTTTAACTAAAAGGAATATTAATTTGAAATTTATATCAGTAGATAGCCCAAATTGAGAAGATTACGAACATATAATGGTTTTGGTAAAAAGCTTAAGCATTTGTCTGGTAATTAAGTTTTTAAAAGATAGATTGTAGTTAATTGTTGATGGAGGGCGTAAAAATTCCAAGTTGGTCATGTGATGACTTTAATTTTAAGATTATAGAAACCCTTTTGAATGTCAAATTAAATTAAAGCAGATAGAACCTGACGATAGAAATTTCCTGTTAAAATTTCAAGTTAAACTATTTAGTACTTTTAGATATATTAATTAAAGAAAAAGTTGCTGACGTCAAAGGCTCTGAGAATTCTATAAAAGATCGTGCAGCAAGCTCACGTTGGCTCATTCTTTCGCAGGAGAGTGATCGCGTAATTCCGCGCTAGTTACCGGAGCAAATTGTTCCATGAGTAGCGGTTTAGGCAAATTCCAACATGCCGTAGTACTCACTAACGTTAGGGGGACTTTGTGAGTTTTTGTCTTCTCGTCAAATTGTACTTAATCTGCAATCTTCAAAGAAACTGTTGTCCGATGCTTTATTCACGCTACTGGTACCGATAATGTACAAGTGAACTTTTGCAAGAATATAAGTATTTTGTTACTCTCAAGCTGTGTTAAGTGACTTTATTTAAATTACCCTTCGCATTTGGGGGTTTAATACGAATGCGTGGCGACCAGGTTATTTAATATTATAGGTACCAGAAGGCTACACACGGTCATGAACTTAATTGTTCACAGTTCAGGCGAAAGTGTTGCGTAACCCCCGTGCAGCCTCGGCGCCTGACAGCTGCTGGTGGTCGTCGAGCTGGGGGAAGTGTTAACATACGGAGGAACCTGCATCTCGTTAATACGAAGTCCGATATAAAAATTCACGCTCATATTGTAAGATTAACATTGAAGACGATTAAACATGTTTGTTGTCTTGCAGCAGTTTCTGACTTCTTCAAAATCTTTTCCAACATTTTTTTGATGGCGACCGGGTCGGAACTGGCAATCTTCACAAGTGGGTGTCTATTAGCTAATTAATGAACACGTCAGAAAACCTCTTTATTACTTAGAAGGGGAATATAATATTAAGGGCCTATAAAAATGTCTGGCTTGACTTGAAATCAAATCGAAGACCTTTCTACGGTGATTCGGCTACCTTGCCAGTGACCTTGTGCACAGTGGATTCTTAAAACCCATTTCTCCGTAGTACCAGCTGACAATTCAATAGTTCAACATCGTAATTGGCACAACACTATTTTATGTATTCTTCATTGCTATTTTTAAATACAATGGTACGTAAACTATTTTCTACAATTGTTCCACTAATATTCCACTGGACTGGATTTGAGCACTGAAATTACTTTGTATGAAGAATTGTTGGTACAGGAGCTGGACAGGCGGGAAATCTCGAGCTCTGTCGCCGGACAAGCTGTCCAGAGTTCGAGTTTCCATATTTTACAAAATTAGATAAATTCCGGGATCGTTCAGTAAAAATTCCATAACTGAATTCCTTTCAATTCGTAGCCCACATTGTTCCATTATCTCTTATCATCCCAACCTCATTGTACAGTACATTAAACTGAATTCACGCAACATTTATTTTTGTAAAAACTTTTAAAGAAATGGAAAACAAGTGATGTTTGAAATATTTTGAAAATGTTGAAAAATCTATGTTTCTGAGATATTTACTATCTAAGTCTTAAAATTCCCTTTCCAATGATACATATGAAAAAATAGTGTTTGCTGACATTCAACTTTTTTTTTTTTTTTTTAAAAAATTACTGATTCAATTATTTTGAGAAAACGGAAACTGTAGTAAGATCATTATAGTTTTCTCCTTAAATTTAACCCTAAAATTTGCGAAAGAATTTTTGGATCACTGCTTTAATAAAGTGGAGGGTGTAAATTCTCGAACTAACTTTGATTTGGTACATTATCGAAAGATAATATTTCCTTTAATTTTTTTTCTCCTGTATACCAATTATTTTTCGAAATTTTACCTTATAATCGTGTTAAGATCAAAAATAGAAGAATTAAAATTTTTTCAGTTCAATGGTTCAAAATTATAAGGTTTGACATAACCACAAGTGAATGATCTCACTCTGCGATTCAGAACTTACCGACTCCTAAAATTAAGAAAAAAAACAAACAAACATCAGGGAAAAACAGTAAAAACATACAGTCTCCTGCAAAGTTATAAGATTTATTGTTTCTGATGGCAAAGTTTATATGCACCAAGTCCATTGAAATCGATGGACAGAAAAAAAATAATAATAAAAAAAAAAAAAAAATTGAAATGATACGCAGCTATGCCCCTGTGATATAAGGAATTTGACGTGTTTGAATTTGTTTTTTGTTCTTTCGTGATGCTATAAATTATTTCGTCATAGAAACAGAAGATCCAGTATCTGAACGTTCCTCGGTTGTAAATGAAACTGCTGCTTTTAACAGAACGGCAATATGGATACCTCCGCCACTGCCGTCAGCTTTGATGTGAACGACAGAATATCAGACGTCTTATGTCCTCGCGCATGTTTACTCATTGGCATGAAACAGTAAGTTCGGAGTGATAGAGGCGTGGCACTTGAAACTTGTTACCGGAAACGGTTCCTTGACATAATACCAAAATACAATTACTGAAATTTTCGAGTGTATCATTCGTTTGCAGGATCTTCACAATACGTAGCATGGCCAGAATAGATATTACGAGATTTATTACAAGGCTTGAATCAACTTGTACAGTGAGAGTGAAATGAATGAAGTGGGGCGGTCGTGTGCATGTGGGTCAAGTGGATAGTGGCCGGATTGACTCGACAGCACGCGTGATGCCTCGCGCGGGGGACACTTCCGGCGCGAGACCTCTCGCGTTCTGTTTCGTCTCCATCCGAAATATTGTATCTAAATGAGAGCTTGTCCACAGCCCTCTCGATCTTTACTTTAAAAACAGTAGTAACTGCATTCCCGAAAATTCTTATTTTTATTTGAAATGAGGTGTAAAGTATTTGTGTCCGATAGATGAATTGTGCTATGCATTTATGCATGTTCAGTGTTATGGTTCCAGAACAAAAAGCCTTCGAGAAATTTCATACGATTTGTAATCAGATGGTAGAAAATAAACCATATAGCAACCAGCAGGGACAAAGGTCATCAAGCAGCCGCCATTTGTAGCTTAGTCCCTCGCTGACAGTAATCGTATGCCTAAGGGAGCGCCGCCGGTTTTGCTACTTGTCATCAAGTATCCAACCTCCTGAAGCTTTTCCAACCGTATCACCCTAGAATTTAGTGATGGGTTTTCGTTTGCAAGCCTGTTATAAATCAACGGAACCTTGAAACATGTTTTGCTTTCATCCTTCTTCAAAGAAACTTATATTGCTTAAATAGATTAATTAACAACTATTAACATTACATTTAGGAATTGTCATTAATAGACATAACATACTTATCACAACATGATCAGTAATAGTAAGATTGGTTGGATTGCAGTTCTAAATAAAGCAAGCACGCAGCTCTTCACTTCTGCCCACGTGCGTGGACACGTGTGGGCTGCCGGCGTGTGTTAGGATCTCGGAGGCTCTGAAGCGCCTCGACGAACTTTCACCGCACTGGACATGCGATGACATACAGAACCCTCATATTACCGTTGATTTGCATTGACAAAAAGAAACTTTAAATTAACAAAAACACTGGAAGCATAAGCAATAATTATCGTATACAGAAAGTTAAATTCCGTGAAATGCAGCCAGCTAACTAAATGTAATTAATGACGTGTTAGGACCTGGTTGAGCGTGAGCCATGACACTGGCGATGTCCTGAGATTCACACACTCCGCCCCCGTCCGACTGTGAGCAGCACAGTGACGGGTGACGTCATTTGGCCTGGCTCGCGGCGCAACAGGAGTCACTGCCAGTCAGGCCTTCCAACTTCACACAGCCTAAAGTAAGTGACACCCACTGAAACTGACGGCGGTTTGGTTAAATAAACAGTTGATTCATCAGTGACCTGTTAATAATCATGCACCTCTGAAAGGCAGTTTGTATTCACTGTAAAAGAGAGCGCTTCTTCGCGTGAAACAGTAAATCATCATCATACAGGACACCTTCCAGCCGCTGCCTGGGTCTGCTGGGAACAAAAGCCTCGCCAGCGCTTCCTGGCTAAACACCATCACTCTTCTTCCACTGTCACCCAATTTCCTCCCCTTTCCTCCACACATTTCTTAATGCCTTTAATCCGTCTGTTCCTTGGTCTTCCTCTAAGCCTCTTCCCTTTCAGCAGCATCTCCCTTGGTAACTTCTCCTCTCCCATTCTCTTTACATGCCCGCACCACTGTAACCTAGATTTTTCAATTCTCTGTTGTAGCGGTTCTTCCTTTATCATCTCCCTGGTTCTTTCATTCGTTATTCTGTGTTGTTATGTTACTTATTTCTTGTAACTGCCTTTGGTTTGTGGTATCATACGCAACGATTAACCCCGCTGAAGGGATGTAGGCTTGTAGGGCCACCTTCGCTATACTCCACTTGAGTAATTCTTGTCTGGCGTACCCACGCCTCGGGGGTGGACATCCTAGATCCTGTAGGCCGGAGTGACAGGGTGGCTAAGTCCAGGCAAGGACCCAGTCCCACAGGGTATAGTGTGGAACCCATTCACAGGGATGGCAGAGAAGAAGACCTTCACAGTGGCGAATATGGCGGAAGCGGCCACCCATCCTCTCCGGGTGTAAATTGGAAGGAAACACCACTGCCTTGTGGCGAAGAGGGATCTTCAAAGGCTAACAGAGTAAAAGCTGTGGTAGGCCTAGCAAGCCAACAGTACGAGTGTGGATTGACTGCTTTCAAATATAAAGTTATGTATACAGGGCTTTATTTCATCCACAGAGTGTAGAGTGAGAAAGGACGTTTTGAACTTACAAACACACAGAGAAGGCTCTGCAAGTCGTGCACCGACGGGGTCTAGTAATTAATTTCTTGATTTGCGAGTTGTTATTCTGCTTTATACTGCTCCGCGGTCTCCGAACTTAGAGTCTGGCGGGTGAATGCTCGCGTTACGCTGCTGACAAGGCAGCTGTTCGCATTGTTCTTTGTCAAGACGCACGTCAGTCGCTATTTGTGTCGGTTTACGGTTCAATTTTGTGGAGGGGACTGATTGGAAAATGTAGGGGAGAGCCAGAGAATCTGTTGCGACACACACTACGTCATGTAAGTAATGCCAAAATTTGGTCTTTAAGGACGTCGACGAAACTGCAAAAACACGATAATCTCTAAATGAGAAATTCTTGTCTATCATAGACAAACGCCAGTAAGTTTAACCGCTTGGATTGTGTCGCATCTACTACTAATTGTTTTTGAAAAATTCCACTTACTTGCCCTTTCGAGATTTGCGAAAAGTTGCTGCTAACGCCTACGTTTCGGTTCTATCCTGGGGACTTCGTCGGGGCTACTTCATTAACCATACCCGTAACCGAAGCGAATACATAACTAGAAGCAGCCCTAACGAAGGCCCCAGGTTGTAGCCGAAACGCATGCATTAGCAGCAATTTTTCATAAACCCCGAAAAGTCTAGTAAATGCAATTTTTAAAAAATAACGCCTGCCTAAAGTGTGAAATTTTATTTAAATAAGCGTTTCGTTACCAGTAGGAATAGCGTTTTCAGGTATCGAACCTGTGTCATTCTGAATACAAGGATCCATCATTTTCGAAGCTGTGATTACCATATTGATAATTGCTGTTCAGAAAGTAATCCATTTTGTTTGAACTGGACAGCGTAAAACCTCTTCTGAATGTTCCAGAATTTAAATCACAGGACGTCTTTCGACATTGTGCCTCGCAACCCTATCTGAACGAATGGAGTATCACTACAGATTGCTGATGTTGTAACTGGTTGATCGCATTATGTTGATATTGTCGCGAATCCTCATGATCCTTATCTTCAAAATTTTCATAGTCGATGTAGCAGATATCGGAAATAAAACGCATGTTCTCTTACAGTTAAAATTTGATTCCAGCTTAGGGCGAGAATATTCAGATTATAAGTTAATCAGTAAATGATTTTATGAGTGCATTTGAAAACGATTTTGGATTAATTCAATCCGTTTAATTAAGTACCCGTTTTTGAGTTAACGTCAGCGAATCTTCATCAAGGATTAAGAAATTATCAGAGTATTTGTAAACATTACTAAGCCAATTTTTTATGTAAAGTTTAAATAAAATCGATTAAAAAGGGGTTTTAATTCGATTGTGATGCTAAGATTAGAGGAGGATAATGGTTCACTCTTTAACATGAGCTCTTATGGATGACAGTGGGTACTCAAGCAGGTTGCTGCCTGTTGGTGCGTGAGAAAGACCCCCCGTGTTAAAAAATGATTGATTTTACATTAATTTAACCACATGCAGGCGATCTATAAACCTGTGTACAACTGGAGCAGCTGAACTAGTTCAGGTTTGGGGAGACGTAGGAGGGGGGATGATGAGCGGCACGTGTCACCCAGTGGGGGTTCACCTCAGCTGCATGCCTAAGGTGTTGTCCACACCATCCTACTCCCCCTACCATACGTGATGGCGGAGTGAATAGTCTTTCTGTAAACTCATCCGAGAGTAAATCAAGTATATTTTAATTTGATGTCAGACCTTTAATAAAATATTAACATAATTCTTCGTTCGACGAAAATACTTGTCGAATTTCTGCGGGGTTTTGATTAATACGCAACTAGTGGCAACTAGTGGGATAAAGTCAGGTATATTTCAAATTGATGTGACATGAAAATGAGATATTTTCTGAATTGTCCTCATATCGGTGACCTATTCGTTAATGTAGAGCCAGTTGTGTAGCGGTAGAAAAAAAGGTATATTTCATTTTGATACCATGTCAAGAAATTGAACCTGATTCACGACAAATAGTGGCATCTTATTTCTCCAGTCTTATCTTTCCTGTCATAATGACCGAATTATGTTGGTGGAGGAAGTATTTCATCCCAGTCATAAGTGAAAGTGTGTACACGTATGTTTACCAATAAGTTGAAACGAAACGTGCGTCGTCTATCTACCAGACTCTCCCAGTTCAATCTACGAATCAATTCTGTAACGCATTTCTATGGACTGCAGCAGTCACTAATCGAGCTGCTCTTCTCTGTACTTTCTCTATGTTGTCAACCAATGCTTTGCGATACGGATCCCAAACCGCAAAACAGTAGTCTAAATGTGCAGCAACGAGAGTATTGTATCTGCATTTTTTGTGCAATACAATTTTTCAAGATTCGACCTAGTAATCGCAGCCTACAATTAGATCTACCTACGATCGAATTAATGTGCAAGTCCCATTTCATGTTGCTTTGTACTGTAACGAAAAAATACTACGCGGAATCGACCATATCAATAACTATTTTTCTGAACAAACTGATTCTTTTTGTTAGTAATACATATTGCCTTGAATTTTATACAAATTGACATTCAAAGCTCCTTGCTGAAATAAGATCCAGATCGCGCTGAATTTCTAAGCAATTGGCTAAATTCATTACTTCCCTGCTGATTACCGTATCGTTAGTGAAGTTATGTCCGAGATCGTTTATAAAAATTAAGAAAATAAGTGAGTCTATTATAGTTCCTTGAGGAATGCCTGATGTGACATCTAGATTAGAAGTGGCTTCTACGTCAATGATGATATACTGCAACTGACTAACTAGAAAATCTCTTACCCTTTCTGATACAAACGAATCTTCGCTAAAAGCCATAGATTGGAAGCATGAATGGAAACACCGCACTACTTAGTAATATATAATGAAGCGTGTTACTAAGTAGTACATCGTGCGCTGTGTTTGCTTAGATTCATTCTCTAGATATCTGGCAAATATTTACATCATGAAAAAGAGAATACAAAGGCACAGACAATGCTACTGTCTAGGCAAAACAGATGCAAACGAGATATATACAAACCTCTGAAAACCATCTAGGAAACAATATGAAATACGCATGGAAAAACAAATAAGACCAGTTGCATTGGCGTGTCAGGGGACGTATAGAAGACCTGACCTTGACTTAGCTTGTTGAGAAATGCTTATCCGGACTATGTATAGCGACCCTCTGTAAGGCCTTGCTGATTCCGATCTTCCTGGTTGGAGAGCGTCCATAGACCACATGGCTCCATTTTGGCCTTCTGGGAACCTCCCCCCCCCCCCACGCCCCGTAGCCCAACGTGGCTCCTGCTTCTACCCCCCCTCCCCCTTTCGGATAGCACGTACCTTTTCCCCCTATTGATTCCAGAAGACATTTTGTAATGTTTTCTCTTGTCAGACTATTGTAAATTACATACGGAGATAATTAACTGAGGGAAATAAATATCCACATGCTGTTGTGTGTTCTGTACCTCATTTTAACGGTCACAAATAATATGAATGAGGAGCTACGGGGCCTGGGTAGGAACCCCCCCTCCCCCTCCCCCACGTAGCCCAGCGTAGCCTTCCAGGTAACCCCTCCCCAGTAGAACGAGCCACGCAGTTTATGGAGGCTCCTTTGCTTGAAATCAGAGCCGTAAACTCAAACTTAAAATAACAAAACAGGATACTCGTAAAATCCATTGCGATGCTCTTCAGGATTTAGCGAGAGATGGTTTACTGCCGAGTGGTTGTTCTTCACGTTGTTACCACAGTATTGTGTAATACACTTCCTGTATTGTGTCTCCTGATAAATTTGTTAAGGGATTTCTTCCGTTGTTTTAAGTTGTGGTCTGGAACCTCTGTTGTCTTATCTTCTATACACCTGATCATTATTTTCTGAGCTGACCGTTTGCTGGGGTACTGTAAACGACACGTGGTAATTGGGGCAGCGGCGGTGAAACCAGAGATCGCAACTTGCGACAAGTAGCTGTCGCAGCCACGTGTGAGCAACACGTGTCCACACGTGTCTCGAGTTGCGGCAGGCCCCTATCATCCCCTGACAGCGTCTTCGTCATAACAAAAAAAGTTCCCGTCCTTTCTCTTAAAGTACCGTAAGACGGCACACCAAATCTTCTGGATCTGCCATTTTTTTTGCTACTCTTCTGTAGAATGATGAAGTTGTGTAAGCGAATGTTCCGGAGCGTTTTCCTCAGTTGCATGTCATCATTCTCCCTTAATCACTACGCTTATTGGCTTGTTTCGTCTCCATCCATCTTTTAGTTGGTCTCTAAACATTAATTTTCCTGTAGGGCAATTTTGTCCCTTATTTCCACATGTTGAAACCACTTTTCCCTATACTGTTGAATTGGTTCATCTAGAGGCATTACTTTCAATTTAGTTGTTATTTTCATTATTATGGAAATGAGGTGATGGTGTATATCCTGTATATCCATTCGGAAGCTTCCTTTCCATTGCATTGAACCATTGCTCATCTTATGTTGCTATTGTCCAGGTTTGTCATAATTTTATATGCACTAACACTGATTTTTTAAAATTTTATTCAGAGTCACCAGATAAGTTTTACCATTTGAATTAGTTTAAAGCTTTCAATTATAAAGTAAATAGTTAGGAACATTATTAGTGAATTGAAATACAATATTTTCACTCAGAAAATCGTCTATTTTTAGTGGTTAATTTTCATTTGTTTTTCGCTAGGTTTATTGGTATAGAATTTAGTTGAAAACTTGATTAAATACAGCAAACTGTAGTTAAACATTTTGGTATATCTAATTTAACATCTTAAATTTCTTGTATAACATAAAAAATAAGCACTATTGATACAAGTAGTTGTATATTGTTGCTAAAAAATATTGTAGACTTTAGTTCTGTCTGAAATATAATAGTATGTTATTTTTATTAGTAGTAGACCATAAAAATACCAATAATCTTCTAATAATACAACAAATAAATGTAATAAATACATAAGTAATAGTAAATATCTTACTTCTGCTGCTCAGTAGTATCGATCCTAAACAATTCGATTGTATATGTAACTTTCGTATATCATAAGATATATTTACTGATTATTACAGTCTTTAATAAAATAAGTTTCTTATTTTCCATAAGTATTAAAATAGTAACTTGTCAGTAAAAATATAAGAATCAAAGTATTTTTATCTACTTATTAATTACAGTAACTTGATTGAGGAGTAGTAAAACACTAATCCGATTTTATAAAAATGTTAATTACATAGTATAATTTTAACCTATTCACCTAGACATGTAATTGCCAAGTGAAGGAAAATAAGTATGATATTGTGACTGTTTTTCCTGTACACCCGATAGCATCAAGATTTTTTCTAAATTCATATTTGCATTCCCTCTTAAAATTAAAATCTCCTTTGTTAATTATGAATTACTAAATGATAACTACAACTAATCTCTTCCACCAGAAACCACCCACTACAACATGTATGATCGTTACAAATAAACACAGTTAAGAACAGAAACAATTAAATAACTGATAATATCACTTTAAACCCATCACATTACAATGCAGTGGTTATCCTCACAAAAAATGGATTCAGTAAGAAAGCTTAAACTGGTTGACACGTCGCCTCACGAACTTAATCTTCCACTTCCTCCTTACTTTTACGTCAACCACATTCGTACTGTTCCTAGTCTCAAATTAAAATGTAGTAAAGATATAGTTTTTAAGCGCTGACGTGATTAGTGCATTAAACTGTGCCTGGTGCAACTCCCGTGGTCGCCCTGAGAAACAGCCAGCCGCCCGTCCTTCCTTCAAATCCTGACAGCCGCACCACCTTGGGTTGAATTGTTAAATTGTTTATCATATTGCACATGTTTCATCCGAATGAGGATACAAACGACCCAATATCTCCTTTTAGCAGAACTTGTCTATGTTTACTCTCTG
The DNA here is from genome assembly GCA_031002005.1 of Vandiemenella viatica. Classification (NCBI taxonomy): domain Eukaryota; kingdom Metazoa; phylum Arthropoda; class Insecta; order Orthoptera; family Morabidae; genus Vandiemenella; species Vandiemenella viatica. The sequence goes on from JARYHS010012519.1 coordinate 7,143,582, forward strand.
AAGATAACTAGGATCTTCGTATGTGTCAAAACGCCATTTTCCTCGCAAAAAAAAATAAAAAATAAAAAATAAAAAAAAACTATGAATGTCATACGCGCAATACGTCATATTTATAGCTACAGATATACTAAATAACAATAATTCCGTGTGGTCGTAATTAGCTGGTGACAGCGTTTCTGTTAGGTGTGGGTTCCGCCCGTGTCTTAGCCGTTCTTAACCTAGCTTGGTAGTGTTACCAAGATCATCGGACCTACAGTTTAACGTGTATCCGAACCACGGAAGCGTTCTCGCGTACTCCACTTTAGACAGACCAGAAGTGAACGATGGTTCTATGAAAATCAGGGATTCGAACAGGAGACTTTTCGTCCCCCGGTCACACACCTTAACCACTTAGTTACCAGACCACTACAGATCCACTGTTATAATAAGATTTTACTCATCTAAAAATCATCCAACGCACCTGAAGAAGTTTTCCCTACAAAAAGCAAAAAATCTAACTAAGTCCACAACCCAAAGGTTGTTCAAATTGTCCCGCAGGAGATGCACCAACCTATTGCGTCAGTGGCAGGGAGGCTAATTCCTTTCCTCATGGTCCCGCGATTTAACACGGAATCAGAACCACGGAACGTCCCAGCGCAGCTCATATAATCAAATACAACCCCTAAAAATTCCTACTCACCACGGGACTTGAACCAGCAAGCGGAGTGAGAAACTTTCGGAAGGAAGCGCCTTAACCACTGAGCTACCAGACCGCCCTGTTCTAAAGCACGCGTGTGTTAAGTGCTATTAAAAGCGGATAAAAATTTTGAACAATGGTGACAGAAATTAACGTGAGGGGGAAAAGGATGGAAGGGTTTAGATTTCTGTAAATCAAACGTAAACGGTGTTTTTCTATTTGTTTTAAAGTATACATATGCAAACTTTCACTAAAATTGGCAAAAAATAATTATTTATTTCAGTTGGGAGGAGTCTGTCTTCAAGAAACTATCACTGGGGTGCTTCAGTTTCAGTTTCGCCCGCTCTAGTACTTCTCCGTCGACGTGCATAATGTCACGTGAAGCATATGGCGGCCTCTTTGGTACCGCTCCCTAGGACTGCGCGGGGTAGCAGCTCCGGCGGCTGTTCCTGTTTACCGCTTCGCATATCCCAGACACTTACTCAAATAGCGACTGTTTCATATTGCACTCCTTCGTTAACTTTAACGATTTTATTTTTTAACAAAATTATTTCCGTATTCATTACCTTCATTACGTTTAAAGGTATTTATTGTATTCCAAACTATTTGAACACAAACAACAGTTGACAGTAGAGACGTAGAGAGACATTTCGTAGTGAATAATTAAACTATTTGTATTCGTAGGCTGCCAGAGTCAGTTGATTCTTGGCTGGCTGTCTTGAAACCGACGTTTCGGCCCTCATTCTGGGGTCTTCTTTCAGGGCAGCACTGCCACGCGGCGCCACCCGGACAGCCAAGAATCAATTAAACTACTTGTCACCAATCCTCTTAAGCTGTTGGAAAAAGTCATTAGTGAATGGCCGAACACACAGATGGCTTTGGGTTGAGAATCAGTTACAGAAAAGACAAACTATTAGTCAGCTGCCTGGCCTTCCCAGATGACGTCACTCTCCTAGCGTCTAGTGTGGAGGAAGCTATTCACCAACTATCCTCCCTCAACAGCATAGCAGCTGAAGAAGGGTAAAGATATCCATAAACAAAACTGAGTTCATCACTAACATCAGAAATGCACCAAACGTAATCCCACTGGGGAATGCAATGATACGAAAGACTAATGCCTTCAAATATCTTGGAGAATGGATAACTCCAAACACCAATGAGGACTTAGCCATGAATAGCAGATGTGCCAGACTGGAGAGAGCATACCACACCTGTAAGAACATGTATGGATCTAAATCCCTCTCCCTTAACCTCAAACTCAGGCACTATAATACTGTAGTTTGACCATTAGTACTGTATGCATCAGAGTGCTTCAACATGGTTAGAAAGGAAAAACTCATAAAACTGGATATAAAGGAACATAAGATCTTGAGGAAAATCATGGGTCCTGTCAAAGAAGAAGGAAAATACAGACTCAGGCATAGCAAGGACCTATACCAACAACTGGAGATCATTACAAGAGCTATGAGGAAAAGGAGATTATTTTTCTATGGTCACATAGGTCAGATGGACAATCATAGACTCATCTTAAAAATCTTCAACACCATTTATAGAGGGAAAGCGATTAAACCAAAATGGACGAGGCTAGTCAGAAAAGATCTCGAGCAACTGGGAGTAGACCCCAATGACATTTACAACAGGGATATGTACAGAAAATTGATTGAAATATCAGATTCTCTCCAGATACTAATAACCAAAACACTGCGACCTGGATCTGGGGTGAAATGGACCCAAGAAAGAAAAGACAACCACAGTGGAGGGATGATGGAATATTGGGCCAAAAAGAAAGCTCACCAGAGTTAGTAACACATGGACCATAGAGACCAAAACGAAAAAGAAGAAGAAGGAAAACACTAGTTTCCTCATAAGCGCAAGCGAAAAACGTTGCTTTGTATTATTCTGACAGTGAATTAATTAAAGAACGTTTGCAACGCTATAGGCAACGTAATTACTGCAGAAGTAGCCAACGAGCTGCCAGAAATCACAGCAAATGTGTAAATCGATTGTTTATGATAGTTAGGCCAGAGGTGGCATCTTGTCAGTGTAAAACACAATGACGTCGCCTTCCACGCAAATCACAGCAAATTATGAGTCTCAGAAGTAACTATAGAAGAAATGGCTTAGAGCAAGTACGTATCGCTTTGTTACTTGTGTTCACTCGATCCAGGTGATGATTTACACGTGTATGACCTCATGCCACTGTTCCATTGTGAGGTACTGTGTAGTCCATCAACCTGCTTCCGAACAGTTGGCTTCTATCCCTCTGACAAACCGGGAAGTGTCTGATACAGCCCAACTGGGTCACTCGCGCGCTCACCACAAAAAAGGAAGCCATTAGGCGTTATCAGTGCCTGGGACACGAGCAGTCGTCTCCAGGACGCGCGCTTCATATCTAACCTACTTCAGGTCAAGAGGTAGCAACATCAAGACACTCCCAAAGGAAACAATTTGTCCAACTTTTACACTGCAGATACGCCTATAAACAGCCACAATACCTGTCATTCAGTTACAATGTTTCTCGTTTGTCGCGCTTTCGACCTTCGGCCATGTGGTAAACCTAAATCTCTCTCGCTTTGTCCGTATATGTATATATATGGTATCTGAGGGTGTAAATTTTTGTGACGGATACTTTCATGAAAGCTTCTAACAAAATTTTTAGTAAACGTATGTATGGTAAAGTTTTCATCGGTTGGTACCCTGATATTTGTGACTTAATTTGAACTAGGATTGTAACGGAGATAAAATTTGCGGATGCGAATGCTTTGCGGAAGTGGATGTCTATCTGGAAAAATGCTCGCAAATAATTTTAGAGAGAGAGAAAAAACTGTAAAAATAGGTGTGTAGAAAAATATGTGTTTCCTAAATCATTCTTATAACAGTTATAAAAAATACTACTTGATAAAAAAAAATTCTTTTCAGCACTACTTTCCTGTATTTTTAGATGAACTATTCCAAAATTCCAATTAGCAAACACAATCTATATATATAAAAATCAATGCCACTTTTCTTTTTAATTTTATAACTCAAGAACGGGTTCACCTATCCAAACCAAATGGTTTATGCTTTGTTCGGACTATTTAGTAGATGGTTTACGTGAAGTTTGCACAAAATCCATCGAGCGGTTCTTCATTTATCACATTTTTTGTAACAAATGAATTCAATAAATGGCGGATCATTTTGTTGATGGGGATTTTGCTGTCAAATTGAAACTTTTATTCAGTGTTGACAGGCAAGCATGTTGTTATGTCATTCATGCGGTCATTTCATTTTTGACGTGCTTCGATTAAAGCAAATTGTCAGCGATAATTATTCCTTTGTGTTTATATTTTTAAACATATTGTTGAGTGCATTCATACAAACGGGCGAGTCTTGAATTGTTCAAATGTAGTCTACTATGTATATGTGTTTGTGTACTTTTCTCAGTTTTTTAGCGAGCCGTCGGTGTTTCATATCGTTTACAGGCTTTATTTGAATTAAATTGCCAAACGCATTTACACAAACGGTAAGTTTTGAACTGTTGAATTGAATTACATGTATGTAAACATATTGTGTGCATACAGGTTGGAAGCACGTCGATTTAAAAATGAATTATTTGATGACATTTTTATATACATTGACGTATGCAGTCATAAATATTTCCATACACACATATATGCACATGTATAAATACTGATACACCACTATTAATGTAGCAATTTGTTTTTAATTAGATTAATTCTTTTTTATGTGAAGGAAAAATGCCACGAGCCAGAAGAGCAAATATTGGTCGGCGAACGCGTAATGCAAATGATGAGGCATTACTAAGACGAT
>JARYHS010012519.1:7149067-7215266 GCA_031002005.1 Vandiemenella viatica
TGTAGCGAGATGTTGTGATGAGATGTCCTGGTGGGATGTCTTGGTGAGATGTCGTAGTGAGATGTCGTGGTGAAATGTTGTGGTGGGATGTTGTGGTGGGATGTTGTGGTGGGATGTTGTGGTGGGATGTCGTGGTGGGATGTCGTGGTGGGATGTCGTGGTGGGATGTCGTGGTGGGATGTCGTGGTGGGATGTCGTGGTGGGAGGTTGTGATGAGATGTGGTGGTGAGATGTTGTGGTGAGATGTTGTGGTGAGATGTGGTGAGGAGATGTTGTGGTGAGATGTTGTGGTGAGATGTTGTGATGTGATGTTGTGATTAGATGTCGTGGTGGGATGTCGCGATGAGATGTGGTGGTGGGATGTCGTGATGAGATGTCGTGGTGGGATGTCGTGGTGAGATGTCGTGGTGAGATGTCGTGGTGAGATGTCGTGGTGAGATGATGTGGTGGGATGTTGTGGTGGGATGTCGTGTTGAGATGTCGTGGTGGGATGTCGTGGTGGGAGGTTGTGATGAGATGTTGTGGTGGGATGTCGTGGTGGTATGTCGTGGTGAAATATTGTGATGAGATGTCGTGGTGAGATGTTGTGATGGGATGTTGTGGTGAGATGTCGTGGTGAGATGTCGTGGTGGGATGTCGTGGTGAGATATTGTGATGAGATGTCGTGGTGAGATGTCGTGGTGTGATGTCGTGGTGGGATGTCGTGGTGAGATGTTGTGGTGAGATGTCGTGGTGAGATGTTGTGGTGGGATGGTTTGGTGGGATGTTGTGGTGAGATGTTGTGGTGGGTGACTTCACATACCTCACAGTCACCGCTAGAGCTATAAAAGTAACGAGAAATGAGAAACTGTTACTCGTATGTATTTGTTACTAAACCAATCAGTACGTATTAGTTATTATTTACTCTTTACTTTTGGTACAATCGAGTGCTCGCATGAAGCACTGTATCGAGTAGCGTCGCTTTCGGTTTGGCTTCGATACTATCGAATCGTTTCGTTACTCCTTACTTTTGACACAATCGAGCGCTAGCATGAACCATCGCATCAACTTGGGTCTCGTACGGATTACGGGATAACTTCATTCGTAGTTTGTAATGTTTAACTAAATTGTTCATTTAGTAAAGTAATTTTACGTAAAATTTGCACTGTAAAACGAAATAGAAGTTTGAATATCGCATTTTAGAATAAACGCATTTCATAAATATTAAAAATTTATAAAATCTCACTAAGGTGTGATCAATAAGAAAGCAATAATCATCTCAAATTATCTATCCAAATTTTATATTTACAAATTATGCCCCTTAAATTTTAATTTTGAACAGAAGCAAACTATAAAATAACTCTTCACGTCGACAAAATTACTCGTACTTTCCTCGTCAAAAATATCAACTGTTAGCAGTAAATTAAATTAATTATATTAAAACAAGGTACGCGTTACATGTTTGTACTTACAGATTTTCCTTTGTGACGAAACGAATTCAAATCAAAATTCGCAGTAATACGCGACCCACGATGTTCAACTGTTCATTCTCTCGTTCAGAATCATTTAGTCGCAGGGCGAACCGTGGCAATTCGACGCATGATGCGCGAATTCGTTCGTTTATCGAATCAAACTGACGGCTATACGACAAATGCGAGTAACGAAATGGATTCGTTACGGTACTTCGAGTCAGGCGATGTATCCGTTACTCAGTAACGAATGCGTTCGGCTTGCTACAGCCCTAACCACCACGGAATGTTGGTTCCAAGTTCACTTAAAACTTGCTCTACGCAATCAGTTACTTCGACTGAGTGGAGTCTGGTTGAGAGCGATGGATCTCAGTTGTAAGTCACATCATAACATCGTGTGTGCATACTCTGGAAAAGCTTGTTCCACGGCTACTATGCTTTAACGTAGGGGAAAACATTTTTATGCAGCTCTAGCCCAAACAACTTATTATTTTGTCGGCAGCAAATAATTTTTCTGGACTTTTCAATCGTGAACAGCGCAATATGAAACCTTGACATTTGCACGTGCCACAGGGAAGAGACTTGTCGAAGTCACGCAGCGAACTTAAGGTACGCTTCCTGCATCGAGATGCCCATCACCAGTCCATAATGTGTGCTGCACAGCGCACATATCATCACCAAACACTGGGAGGGGGTGGAGTAGGCTTGGAGAACACTCTCCTTCCACTGTAGTCGAGTTTGTTCCTACCCCCTTGGGCTTATGACTCGCAGTCTGTCTCGGGGTGCTTTGATTGAATTTCGTGCCTAACATTTTCCTTGTTATCGTCTCATCACCTGCTCAGACTATTGTAACTTTGATTTTTTTCCTTCTGTTCACTTATCATCTCCCACTGACACTCATTTAAGGCATTCTATCTTCTACTGTAACCCGAAAGAAACTAAATTTTTATTGCTTCAGCGCTATGTTCGTCCGTCTATTTCGACGCCAATCTTTCATATCCGGCTAACTAGAGACGTGGAGATTCACGAGAATTTCATGACTCTTATTCAGCCGCTGCTAAAATTTGTTACCGAGCGTGGCGGGTGAGTGGTAACGCTCTGGCCTCGCATACGGGAGGTCGCGGGTTCCAGCTCCCGGTTTACCTTTGTTTCGCCATATCACTCCAGGTGCATGCTGGCTTGATTCCTCCAAATGATCATGGCAGAATTCCTTCCCGTTCCCTGCCCCCCAGCCTATCCCGCCTGAAATGACCTCGGCGTAGCCATAACCAATATATATATATTGGTTTGTTCTTACGGCGTAGAATAACCGACATCGCTCATGTTGGTATAAAAGGTTTTCTGACGACTCTGAAAGTGATGCCGCAGTTGCGTGGGTCGTACAGTTTCGGGAAATATTCGTGAATTCAACATTCCTCGATCGACAGTGTGAAGAGTCTGCCGTCAGTGTGTGATTACCTCCCTCCGTGGACAGCGCAGTGGTGACCAAGATTAGTTAATGACCACGACCAGTGACGTCTGCGTATTAATATCACTGAATTTCAACAAGTCCAGCCGGAAAGCGTGAGGCAAGGCATCAGGTCACTCCAGACCAAATTGCCAACATGTCTAGAGTGAGCACCGATAAACATCATTCTCAGAAAGTGAAAAAACAATTGTTCCATCTAAAGAGAATGTACTCTGCCCACAAACCTCTCATCGCCTGTAACCGATATAGAGGTGACAAGGGCTATCAAACAAAAGAAGAATGGGAAGGCTCCAGGTTTTGACCAAGTTCACCCGGAGTTCCTCACCTACTGTGGAAAAAATACAAAAAAATGGTTGGCCCACTTCTTTACTAACATACTACAGACCAGTGTCATTCCTCCGTAATTTAAGCGGGCAAAGATCATAGCCAATCTGGAGCCCTGATGTTCCACAGAATTTTAGACATATCTCACTGCTAAGTACTACTTAAAATTTATTTGAAAGGATCATCTACAATAGAATCATTCCAATTATTTTCCAAAACATACCGCTTGAATAGGCAGGTTTAAGGCCTGCAAGAAGCTGTGAGGATCAGGTCCTGGCCTTGGCAGCCCACATATAAGCAGGATTCGAGAGACGATTGAAGACTGGTGCTGTATTTGTTGACCTTACCGCAGCCTACGATACGGTGTGGCGAGAGGGCGTGATTTACAAACTGCTGAACATCCGGAACTCCAAAGAAATCACTTGTCTGATCAGTACCATGCTAGCTAACCGAACTTTCCAGGTTGTCTCAGATAATAAGATAAGCAAAGTAAGAAGAGTGAATAATGGTCTGCCTCAAGGCTCAGTTCTTGCCCCACTTCTTTTTAATGTATATATTTCCGACATTCCTCAAACAGAATCCAGACAATTCTCTGATGCTGACGATCTGGCACTAGAACCACAATCCCATAACATTCATCAAATTGAAAATAGTTTAACAGCAGAACTCAAAACCCTGAGCAGATATTTTAAGAAATTGCGTCTCGTACCCAATTCCAGCAAGACAGAAACTAGCGTCTTCCATCTTAACAATCGGGCAGCGAATCTCTTACTTGACGTTCTTCTTGATGGCACTCCCATCCGACACAACCCCTTCCCCAAGTATTTATAAGTCGTAATGGATCACACCTTGTCGTACAAAAAAACATCTAAACAACCTTGCAGCAAAACTAAGAACTAGAAATAATATTCTGCATAACTTAACTGAGCCTGGTGTATTCTGCAGCGGAGTACTGCTCATCTGACTGGATGAATAGCACCCACAGCAGAAATATCGACATAGTCTTGAACCATACAATGCGGATAATTAGTGACTGTATCGAGTCCACTCCACTGTACTGGCTACCCGTTTTGAGTAACATCGAACCACCTACGATAAGACGACGCGATCGCCTAATTGCGCAGTATAATAAGATCTGACATATCCTGGATCTGCCCATCCACGACGATATGGAAACCCAATTTCAGAGACTTAAATCAAGAAGTCCAAGCATAAAAACTACAAAACAAGTTATATCTGATAATTTTAACGGGAGAGAAGTAGAGATTGGAGTGATAGCCTCAGCCTCACCAGAATGGCACTCCCTGTTCGACAGTCAACAGGCACTAAAGGGACTCGACCTTCCCCGCAAGACCTGGGCAGCTCTTAACAGAGTTAGGACTGGTCATGACAGATCTGCTTGAGCTCTGTACACATGGGGAATGAGAGATACACCGAACTGTGAGGAACAACAAACCATCCGTCACGTGACCTTTGATGCCCACTTCGAGCCTTCAGGGGATCACCGATAGACTTAGTTAATATTTCAGATGAAGCTTTACATTGGCTGCACTATGTCGGTTTTGAGTTTCAACTATAATTTAATGTTATATTTTATTAGTGTGAAACAATTATATTATTGATTATATGTGCTATGGTTATAAGATAAATAAATAAATAAGTAAACTGTTGAGAGACGGGTAAGAGACAGTGCAGCGGAATTAGGCGTTGACTGGATATGACAACAGAAGGCTGGTATCAGTGTCCTGGTGGAAAATTCCATTTACGACTTTTCCTTTTCCTTATTAGTTGCTCAAATTGCTTGACATGGTTACCATGAGTTGCATATGTCCTTCATTCGTCTATTTTTAGTGTATGCAGCGGTACACCTTCAGAATCGTCAAAAACAGACATCATAACAATCCCTCTAAAACAAAAACGTTTAGTTTAGTATGTAGGGCAAGAGGTTGCTTCGTTCCATTGTGTTTGCTGATGGATCGATTGGTATATAAAGTGATGGTGCTAGGTCTCCACCGAAGTGGCTTCAAGTTGTTGTCGTTGTTGTTGTTTTAGGGCGCGTCGACATCGAGGTCATTAGCACCCTGAAGTGGCTTCAAAGTGGGCTGGATATTCCGTAGGGATGTGCTCCCCGATTGGCTTTGATGAGCTGTCGAAAGATTCGAAACCTTTCTGATTGGCAAGAATGCTATACCTCAAACTGTCTGGTCGGCCATATTGTTAAGCTTCCGTTTGCTGTCACTAACTTTGTACTCTACTTGAATTTTCCTTAATTAAGTGTCTCCGCTATCCTTTATGCGTGGCGATCATCTTACAATCAACGACAGCACAGATTTATTTTATTTGCGTTAAAGATAAAAGGCTCACATCCGCTTGTGGCACCTTTAGTAGAATGAAAGCTCGGTACATGATTTGACAACATTCTAAAACGGCTAAATATGATATGTTGTTTCCCCAACGTCAAACGATTTACCGGAGCGTGGTGGGTGAGCTGGAACGCTCTGGCCTCGCATTCGTCAGGACATAGGTTCGAATCCCCGTTGGCCATTCGGGTTTCGGTTTTCCACGGTTTCCCAAGTCACTCCACGTGGATGTCGGGATAGTTCCTTCAAAAGGCCATGGCCCGATGGTGTCAGGCCCTGAGCTGAGAGTTGACGTGACGTTGTGTGTGTGTGTCGGGCACGTGGGAGTGGGCCGACACGTGGGCAGCGTGCGAGGCACGTGTGGCGCCCCAGCTGTCATCGCCCCACGTGGGCGCCGCCCCACCTGCCAGAGCTGTCCAAACAGCAGCTCTTGTGTTCTGAACGGGGCCCACCTTCATACCGCCTGTTCCTTGCCTTCAGTAATTGTTTGGCGGACAGCATACGTATTTATGTTCTTGCTCTGCCTTCTTTTGCGCAGAGCTATTCTCACTGGACTGTTAAGGCTGATACTCACTACGATAGTAGTTTAGTGGACTGGTGAATATTTTAGCAGCTAAAATACTCGCTCGCACTACGGTCGAGTACAGTACACAAGTTTCGTGATATTTTGCCAAATGAACAGGCTGCAACGTAATAAAGTGAATGAGCTGATAAAACTCAGGTTAATGGATATTTCAGAAGAGGTGGATGAAGAAATTTATGCGAAATAAAGCAAAAAAAAAAAAAAAAAAAAGCAATGGGTACGAAAGTGGATTAATAGAAGGGATGCACTAGGAGCTACAAATTGTCTTCTGAAGGAATTATCATTAGAAGATCCCTAAGAATAGTTTAAGAATGACCAAAAGTTGTGTAAATTTTGTGTTAATGAAAATGCAGTCGCAAATTGAACGTGAAGATACCCATTTAAGAAGTGCAATGCCGGCAATCACTAAATTACGGGCAGTTCTCTACTTTATTGCCACTGGATGAAGTTTAAGAACATCTCGTATTTATAAACGGAAAATCAGCTATTTCCTAATTCAGCACAGTTTGTGAAGCAATCTATTAAACATTAAAGGAATTGAAGTAATATTTTGTAGGGATGCATCCTGTGAACTGAATCATTTTAATGAAGGAATGTAAACAGTTTCAGTCCCTGCGCCTCAAGTTTTGAACTCCTTTATTTTTTTTAACTTCTGTGAGTAGATCCTTCTGAAACATTTTTATCGCGTTAGGAAGTACTTCTAATAACAACAGTAATAATTAGATCTTATTGTATAATCTAGATGCTATTGTAATAAAATAATTAATAAAATTATGCACTGAGCAGAAATTTTTAACTTGCAATTTACCATATCATAGTAGGTTCATCGTATTTTCAAAATCCATGTCTGCAGATTGGTTCCTTTGTTTGTTTTTCTAGTGTGGGGACTTAATATTGTACAAGCAGTCATGTTCTACATATTTAGAAACAAATTTTAAAACGTCATTCGTGCGGCAGCTAACGAACTCGACTAACAAACAGGTTCAGACTTGTTTAGCTGATGATCCAGTAAGCAGTGACGCTTGGGGGGGGGGGGGGGGGGGGGGGAGGGGGGGCCCTACTCACCCCATATAATAGAACGAAATGGATCGACTCGACTCAACTGCTCGACTAAATTGTCGTTGTTCAGACTCGTTTAGTTACTAAGTTACTAGCCTAGTGCGACCCAGCCTCGAGTGTCTGGCGCCGTGAGCTACCCCGCTCCCCGCTCGTCTCGCTGGAGCACAGTGGATTTCTCCCACACATCAGCCAGTGGTCCTGCGTGATATTCGTGTCTGGAATACATCTTAATTCACAATTTCCGCAGACATTGTTCCGTCACATCACCGAATGTACCTGACCACCACACGGGCGAAATTCATTTAAACACTATTTGTGCCGCAAAAATAATGCAACACCATCCTATATATTCTGACTGACCACACGACATGTGAGATGTCCAAAGTAACGAACTAACTCATTCGGCGTAAACCAACTCACTAAACGATGCCTCTGTTTACTACATCAGTGAAGTGCTCCGCCAGTTTCTCGATCACATGATGCCTCGTCGATGGTTAATACAGGAAAACAAATTTAATACCCGCGATATGCTTCGGCTACGTAATTTCATACGAGTTGAGAAAAGCTACACGTCTGTTCGACGACAGTAACGTTAACGCTGCAGTTGGTGGTAGAATCATCAAACAGTTGTTATAGGTTGGTGCGATCAACTATCATACACATGTGTTTAAGACATAAGCACGAATTTTCTAATAGTTTAATGTCTTTGCGCGAATATTTAGAACTAAGCTAGTTAATCAACCTTATACACACAAAATATTACATTATTAACAAACACTTTATATCGCCGCCACAACTGAAGTCAGACAAGCGCCTTCCATCGTGGCGTGTTTTATCAGCTCTTTGTTCTGGGATAAAATTCTGTTTCCGATGTACTACAACTTTTGAAGCACCATCGCATCGAAACACTATTAATATTGCCATATTAACCCACATTTATGGTTAAAGAAAGGAGTTAGGATTGCCTGGATGAATTTCGGAAACATTTACACGATAACATTGAAGAAGATCATGCAGTAGACAAACGATTCGTTGATAAATCAGAGAAGGAGCTGAATGATAACGACGTTGATACATTTATCTTTTGCTGTCGTCAGTCTTTCGACTGGTTTGATGCAATCCTCCATCCCTTCCTATCCTGTGCTAACCTCTTCATTTCTACATACCCCTTACAACCCACGTCCTCAATTATCTGCTTCATATATTCTAATCTCTGTCTTCCTCTAAAGTTCTTACCTTCGACTATTCACTCCACTAACAAATTAACCAATCCAGCATGTCTCAGAATATGACCTACCAGCCTGTCTCTTCTTACATTTCTGGAGGAATTAAAATCTGCATCAGAAGTGACTTCAGTTGCAACCATTGTCTATTCTCGACTTCCCATCAGCAATTTGGTGACGATACAATCCTCATTAGGTAGACGTAACAATGAAGGTGTTAATAATTAACAGTAAGATCGGAAACGTTCTGGCCTCGCTTTCGGGGGGATGCGGGTTCGAATTCCCGTCCGGGCATCCGGATTTGTGTTTTCCGCGGTTTCCCCAAATCACAGAGCTTGCTAAATACTCTGCTCGTGGCTGCTCTATTTACCGCCGTCGCCATTTCAGATTTGGATCCACTTTGTAAAAGAGGGGAAAATGATTTTGTTGATTGCGTTCTGCTGATACTATTCCACACATTCATGCAAATATAAAGAAATATTTTAGGGTCTTTCTTCTCTTAGAAAACCGAAGATGTGTAAATCGAGCAAATGATCATGTAACATTCATTAATTCATTTATACAAGGTAAGAAAGGCTTTTAAATTTAACTAGCAAGAAGTAAAATACCGGAAATTTGTATTTAAATGTTCTCAGATACGAGTAAATTATATGAAATGTACTGTCGATATTTTATTCTATTACTTTCCAGATAAAAGTAGAAGACATGTGCTCTCTTAGAGTTGTTCATTTGAGCGCGAAACTTGAAGACGCTTCAGAATTCGTTCGCGAGCGTCAGCATTCCTTCATAGTACCTACAGTAAACGTGGAGTAAAGATTTCAATCAACTTATTCTGACATACTCCTGAACCAGCTATAGTATCTTTGGGCCAGTTAAAGGACACCGATATTCGTTTATTTTCGGACGAAGGAAGCAGATAACATTAGTTTCTGACAGTTCGACAGCAGAACAAATTTATGTTACAACATCCGTCCTTCAGAAGTTATCTGGAGTCTGTTTTGACAGCCTACATGAAAACAAATCTGGGATCCACAAATGAGGGATTGAATTGTCCAAAGTCCAGCGAGTTAGGAAGCGGTCGCTCGCGGCTGCGCGAGGCGGGCGGAGCGCTCCGTATTTCAGACTCGTATACAGAGCAGAGTGTAAATCTGTCACCGGCAGCGAAACAGAATCCATCACTCGGGCCGTAAACACGACCACAAAGAAAGGGCCCTCGGCAGCGAGAATAAGCTCCAAGCAAATGGCTACATCAGCGAAAACTTCTACACACTTGTTTGGCAAATTACAGTGCAATCACTAAAATATACCGTAACATAATCGAAATCACGGATATTCAGTTAGAGTTTTTATTTCGCCTCCGATCGATTTGGCCAATAATTTTAAACAGAAATCAGCGAATTAACTCGTTAACGAATGCGAATTTGTAAATCAATTAAAAAGGAAAACTTAAAGCGAATGCACTGCATAGCATATTCCTCTTGTTTCACTGATTCTCGTTCCGACAGATGGGTTTCGAGGAGACTCTGACATTAAAGATCCCCTCTCTTTCCAAGTGTATGCTTAAACTTCTATCGAGTGCCACCGCTTGGCAAACCATCCGCTGACTAATTCTGACTACTCGTTGTGCTGCGCTTTCCCAACACGGCCTCCGTCTAGACCAGGGGTCCCCAAACTTTTTATCCCTTCGATCCCATCATACTATATTAGACTCCTTATCGAGCCCCAGATTAAGTATTAAATCATTTTTGACATTTGTAATACAAAGCAATAAGGAGACCTGCATAACAACACAACGAAAAAATTTACAGTTTCCATATGTTACAAAATCCAGCCAATAACATTAACAGGAAAAGCAGATATTTTCCATTGTTATTGTAATTTAAAAAAATAAAAATAAAATTATGGATAGATGGGATAAGTTTCGAATAAAGGTCTGCCAAATAGAAAACATGGTTCTTGCACTGTCATATAGCGATGGATCCACCTTCCTAAGGAACTCTTCAGACGAGCGTCTGCAAACCTCTTGACAACCACCTTACGTCAGTGTGCAAAAGTAATTGGTTGAAAGTTTCATCATTTACTTCACATAACTTCGAAAACAGACGGGAATTGAGAGGATGAACTTTAATTTCATTTACTGACCTGAT
Source organism: Vandiemenella viatica (assembly GCA_031002005.1). NCBI lineage: Eukaryota > Metazoa > Arthropoda > Insecta > Orthoptera > Morabidae > Vandiemenella > Vandiemenella viatica. The sequence goes on from JARYHS010012519.1 coordinate 7,159,680, forward strand.
TTTTATAGGAATATTCCTATTTTTCCCTAGACAGTTTAATTAATTCTCTTTAATATTAATCGACCCCCGTGTGTTTATCGACCCCAAGGGGTCGATATCGACCACTTTGGGTACACCTGGTCTAGACTTACAACACATGTCTGAACCGCCAGTTGTGTGCGTGCTAAGCAGAGCTCACTAAACATAAGGTTCTTTTGAAAACACTTTGTTAAGAAAATAAATAACACGTGACTTTCAAATCGAGGATCATTATTCATTTTATAAAAAAGAGTCGAGATATTCAAATATCTAGGGGAATATATACAAATAGGAGGATCTAACAAGTTATCAAATGCCGAAACATCAGAAAAACTTCAGAAGGCATAGAAACTCACATGGGCATATTATAACAAAAGAAATATATCAAGGCAGGCCAAACTCTAACATTATAATACAGACATACTGCTAGAAGCATTATATGCATCAGAAATAACCACGATTGGGAATTCAGGCATCACGGAAGCGAAAAAAGTTGAACGCAAAATCCTTAGATTTTTTTTTTTTTTTTTTTTTTTTTTTTTTTTTTTTTTTTTTTTTTTTTTTTTTTGAGCAATACATAAAGACAGCATATGGGTGAAAAGACAGCGAAAGAACTATAGAGCTTATAGACAGACTGATACTCATGATCAGAAGGCGAAGATTACAATTCTGTCAATACTTACAGAGGATAAACAACATTAGACTCACGCAGAGGATCTTTGATGTGGTAATTGGTTCCATTAAATAGAATAGGACTTAAATGATGCAGGAAATGACACGGGGAAGGGGACAATTCAGGAACAAAATTATGAACACAAAATTTAAAATACAGAAGCAAACAGGAACAAAATTGACATGAAGAGAAGAGGAAGAAGACAAATACAAAGAAAGAAAAATTGAGTAATAATCAATCATTTCAGTTTAAATACTGTCCTCAAGGGCAATAATAACATATAATAATATGTAGTAATAAATCGAAGAAAAGAAATATTCCAGTTAAAGTAAAATATAGTTTCTTAGAAAAAATTAATTCGCGGTTATATTTACTATCCCATTTATTCCTTGTTGAGTGATATGCATAAGTTCTAGTCCGCTGAAGGGTAGAATTTGTTAAATGCCGCAGTTACTGTGCGAAAAGTATGAAATCGGTCTATTTTTCCTGGCTACATTTCTTTGTAAACTAGGAACGAATTTTTGAATCATTAGTTTTGTAAATAAGGGTGATAGATTTTTTTCTTCTATAAAGACATTAAAATAGTTGAATAATATTAATGATTAGATACGCAAACATTTTGTTCAACTTGACACTAAACCTACTAGGATTAATTTAATCTCCCTCGCGGTAGAAAGAGCTAAAATACAGCGCAGATAAAAATTTCTAAAGCTGAACATTCGGGAGTTCTAGGGCTGTGAAAAACGGATTCGCTCAGGGTGTATCCACGACGGGAGATCATTCAGCGTGGCGTTTCCTCGTGCGCACAGAGCACATGCGATAACTGATGAAATGGACGCTGCCGATGGATATACATCGACCGTATGTCTTAACTATGAGAACTGGTTAGTTGATATTTAAGCTAATTAAACCGATTTATTTATGTGTTCATGTGTTTGACAAAACAAGAACAACCAACACCAGATTCAATACATAGTGTGACCTTCATCATCGAACATAACCGTTTAAACAGATCACATATATTGTTACTAGCCGAGCAAAACTTGGTGCCGCCCGCATCTCGTGCCGTTCGGCATAAAGTTTTCCTTGCGCTGGATGTGATCCGCCATCTGAAGTCTTGCCTGGCTCAGTAAGACGCTCGCATCCGCGACCAGCTGCCGGAACGATGCAACATGAAGCAACTCGACCAGCCCTAATCCTCACGCTGCTTAGAATTATTTAGATTTTAACATTTTATCAAAAATAAATTTAAAATAAAAAATTATACTTTTCATCCCAAATTCTATCTTTTTTCATGAGTAAATTCTATTTCCGTATAATACTGCCATATTGGTTTATTTTTACCTCATCTTTCAACAACAAAAAACTTAGGATGATTTCACAAGTGAATTAAATTATCTACATAATTACGCACGCGTCTAAAAACCAGTTTTAGTCGTATGAAAGTTGCGCTTTTTTTGGCTCGTCGACGTCGAGGTGATTAGAGGGGTGAAAGGATCGGAGCTAGGAACGGGAATGAAATCGGCTATGGTCTTTTAAAGGAAGCATTCGCGTGGAGTGATTTGCGGAAATCATGGAAAACCCAAATCTCGATGCCCAGGCGGGGATTCGAACCGGCGTACTCCGCAATGCGAGGCCAGAGCGTTAACCGCCTACCCGCCACGCTCAGTTCCGTGCTCGCCACCCACCTTCCCACCGCTCTAGTGGCGCATTCACAGTACAACTTGTAGGACCTACGAGATCCGATTTTCGATAAAAGAACTCTTGATGCGCCGTGAAAGCGGTTACAAGAATACATGTAGGAGGTGTTTGCATGTTGTTGGACTCCGAGGCAACCAAAAAGGGTCCTTACTGTCCAACAAGCTATGGATATTAGAGGAAACATCCTGCCAGTATGCGATAAGCACACTATGCGCCGTGAGAAAGTACGAGTGAAAAGGACTGCTTGGAACATTTTGTTGGACCCCTTCTATAGCGTGAACGGGTGAGCGCATCCTACGGTTGTTCTACACGGATATCCTGTAAGTTGGACCGTGAACAGCCGCTTTGCAAGTTCAAACGTGTAAATTAGTCTGTTAGGTAATAACACCATTCAGTTAATTGTTACTTTTATTGCAAGATCGTCAGAAAAACAACCACTTTCTTATTAGCTAAGCGACGATGGGCAGAATCTCGAATAAAGAAAAAAGAATAATATATATTGCAATGTAAACAAAATATCCGCTATACATCCGCATTAAAAATTGCGGACGCGAAAACGGTTGCAGGATTTGATGCGCAAGTTCCGCTCTTGCGGATGCGGATATCCGTTACATCCCTAGCTTGGACCTCCTGAAAGAAGTACTTCCTGGAGCGAAATTTCAATCCCATGACGAGATGTGCCAGGCGGTGCGCGAGCGGTTGTGTCGTCTGCAAAAAGATTTTTTTTTTTTTACATGCGAATTCAGGCACTTGGGAAGCGCTGGCTGACACGCATTGAGCGAAAATTGATACAGATGACTTGTATGTGTGCACAATACATAAAAATAAAAAAAAGGTTTTCATTTGATTCTGCCTCGTAGAAAGGATCGTGTGTAGCGGAGATACGAGTGGTAGACTAGCGCCGGCTGGAGAGACTGCCGGCGGGTCCTCTCGCAGCCTTGTCCGCCACTCACAGTCCGAATTCCCGCTCGTATTCTCGCGCGTGACGTCACCGCCAGTGTGGGGCCTGCGAGGTACTCCTCAGCGGCAATAACAACAACTAAACTACACTCACATTTACGAAGTAGAAACTCTATCCACTGATTTGTTTTAAATAAAAAAGTTTTTGCTAACATTCAAGAATTACATGTTCACTGCGAAACAAATTACGAAATTTACGAGGCCGTGAACACTTCGAACTAGGTATAGTCTCCACACCAAAACAAATCCATCCTCAGCACTCAATCACAATTTACAGATTTATATAAAATAAAACTTTTCTCTCGTACTACTACACTATGATCTTCCTCAACCTTTTAAGTTATCTGACAGCCGAAATTTATCTTTTAACTGCAAAAGCTAAAAATTATCTCCGCATAACACGACGCTTAAGAGAACCCACAAACTATTTAAACAGCTCTCCTTCTCCCCTCCCATCACATGTGTGTAGCCTCTGAATTGCAGAGAGACATATTGTACGCACAGGAAATACGTAAAGAGCCAACAAGCAATGGCAGGAATGTGAAGCTGTAGACCTGTGCGTTTAACACGTTCCCTCAAAAAACTGAAAGACTTTAAATCATATATTCTTGTTCATGTCTATAAGAAATTCATTTTATTATCCGTAATAAATAAAAACTTTCTTTAATTTAAACACTAACAAAATTGGAGTCTTCCTCTCAAGTGTTCTCACAAAGCGTAAGCTTCCATGTTTTTTTTTTTTTTCTACTTTTCTTTTATATCACAAATCAAGTAGATAAACTGTTTCCTGCTCCTAACGTGGGCCGTTTTTCCAAAATATTTTACTCGAGCTTTGTAATAATTTTTTCGGTTAGCAAAATGTAGTTCGAGCTTTTCATTTTTAATATTTTTTATACAATATTTGGCTTATATAAAATATATAATAATGTGATTTGTTTTGCTGTCATCAGTCTTTCGATTGGTTTGATGCAATCCTGCTTCCCTTCCTATATTGTTCTAACCTCTTCATCTATACATATCCCTTACAACCCAACTCCTCAATTATCTGCTTCATATAATCTCTCTCTCTTCTTCTACGGTTATTACCTTCGACTGTTCCCTCCACTAACAAATTAACCAATCCAGCATGTCTCAAAATATGACCTACCAGCCTGTCTCTTCTTTCGGTAAGCTTCTTCCACAAACTTCTTTCGTCACCCATCATTTCTAAAACTCGTTCATTTTGTACTTTGCCTGTCCACTTAATTTTCAGCATTCTTTTGTAGCACAACATTTCAAATGCTTCAATTTGCTTTCTCTAGTATTCCTTAAGCCCATGCTTCGCTACCATAAACTGCTGTGTTGCACACAAAGAGTTTTATAAAGTTCTTTCTAAGTACTAGGTCAATATTTGAAACTTTGGTTGCCTTCCCTGTCCCACCTTCTCTGCACTGATTGGCCCCAACACACATGACTTAGGTCACCTGGCAACCAAAGGCCTTATAAGCGTGGACGTTTCCGAAATCCGACACTTCGCCTGAAGATGTAGCCAGGGGCAGGCTCCGAAACGTTCCTTGTACTTGTGCTGACGCGCTATCGCTGTGGAAAGTTCGACTCACCGAGAGAGCCTACATTCTTTAAAAAGTATCTTTGTTTTTTGATCCGCCCTTCAAGTTAATCTTAAAGCTCGAATTGCTTCTCCTGTACGGATCTAAAATTAGCCATCTGGACTGTTCTGAACGTCGTTATTTCTTTGTTTCAGTCTTTCCAGGAAACACTGACGACATTAACTGTGTCTTCCTTTTAGGAGTCTCGTTCATGTCCCGCAGACCCATTGAAGGAATTGAAGCAGGAGCATCGAACCCGCGACCTCACGTCGCTTTCCCTCTGCGCTGCGTCTGCATGTATCGAGTGGTATTTTTGTGTTGTGCGACCTTGTGCCTCTGGTGCTGACCATGGGACCGTCGGCAGTCGCTGATATTTATACGCTGTCAGCGGACGCGTCACGGACTATCTCGAGACGGATATCTTTTCATTTAGGCTCACTGCTTTTTTGTGCTCCTCCATGAAACACTCTCTTATTAGATTCGACAAATATCTTCCATATGTCAAAACTAGAGCGGCTGTTTTTATCATTGCTTTGCCATCACGAAGACGTTGCTTAATATATAGTCCGCTTCACAGCACATAAATCTCAGCTGGCAACTATTTTTAAGTATTTTTCTGCTACTACCACGAACAAAAAATTGACGCTGATGTGTTTCTTAAATGTCATCGCTTCACGTTTTTTGTATAATACACACTCACATGTGGAGGCTGTCAGATGACCATAATATTCTACAAGACTGAATCTTTCAAAAAATGTTTTTGAGGAATGAACAGACTGGTGATGGGCTGCCTCTATGAAAGGTGTTTGATGTTACGTATATTACGAATGAACATTAAAAAAAAAGGAAGTACTTAGTCTGCAAGCTGAAGGATGTGGGTATACTAAACCACTGTGTCAGAGGTAGGACGGTCAGTTCCTTTCCTCTTGGACCTACAGTTTAACGTGGGATCCGAACCACTGAACGAGCTGGAGTAGTTTATACAATCATAGACAACTCTTCAAAATCCCTGCACTCACCGAGATATGAACCCTGGACGGGAGCAAGCGCTTTAACCCCTGAGCTACCAGCCAGCTGTTTGGATTCTTGTAGAATCTCTCCTTGGTCCAACTACCTCATAAAAACTCAACAACCCCACCAACGTGAACACGAGTGCAACGTAATGGAGCGAAATCTAGAACACGAAAATAATTCTAGGGGGTTTGTTTCGGCTAATAAAAAAAAAAAATAATAAAATAAAAAAAAAAAAGTTTCAGATCGCCATTACGGGGATGAAATGCGTTGTGTCTGTATACCTCGGGACACAGTTTGATTTAAATGTACTGATTAACCTGAAGTACACCTGTGGAAGCTGGTAGTATCACGTCTGCGCTAAACTGATACTCACAGGTAAAAAACGGGCGCAGTGGAAATAAGTATGAGTACTGCTATACTGTATCAATGCAAACGAAATGGTAGGCTACCGTTTTTTGAACCACGAAATTATAAAATCAATTTCGTTTTGAAGAGATTTTCTAATTTAAGGAGGTAATTGCTTTTAAACACGTTTCACCGTAATAGAGATATTTTAAGTTCATCCTGCAGTTTGGAGGCTATCCTGCTTGTGGTTTTAGACTTTTGAGAAATTATCTACCGATTACGAGTCTCCATCTGGTGCCTTTGTTTCAAACGGAGGTGAAACATCCCTCGTCCTTACTACGTTACCTTTGTATCAGTGGTACATACAGCTTAAGAGCCGAACAAAAATGGAAAAACCTTTTATTTTCGAAATTTGCTAGCGCTCGTTATAGTTTGTTCATTTCTTAATTTCGCCAGTCGGCTTCCTGTGGGCCAGTGTCAGGTGACTGTTGGCTGCGAGTGCGTAGCTCCTGGAAGCCCTGAGCCAGGGAGTGCAAAGGGCAATCCAGGAGGCACCGGGAGTGACGCAACAGGCGAGACCACGTGTGAGGAGCAGGAGTACCTGCTTGTAACTTCCACTTGTAGGTATTTTTCATGTCTGACCTACAAGGGACACCTTAGACCTCGAACGCTCGGAACCGCACCCAAACATGCTTAGAACAACAAGCGATCATAAACAAAACAGTGGTGTGTGCCATTTCCATGGAAAATGTTGCATTCTACCTCAAGTAACATTTTAATAGAGAGAAACAAAGTAACAAGATATCAATACAATATGAATGAAATCAAACGTAATTAAATGACTTCAGGGTATCATTAAATTTTAAATCAACATTGCGAAAAACTTTCTGCTTAAAGTACTTAATACAGCGCAAAACACGCATATACAGCAGTACCACACACCTGATAGAGTTTATATTAGTCCTCAAAGTGCAGATGCGGGATTTCGATGAAGTGATTAAAACAGAGTGGAAGAGAACAATGTGCACACCTCACTAAAGCCACGTTATCACATTCCAAATCACTTTCGCATTCACGCAGTCCAGAATCAAATGAGAATGTTGGTATGTCAATGTCATAACCTGATTTTCACCTAGCGTATTGCAACATAGGCTTATACGTAAGTGCAGCAAATTGATCACAGGGTAAAGTTTCATGATCAAATAACGATCATGTATCTTCACTTGTGGTTTGACACAAAATCAGAAAATCAGTAATCCTTCTGACATAAAGCTTATATTGCCGAAATAAGGAAACATTAAGGCGTTAGCAATATTTTCTTGTTTTCGGTGGTAATGTGTTCAGTATAACTTCTTTGTTTGGAAAGGTTACATCTAGAAGCGTACGATCTGTATGACCTGGCCAGGAATCACACAACAATAGGCTCTTTTCATTTGTTACATGTTCGCCAAGGACTGAAGTTAGAAACTGTTTCATGTGTTGTTTAGTAATTGTTCCACTTTTGCTTGCCAGCTCATGAATGTTTGGTGGACAGGTTTGTTTGAAGTTTCTTTGAAATATTAGTACTGAAAGTGCCTTGCGTCTCTTGAAAACAGATGTACAACTAATGCCGCTAGCAGACAAGTGAGGAGCTCTGCATGGAAATGACACACATGACTGTTTTGTTTATGATCGCTTGTTATTCTAAACATGTTTTCGTGCGGCGTTCGAGGTCAAAGGTGTCCCTTGTTTATACTGTAACAATTTTAGTTTTAGTGCGTTGTGAATGGTTTTCATCGCCTTCTTCCGTGATGGCTTTTGACAGAAGCAAAATATACCAGGTTATGTTTTCGTGGCTTGATATCACAGTCAAGAAGTTGGAAATATGGAAGCGGAGAGTGAATACTTTCTCTCTATTCGTGTGTCTACTGTTACTATTAGTATAACTGTTACTGTTACTGTTACTATTACTCGGCAGTTCAGTGGGAGGGTGCGTTGCAGGTATCCTGATGTCCACACGCACACTCATATGAACGAACATACAGGGCGTGCCAGTAACAACGATCCACGCATGCAGTGATCTAGAATATCCCAGCTATGGATGGCCGGACCTGTGTCTGGTGACGTAATCCTGTCGAATTCTAGTTTTTATCTTTCGGTAAATATTTCCTCTTTTATTCTCAAATTGCTCGTGGGAAAAATTTACATACAAAGAAATCGGTTCTGGCCCTGATTTATCATATTTTACTTTCTCGAGTTTTTCTCAGTATCAAAGTTGCTGAAACTAAAATGTGTTTGCTCGCATCCTGATATAGATTTACTACAAAATTTCCAATTAACTCGTGACAAGCGCAATGTCTACGGTGTTCCAGATCTACCCACCCCAACCATTTCAACATAGCGCCTAAGCTTTCCTGGTGCTATACGTATTATACCTGTCACGAATCGGGCCGCTCTTCTACCAGGAGCCTCTATTAACACTTTTAGATTGGGACCTCTTTCAGACTTGGTTTGCACTAACGCCTTACATGCAATCAATTTTACTTTCGGATAACATCGGCAACAGCATTTATTTGCTTTCCCAGTCACCTTTTCAGTATGTTTATTTAGCAATAAATTATTTTAAGTTTAACCCTTAGATATTTTACGAAAACATTAGTACTAAAGACGGTGTCATTCACTGTATATTCAGAGATAAATACCGTCACATTTTGACTAGGCTAATGTGAATAAGTTGGCGTTTTCTAAGGGTTATCCATAACTCTCCTGGCTTAGTAGCATGCTGTTTTCGCCACAGCATCGGTTTCTAAGAATGCATCATCGGGAAGCAGTCTTATTTTACCCTTCATTACATCGGGGGCCCGGACCTCACTCGGGTCGGTTTCAACACACCTGACCGCACCGAGTACGCACCGACACTCAACCGAGTGTCGGCTCGCCCCCTCGCGTCCACAATGGTCCGTAACTCGGCCGTGTGGCGGACGAGTTCCTACCCAGACTCCTTTAACGTATACACTTGCCTCTTTCACGGAATTAATGTTAAACAAATTACCTTAAAAGTGATTTAAGGACGCGGTTCGGCGTACCACCCGTACTCTATAATAGAGAATCAAAATGTACTTTATTTTGAGTAGGCGTACATTATATCCTACGAAAGTGATAAAATACATTGAAAAACTTTTTTGTCTGGCTCCTGTTATCTCCTTACTGTTTGATCTCTTAAACTCAAAAATAGTATTCCAACACATTTCTAACAAATGATCAACACACTGTACTGGACTGGAGATTCTTGTGCATCCCTAAATAGTCACAATGAAACATAAAACATCACTCACTTCACATTTAACGTGTTTTTTCTTTTGGCTGAGGTTTCTTTCGATTCACACAATAGCTTTCTTAAACAAAAAAGAATAAGGTTATTATACATTTTAATTTAAATACAGACCGCAAATATTATGTAAAATAATAATAATTTCATGTGATCTATAAATTCCAGTCACATTGTGTCTTATCAGCCGCGCAGTAAACCTCTATCATTGTCACCTAATTTGAAAATGAGACCTACATATTAAAGTGTAATTCAAACCACGGAGCGTCCTAGCATGTTAACATTAACAAATCAAAGCTTTTCCAGAGGTGAATGTCAATTTTAAGACTCACAATAATTACAGCTAATACAGAGATTTGAACCAGGTACTTTTAGTACCCCAATCGTACGCCGTAACCATCTGAGTCAAGAGGCAAATCTGGTTGTTATGAAAAATAAATATTCAAACATAATAAAATAAACTTACTATTTTTCTATATCATTTATTTTTGTCATTTCAAACCACAAATGTACTTTTATATGATTGAATACATGTTTTTGAGTAGTTGATGCTTCCGGCGTGTGATTCGGCTATGGAAAGTTCCGGTTCAAAGACTGGTCTCGGATGCAATTTTTGCAGGCCTTACATTCGGCCTTGATTTGTTAAAGCGAACATGCAAGGAGTCTACCTACCTACATTTACGAACATCTGATAAACCTGAAAAAAGTACACTTTTCTAAAGCAATCAACAACGCCAAAACAACATTTAGTCGAGTAAGACCGTAAATTTCCGATCTCTTTGTATATTCTTCTCCACATCCACTAGCCCGACACCGGCCAGTACCGTCAAAAGTAAACCAAACTAATGACGTCCGACATACGCTGCGGTGTCGTTTGAACTCACTTGAATCGCGTGAGGTGCGGACTAGTGAGGCCCGACCTTAAACAGCCCCTGTTTGTATCACGGCGCTCAGCCGTACAGCACTACACTAGAAGCTTCCGAAATCCCCATGCCTCATAAAACAACAAGAGTACTAATATCTCTGTGACTTGCCCAACTGTCGTGCACCACATGACAGCTGTAGAGGAACGAATTGCTCGGCCGTGTTATCTGCTGGCAGTGAGTGGCCCACATAGCGCTGACAGCTGCCGAGTACAGAGCCTCAATGGGCGTCGAACAATGAGTCGTTAATTCCGGCGCTGGGCTGCGCGGCGGGCTAAGCGCCGCGACCCGCTGACATCACTGCGGCGGGGTCGACGGCCTCGCTGACGGCTCCATCACACACAGCTACCTAGTCGGTGTCGCAGTCAGCACGCTGATATCCTCAATGACACAGCACCGAGTGGTCAGCGCTCGGGCCTCGCAGTCTACAGGACGCCGGTTCGAATCCCCGTCCGGGCATCCAGGTTTGGGTCTTCCGTGGTTTCCCCAAATCACTCCAGGCAAATACTAGGATGCTTCCTTCAAAAGGCCATGGCCGAATTTCTTCCCGTTCCTAGCCCCAGTCGCATGCCGCCTCTAATGACCACGACGTCGACGAGGCGTAATGCCATGAGTGAAAAAAAAATTAAACAAAGCGAAGTTATCCACCTCCAGCTAAGATTATTTATGAATACCATTACAGCCATCGCTATAAAGAAAAAGGTGGGTACGTATAGACTTTGGATTTTATCACGAAGAAATCCCCGCGAGGTGACTGCAGTGCTTCTGACTACGACCCCGGGTTCGGTCCCGTTGAAATAGAAGTTTTTATTCCAAGCTGAACGTCCGAAACGGTCCCCAGGGCCGCTCACCCTGCTGTCAAACGAGAACCACGAAGAACCTCCGAGGTGAGGTAAACAATGGCTAGACGTTGCGGTGCAGCTCCGTGACGTGAGGAGGAACATATGCATTGCTACAACCATCCAACACGCAGTCACATTCTACTCGCCGTTAGAAAGAGACGATTTTTTTTTTTGGTTCAATGGTTTTCGGCATCTTAGGCCATAAAGCCATCTCGATGAATTTCTCCTGCTGATAAGACACACCACAGGACGGACATGATATTCAAAGACACAACACTTAAACACCCACACCCGTGGCCGGTCTCGAATTGGCGACCATCGGCACGCGGAGCCAATACTCTACCGAGGCTGGCAGAAACGGACGAAGCAAAAGTTAAACTAAAACAGGCCATCTGCGCATTCCGTGACTTAACACATTCGGACTTGATAAGCACGATAACAGTTACTTCACGCTAGTATCCGCCCAATTTCTCCGCTCAGCGTAGCTACGGAAAGCAGAGCCGGCATAGCATCCTGCTCCTCCAAGTGATTTAGTGTTGTTTGACCTGATAGGTAGCACTTTAGACGAAATACTATTACCGCGGTAAAATAAATCACAAATGAAGAGTTCCTTTATATTTACACCTTAAAAATACATCAGATGTAAGAAATGAAATTTCTAGGCTATTGCGTTTTTGAGAGCGAATGGTGTGGACCTTGCAGACCTGATGGCCCGTGATACACGACCAGCCGATTCCTCCTCTCCTCCATGTGCCTGCTGTTACTGTACTTCGAGCCTGGGTTAGTTGAGTCGTTCCGCCTATAACGCTCTTTCTCTCATTCTCTGTCGCTGTTTTGTATTTACGGTTAAAAAGCGCCTTATCTATAAGGCTGGTTCAAAAAGTAACACGCCGGAGGAACAGAAACCAGTACCTGTATTTCAGAAGTCCTGGCCCTGGCTGTTGAGGCACTTGTCCCACTGCGACACGAGGCGGTGAATGGCTGTCTCGTAAAATACCTGGGACTCGGATGTGAACCAGTTCCACACGTACTGCTTGACGTCGTCGTCCGAGGTGACTCGTTTGCCCCTGAGCGCCTTTTTTAGGGGAGACTTTGTCGTTTCGATTCTGGTTCGAAGTGATGATAGCAAGACTCACCTTCAGCCACCACTCGTGCCAGGAACTCATTCCCTTCCCTGGCATAGCGCTGCAGATGATCAAGACAGTGGGCCATTCGACATGCTTCTTGTTATGGTTGGAGACTGTGGGGCACCCACTGGGCGCACACTTTGCGCCTGTTCAGTCTTTCCGTCATGATGGTGTGAACACTTCCGACGCTCAATCCGACCTCGGCGGCTACGGCTGTCACTGTAACTCGCCGGTCCTGCGTAACGAGTCCATCAACCAGCTGGGCGACGTCACCGGTAATGCGCTGTGGTGTTCCAGACCTGCATCATCGGCTAACCACACCCGTCCCTCCCTGAAGCGCTTGGGCCACGCCTTGACCCTGCAAGGAACATGCAGTGTTCACCGCACACTTGTGACATTCTTCGATGAATGTCCGCTCTCGTTAGTCCTTCCGCTGTCAGTAAACGAACAACACCTCTTTGCTCTTCTTTTGACGACTCCATTTCACTGTTTACAATACGAATGAGCGCTGGTCGACTGGCGCATGCTTCTGTTAGCTTTGTAGTCACGTGACTTGCACTCGTGACCCTCTAGCGGCGGGCATGTGGACTAACGCGCTCTTGTCAGAAACCCTCTTTGCTACTGACGCAACGATGTTACCGTTCTGTCACCGGTCTGCACATTCCAGACTCCGGCTGGTTTCTTTTTGAATGTTCCTTATAAATGACTTTATATACTTCACTTGCTGGATTTGGATTTTTCAACCTGTTTTATCGAATACCAGGTTTTCTGCCAACGCTGTAAGCACCTTAAAAAGAACACTTACTACACAGTCAGTAATACAATATTTTATACTTCCCTTATATTCAAGTAAAGGTAATACTCTGGTTAACTTCTAAGCAATATGAATAAGTACAAGTAATTCATAAATTTCTCTTATCGACAGTTAAATTTTCTTATAATTTCAATACATACGTTTTTCCTCTCAACTGACCAGCAATCCATTACTTATACAATAATATCTATTAACCTCTCCGGCTTGTACATTCCTTTAGAGTAAATGCAGACTTTTTCAGCTCATAAAAATTCAACTCTTTCCTCCATTATCGGAGCGCGTCTCTGGATTCAGTAAGTCAAGAGTCTACATCTCCTGCTCATAAACTTTGCTGTTTGAATTTAACATCGCGTGGTTACTCCTCTTACAGCACTGGATATTTAGATTTATTCCGAACCGAACCACTGAACGTTCTAACATGCTCTTACGACTAAATCCCCAAAAATTAGTGACCGCGATGGGATCTGAACACTGGAACCCTGAATTTTGAAGGCGAGCTGCTTATAGACTTTGTTACTAGTTTTTGCGGTTAAGTAGTCGATATTTTTTTTTTAAAATAAAATAATAATAATAGTTGACTGAATCAACAATTAACCTGTAGTAGACGTTTACATAAAACCGATTTTCAGTATTTAAGTGTTCGATGGTGATGTACAGATAGAAACAACTCGTCATGTGTTGATCTGTCTACTTCGACATTCACAAAGAAATTTCACGCTACACCCCTCTTTCGATTTCTTCACCATTTCTAACTGAACGATTCAAATAATTCACTAATGTTTGGAACTGTACTTTCGAAACATAGCGTTCGTTTATGTTCTATTTTCTCAAGTAGTGATCTGTATTGTGTAGTTCGAGAAGGGATTATGAAAGCAGAGACCAGAGAGAGAATTCCTTTTCGCTGGACAGCAGCCAGTGGTAGAATCGTCGACACTGCTCAGGAATTTTAAGTCTGCCAAATAGTTAATTGTCTAGACTCTAGATAATAGCTGCTTGGCGACTTTTTCAGGCTTTGAGAGATGGCGGTTCGGCTTTTTCAGTTCGTTCGGTGCTGAGACAAACGACAACATGGTCACTGTGTTATTGCGTCTTGCGATATTCTCTCGACTCAAAGTCAATACATCACAAATACCTGGGTGCTCATTAATATTTACGAGCTATAAATACAGTAAACGTACTCAATTTGGTGTTCGCTGCGTTACAAATGGCAAAAATCGTCAGAGCCCGGGTGCCGCTCCTGTGGGAATACCGCCATCCAGTTCACCTCCATTCCTGGCTAAACCGTTGAACTGCAATGCCTCCCTGATAAAAATCAAATAGCCAAAGAATAATTTCATAATGCCGATGCTCTGATCCAGGTGGTTGCTTTTTCTGGGTCCGGAATCAGTCGGCAATATAGTCGGATGTAATGCGGAGATATCGACTGGATAAACAACAATTTTTACAGGATTGCCGGACTGCACCACTTTTGGGACCCACGCGAAATTGCTACTAACCTGTTGAAATTTGGTTTAATTGCTTCGTCAACATGTCTCCTTCTCATTTTACGCTCTTGCTTTGCGGTAAAATGGCTAGAAATTTAATTAAAAAAGTCGAAACATGAGAGGCTGCGCAACTGCTATCAAGACTGCAAAAATTATCGGTACAGGGATCATATCAACCTAACAGTTTCATTTCGTCGTAGATTTCGTGTTTTGGTTGAAATACGGCCTGGACCAAGAAAACAAAATTTCATGAAATTTTCGTTCTACGGCATCCATCACGGAAATTGCGTATTTTTTTTCAACGGAAGCAATCGATTATCACTGATTGCTCGTTTCGATATAAGATGGCGGGCATCACCATATTAGAACTCAGATGAATATTGTCTATTTATCAATTTTGAGCTACTTTTTACAACGGAGAAAAGGTTAAACGGCAAGAAAACATTACAACAAAGGATTAAATCAACATTTTAAGACACTGCCACTGATTTTTCAACGCTGGCGACATCTAACGGCTGTGCGTCGCTGTAATATTTCGACATTTTTTAATTAAATTCCTGGCATGTTTTCTGCAAAGCAAGAGCACAAAACGTGAAGAGGACGTGTTGACGAAGCAATTAAACCAAATTTCAACAGGTTAGTACCAAATTCGCGTGGGTTCCGAAAGTGGTGCAGTCCCCATTTCAACCATCCAAGAGACACTGCAGCCTCGCATTCCCCGGGTGCACTAATTCATAATCACTGCTTCTGACCATCTTTTTCTGAAGAAGCTGGTGATTTTATTATTTTAGGAAATTTCCAAATAATATATCTACTAAATTCGAAAAAAATATAGCTGACAGGAGATTTATTCGGGAAATTAAATGTGGGATCATTGTTTGTTTGGAAGGTTATTCTAACATATTACTTTAGGATCGTGGGTGAGTTGGCACTTGGTTGTATGAAGAGATTATTCACTGGTATTAATCTAACGGGAATGGTTTTGTAAAAGCTTGTGATAGATTGTAAGTTATAATCTTTGGCACAGATTAACCGTACAAACTGTTAAATGCCGGCCGCGGTAGCGTAGGGGCTGCGTGCCGAAGGTCGCCGGTTCGAGTCCATGAAAGTGACTGTCATGTCAGTCCTGTGGTGTGTCTAATTAGCTGGGACAAACTCATACTGCAGAATCTCAAAGCACTGAGTGACATAACTACTATCGAGCTGGCTGTGTGGCCTATGATGCCGAAACCCATTGGAAAACAAACTGTTAAATAAACTCTTTGTCGCAGCTTATTATTACTAGACTTGTAAAGAATAGAATTCCGAATGTTCTGCAGACTTCCTTACCGATTAATCGAAAATTTTGCAAATGTATTCGGCCGGCTTGGCGCCAAAATCTGGTCTCATCTGTCGCCTACCAGTTCAGGTACAAGTCACCTGCCAGCACTATGTGTCTGTTATGGCATACTTGAAGTATAGCCTCATATATCGACGTTGAGTTGTTTATGACAGATTCCTTTTTTTTAATAATATCGGTAACCTGCAATAAAAAACCTTTCCAGGAGGTATGAAGATGGAAAACTTTCTTGCGGTAGTTCATAATACAGGATAAGTAACAGGTGTATCTTTCTGAAGCCCGAACTGCTGATACCACTTTCTGAAATGGGCCTTAAGTTGTTCGGTTGTGACTATTTCGATCACTCGTTCTTGTAGTACTTTAAAGCCATTCTTCAACGGCGCCACATGGATCTATTACCGACTGCGGTATGTTCATAGTAAAAACATCCTCAAACCAAGTCTTTGAGAAGGCCATTTAGGCTAAATGTTGAGTGACACTTGAAAATGGCGGCAGGGCTTATGACCGCCGAAATGTCTTGTTTTTAATCGATGGAATCATTCGGCTAGATACCCGAGAAGATTTTATTCGAATTACCCACTTGTTGGTGAAACTTGAGTTCCAAAAGAGAAATATCTTACACACAGAAAGAGACTAAATATAAATCCGTTACTACATTAATAGCATAAACATTAAAAACTTTCATTTGACAGGAGACACGATTCTCTCCAATTAAAAGCTAAGTATGGCGTAGACTATTGCTGTCACTGTTACCAGCGATGCTCACCTGGAGCCTGAAGGGCGACATGTATGCTTGGCTACAGAGCCAGCGTGAAATTCACGGACTTTGTAAGGAAATGTCGGTCAAAAAACTACAGAGAGGAATGTAGAATAATTTTTCAGAGAGTAGTCCATATCGCCGACATGGCCGTTCTCCGTTTTGTTCGACAGCTCCTGCGTGCATGTTATCAACCATTTCCACCGCGACGGCGTGACACCTTGGGGCAACACTCGGGAAAACTCGAGTAGGCCTACTGTGTTTCCCAGCTTGTTGTTGGCGTACTTTACTGCTGCCCATGAAGTCGATTGAGACAGTCGTTAGCATCAACTGGTTTTTGTCCCAGTAAAAAGCGTCATCTTCATTATCATTGGGGACCATGTCCAGTTTCCCGGGTGTGGTTTACGAGCCTTGGTTGTTGTATACGATCGTTTTCCACTGTCTCCTATCAAGTAAAGTTTCCCTGTACGTAATAGATTCCCAGTTCCATCCACTTTTCTCTCTTTGTCCTCCTTCAGTTGGTCTGTCCATTCTCTTCTTTGTCATCCCACTGGTTTTTTGCCCGCTATCCTTTTTTTTCCGAATAAGTTTTTGGTAGTCTTGTTCTCTTAACATGCCCAAACCATTTAATACTCGTGTTGCAGGTTCCTGACAAGCGCGAAGCAGCACTTGGTGTGCAATTTGTGTACACACTTAGCGGTGTTGAATGTGTTTCGAGTACTTGTGCTCGCGAGGTTCCGGGCGGATGTGCGGCAGCTGATTGGCGTGTCCTCCGCCAGACAATCGACGGTCTGTTGTGCAGGGACGCCGACAAAGCGAGTCGCCGGCCTAAGACAACTCCAAGGTCACGTGTCAGAGGTTAACAGAGCTGACTCAGCCTGTCAACACAAACCACTCCACACGTGCAGCGGGCCGGCCGCTCCACGAATAGACTTCCGCTTCCTACGGATCATTCGCGCGAGTGTCTTACCTCCGGGGAAACACCGCGTCTGTGCATAACTGCGGTGTCAGTTAGAAGCAAGCTGACTCGTAATGCATCGTGTTTCATTTAATTTCAACGAAACTATCACCGAAACGTGATTAGAATAACAAGCGACCATAAAGGAAACAGTGGTGTGTGTCATTTCCATGCAAAACGTTGCACTCTACCTCAAGTAACATTTTAATAGACAGAAACAAAGTAACAAGATATCAATACCATACGAAAGAAATTATACTTAATTGAATGACCTCAGTGTACCATTACATTTTCAATCAACAGTGCCAAAAACTCTCTCTGCTTAAAGTACTTAGTATAGCGTCAAACACGCATATACAGCAGTACCACACACCTGATAGTGCTTATATTAGATGCGGGATTTCGATGAAGTCGTTGAAACAAAGTGGAAGAGAACAATGTGCACACCTCACTAAGCCACGTTATCACATTCCGAATCACTTTCACATTCACGCATCCAATATCAAAAGCCACACTCATTAAATTTTCAATTGATGATGTTGGTATGCTTATTGCAACGTAACATTATACATAGGTGCTGTAAACAGATTGTAAATCACAGAGTGAAGTTTCGTGATTGAATAACAATCACGTATCTTCACTTGGGGTTTTGCACATCGTAGTCTTACAAAATCAGCAATCCTTCTGATGTAGAGCTTATATTGTCGAAAGAGGTAAACATCAAGCGGTTGGCAATATTTCTTTTTTTCGGTGGCAATATGTTCAGCATAACATCTTTGTTTGGAAAAGTTGCATCTAGAACGGTACGATCTGTATGACCTGACCAGGAATCACACAACAATAGGCTCTTTTCATTTATTATATGTTCACCAATGACTGAAGTTAGAGGGCGCTAATGACCTCGCTGTCGACGTGCGTTAAAGCAGCAGCAACAACAACAACAACAACTGAAGTTAGAAAAAGTTTCATCTGTTTGTTTTTTTGTTTTTGTTTTTTTTTTGTCGTTTGTGCACTTTTGCTTGCCTCCGCATGAATTTTTCGTTGACAGGTTGTTTCAAGATTTTTTGAAATATTTGGACCGAAAGTGGCTAGCGTCTCTTGAAACCATATGTACAACTGATGCTGCTAGTAGACAAGTGCGGCGTTCTGCGTGGAAATGACGCACACCACTGTTTTGTTTATGATCGCTTGTTGTTCTAAGCATGTTTTCGTGCGGTTTCGAGCGTTCGAGGTGGCAGGTGTCCCTTGGAACCAGGACGGGCCCTGTGAGTGCTCTCCCCTGGGGCAGGTTTCCCTTGGTAGCTCTGCCGCTACCACGCGTGCTGGTGTCTCCGTATTAAGGCGCGTTCCCACGATCCCTTGTAACGGAGGCAAGACGGGACGGGGCGGGACGAATACTCAACCACACGCCATGGGAACAGGGCCGCCTCTGCTAGCGGAGACGAGACGCAGCTACCCACTCCATGTCGGTAAACATCACAGGCGTGTGTAGCGGTGCGCTGTTGCCATCGGTTCTCAGCAGCGGTGCGCACCCCTTCTGTTGCTGTAAAGTGCTCTGTGCCAAACGACACTAGGCAACGTGGTGCTGAATTGGCGGCGAGGTAAGCTATGACTAACCTGCGGCCCGCGGTCGTCCCTACACTTCGGCTAATAAGGTCCCGTCTCGTCTCGCCTTCGTTACAAGGGATCGTGGGAACGCGCCTTTACGTGCAGCAACGAGGGTCGCCAGGCTGATTCGCCTCCACCGTGATTTCTGTGCGTCTTCCACGCAGGTTGCAGTAAGTACGAGTTACAACTCTTGTAATCATTATTCACATTCTATCAAACATCAAATGACCGGCCTGTGTTGACAATGTGGCAAGACACAAGATTTTTGTATTTTGATTTTGAAACCATTAATTTAGGCGCTCTTATTCTGAAAGTTTCGTTTCATGAATCAGTAGAAATCTTAGTTACACGCCTAAATTTTGATGCAGATTTTTCGGTTTCAAACTATGTTCATTGGTGAGCAATGACAAAATGTTCTGACGGTTCGTGTAATTGTCGTCAAGTATAGCTAAGTTTCATGGTGTAATATTGAGTGATGTTTTTGGCGTGATTAGAATGTCTTGTGTGTGAGCCTGCGAACTTGACGTATGGCGTGTAGCAGACTGGCTGAGGCGAGTAACCGACCATCGAGAGTCCGCTCTAATAACAGGAACTATTTCTGCGCTGTCTCGCGAGCGTTAGTCATCGTCGCAGCACGCAGAATGACGCGAAAAACAAGAGATTGCGGGTCAATTGCAAAGCGTGCGGCCAGAAATAACTCGGCCTCTCTCCTGCTCTGGCAGTGCCCTTTTCCTGTTTCCTCCGAGGCCGGAGAAGCGTTCCCAGTGAACAAACCGACCACTCTGTACCGGCCGTAGTGGTTAAAAATAACCCCCCCCCCCCTCGCCCCGCGCAGGCGCCGCTATCACGTGGCGCACAGAGTCACATCACCATTCTTTCGCTTCCGTCGCTTATCGATATAATACGTGACAAGACGCGACCACCCATACAATAGGAAGTGATCTACACACGACAGGCGACAGGCGCGCTTACAAAAGTCACACATCAGGCCACAAGTATCAAACTGATACAGCCGTTAGGAACTCGCAATATTTTTGTACTGCAATCAGTAATATTAATTGTATGTACAAGGAACATTGAAGACAAACTTTAATTTCAACAAAAAAGAAGATTATCTATTTAACTAAAACAATAAAATATATAAAAATCATTTTCTGAGAAACTCGTTAAAAATGATCTATCCCTGATAATATATTTGAAAATGATTACAGCAATTAGTTAGCCCAATGAAATAGGACCTAATAAATTATTTAAATATAAAATAACAATTGTAAAAGTTCACAGTATCAGAATAACTACTACTGCTACTCCAATTACAATAGGTCGGTTATTATCAAAGATTACTCAGGTACAAAGATTTCTTTCAAGGAACTCTTACTTGTCTATACAACATATTAATGAAATACTATAGAGAACATTGCAATTTTCTACGCTAAAATAAATAAAAAACCAATAAATAATAAAAGAAAAAATTATAACATCTAATCTCTTAGACTTATACCAATGGTGTTTACAAATTGGATACATGAAGAAAATTTGATACATTTTAGTTACCAATAAAATAGTAAAAGGCTGCGTCGAAAGGAAGTTGTAATCTTGAACTAGCGAAAAATCACAATTTGATCCAAACATGTTTCTCCAGAGAAAACAAAACACCGGCAAGAGTCGGGAACATCACTGGCAGGTTGAGTGTGGGGAATCCCACTCACCGATCACGTGCCTTCAAATTCACGGAAAACTGTTTCATATACATGAAAAAGATACTCGCGCCCGTCGCTGGCTTAAATTTACACTCAAATTAAATTCAGGATTGTCGTTTCGAGCACTTGAAAGCATCGAGTGGCTTGTTTCACTGCAGGAGTCCCTCATCTGTGCCGCTGGCCACTTCCCAGTCCGAATACGAGTTGTTGGACTTGTGGCAGATCTGACGGCAGAGCACAATGCTGGAGCAGGCACAAGTGTTCTGGGCCTCACTGTTCAGCGCGCCTTGTTGAACAGATAGCCCTACGTGTTTCCATGTTAACCCGACAACATAGGGAATTATGATTCCACATGCAGATACTACTTTATTGTGGCTATGTTTCTCACATTTCTGGATATTTATAGCCTACTCACACGAGTAAATCAGAAACCACAGCCGACTTTTCAGAGTCGGCAGTAAGTAGCCACGAACCAAGCCTAGGTGTGGGAAATTTTTTATTTATGACTAACAGCATTTAGCCCGCCCCTGGGAATTGACTAACGATAGCCACTAATTATTTAATTGGCGACGACGTCACTCCACTGCACTTGTCTCGCGATTCTCTCCTACCTTCCCCCCGCTACTCCTCCTGATGCCTCCACTCAGCTCCTCCTATGCCATCCGCTTCAGCTCTCCGACATGGCTTCATGAGCGACCGTGTTCCATTCGATAAACCAGACTAACAGCAGCGATACAAAACGTCTAACTGTCGCCTAGTCATATAAACACGATTTTGAACCAATGGGGGGTACACAACAAAATCAAGTTAACATATGAAGAGCGAGGCGCGCTGATCGCTGTATTGGACGTAGTGTCCAATTTATCAGCGCACCACCTGCATGTCAGGAGAAATACGAATCCTGCCGACTGAGTGTTCTGAACCAATTCCTCCGTCACCGACCGTCGGGGCGCCGTGGCGTCTGCAAGGTGTGGGCTCAGGTTGGTGCTACGCAGCTAAACAACGACGCTCGCACGGAAACTAAGTGGTACGCACGTCCAGCCTCCTGCACATCCGAGCATCGCCACGCAGATAAGACGTCAAGTGTGGTCGGCTGAGATTAAATACTGTACAACGGGATATGTAATGAAACATTGTGTCAAAATTTTGTTGATTGTTAAAAACTACTCGAGCATTACCTACACGACACGGAGATTCAACGTGTCCGAATGGATTACACACACGGTGGCGTCTTCCAAAACAGACTATCCCTTTCTCGGCACTTTGATAATTAGCGAAGGTGCTTGTTGCTAGAAGGTCGGGTTTATCTTGGGAACCGTACCTTGTACCTCAGTCTGCTGCGATAGTGATGATATATATTATCCTGTTCCTTGTTCCACATGGGGAGCTAGGATTTGACTGATTTCGGAGCCGATCGGATTGATTCTTGTAAGGTAGTGACAGTGACAAGCGCACGCAAGGCATGTTAATAAGAGAGTATTAGGTATCAGATGTAAGTGCCACTAAGCGTGTAGCTTAACAACCATGGCGTCTCCAACTGGGCATCAATACAGCTGATGCACATCCCCGTACTGAGTGGTGTGAAGTGGAAGCCTGGGTGTTTGCAAAATCTGTATTCAAGGATCAAGTAGACTGAAGTGAGCTCTGACTGGCACGCGAAATAGTCTGTGCTAGCCACGTGGCCAGCTGAAACCCGCCGGAGGGTATATAGCTCGACACGGCCCAGCCGTACACATACGCGACATGCAGGGTGTCGTTTTCAAGCGACTCGCGTCTGCACTCCAAGATGTAACTGTTATTTGCGTTCGCTTACCTGTGGGCGCCGTAGGAAATGCGAGTACCCCTTGAATTCCTTGTTTGGATAGAAACAGCATGTACACGCCTTTCAGCTGGTTCGATTCCGCACCCGCGCCCTGTGACGTGGGCTGCCTTCCCTTGCGAAGTGTTGGTAGTAGCACCAGTCTTATTTCTCCATACATACACTCCTAAATTTTTCAAGCCGCTCGATGTGGATAACCTGACTCACTAGTGCCAACTTCGTAATCAGCTTCCGAAATTCCACACTCCAGCGACGGACTATAGAATGTTGATTAGGGAGAAACGTATACATGTACTCATAGGCAAAGAATCCTTTCCGTTTACACGACTGAAACTTTTCGGGATTGGTAAAATTTGATGTCAGCATCCTTATGGTTCCGACAAGCTTCTCTAACAAATGCAACTATCAATGTCGAGAACCTTAAGGTGATCGAAATATCTTCAGTCTCTTCAGAAATCGCTCAGTGATTATGGGAAATACATCCATCTCACCACCGTCAAGGTTTCATAAAGGCAACACAATGAAATGTGCGAACCACCCTGACAGGATGTGACAGGATGTGGGTTTGAGTTTTGTACTGCGAATTCCAGTCATTGTGAATAGTCACTCTGCACTCAGCTCAGGCACAGCAATGGTCGGGCACTTGAACGCTCCCCGGCGGCTTTACGCGTCGTCGACGTCGGGGTCATTAGAGGCGGGATGAGACTGGGGACAAGGAACGGGAAGGAATTCTGCCATGGGCTTTTGAAGGAAGCATCCCGGCATTTGCCTGGATTGATTTGGGGAAACCATGGAAAACCCAAATCTGGATGCCCGGACGGGGATTCGAACTGGCGTCCTTGCGAATGCGAGGACAGAACGTTAACCGTTCACCCACCACGCTCGGTGACCGCTCCCCGGTTCAATGTCTTCCGCTCGTTTGAGGTCCAGCGTGCCACGTGTAAATTGTGATCCCTGCTAGACTGTCACTACAAGAGGAATTCAACAGGTACTCGCGTTTCATATGGCGCCAACAGGCAAATAACCATTACAGCTTGGAGTAAAGTCGCTATTCGCCCGAAAACTTCACCCTGCATGTCGTTGTAAGCTAATATGTTCTGCTGGGCCGTGTCGTAGTATGTATGAGGATGTGAATTTACTCACGGAGCGCGGCGATCTGGATTTTGGTTTCCACGGTTTCTGCTGGGAATGTCGACATTGTTCTCTTAAAGCTCACGAGTGTACTCCTTCCAGCTTCCTGCTCCTCGTATTCTCCTAAATTTAATGAGCTCGATGTCATCGAGGTTTAAAGCCATACGAAAAATAATTGAGTTTAAATGGCGAACAACCAGCACCAATGATTATTACTAGTCTCGAGTAACAGAAATAAGATACACATTTACACGTGGTACAAGTCGAACGCATTAAACCTGTGTCTGCAGTACTTTGCTACCTCAAGTGCACTCGGTGTAGCTCAAAACAGATCCTCTCCGTTGCAGGACACTTGAGCACATGGTCCTCTCCACATTCACACTTAATGTCGATTGCGTCACTACAACACCATTTCGTTAGATCAGCAAGTGTCAAGACATTCTAATTTTCTGTATGTCCAGGTGGCAGGCGTTCCACAACTGTAAGTCGTCCCCAGGTGTTGGGGACCTTAATTTCCCTCCACTTTGGTCTGTGGTCCGGCGGTGCACGGCCGTTCCACTTCGGTCCTCTCCTTGTTCGCAGCCACTTCTCTTCCGATACTGGGTGGTCCCACCCTGAACGCTGATGAAGCCTGTCACCAGCCTGCACTTGTTATTGAGGGCCACGCCCACCTGTTTGGTGTCAGGTGACGAGTTCCAAACTGAGTGTGCGTATTCTCCATCAGAGTAACAAAGGGCCATTGCTGATGTGCGCGTAGTTTGTGGTCGACTGCCGCACTCTGCATCAACAAGTTTGCGCAGCAAGTTGTTTCGTTTTGCATAAAGGCAAAAGCGTACGAGATCGACCGAATCACTGTATCTTGTTGGCACTATTTCTGGAAGAAATTTGATCCCATTACTTTAATTATTAATCGAAACAACAGCAAACGCAATGATATATTTCTGCTTCTGTGAAGACCAAGGCCACAGAGGACCTGATGGTGTCTTATTTGTAATTCTGAGAGCGTACTGCTTCTAGGTTTTATGAAACGGCTGAAATCATCAGGGGGGGAAATTATGCTACCCTTGTGCGAAAAGTGTAAATAGTAATCGAGGAAATTAGGACAGGCAAGTCACGTGGGATGTGAAGTGTGGGCACCGCCTGGCGCACCTGATGACGTCACGGCATGAGAGGAGAGTGGTGCCTCCGGATCTGTTAGGGGTGGTTCACCCCGTCTCGCCGTGTATGCACCCTCCATTTCCATACGTGTTACAATTTCGATTTGCTCGGTCAGTGCCAATGTAGGACGTTACGCTATACAATAACTGCGAAGAATCACAAAAACTGCTAATACTCTGTTTGCTCGCCTGAGGAAGATGGACGTTATCCTGAAAGATAGTCTCGATTCCTTCAAAATTGGGGCCGGAAATCGGGATTTGTAGTTTTTATATCGCTGTCAACAAAAACCATAAGTTTTGCGGACAGCACAAGTTTATAATGATAATAAAATCATTAGGAAAATTTTAGCAGCAAGACTCACCAAATATTGTTACAGACTACAATCAATCAAAACAACAGAAAAGTGTTCTAACATCGAAATTGAAATCAAGAAAAGGCGAATAAAATTCTTTGGTCACCTTAAGAGATTGCCAGAAAATCGATTGACAAAAAAAGATAATAGATTATGTAATTCACTTAAAAATCCACCACCTTGGCTGAATGAAATTCGGAAGGATCTCGAAAGTGCAAACATAGGAGCAACAGACATCTTAGAAAGAGACACCTTTAGACACAAACTAGACAAATGGCATGTTATAACAGAACAACTAAAACAAATACAATACAGGCCAAAGTGGTCGGAAGAACGCAAACAAGCTTTCTCGGAAAGAATAAAAGCCTATTGGAGCAACAAGAAGAACTCCAATGGCAATCTCCCTACACACCCGTCTATCTTCTTTCTTGCCCCAACCTACTTTTGCCCTCAACTAATTTTTACTATATATTCTTTCAGTGTTTATTCCAATCCCTTTCACCCTTTCCTACGAAAGAAAATCTTCTCACACTCCTATGCCTGAAATCAACTGTCAGTTTGTGGTCATGGTCATCTTTACTCTTCCATGCACCTCTTTTAATTTTCGCACCAATATCTTTCCATGCTTCATCACCAATATAGGCCTTGTACACTCCCATGACTCTCTTCACCCTCCTTCGATCCTCCAATGAATACCACTCCAGCTTCTTTATCATAAGACAAATCTGGCAGCCCTCCTCTGCACCCCCTCTAACTCCTGTATTTGATACCGAAATTTGGATCCCAAACTACTCCACCATATTCCAGCAGTGGTCTGACCAAAGTTTTGTACCCCAATTCCCTTGCTTCTCTAGTGCATCCCCTCATCACTGTTTCCAACAGGTGAAGGATTTTGAATCCTTTTCCTGCTACCTGTCCCATGTGTCCTGCCCAGTTAAGTCCGCTATCAAATGATATGCCAAAGTATTTAAGAGGGTCAGTCAAATAAAAACCTTAAATTTGTAATAAAAAAATCTAAATTTCGCACCGTCATCCTGTAAGTTGATAAGCGTGCTACAAGCAGCGTGCAGAATGACCTGTAGGTGGCAGTATTGTGTAGATGCACAAATACCGTCGCAGTATCAGTATAAAGATGGCTGCCCCACTTGAGACTTGCACCAGGGAAGAACAGCGTTCTGTTATTCGGTTTTTGAGTAGTGAAGATGTGAAACCTATTGAAATTCATCGAAGAATGAAGGTTCAGTGCGGTGATTCATGTTTGTCACAGCAGCAAGTCTA
Organism: Vandiemenella viatica; assembly: GCA_031002005.1. Taxonomy (NCBI): domain Eukaryota; kingdom Metazoa; phylum Arthropoda; class Insecta; order Orthoptera; family Morabidae; genus Vandiemenella; species Vandiemenella viatica. Next base: position 7,186,574 of record JARYHS010012519.1, read on the forward strand.
CGAATGGAGTAGGAAGTTCGAAAATGGTGTGACTTCAGTGGAAGATGCTCCTCGTCCAGGTCAGGCACAACGAGTTGTGACTCCACAGAACATTGCAGCAGTTGAAGCCATAGTGATGGAAAACCGCCGAGTGACACTGAATGACATTGCAGCATGTTCAAAGATTAGTCATGGTTCAGCACAGCACATTGTGCATGATGTGCTCCAGTTTCACAAAGTGTCTGCAAGATGGGTGCCATGGCAGCTGACTCCTGAAATGAGAGAACGACGTGTTGATGCTTGTGAAGAACTTCTTCGGCGCTTCGAACGAGAAGGCGATGGCTTCCTTGCAAGAATCGTTACTGTTGCAACAATCACAGACCTGCATTTTGAGTGTCTTCCTCATCCACCATACTCACCAGACCTTGCCCCAAGTGATTTCCATATGTTTGGACCACTCAAAGAAGCAAGGGAGGAAAGAAGTTCCGTTCTGATGAAGAAATACGCCACGCGGTGCATAAGTGGTTGCGCGGACTACCAAAAGAGTTTTTTTCTAAAGGAATTTATGCACTTTGTAAGCACTGGACGAGTTGCATTGAGCGTGGGGGAGATTATGTTGAAAGGTGATACAGCTTTGTACCCCTTCTGCACAATAAATAACATTTTTAAAAAATATTTAAGGTTTTCATTTGACTCAACCTCGTACATTTCTAGCCTTGAATATGTAACTCCTTCTCCACTTTATAATCATAATCAACCTTTAGCTTTTTGTCTGTGCAGATAAGAAGCTGACTCTTCTTTGCAATTTTCTTCATCCGATATTGACTTACCCTGCTAGTTATCTTATCTAGATCACCTTGCAGCTGTCTACGTTCTTCTATTGTTTTGGTTTAAGAGCCACTGTCAAGTGATTGAGCTGAGACTGTGCGAGGTTTTCGACTGACACTGGAGGCTGTGTCTTGCTGGGTCTCGCGTCTAATCTGGCGGAAGCTGCGACGCCTCAAGGCCGCGGCCTCGCTATCTGTGACGAGCCTCGCGACATCGAGTCCTCACGTCTGACCAGCTAATACACGCTGTCAGCTGCCGCCACATATAATATACATAGCTAGAGCAAGCGTATCCTCACGCGTTTAGAATAAAAGATTATGATGACAAGTTGACCTGATTTGACCAAATATATAAACTTGACCTGTATTTTAGGGTGAATAAAATCTCTTTAACTTGAAGAACTCAGAAGCATTAACAGAGGTAAGTATTAAAAACGAACAAGGACGATAGCGTGATTGTATAATGGCTTAAATAGAAATTTGACTTGTACTTGAGCCTTAAAGTTCACTCTGCAAAGTTTAAAAAATTCCCGTTTGCTTCGATAGTATCACTTTTTTTTTTATTGAGACTGCGCAAACACTCATAATGTAATCATTGGTCATAGTATCTGAAACATCCAGAGAACTCAATAGAATAGAAAAGCGAACATGAATAAAGACCATTAACGAAAGTGGTCAGTAAAATACCTAAAAAGCAATTAAACCGTAATGCATAAACTTTGGTCAACCAACAACATTACTGAAACTTTTAATTAAAGGGGGTGGCGTTATTTTTTAGATATCGTTCTCCTCTATGGTGGATACTTTGGGTAGACTCTGCACTGACTCCAACCACGAACCAAGGAACTCCGCGTCCCCTGTTGTCCCTAGGAATGCAGTTTCGTCAGTGGGTGCCGCGGGTTCGGTTATACTGTTCCTCTCACCACTCTCCCATTGTTCTGTCGGAGGCTGTACCCAAACTGAGTCGGCATGCGCGACAGCTTGGTACTAAACTCCAAGTCCTGTTCAGCAAATGTAATAATATCTGTCTTACAGAGGTGAGTTGCAATCTAGTGCACCCCCCCCCCCCCCCCCCGACGGTATCGTGAGCAGCACTGATGCTACTTCGAGTCTCTAAAGTTAACAGGGGTCACTCAGCTGTGTGCCTCGAACTTGTTTCTGTACGACTGAGGAGTTGTAACTCCGCAAGACGAGGATCGATCACCGCAGCGACACGTGTTTCAAGTAATACCAGCAGCCATGAAAGAGGCGCACACCATGGCTGCTGCCAGTTTCCGTCGTCTTCGGCTCTGTCGAAGCGTAACGTCTAATTTTGAGCCTTTTGAAATGTCACTCACCGCAGCTGGGAGGTGCTTTCCATACTAGTTTCGACTGCGTCTGCTGCGGTTGCTTATCAGTACGGTTCGGATCTTAATGACCAAACAAATACTTAAATATGCAAACACATACAACCTTAAAAACGGGTAAATATGACCTAAAGATGATAGAAAATGACCAAACATTTAAATTTACATCAAAATATGCTCAATTCTACATAATTTATGATATCTAGTATTGTCGTTTCATGTAGACTGCATAATTTGCTTCAACTGCACTTTGGAAAATTAAATTTTAAATCGCTTTGTTAAAGTTACTTAATTTAATATAATTTACATAAAATAATCCTCTCCAAATCCTTTACTTAACTCCGTAACTTCGCACTTCCAGAAACTTTTGTTTTTGGTATGGCGGAACTCACTGATCCAGTGCAGATTTAACACTCACCGAGGAATTATTTTCAAAGTTATTGGTGACAGTGAGACAGTGATCGACACAGGCATGCTGCTGCTGCATTGTCGAGATTAAAATCAGGGCGGGACATTAATATTTAGAGAGTAACAAGAGTTTATAACTTTACTTCTTGACTGGTGAATTCTAATTCAGTGACAATTAGTTTTATGTTTTTCCTCCCATGTATAACGGGACAACAGTCCTGTGAATAATTAATTTCTTCTCGTCTATAACTTGTATTAAGAACTACCAGATTTTTCATCAAAATATTACCATATGACTATAAATTCCTGTAGTAATATGACCAAAAGCAGGAAAATGACCTGAATATGTATTTATATGTCATATAAAATACAATCGGAAACATTCAATCAGTGTTTAATTCAGTATTACACCTGAAAAAGAAGGCAGGAAAAAACTATAACTTGTCGTAAAGATCCGAACTCAACTTAAAAGCTGAAGGTTGTTTCGCCTTGTGTCTGTCCATAGCAACCACATATGGGTTGATCTTTGTTTGTGCAATTTTTTAGTCCGAATTTTCAAATTTCTTCAGAAATCGTGTGATTTTTTTATGAATCTTGATCAGGAGAGCTGAAACTCCAGGTGTGAGGTTTTTTCCTGGGTATGTTCTACATCCTCGATTCTTCGGCAAAGTGGAGGGTGATTCGGAACTCTGAAACACAAAATCGATAAACTGGGAGACCAGGAAGAAACAGTTCCGCGTGAGGCGGCTGCGCGGCAGACAGGCGGCGGGCGGGTCGACGCACGGCAAGGCCGCGAGATAGCGCGCGTAATCACTCGCCAAGGACGCGCGCAGCCCAGCGCAGGAGCTGTCCTGCGCGGCCACAGCACCTAACTGCTAGTCGGCTTACTCACCTCCAACGCTCGGAGTCGCACGAATACGTGCTTAGAACAACGAGCGATCATAAACAAAACAGTGGTGTGTGTCATTTCCATCCAAAGCGTTGCATTCTACCTGAAGTAACATTTTAATAGAGAGAAAGAAAGTAACAAGATATCAATACCATATGAAGGAAATTATACGTAATTTAATGACGTCAGTGTATCATTACATTTTCAATCAACAGTGTCAAAAACTAATATAGCGCAAAACACGCATATAAAGCAGTACCACACACCTGATAGTGCTTATATTAGTCCTCCAAGTGCAGATGCGGGATTTCGATGAAGTGGTTGAAGACAACAATGTGCACACCTCACTAAAGTCACGTTATCACATTACAAATCACTTTCGCATTCTCGCAGTCCAATATCAATAGCCACACTAATTACATTTTAAAATGATGATGTTGGTATGTCAGTGTTATAACCTGGCTTTTCCCAAGTATATTGCGACATAGGCTTATATGTAGGTGCAGCAAATTGATTGTAAATCACACAACAATAGGCTCTTTTCATTTGTTACATGTTCGCCAGGGACTGAAGTTAGAGAACGTTTCACGTGTTCTTTAGTCACTTTTCCACTTTCACTTGCCTGCACGTGAATGTTTCGTCGACAGGTTGCTTCAGGTTTCTTTTAAATATTTGGACCGAATGTGCCTGGAAATGACAAACACCACTGTTTTGTTTATGATCGCCTCTTACATCAAATATGTTTTCGTGTGGTTCCGAACTTTCGAGTTGTCCCCTGTTAGAATAGTAGCTAAAAGCGTTCGGTGCTGAATTCTGTTCTAGATGCTGCGCTATCACTTCTGGTGATGATAAGAAGTAAATAATTGTGTGCTAAGAACTTCTCCGCAGCGTGTTCCTCAGTAAAAATCCTGTGACGTTTGAAATTAACGTGATTTGGTTAACTCACCAGCTGCACACGGGAAGGTTACTCCTGACCGTTTCTTCTTGGGAGCACCGAGCCACTTCCTCCCCTCTGCATCTCTCAACTTCACACTCAAGTTCTTCATTGTCTGAGCTTTATACTTCTCGTTGACTTATCTGCAAAAATCATCTTTTATTCACGATACTGCTAAATTAGCCATACACCTACAAATCTTTCGATTGCTAGAAGTAAAGTACTCTTAGCGACAGGAAACAAACAATTTCAAACAAGTATTGCATAGCAGTCAAATATTCCTTTACTGGCGAAAGCAAAACATCTGAAACAAATACCGTGTTATAGTCGCATTACAAGCAGACATTGAACAATGAGGAATGAAATCTGGATGAGAGATACCTTGCTCATGCGCCACTAAAGCGAAAATTAATGTTGAGTGAATTTTAATTTAACTCAGAGTGAATGACATAGAGCAATCAAGACAAACAGTGTGGAATTCTGTTACGGTACTGTGACCTTAATTCTCATTACATCACAAACCCAGGGTATTTTTTCTTATGGCTTTACGCCTCGACGACGTCGACGTCATTAGAGGCGGGATGTGATTGTGGGCAAGGAACGGGAAGGAATTTGGCCATGCCCTATCCGAAGGAGGCACCCCAGTATTGACCTAGAGTGACTTGGGGAAACCATGGAAAACACAAATCTGGATGCCCGTACGGGGATTTGAACCGGCGTCCTCCCGAATGCGAGGCCAGAACGCTAAGAGCTTACCAACCACGCTCGGTCACAAACCACAAATCACTCGAGGTGAATCCCGGGATGGTTGCTTTAAAAAGGACATGGCCTAATTCCTTGCCCCCATCCTTTCCCGCCTCTATTGGCCTCCAGGCACCCTCTTCACTCTCTTCCTCTTGCTTTATCTTATAACTCATGGACTGCGTTCTGCGGTAATTTCCAGAAACTCCTTTGAACCTTCTCGAACTCCTGTAATTGATACCCTAAATGTAGGTCCCTACTATTCGACCATATTCAAGCAATGGACTCACCCAAGTTTCGCAATGTAGTTCTTCACTTTTCTGGCACATCCGTCACGTTATTCTGCAATAAATATACGATTTCGAAATCTTTCTCTACTAGCTGACTTGCCTTCATTATCAAATTTCATGCCAAGATATTTGCACTTCAAACTTTCAAGAAGCAATTTTTATCCTACGCCACATTTATAAACGGTGTACCTAGTGTGCTTACTGTTTTATCATTTTATACGTTAATCTAGATATCAGGGCATCTTGAAGCTGTTCTTGAGTATTGATCCTATTATAAATCACTACGTCATCTGCAAACAACATAACCTCTGACTGTAAACCATAATTAAAAAAAATAGTCACTGATAGCAGTAGTGCCCTGCGGAATTTCTACTTTCAGTTGCACCGCTTTCGATACTGCCTAACCCGCTAACACAATGCTTTGTAAGTTTCAAAAACAAACAGCAAGTCACCTTTTTATCCACTCGAATAGCTTTTAACTTATTTAACATTTCTCAGTCCGTGAAATCCCTTGGCCTCTACAGACCAGTTCATCACGAATACCTCGCATACACCTGAGATTATGTACTAGCCCAGTGCTATTTTGTTGATTTGCAAATTAGTTTCATTCCTCTCGAATAGCCCTGATCTGTTTGCATTACACTTTCTGTCAGCTTACCACCCCCTTCATGGACCTTCGCACTTTCCCAGTCCTCTGGTCAGCAACAATCCTTGAGACTCAATCTAAGCAGTATTACAGCGTCAGGTACAAGGTGACTCTCAATTCTCTTTAATACATCAGTAGTAACACCATTCACACCACAACCTCTTCTAAGCTAGACGTTACTTCGGGTTCCTCAAAGAAGTCTAATAGGACTACATCTTTTCTTAATTTTTATAAACGATCTCGGAGTCAACGTTAAATGCCGGTTGTGATTGTTTGCCGACGATGCAGTTATCTATAGGGAAATAAGGTGCTCTGACGATTCCTTAGAAATTCAAGGTGATTTGGATGCATTTCCGAATGGTGCCGTAAAAGGCAGCTTACACTTAATTGCAAATAGTACAAGGCAATGCCAATAATTAACAAAAAGAATCAGTTTGTTAACGAGTAGAAAATAAACAATTCAGTCTGAGTTTTTCACTGTGATACAAGCACTTAGGAAACATATTCTACGAGACTGCGTGGTATCGACCAGCTCCATGAACTCCAGCGGCAGCGCTATCACCGCTTATCGACGGCGGCGAGTAGTAGCAACTACCCCTGTCCTTGATTGCCCTTGAGGGTTGAATTCCGAAAAAAATACTTTATTCATTAATAGTGCTATAAAAGCGAAGAGCTTAATCTTTAAAGTGGCACCTGATTTATCGATTTTGATTAAGTATGAAGGGATAAATATGGCTTCTCCAAAAAAGAACAGCTTCTAGAAACAGTGTACATGCTGTAAACCCTTATTACGACTAACGTTTGAGGTATAGAGCCAGGATCTCTGTGAGCGACAAACGGAAAAGGTGACAGGGAGCAACAAGTGAATAATGACTACAGAAGCGGCACAATGTGAAGGAAATGAAGTAATTTATGAATCAGTTTAGTTGGAAAAAGTGTTCGTTTCATTTAAATGAGACTGTAATAATACCAAGTAAATGTACAATTGAATAGTAAATAAAAAAATGTGTTAATACCAGTTAGACAGCGTCTATACATAACTAGTAAGCAAAATTTTCAAATTGGATTCCAACTTTTATTAATGATAGAATACAAACAGCTGCAAAATCATACAAGTCTTCATTCGCTATTTGACTTACACCTTAAGTTCACAAACAGTTGCTGCGTCTAATTTTCGTTAAGTCTCAATTCTTTGATAACGTAGATACTGCATTTAGCTAAACCCTAAATAAAATTAAGTTTCTAACAAAAGAAACGTATTATAGTTATTTTGTGGCTCAAATTAATTTTCACTTGTTCACCGATGAGAGCGCGCGAAGGCACCGACCTAACCATGTACGTAAAGTGTGGCGGTTTCCAGGATGCAATAGCTAATGATTTGCTTGCGTAATGTCCTTCTTGTAACACCACTGTGACGATGTTTAAAGCGGCATTTGAAGAACCGTGGCGAAATCATTTTGCAGATTTTTTCGCGATGTTTTTTACTATCAGAATGAGAGCTGGAAAGCCCAGCGTTTGAGTGGAGTATCGCAGGCACTTCACAACTTTACGAGCTTACTATATTTCATCAAAGATGATTAATTCTTAAATCCCGAACAGGTAGTAAAGGCGGCGTCATTATCGCTATGTCATGGGGGGAGTCAGTGTTGCGCTCGTGTGTTGTGTTGAGAGAGGGACCTGACACCCGCCTGTCCCGCCGCTTAGAGGGAGTCAGTCGCGAGCACTTCGACACACACCTCGTGGCGAAAATACAGCGGGGCTCGAAGCAGCTAGCGTGGCGTGACTGTGAACAGCGGAGGGAAATACGTAATATGTTCTGATGACACTTTCCGTAAAGTGCTCAATTCCGTCCAAGCTAAAAACGGATCACGTACGGGGTGTATGAGAAAAGTGAAGAGATCGGCAACACTGCGAGCGATCTGGCAACGCTGTGTCTACCGGTCTGTGCTACACCGATTTGGTCACTCCTTCCACATGCTCAGTCCGAGTTTCAACTCCGTTCAGCCAACACATTATTTTTTGACAGCGTCATCAGTGAAGTTGTGTATCACGAAAATGGAGCATCGGAATTTAGAGCAACGTTTTGCAATCACGCTTTGTGTTACACTTGGGATTTCCGCGAGGGTGATCTTTGAAAGTTGAATCAGGCCTATCGGTAGTATTGCTTATCAAGAGCAGAAGTTTTCCGCTGGCACAAATAATTTTTGGAAGGCCGAGAACACGTTGAACATCAACGTCGCTCAGGGAGACCTTCAACTTCAAAAACTGACGAAAACGTTGAGCGTGTCAGGGCTCTTCTGAGATCAGACTGTCGTTTAACAATAAGGATGATGAGCGAACAGTTAAATTCAAACACTTTCACCGTACACCAAATTTTGACAGACGATTTGGACACTCAAACAAAGGATGCTTGATCGTGACAATGCCCCGTGTCACACGGCTTTCTCCATCTGTGAATTTTTTACCTCATAACGCATTCCTGTTGTTTCTCAATCCCCTATTATCCTGATTCAAGTCCTTGTGACTTTTTCCTTTTCCCGCAATTGAAACATGTCTTAGAAGGACGTCATTTTGGAACTCTGGAGAACATTCAAAAGACTGTGACCGACCAGTTAACAGCCCTACCAGTTAAAGCCTTCCAGCGCTGGTACCAAGAGTGGAAACAACGACTCCGCCGGTGTGTAGCTGCCCAGTGGAACTACTCTGAAGGGGATAATATTGTTGTTTGAAGATAATAAAAACTTTGCTAAGTAAAAAAATCAGTCTCATTACTTTTCTCACACACCTGGTCTTATTTGTGTGAAGCCGTGTGGTTTATGTGAGGGAGTTGTGAAGACTATTGTGAATGTGCTTGTGACAGACTAGCGCGGCAAGCTCGCCCACGTGTGCGTGGCCGCTGACGCGCCGAAAGCCGAGCCTGCGTACCACCGCGCCATTCGCGTCGGCTGTTCGCCCCACAGGGAAACCTACTTCAGTGTTTCTGCGCAGTTGCACATATCAGCAGTTCCTGTAAAACATCGCTTTTACATATCATTATTCATCAAACTGCATAGTAATTTTGTTCCCATGCTTTCTGCATACGAAAGTTATGACATTTAAATACGCACTTAACCCTCGCAGGTGATAGGGTTTCTTTTCAGTATACTTCCCTATGATCTCCACACAGTGGCTCCGACAACTTTCGAAACCTTTTATAAGAGTCGTTTAAAATGGTTTCACAAGGCTGTGAAAAAAATTGGATTACACGTTTTATGTTTTTGAAACAGCTGGAAGTCTGCAATGACGAAACCAAGCTGCAGCCGTGAAGACTAGTGGCCGGAGTATCGTCCCTTCTGAACAACTTGCCTCTCGTAAATGGCAGCGTGATATGCTCACACTCTGGATTCATAGTTTTTCATAAAATATAGGAGATAGAATTGCAAAAATCACACACCAATGGTTTGCTTGTCGAAGTAACGGTGTTGATTTTTCAGAGGTGCTTGCACTGCTTTAAGTGAAGGACCACAGTCACAAACCGTCCAATAAAATCTACCGGCTTGGAACTACATTGTTTGCCGGCCTCGGCAGCGTCGGGACTACAGTACTGGCTCCACGAAGGTCGCCGGTTCGAGTCCGTCCGCGGGCATGGGTGTTTAAGTGTTGTGTCTGTGAGAATGTCTTGTCCGTCCTTTATCGTCAATACTTAGTAACAACGATACACTGAAAAAATGATACACTGGAAGAGGCATGATAATCACATTCAGCTGGCTGTGTGGCCTATGTTGCCGAATGTTAATTTTTTTTAAATGGCTTTCGATCTGCTATGGAAAGCGAAGCCGTCTCTCTGATTGGCTTGTGCGACTCCTAGCGGGCGAGGCTTGCCTCCGCTGCTGGCGTTCCCATACACACAACGAGGTTCCGTCGTCTCTCTCTTACGCAAATATTCCTTCTGAACAAACACATACCTTCCCTTCTTTCAACACCTCTAACAAAATAAAGATTCTTCTCTTGATATTCAAACTTTGACGATATTCTACAAAGAACTAAAGAGTTGCATGTAGTTTACGCAAGGTAGTAAGATTTAGTTTTCTCTGAAAGACACGAATTCATGTAACCACGGATAGATGAGCGCAAATTGCGTTTGTCCCATTCTGAAATAATAAAACAGAGAATGAAGAACTCTGTGCTAAATTACTTTAGAAACGTATAAGAAAGCAGAACATAATGAAACTAATGTCCTCAGTCGGTCACAAACTAAACTAACTATAGTAAGTACGCAGTCGTTTGTTAAACAGGTGAGAATATTAGTTAAAAGAATTCTTTACTCTGACACAGTGGCTCCGTATAACATGTTTGTTTCACGTTTCTTCTTGTAACTTGCCATTTTGTTCGATATTTTCTGAATGGTGCAAGGTTTGTTTGCCTCGTCTGTCATTACATCTGTCAGTTCCTTGGGCATTGAAGAGCCCGCTACCAGCGGATGGTCCCCGAACTTCCGCTCATACCCCTCCTCACAATCCACCAGGGAGAACTACCCGCGGGGATCCAGAAGGAAACTCACTGGAGTGTGGGGTGGACTTAGAGGTGGCTGCCATGGCATGTCCACGACCGGAAGGAAGCGCTTGAGGAAGAAGCAGTTGGAATGTGTCTGAAACAGTGATAACTGACTGTGGAAGAGGCGCGGTTCTGAATAGAGCCCACAGACAATGCTGTCGAGGTTAGTAAATCGTTTAGTCTGTGCGCGCCAACGGTTTGTTTCCATTAGGGAACTCTGCATCTTGAGTAAACGCTATGTTGGACCTGTAGAGTAATGTGATTGGTGGTTCTCTGCTAGGTGTATGAACCAACGCTGCGATGCGCGTTGAATGACGTTGTGACCTGCGATATGATTGCTCCGTTCGTGGGAATGTCTCATTGCTTCCAGCGATCCTAGTGCTGAATGAATGCGGTAATCAGTCGACCGCTAATTTAATCGAGAACAACTGTTTCTTTCCTTGCGGATTTTCAACAAAAGTAAAATTATCTACGAAGGCAGCAGAAGTCGTCACCTCGTCTTGTGTCCGGCGACTGAGTTCACTGGTAACATAGTAACGTAGTGACTCAACGGTCTCACTGGCGGGCTACTTCATATTCATATCTTTCTTCTTTTTTATTGGCTGTAACTAGAGCTTAAATTTCATGATATGTTTCAAGGTGTCTTCATTCTTTCTTATTAACATCGTTGCGATCAAAAGTTTACGTTGTATTACAAATATAATCAACGCAACGGGGAAATTGTATGCTTAAAAGGAAAACAATAATTCCTTAAATATAATCTATAAAATTATGATCACATCTTTGGAATTCTTGGATAGAACACGTATGTGAAGACTATTTCAATAAGTTGGGTAATTCATATTTAATAAATCGTGGCTTCTACTGCAGAACTCGACGTCTGGTCCTACGTGACAATAGGACCAGAAATATCTTGCTGTTTGAATTCCATTCCTCTGTAAACTTTTCCCCAATGTATTTACTGGCTTGATTTTGTTCCAGCACGCATGCACCCAATATAACTTGTAGGCGTTGATGATTTACGATAAAATGAGCTGTAAAGCTAAGAAGCGAACATGTCTTACATGCACTGGTCCAGACATCAGCGGTAGCACTCATCCACCCGCTTTTTCCCATTAAACTATTTACTTTAGAATTAATTTTCTCGTATGTTTAAGGGATCAGTGGAAATCTAAATTATTTTTCAGACTTCTTCCGATATTTGTGAACTCCGAAGGGATCGCCTACCAGCACGTCCATTATTGCCTTGTCAATCTTTTTTCAGTTTCATGATCATCAGCCCATTGTACAAGTTTAGACTCAGATGTCAAACTCGAGATCATTGACGGAACAAGATTCAGTTGGTCAGTACTCAATACTTCCAGTGAGATCTTTGAACCCGTTCGCTTTAATTTAGCTTCATTAAGCCATTTTTCAATTCGTCTAGTCGTGATTGTCGCTTTAGCACATGCCTTTGTTCCGCGTCATTAAACTTTGATAAATGCTGCTTTACTCCAGGTAATATTTATTTTTTGGGTTCGTGGCTTCCCAATGAATATGATTTATTACAAATTTTGCAAACAGATTTAGATGAATAAATAGAGCTTTTTTCGAAAAACTGTCAAATCTGATTTTTTCTTTTTATGGAATTTTTACCTGAAACAGATTAGTGTATAGTAAATAATACCTCGCAGGACACATAAAATAAAAGCATTTTAATATGGTAGGCATATTGTGCTCATTCTTAATTAAGAAAATTAATCCAAATAAACGTGAATACCAACTAGAACAGAAAATTTACGAATTCACTATGCACACCTCACTGTAAGCGCGGAAAAGGCCGAGTTGTCTGTTTGATTCGCACGAGTTAGATACACGCGCTTTCTCACGGTTAAAATGAAACAGCTGAAGGTCACATACAGTTAGATCACAGCAGGTAGTTGTTTGGGTGGTTAAAATGAATTGAAATACGGGTATAAAGCGCAATCCTACAACAGTTACCTAAAAACATATCTGGTAACTTTTTTTTACTTTTACAGAATTCTCATCTACTGTATAATTTCGTAAGCTCGCTCAGTCACCTCGATAGCTATTGGCTGGAGAACGGTGTCACGTGTCAGCCTTCCCTCGCAAAACAACGACCAGAGATACCATTAGAAGAAATTCTCGGTCATGTCTACAATTTAATAGCTAAGCAACTGATACCACATTAATTGCCATAATACATTCATTAAGTTAGCTTTTTGTAGCATTTTATAGTAAAGAAATAGATAAAATTTATTGCTGAAAAATCAAGGAACTGCTTTTCAGTAGGGTCCAAACTGTTGCTAATGAAAGTAACATAGCAAAGAAAACATAAATTACTCGTGGTCTCTGGTAACTACGAATGTCATTTGTCATTCCGGCATAGGCTAGATTTCAGTTTAATTAAAACTTTCGATAATGTTGTTGCTTGACCAAAGTTTATGCATTATGATTTATTTGCTTTTTACTTATTTTACTGATCGGTTTCGTTAGTGGTCTTTGTTCATGTTCGTTGTACATGAGTTATTAGGTTATTTAAAGTGGACATCAGGCCTAATATGGTACCGAATCGAGTATCCTGACAATTCATTTCTTGGGAGTTGTTGAACTGTTTAATAATCTGCAATCTCTATTAAGTTCTCTCGTCGTTACAGACACTATGGCCAAAGATTACATTATGAATGTTTGCCCAGCCTCGGTTAAAAAAAAAAAAAAAAAACACCCGTCACAGCTCCGCTGGAAACTGCTGTCTGCTGTTTCCGCTCAATGTGTAAACACCTAAAATTCTATAGGCGGCGACGGAGCGGACGAAACCACCCAGTGTGTAACCGGCCTCACGAGCAGAGCTACGGCATACTATCGCGGCTCTGCTGCTGCGGGCTAGGGTGCTGGGACACCACAGCAAGGTAGAGCGGTGGGTTACGCTTCTTTTTTCTTTCGCTCTGCGGGTAGGAAAAACAGTAACAGACTCAACGATTGCCATTCGATTGCCATGCCTCTGGTATTTTGTGACGTTCTTCGCAGCAGTAGCTGACTAGCGACACAAGCCACTAAAAAGAACTAACCTATTCGTTATCTACCACAATGCTATTTTCTAAAATAAAATAATACCTTAAGTGGAGAGAGACGACTGATTTACGTATAGTCTCGTCACAACTGGAGAGGATGGATCTTTCAACAGAGGAGATTCCGTTTCCTTTTCTTGTTCTATTGATCACGAAAACAATCACAGCTTCGAGAATTACTGTCTGACGATTTTGTTTGTAACAGACTCGTATCAAGTCGAGGCTGTGTTTCGAGTTACAGAGAGCGTCTTCGCGCGTGAACAGCAGTCATTCAGTTAATTTCCCTCTGGTTTTCATTTATGTATTTTTATTCATGGAAACCTGTCTTACGAAAGTTTAGTTGCAAGATTGAGACGACACCGAGCGTGGTGGGTGAGTGGTTAACGCTCTGGCCTCGCATTGGGGTGGACGCCAGTTCGAATCCCCGTGTGGGCACCCAGATTTTGGTTTTCCGAAGTGCTGTTTGTGCTCGTGGCCTGTGGCAGTGAAGTGTGCTTGACAGCTGTTTGGGGGATTTTTTCCGGAATTCCGGATATCTGGTTGGACGTATTTCTTTATCTCCCTTGGTATCTAACCGAAATAGATAAATGAGCTGTCATATTAAACATTAAGGTCTCTGCTTTGGTCACGTCATATCTTAAGAACGAAATTTTTCGGAATTTGACCCTTGAAGGGCAAAAGTAATAACTGTGAAAGTCGCGCGTATGACACAGTTCAGAGCCAAGACACTAGATAGCAGTAGCAGTTATCACAGAGATATTAATAAACTGCTTCACTGGCGTCGACTTGTGTTACGTACCTATTACACTGAACAATTGAAACAAACAAAGCGGCTGTTCTTTCATCCTATTGCAAACCCCCAACCTTACTATTTATTGTATTCGCCAAATTTTCGCACGGGTCATGTAGTTGATGAATAATTTAGCAGAAACGTTGAAAGAATTTAGACTTGAAATTTGTAGAGGGCAAATGTAGGTGGGTGCGGGAAAGGGAGAAAATGTTTGTAGGGAAATTGCCATCGGAGAGTGCGCTCTGTTGCAATTAAATTAAATGTTAACAGCCACTTGAGTGGAACTGAGTGATGCGATCGTATTTTCTGCCGTCGCAAATACAACAGGCCTTCGCCACCGACAGACACATCCTTGGCATGTTTTCATCAGCGTCGCAGCGAAAGGTCAAACAGCGTCTCTTTAGCATGTGCAGTCCCCGCGCACGCTAGTGGGATCTCAAACCATCGCGAGTCCACACCTACAGCTTCCAGTCCTTTCTTCTTTCGTACTGTCTTTGAAACGTTTCTCGAAAAGCAATATTTTAACCGAAAACGGTGCGATCCATGTTATTGTATACGACCTCCATTTAATAAACTAGTGTAAACCCGTGACTTTTTTTTTTGCGTATCTTCACGGGCCTAGAATAGTTCCAGTTTTTTAGGATGAAAGATTATGACAGGTTGACCTGATTTGACCAAATATAAACTTGACCTGTGTTTCAGGATGAATAAAATCTCTTAACTTGAAGAACTCAGCAGCATTAATAGAGATAGGTATTAAAAACGAACAGGGACGAAAGCAATCGTATAACTGCTTAAATACAAACTTGACCTGTATTTGGCCCTTAAAGTTCACTATGTAAAATTTAAAAAATTTCTGTTTGCTTCGGAAGCATCACGTTGTTTTTTTTTAATTGAGACTGGGCAAACACTCATCTTTGGTCATAGCATCTGTAACGGCCAGAGAACTTAATACACATTCCATATTATTAAACAGTTGAGCAACTCCGAAGAAATGAATTGCTCTGATGTTCAGTTAAAATAACCTAATAACTCACGTACAGCGAACATAAGAAACACCATTAACGGAAGTTGTCAGTAAATTACCCAAAAAGCAAATAAACCGTAATGCATAAACTTTGGTCAAGCAACAACATTAGTGAAAGTTTTAATTAAATTGAAGTTTATACGGAATGACGATTGGCATTCGTCATTACAGGAGAGACCATGAGTAATCTAATGTTTTTTAAGTTGTTTTCGTTAGCAACACGTTACTGAAAAGCAGATCCACGTTTCGTAAAGTTTAGCGATATTTTTAACTATGAAACGGTACGAAATCAATTTCTTCTAATCGAGCTGAGTGAGTGAGTGAGTGAGTTTAGGAAATTATACAGTAGATTACAATCCCGCCTCGTCGCGTGACAACATGATGGCGTCTGGCACTCGGCAAACGGTTGGTAAGGGAGCGCGCATAAACCACGTAGCTCCATTTTGGCCTCCTGTAAACCCCCCTTCCCCCCCCACGTAGCTCTACGTGGCTTTTGCCTCTACCCCCCCCCCTCCCCCACGTAGCACGTAGCTTTTTTGATTTTGTACTGTTATCTCTTGTCAGACTATTGTAAATTACATACGGACATAATTAACTGAGGGAAATAAATATTCACATCCTCTTGTGTGTTCTGTACCTCATTTTGACCATAAAAAATGTTAAGAAAGGAAAGCTACGTGGCCTGGCTCGGAACCCCCCTCCCCCCCCGTAGGCCAACGTAGCCTTCCAACCAACCCCTGCCCCCCCTCCCCTGGACGGAGCCACGTAGTTTGTGCATGCTTCCTAACTTCAAACTCCGGTCATGCAAAGATTTTTAATCACTGGCGACTTCATAAGCTACCTAGAACAGATAACGTTGTATCGTTCCTAATCACGCACCTAGGGCAGAATCCAAAACTTTTCCGCAGTGTGAATGGGGAGTTGGTACTCGGCGGTCTTGATGGTTGTTCCTCTGCATCGTGGCGACATTAAACTTCGGACAGTGTTCACCCATCCCTAACTCAAATCACTGTTAAGAAATTCACAAATCCTGAACGTCTAAAATTTTGATCCAGTATCACTCTTTCCTTAGAAACTTTCTTTCTCCTCCCATCATCTTCAGAACAAGTGCGTCTACTACTGTTTAAGTCAACCTTCTTTTTAAATTTTTCAGACAACTGAAGTTTCCTTTCTGTCATCATTCTTTCTGTAGATTTGGTGGAATCTCAACCATCAAATCTACTTACCCACCTCAGTTTCCCGCTGTGTTTATATGAACCTCTGTTCTTTTCTTCGATTGTTCTCACAACTAATGTGCTAACCCAATCAGTATGTACTATCTGACCCCCCATGTTCTGAGACTTCTCTCAGATTTCAGTTCTAAAATCTTCCGTCGATTTTAACTTAACCTCTCACTTAACATTCATCACCTTCGTGTTCGAGTGCTTCAGTACAAATATTCTGTTGCCTTTTAGTTCTGTTAAAAGAGTAACGCCAATCCTTCCCTAAGCGTCTCCTGGATGGGGTTCTTCAATAGGAAGCAATATGTGATGAACACGGAACAGTCTGCAGCATATGTACAAAGTAAGGTGCAAGTTCTGTAGAAATCCAGAGCACTTCACAGAATTGCAGAAACAAGCTTCTACTAACGTGCAGAGGTTTTAGTGAGTGCTAAACGTTCTAATTTTCGGTTACCATTGAACTGAGTAATTGTGAAAGATGTCGCATAGCCACGACATTACAGTCTCCATGTGAACTGTGCTTTAAGCGGGTGCTAGAGCAACATCAGAAACTGAAAGAGGGCATCATCATGACGCACTTACTAGATAGGTAGCATGACTCAGAACCAACCTAAAAGGGGAATATTTACACTGATCAATCAAAACACCAAAACCACCTACTTACTAGCATACTGGTCGCCCTTTCGAACGAAATACAGCAGCGTTTCAGAGTAGCATGGATTCTACAAGTCCTTGGTGGGCTTCCTGAGGTATCTGACACCAGATTTCTACGCATACGTCGCGAAATTCTCTAAATTTACGGGCCAGCGGTTTGTGGGCGCGGTGACTGGGACCGAGCATCTTGGAAAAGGAGAATCTGGTCTGCTATTCGCGTGCTACTGTAGTGAGCATCTATGGAAAGGACGGTGAAACCACGAGTAGGCGACGATGTGGTGGACACTCACGCCAGATCACAGAACGTGGAGGTCGGACGCTTGCCCGCTCTGTCAAGCAGGATAAGGGGTGATCTGTGACAGATCTGAAGGAAGAGTGCAATTCTGGTGCTTCCAGAAGTGTTTCAGAGCCCAAGAATCGCGGTTCTGCAACAGATCACCCCGTATCCTGCTTTACAGAGCGGGCAAGCCTCCGACCTCCACGTTCTGTGATGAGGCGTGGGTGTCTACCACATTGTCGCCTACTCGTGGATTCACCGTCCTTCAAACACTTTCCATAGATGCTCAGTACAGTAGCACGCGAACAGCCGACCAGCCTCTCCTTTTCCGAGATGCTCGTTCCCAGCGGCCACGACCACAAACCCCTGGCCCGTAAATTAAGAGAATTTCGCGACCCATGCGTAGGAATCTGGTGTCAGATACGTCTGGAAGTCTACCAACGACTTGTATAATCCATGCTACGCCGAATCGCTGCTGTACTGCGTTCGAAAGGTGGACCAATATGCTAGTAAGTAAGTGGTCATAATGTTTTGGCTGACCAGTGTATAAACTATTGGCAGGAGATGATACGAATTGCAGGTTTTCTAGGTGCTTAAGAAAGACAAAGGTCGTCGGGTGACGATACAGCAAAACTCGGACGATGGCAAACACTATCAGAGGCGTCCAAAGGCGGTACGGCCGAAATGGTAAACGGGTAACACAGTCCTTCTACGAGACCCGTGTGTGGACGCGCCAGTGAGTTGTTTGGTGTGGCGACACGCGCGCGACCTAGTCCCCCTCCGTGCGTGATGGTTGTCGCTGAAGCTAGTTCGTACGTAGACTCAACATGGGCTCCTCAACGACACCTTGCCGTTGTGACGTGATAACGACGCGTATGGCCGCGATGTCCCGGAAATCTTTACTGGTAAACCACGGAAGCGTTCTCGCAAGCTGTGCCAGAGGTGAATGTCGGGTTGAGGCATCGCTGATATAGGGATACCAACCGAAACTGGGACATTCGATCCCCTCTTAGACTCTGTGGCAGTACAGAAGCAATGGTACGTGAGCTTTGCAAATGTTTATATGTACAAAGATAATTATTGTTTGTTCTATGAAGTCGTAAAAGGACAGTTCACCGTTGTTGGTTCGTGGTAGACATGAAAGTTATGACCTCTGTCATAATCGAATGAATGTTTCTCTTCCACGGACTGCAAACTACAGGTCATGAAGTCGGTTACAGAATAATTTTGGTTGGTGACCCCGATGAGGCAATGTTTTATCTGAAAAGTGGAAAAATAAATCTAGTGTTTTACCTTAACTGTGTAAGTACTGTTATTAACTTACAACTCGTTAAGCACTGGGCCACTAGACCGTTCACTGCATAGGTGTACATATATATATTTCTCGCCACCATCCCTTCCTATCTTGTGCTAACCTCTTCATCTTTACATGCCCATTACAACCTACATCCTCGATTATCTGCTTCATATATTCTAATCTCTGTCTTCCTCTACAGTTCTTACCTTTGACTGTTCCCTCCACTAACAAATTAACCAATCCAGCATGTCTCAAAATATGACCTATAGTCATAGTAAATCTAAAAAATGCTTACTAATAGACTGATTTATTTTTTTTAATTTTTTTGGTGGGGGGGGGGGAGTGTTACGCGATGTCAATATCGAAGTAACTTAATGCAGGAGCGGATTGGGGGGTAAGGAAAGGGAAGCAATTTGGCAATGGGTTTTAGAAAGAACCATCCCGGAGTTTGCCTGGACTGATTTCGGAAAACCGATACCTCGAAGGACGGTCGGAAAGACATGTATGGTGGGGCTCACAGCCATGTGTGGAATAAAAAGTGCAGTGGGCGAGATGAATAGGGGGCGCACACCCCACGCGTTGTATCAGCACACCACCGCAGAGTCTGTTTGAGATCGCTCCCAGCTCTCTCAGCGTCGCGTCGTGTTGTTGCCCCGTCTGATGTGGAGGGAGATCCAACTCGACGAGACCTCACTGCCAGTCGAGAAGCGCAATGCAGTCACTCACTTTCAGAGATGGCGGCAACTGTCCAATATGATACGTAAATCGGAAACCAAACACATGGTGTAGCACGCAGCATGAGTTAAGGGTCGTTGGAACTTGTAAGGTTCGTCGGATCTTCAGTTCAGTAACCAAACAGTTCTATTACTCAGAATGCAAGAAACTGTCTATGCTTTACCTTCTGTTTAATACGTCCAGAACGCAGTATGCTATTTTTCCTTTTCATGTTACTTATGTGTCAAAGGTTTTGACTAGAATTTTAGAACTTGAGTCAGTGAATGAAGAAAAGAATTTAATCAACCGAGGATTCCACCGAAGGAAGCACGAAACTTTTATGCAAGAGAGTTGTTAATTAAAAAACTAAATTTGATTTCCAAGTAACCAAAAAATTACATTGTCCTGAGAAAGCTGAAAGTTAATCTAAAATGTGACGAACAACAATAATAAGAAATCATAACTTACACACTGCTACTGCCGATTCGAATACAGCAGCTGTTTCTCGGCTATTCCATGTAACAGTTTTTGAAAATAACATCGACACTGTTTATATCGTAGCGAAACAAAGCTACCTTCAAGTTGATAGTCTCCTGCAAAATTAAACAACTCCAAAACCTATCAAATTATTCATCAGTAAGGTTCGGGTCTTTGTGAAAAGTCATATTATTTCCTGCTTTTCTTTTTGATCTGTAATGTTGAATTAAACATTTCTGAATGTATTCTAATGTATTTTATACAGCATATAAATACATATTCCGACCATTTTCCTAGTTTTGATCATATTACGATGGTATTTATTGTCATATTTTGAGGAAAAATCTGGTAATTTTTTGATACAACCGGGAATTCGCTACATATAGATGAGAAGAAATTATGATAATTATTCATGAACTGTACTCCTATTACACTAGAGGAGAAAACCAAAACTAATTGTCACTGAATTTGTCAGAATTTACCAGTCAAGAATTAAAGCTATACATTAATGTTCCGTCCGCCTTTTAATCTCGACTATGCAGCAGCAGCAGCATTCCTGTATCGCTCCGCGTCAATCAACGTCTCAATTAAATACTTTTCAGAATAATCCTCAGTCAGTGTTAAATCTGCAGTGGATCAGTGAGTACCACCATGCCGAAAACAAAATTTCCTGAAAGTAGGAAGTTACAGAGTTTCGTAAAGAATTTTGGAGAGCAGTATTTTAGTACAGATAAAAGAGTTCTTTCTGTAAATTATGTGAAATTCAAGTGACTTCAACGAAACGATTTAAAATTTAATTTCCCAATGGTGCAGCGAGTGCACGGAAGCAAATTATGCTGTCTACATTAAAGTAACATTATTACATAAAACAAATGATGTATATTGAGAATGTTTTGATGTATAGTAATTTTAAATGTTTGTTCTTGTTTTGCCATTTTTAGGTCATACTTGCCTGCATGTTTCTCTAATTCTTGGTCGTAAAGATCGGAACGATATTCATCACAATAACAGTAATAACATTAAATGCTAATACGCTACCTGTAATGTATCAGACGAAAAGCAGACACATTTCTAAATCTGCATATTTTGATTTCTTGTAGCGGGGCAGGGCTGAGAGTCCCTCTTAGGGCCAGCAGGGCGTACTCTAGGGCTCGGCTCCCTGACATGCTTGCGATTCCACCCGTTATCAGAAATAATCATTGGAGACACCGTCTGCTCGTGTTGCACCGTGTAGGCTGGCTGTGCTTCTCATCACGAAACATATAAACCGACCAGTTTGCCGTAGAGTACTGTGTAATTGACTTCTGCAGTTGAAATCAGACACGGCTAAAAAGTAAACAAATAATGTACATAGTGGAGACTGTTGCGTGAGCTGAACACTGTGGGGAACTTACCCCACGGGGCAGCTCGCTGAGCTTACCTGACCCTGATCCTAGACTCGCCAACGTCATACGAGACACCACTTCTTGTCTCCACCATTTGAGAACTTTTTTTTCTTATGACTTTACGCCTGGTCGACGTCGAGGTCATTACAGACGGGATGGGACTGGGTACAAGGAACGGGAAGGAATTCGGCCATGCCCTTTTTGAAGGAAGCGTTCCAGCATTCGACTGGAGTGATTTGGGGAAACCGTGGAAAACCCAGATCTGGATGCCCGAACGGGGATTCGAACCGGCGTCCTCCCGAAAGCGAGGCCAGAACGTTAGCCGCTCACCCACCACCCTCGGTTTGAGAACTGTTAATACAGTTTTACATTTTGGTATTATAGGTTATACTATGCAGCATATCGTATTTATAATGTTCAATGAATTTGTTAATTAAAAGCAATAATTCAACAAAATTCCCTAATTATGTTTTTGGCATATTAACAGAATACGACTAATTAATCTAGGATTTGGGAGGACGCGGGTTCGAATTCCCGACCGGCCATCCGGACTTCGTGTTTAGATTGTTTCCCCAAATTACTCCAGCAAATCCGGGATGACTCCTCCAAAGGTTATTGCCGATTTTCTTCCAGATGCTTTTTCGCAGTTCTTTCCATTTTTTTGTCACTTATGGCTTTACGCCTCGTCGACGGCGAGGTCATTAGAGGCGGGATGGGACTGGGGTCAAGGAACGGGAAGGAGTTTGGCCATGCCTTTTGAAGGTAGCATCCTGGCATTCGCCTGGAGTGATTTGGGGAAACCACGGAAAACCCAAATCTGGATGCCCGGACGGGGATTCGAACCCACGTCCTCCCGATTGCGAGGCCAGAACGTTAACCGCTCACCCACCACGCTCGGTAGTTCTTTCCAGCGATCAATGACTTCGACACCGACCAGGCGTAAGGCCGTAATAATAAAAAAATAAACCCCACCTGTTCCAGACTGTAAGAGTAGAACAGCTGTTTCACTGTCACTGTTACGTTTCCTACATTAGCAGAACCCGTGTGGAATGCGGTGTGCTTTAGAGGTGTAACGGATATCCGCATCAGAAAGTACGGAACTTTCACGTGAAAAACCTACCTGCACTTCCGAATCCTCAATTTTTAATGCGGGTGTATAGCAGAAGTATTGTGTTCATTCCAATATACCTGAAGAACCAAACAAACACGTACACCTGCGTAATATCGTGTAGAGCCCCCCCGAGCACGCAGAAGTGCCGCAACACGGCGTGGCATGGAGTCGACTGATGTCTGAAGTAGTGCTAAAGTGAACTGACACCATGCATCCCGCAGGGATATCCATAAATCCGTAAGAGTACATGGGGGCGGAGATCTCTAATGAACTGCACTTTGCGAGGTATCCCAGATGTACTCAATACTGTTCAGGTCTGGAGAGTTTGGTGGCCAGCGGAGGTGTTTAAACTCATAAGAGTGTTCCTGGAGCAACTCTGTAGCAATTCTGGCAGTGTGGGGTATTGCATTGTCCTGCTGGAATTATCCAAGTCCGTCGGAATGGACAATGGACATGAATGGATGCAGGTGGTCAGCCAGGATGCGTACGAACGTGTCACCTGTCAGAGTCGTATCTAGAAGTATCAGGTGTCCCATGTCACTCCAACTGTACACGCCTCACACCATTACAGAGCCTCCACCAGCTTGAACAGTCCTCTGCTGACATGCAGAGTCCATGAATTCATGAGGTTCTCTCCATACCCGTACACGTTCATCTGCTCGATACAACTGGAAACGAGACTCGTCAGACCAGGAAACATGTTTCCAATCATCAGCAGTCCAAAGTCGGTGTTGATGGCCCCAAGCGAGGCGTAAAGATTTGTGTTGTGCACCCAACAAGGGTACACAAGTGGGCCTTTGGCTTCGAAAGCCCATATTGATGATGTTTCTCACGCTGACACTTGTTGGCCCAGCATTGAAATCAGCAGCAATTTGCGGAAGGGATGCACTTCTGTCACGTTGAACGATTCTTTTCAGTCGTCGTTGGTCCCATTCTTGCAGGATCTTTTTCCGTAGCGATGTCAAAGATTTAATGTTCACCGGATTCCCGATAGTCACGGTGCACTCATGAAATGGTCGTACGGGAAAATCCCCACCTCATCGCTACCTGGGAGAAGCTGTGTCCCATCTCTCGTGCGCCGACTATAACACCACGTTCAAACTCATTTAAACCGTGATAACCTGCCATTGTAGCAACAGTAACCGATCTAACGCCTGCGCCCGACACCTGTTGTCTTATAAAGACGTTGCCGACCGCAACATATCTCTGTGGTTGCATAGGCATACCTATACCAGTTTCTTTTGCTCTTCAATGCATATTATTCTATTCTGTTTATACGAGATTCTGCCAATTCAAACTTGCAATAAAAGTAAGAATGAATTGAACGGTGTTATTACGCAGGCGATGAATTTCTAACTTTGAACTTGCATGTGAAGAAAAGCGGTCTAAAAGCCGTCCAACGTATAAGACATTCGTGTAGGACTACCGTAGAATGCGATCCCCCTTTCACACTACTTAAAGGGGTCCAAAAATGTTCCAAGCAATATTTTCCACTCGTATTTTCTCACCGCACACTAGTGTCCTTATCGCATACTATCCCGGTGTTTCCTCAAATCGTGATCCAACGCCATAGTTTCTTGAACGGCAACGACCCGTGTTGGTTGTCTGGGAGCTCAATAACATCCAACATGTCCTACATGTAGTACAGTAATCCCTTTCACAGCTCATTAACTTTATCGGAAAATCGGATCATCGTAGGTCCTACAAGTTGTACTGTGAATTGGCCACTATAGTGGTGGATAGGAGGGCTTGAGAATTGCGATGGCGTGGCCTTGTGCTTAACACTTGAATTAGTCAAGCCGCAAACTCTCCAAAGTTCATACGACAAAGATTGTTTTATAGTTGCATGTGTACTTATGTAAATAATTTAATTCATTTGTGAAATCACCACGTTGTTTGTTGTTGAATGGTGAGACAAAAAGTAAATCAATAAGGCAGTTTTATATGGAAATAGACTTAAATCATGAAAAAAGTAGAATTTGGGATAAAGGTATACTTTTTTATTTTAAATTTATTTTTGATGAAATATTAAAATCCAAATAATTATAAGTTTATGTTTGGACCTCAGCATACTCAGTGGTGAGCTCCGTTGTGACGCTAGTGTGCTGTGTGTGCAGGCGCGTACTCGGGCCGGCGCGGCGAAGTGGTGCACCCCCGACGCGTGGACGAGGCGGGCGCCCTGCTCTCGTACGACGTGCGGCGTCCCGACGGCGCGGCGCCGCTGCTGGTGGCGCTGCGGGCGGGCGGCGTCGGCCTGCTGCTCGAGCTGCAGCCCAGCCTGCACCACTTCGCGTCGCCCGCGCTCAACGCCTCCGCCTGCCACCATCGCGGCCGCGTGCGGGGTCAGCCGGACTCCGTCGTCGCCGTCTCCACGTGTCGCGGCCTCGTGAGTACCCAGCCAGCTCCCTGCTTACACAGGGCGTCCAGTGAAAGGATAATCTCACATCATGTGCTACTGTATCACAAAAGTTTAATGCGCTAAATGACCATTTTCGAGATATTGAATTAAAAAAAAAAAAAAAAAAAAAAAAAAAAAAAAAAAAAAAATTCGAATGTATCAAACGAATCAGGGCATGCATAAGAGCAAAAGGCGGCCATATTGAACTTTTTTCTAATTAATGAAATAAAAATATTACTGACATTTATTCTGCCTATTATTTATATGCACACCACAGCAATAACATATTTTAAAAAATCATTATCTTCATTTTTTTTATTATATCTTTAATTAGCGGATTGAACTCAATAAAAAAATCATTTTAAAAGAAGTAAAAATAATTATACGATTCAAGATTTTTTATAAGATTTTTTAACGTTTTAAGAAAAAAAAACATTGTTTTAGATCACTGAAATAAAAACAGGGTTCAAAAAGTCTTAATTTGTAGAAATGGCATGCAATAAACTGAACAAAGACAAATGTTTCGTAAAAATATTTAAAAAAATCAGTTCTCGAAAATGGTGAGACCCTTACTAAAATAAATTTTTGTCATATATTAGGAAATGGTGTGTCCTATCTGCGGATGCAGTATTATCCTTTCATTCCTGGACACTGTGTATCTCTAGTGACAGTCTGTTATGGTAGCTATGACAAGCTGCGTTAAGTGATGTAGGGAAAAAGGTAAAGGCAGTGGGTGTTCACAGCTTTCAAGCCGTTTCTCCATCGGATTGGTGGAGGTAGAGCTCCACATTCATATTTCCTGACCGTAGCCACTAGAGTGGACGTGCCGTGGTCGGCGATACGGTCCAGCCCTTTTTCTTTACCTTCCAGCGGACGGTACTCATCTGATGGCAGGCTGAGTGGACTGGGCAATATCGATACGTGATATTTTCAAGATTCTGCATTAGTAATAACGCTCTATACCTTGTACGGGAACCTCTGATTCTTTACGATAACTTCGTTACGATTGCCTTTGTATTACCATCCCCTACCATCCCTCGCATGGCTAATTTCGTTTAGCAACTTTCTGTACTTACGGCTCATTTTGCAGATCATTTTGGACAAACGAAAAGAGATTCCTAGGTTTAGCTATATGTACATGCTGCCATCTTGATAACGACACTTTTATCTTTAAGTTAATGATTTTTAATTTTTGTATCTTATGTTACGAAATTTGGTTTATTCTTACTACCCTTTCTTTACAAGTTTATGTTATTTATTTATAGATTGTGTTCCAGTTGATAGTAGCCTCAATAAGGCGTTGTATTTCCTGCTAATCCTTTTCCTGTCCACGGCCCTGCTGCTTTTTTGTCACAGAGCTATCACGTTTTAAAAAATTCCTTTCGGATTCACCGGTTAATAAACAAAGTTTATTGTTATTCAACTATAAGTGGAATCTTATCTTCAACGCTGTCATCTTGAATCGCCACGTCGCAAATACAGTGCCACGCCATAGTGAAACTAAATCTCCACATCTGCTGTCATCAGTGCTGACCAAGTTCCACGATCCTGAACGTAATTCTTTATTTAATACAAAAAATAACCAGTTTAATGAGCCGCGAGACGCCCTACGAACCTTTCCTCAGGTCACTCTCTATACCACTGTGGTAGCTATCTCGGGTTTCTCTAAATGATAAAATAATTAGTTCAAGGTACAGATATAACTTCAGTACTAGAAGACATCAGACTCCAAAGATACTGTTTGCACATGTAAACACAAGCTCCAGCGATTACACACAATACTGCTTTCAAAGACAATACTGCTATACTCTCTCACAGTACTAAATTACAAGACTCCTTTCATACGTAAAAACTTCGAGAACTCCCCTGACTGAATGTGCCGATCGCTTATATAACTTCCATCGAAAATTCCAGATTATTACAAAGGCTTCCGCCGGATGTTTTTTCGAACTTTAACAATACTTAAACAATTAAAAACATATTAAAAACAATTAAAATCAGTACATAATCATTTAAAATAATTACGAAATGCTCAGAAATGAAAATTAAAGATATTTAAACACAATTATCCACACAAATTAGTTTAAAATGTCGTTAATCGTCTTCCAAACACCATAGCTCACCTTAATGCTTGGAATTCCAAACATTTAATCAATTCTTCTTGCATAATACTGTCCTTAAATATATTAAATAGTATTTACATAATTACGTTTCATAAAATAAAATCCAGTTACACCAATTCTCAATAAATTGCAAGACAATCATACAAAATCACATCCACTCAACCCCTAGCTTGGTACAAATAATTCATAAAATACAATTTCACTTAAAGTCTAGGTTTAAGGGCTGTTACAATAGGTTCCTTATTTGTAGTTGAATTAAGTTTATAATATTCACGTCAGAGAGACAAGCGAAATTATTGTGTACTGATATGGTGCATAGAAGTGTTAGAACAGTTTGGAGTCGGCCGAAATTGGAAAAGATAATTTTATTTGAGGAAAATTCTTTCTGAATATGTGCGTTTGGAACGCAGATAGAAAGGTAACGTTTCTGTGTGGTCGTGGATTAGATAGTGATGACGCGTCGCGCTGACTTTTGCAGAGCCATTGTCAGCAGTCAGCGCCCTCTCACGACACATCATCTCGCGGGAACACTGCCCACTGGCTCTACAATACACCTGCGCAAAGTATATCGAAATACTTTAAGTACCAATGCGATATTTTTGTAAGATCACACATCACTATCCAATTTCATGTGTTGTGTATGTATTGGATAAGTATACGTACATATCTGATCTGAACACGTCTATAAAAAAGTGAATTCGTCGTAGTTCAGCAGTTTTTCGTCAACCGTTAACCGGTTTAAAAACATGTTAAATTTCAAAAGGTTTAGATTAGCGTCAAAGTCATTTATTTTTCAACATATTTAAATTTTATCCGTTACATTGTTTTAAATCAAGTTGAAGAACATTGATTAAGCATTCGTGTTGCGAACTTAAGGGTTGGCGTAAATTTATAGCTTCTGTTTCCAAATTTTTTTTATTTTTTTTTTCATTGTTGATACAGGTCGATGCGTTGAAGAAATATCTGACATGCCAGAGCTCGTCTATGTAGTCCGAAGGAGTGGCTTCTGCAGAGGTAGATATACGAGGATGCGTATAAAACAGGGTTTCTTTTGATGTCTGTATGAGACGCGTAGTGATCGATATATTGTGAAAATAGATAAATTAATAACAGTTTCTATAATTTCCACTTATGACTTCACTTTTGCGAATTTTTCTAAACCTTTTGATATATTTTACGAATATTTTTAGAAAATTACTGGTTTTAGGAAATAAATATAGATATATTGACATATCGATATTTTTCTCTCGATACGTAGCGATACTTTGTAAATATCGATACGATATCTATTGATATATTTTTCCATTTGCGCATCCCTACTGTGCAGTACCATCGTGAAATCATCGGAAAAAACTCACTTCAAGCAACGCGTACATTTTGTTTGAAAAATTTGAGCAAAGTTTTTTTACGTCTATACTGCGCTGGCTGTGAAATATTTTCGTCTTAAATTCGCGTTTGTTGCTCAGGATAAATAGTTATCACTTTTAAGAAAGTAAATCAGACGGACTGGCTGTAGTAGGTGAGAGCATAATGAGAGTTTTAGTGACGAAGGAAAATAC
>JARYHS010012519.1:7216266-7284050 GCA_031002005.1 Vandiemenella viatica
TGAAATCATTTTCGAAATCACTTCGGACATGTTGCAAAACTTTTATATTATTCACTTTTTGACAGTTGATGTAGACCCTTTACTCTAAATTAAATTGTTATCCACCTACCATGCTCGAGCAGTCGCCCTTCCGACAATTTGCAGAGGTCTGGCTCAGTTCCTGGAAGTGAATAGGCGGCGTGGCTTCGATAGCCAGTAAGTAAGGAAGATAGGGAGGCAGCTACGTTTTCAGTGAGGAAATAGGAATTCGTAATTAACAACCTAAGGTTTATAATTTCCGATGTGAAGTAGCGAGCGTTGGCTCGTCCGAGGACAGGCCACTGCAGTGAGACTCAGTTGCTACGGCAAGCGATTGCGGGAGTCTTCCCCTACGAAACAGAACTTCTGGTGCGATCCTCTAAGCTAAGGGGAAGATTCCAACTACAATCTCGCGCGCACACTAGCAATTGCAGTAGAGTTGTTTAGCATGTCATATGCTCTAACATTATGAAGTTACTAGACGGAAACGAGTTACTTATGCCGTACCCATACGGATTTCCGAAGAACACATCGTGCGAAATACAACTCGCACTATTTTCGCATGACGTAATGAAAGTTATCGACACAGGTTCACAACTTGATGCATTTTTCTTGGATTTTCAGAAAGCTTTTGACTATGTACCACACAACCAACTTTTAGCATGGCATGGACTAAATTGCCTGGGTGTCGTTATCCCAGAGTTTTGGGGAAGTTCTTACATGAAATGAATCACCTTCCATTTTAATATGTTGTCCTTTTCGGTAGTGGCATTAGTGGATTAGTCTTATCCGGGCGTGTCTTTGTAGGAGCTTATTACTCTCGAAGAAGTTTGTCAGGCCATCTTAAGTTATTGTTTAGATGGACTGTGTTACCCAGGTTGGAAATAAGAGGGTTGCCTGATTCGCTGCATTCCTTGTAGAATTTTGCAGCTAATTGGCGGAATCTGTCTTTGAGGCGCGGTAGTCCACTGATTTCGTGTAGACGGACTGTTGGTGTTTCCCGCGGCATTTTATAAGCGTATCTGATGGCTCGATTTTGTATGGTTTGTAGTAGATTGAGGTGTCAGTCAGCAGCACTACCCCAAACTACTGCAGCATAGTCTATTATTCGCCTTATCAAGGCAATGTAGAGGCGTGTCCCAAGATGTGGTGTTAGCGATGATGAGGGGTTCAGAATGGGGTATAAAACTGTCATTCTACCCATAGCCTTGTTACGGAGGTTACTGACGTGTGTTTTCCACTTCAGTCTCCTGTCCATAGTGACGCCTAGATATCTGGCAGTAGGAGTCCACTCGATGTGTTCTCCAAACAGGTTGAGGGGTTGCAAGTAAGGAATGGTCCTTCTGCTGACTATGAGAAATTGACTTTTTGAGACATTGAACGCTAGTCGCCATTTGGTCGCCCAGTGTTCTATGTTGGTGCACGCCCGCTGAAGCTTGGTCCTAACGCGCCTGGCTCCGATGCTTCTGGTGAAGACAGCAGTATCATCAGCATATTGTGCAGACTCAACTTGTTCTGTCCTAGGGAGGTCCGAGGTATAGATGTTGTATAAGACAGGGCCCAGCACTGAGCCCTGTGGCACTCCCGCTCTGATGGTCTTTACAGACGAGACTGCGTCGTCAAGTGTCACGCGGAAGGTCCTATCAGAGAGTTAGCTATTGAGGAGCCTCACGTGTGTCATGGGTACCCCTTGTACCAGCAGTTTGTAGAGAACGCCCGCGTGCCAGACGGAGTCAAAGGCACGTGACACATCAAAGAGCGCCGCACCGAAGTACTCCCTCTTGTCTATAGCTCCCATGGCAGATTCCACCACTCTTAGAAGTTGTTGCGGTGCTGAATAGTTCCTTCGAAAGCAAAATTGTTCGTCGGGCAGGATTTGTTCGTTTTCTAGTACACTACGAAACCTTTTGAGGTATAGTCTCTCAAAGGTCTTTGAGATTGTGGGCAGTAGGCTAATAGGTCTGTAAGATCTAGGAGACCTCTTATCCTTGCCTGACTTATGGACCGGTACTATCTCGGCATGTTTCCAGACTTGTGGGAATTGTCCTCTCGCCGTAATTTCATTGAAAGCCGCTGTGATGAAGGTTATGGCAGCAGGGGGCATATGTCTCAGTATAGTACCCCCGATCCCATCGTGCCCAGCTGCTTTCTTGACATTGACGTGTGAAAGTGCTGTGAGGACTTCTTCTTCCGTGATTTCATCTATTGCGTCGTCTGTCTGCTGTTCGGCTGTTAGAAATCGCTGTAGTCTGTCTTCTACATATCGGATGTGCAGTGCATCTTGGGGCACATCGATGGGCCGGAAGTTGGCTTCGAAGGTTTCTGCCAGTGCGTCTGCTTTAGCCACAGGCTCACAGACAACTTGATTCCCTATCACTAGAGGCGGGATTCTGTCCTTTCTGCGTATTAGCCCCTTGGTTGCCTTCCACGCAGAACCGTCTTCTGTATTAAGGGACGCGACCCTGGCGGACCATTCTCGTATGCGGTGTTATTCAAGGGCTGCTTTTATCTCTCGCCGCATCCTGTTTATAGCTCTCCTCGTTATGGGGTCCCTGGTGACCTGCCACTACCTTGTAGCTCTGTTCTTGAGAGAGATTGCCTCCTTGATGTCAGGTGGAAGTTTTCTGGAGCAGGCTGGCGGCTTTCTAGAAGCAGGTGTAGCTACTTCAACGGCCTCGTTAATCCACGTGGCTAAGTTAGCCATGGCGATATCCGGTCCTGTAGTTGACGGTGTTGGTGCCTAGAACACAGAAAGTCAGAATGACGATTCGATGCTTAGTATGGTCCAATCTCTACTGCAAGCTGTCATCACTATGATCCAAGACATACCGCGGCAAATAACTGCTGCAGTTCAGTCAGCTCTGGAGGCTGTCCGCAAAGATACAACAATCCTAAATGATGGCCAGAATTGAAGACATTTCAATCTGCTCGTGGAATGCCAACGGCCTGTGGCGTTAGTTGGGAGAGTTTAGAGACTTCTTAAGAGAGGCGGACATTGACGTCTGCTTAGTCAATGAGACCCACCTAAAGCCTGGCATTAAGGCAGCTGTACCAAATTATTCATGCTACAGGAACGACCGTCTGACAGCAGGGGGTGGCACAGCCGTCTACGCAAGGAACACAATCAGGCACTACCCGATAGTCCTACCAGAGCTAGCGACTATTAAAGCAACGGGGGTCGCTATCGAGACCTCTCGCGGCAGACTGGTACTCATTGCCATTTACAGACCTCCCAGGGGACTCTTAGCGGAGGATGATGTAGCTGCGCTCCTTCGGTTGCGAGGCAACATCTTTATGGCAGGGGATTTCAGCGCCAAGCACACGGCTTGGAATTCCAACACTTGTGGACGTCGGCTCCTCCACATAAGTGAGGCTCACGACGCAGCAGTGTGGGGACCAACTGAGCCCACCATTTTCGGCCATGGCTTGCCAGATGTACTGGACATAGCCATCACAAAAGGACTCCACCACAATATTGGTGTAACAACCAAAACTGCGTTGTCCTCTGACCACGTCCCTGTCATATTCTACCTGGCCACAGACATCTTGGCAGGGGGGGGAGTGACGACACCACAACCTGAGACGTACTGACTGGGACGTGTTCAAGGAACAACCTACCAGACCAACTTTTAGTGAAGATTCGAGCATACGGTATATCGGATCAGATTTGCGAATGGATACGCAATTTTCTAATTGGTTGGTCACAGTATGTCGTTGTTGACGGGGAAGCCGCTTGTAAGGAACATGTTACTTCGGACGTTCTTCAAGGAAGTGTAATAGTATTACTTCCTTTCCTAAATTTTATAAACGATCCCGGTGACAACGTTAATTGCAGGTTGCGATTGTTTGCTGATGATGCACCTGTCTATAGGAAAATAACGTTCTCTGACGATTGCTTAGAAATTCAGCGTGATCTGGATGTTATTTCGGAATGCTGCTATAAATGGCAACTTACGCTTAACTGCAAAAAGTGCAAGGCATCGCAAATAAGTAACAAAAAGACTCCGCTTGATTACGAGTACAAAGTTAACAATTCAGTTGTTGACACGATTGAATCCCTGAAGTATCTGGGCGTACTAGTACGAAGCAACATGAAATGGGCTTTGCACATAATTTCCGTCTTAGATTATGATTCATAGATCGTATTTTGTGAAATTGTAATACTCATACAAAGGAAATAGCGTTTAAAACACTAGTGCGTCCGCATTTGGATTACTGTTGTGGAGTTTGGGATCCGTATCGCAAGGGATGGATTGACACGTTAAAGAAAGTACAGAAGAGAGCCGCTCTATTCGTGACTGCTAGTTACAGTCGTTATGTAACTGTCACAGAATTGATACATAGATTGCGCTGGGATTGTATGGCAGACAGGCGACGTCGTTTTCGTATAAATTTATTGGAAATAAGCGAAATTCTTTAATTTATGAATGAAACGAAGTACTTCTTGCGCCAACCTTTCCAAGTGGCAGTGACAGGAGGGATAAGATTAGTGAAACAAGAAGCAGTATTGATGCTTTTATGTATTCTTTGTTTTCTAGTACTATTCGGGATTGGAAAGCACAGATTAAGGATTGGGGCTTAGCACGCGCTGCCATCACAATATTTCCGAATTGTAGTGTATAGTTGTAGATTTAGAATTCCGGTGACAGAGAGAAAACATCAGAACTTGTGCAACGGAAGATGTGTATCACAGAGGTTACTTCACAAGAACTATGCAAAGATTTGTGAGACCTGAAGGTTAGGTTTTAAAGCTGAGAAAATTCCAGCCGGCACCGAGAACCTTCCGTTCCCGTTTTAACCAAATGAGCCCCTAGGGGAACACTGGCAGCCGCTTCAAGACACTGATACCAGCAAACGGGAACGCTACGGTAAGAATGGGTTTATGAAAAATATTATAGGTGAAAGAGGAGTACTTGATTACGTAACTACAAATTTCTATGGCTTCACTAGAAAAAAGAGGTGATGAGAAAGAAGACAACTGTAGATGAAGTTACTTAGGATTTGAAAATGGCAGAGATATTAACTAAATAGTTTAGTGAGACCATTAAAGAATATAATCCTGGGATGGAAGGCAAAAAAACAGAGGAGCATTTCCCTATAAATAGAAAAGAGGAATCTACAATATTTGAAATGGATCCAGAGGAAATTATGAACAAATTAAGAAACCCAAAATGGCACAAATGGCTGGTATAGGCATTATTATTGGTTTTTTCTTATAAGTCTCTCGATTGGTTTCATGCAATCCTTCATCCCTTTCTATCTTGAGCTAACCTATTCATCTCAACATATCCCTTACAACCCACGTCCTCAATTATCTGCTTCATATATTCTAATCTCTGTCTTCCTCTACAGTTCTTACCTTCGTCCGTTCCCTCCACAAACAGAATAAACAATCCTGCATGTCTTACAATATGACCCTCCATCTAGACTCTTCTTTCTGTAATACCTTTCTTCAACCTTCTCTCCTCACCCATTATCTCCAAAACATTTTCGTTGCGTACTTTATCTGTCCACTTAATTTTCTGCATCTTTCTAAAGAACCACATTTCAAACACTTCAATTTGCCTTCCATCTGTATTCCTAAGTCTATGATTCGCTACCATAAAGTGCTGTGTTCCACACATTCAGTTTTTAAGAAGTTTTTTTCTTAGTCCTAGATTAATATTTAAAATTAAAGGTTTTTTATTTTTTGTTAGTGCATCAATCGATGAACGGTGCAGAGAACATAAACGTCACACAGCTATACCAGGCGTCAAAATCAACAATTGCGGAACACTGTCTAGAGACGCGGCATAGTATTACATATGAGGACACCGCAGTTCTGAGAAACACATCTCACTATTGGGACTGTGTGTACAAGGAAGCCATTGAGATCCGGCTGCGGAGTAACCTCATAAACAAAGACAACGGGTTCCAACTAGGGCAAGCTTGGAACCCAGCACTGAAGCGGCTTCGCAAACATCAGAGCCGAGGCATTGTGCGCGACAGAGGTAGCGTATAAACTGATGGTCACTGCTCGACGCGCTGTAACGCTATCGGAGCGCAGCGGCGGGAGTGGAGGGGACGGGTCGGAGAGTATAAATACCGACCCGCCCGGGACAGCCCAACAGTTGAGATTAATAAAGACCTGCCATGGCGAGACGCTGTCACATATCTAAGATTAAAAATAGAGAAAAATCTAACATGGAGCAACCAAACTTTACCCGCTCCTCAAGGGATACAAACTACAAACTAAAATCAAGATCTATAAGGTAATAGTCCGACCAGCACTATTGTATGGGTCAGAAGTATATAGCATGGCAACAGACAGACAACTGAAAAAAATCCAAACTGTTCAAAACAAATTTCTCAGAACCATAACTGACGCCCCCCGGTATAGGCCAAACGCATAAATACATCACGAATTAGGCATACAAAAAATGACAGACTATATTAAAGATAAGTCCGCAAAAAATTTATAACCAGGCACAAGCTTCGTCCCATCAGCTAATAAATGACCTAGGACAAGAAACTCACGACGCCAACTACAACAGACCAAAACTGACGCTGAGAAGAAAATACAGATACAAAAAACAAAAACAAGACGTTGTTGTGAAAGAACCGTAGAAGTACTTAGGTGCGACAGGTTGTGCAATACAGTGTAGGGTTAACGTGTTCGGAGGAGCGTGGGATGTTGTGGAGAGAGCCAGAAGGTCGGAGCGAGGGGAGATAAGGGCCGCGGAAGAGCCTGATAACACGACCAGACCCAGCAGCTACGTGACGGGAGACTCTGAAAATTTCCAGAAGGGCAAACAGGGCTGATGCAAGAACGAAGGATGTGTGACCGACGCTATAACATGACTTGACTAAGACAGCCAACTCGCACACCAGCGTCCTGGAACTTTTAGTCTTTACATTGGCTCAGGCCAAGACAGATGACGGTCGGTCGGTCCGTCGGTCGGTCAGCCCAACAGTCCTGGACTGCGCTCCTCACTCCGGCCAGCAGACGCAACCTGAAGATGATGGCACGTTACGCCGTCGAAAATTCGTTCATCCACGATCAATTGATCCGGCCGCATGCCCGAGAGATCTTCAAGCACTGAAGTTTTAGTTTGGTGTTCAGGAGAACTTGGGTTCATTTCTTGAGATTCAGATTTCCCGACACCGCTCTAAGGAATTGCCACGGTGGTTCCTTTTGTTTAGACACACTTCCTTAGCAGTAGTCAACAAAATCTAATTACTCGGCAAAATTATGAAGACTTTACAATGCTTCCGTGCTTTGGATTCTTTTAGTTTTTCTTTTGCACTATACGATTAAAGTTTTGTGGTTGGAGCCCAGGAAACAGACTAGTAATACTATCATCATATATATTATTTCTATAAGGTATTTTTTTGTCACAAGCCTATATCTTCCTTCATATTTAACCGAAATCAATGAATGAGGTATCATTTTAAAGCTTATGGTCTCCACTTTGGTTAAATCGTATTTTAAGCAAGAAAGTTTTTGTAATTAGACCCTTAAAGGGCAAAAATGTAAATTTTTCTAAAATGCTGTTTTCTGTGTTACGAGTCAGTTATCTCCCTGGATACCTATCTGAAACCATTTTATGAAGCATCGTTTTAAAGATTAAGATCTCCGCTTTACTGACGTCATATATTAAGCCAGAAATTTTTCGGAATTCGACCCTTAAAGGGCAAAAGTATCAATATTTTTGCAATGCGTTTTTGTGTCACGAGCGATTTATCTCCCTTAATATCTAACCGATATAGATAAATGAGGTATCATATTAAAGAATAAGGTCTCCGCCATGGTAACATTATATTTTTAGACAGGAATTTTTCGTAATTCGACCCTTATAGGGCAAAAATATCACTTTTTCTAAAATGCGTTTTTTGTATCTCGAGAAATTTATCTCCCTCGATATCTAACCAAAATCGATAAATGAGATAGGATTATGAGGAGTAATGTCTCAGCTTTGTGACATCATATTTTAAGAACGAATGTATTTGGAATTCAACCCTTAAAGGGAAAAAGTATAAATTTTTCTATAACGCATTTTTGTGTCACGAGCGATTTATCTCCCTTAATATCTAACCGATATAGATAAATGAGGTATCATATTAAATAATAAGGTCTCCGCCATGGTAACATTATATTTTAAGAAAGGAATTTTTCGTAAATCGACCCTTATAGGGCAAAAAAGTCACTTTTCTAAAATGCGTGTTTTTTATCTCGAGCCATTTATCTCCCTCGATATGTAACCAAAATCGATAAATGAGGTAGGAATATGAGGAGTAATGTCTCAGCTTTGTAAAATCATATTTTAAGAAATAATTGTTTTGGGATTCAACCATTAAAGGGAAAAAGTATAAATTTTCCTATAACGCATTTTTGTGTCACGAGCGATTTATCTCCCTTTATATCTAACCGATATAGATAAATGAGGTATCATATTAAATAATAAGGTCTCCGCCATGGTAACATTATATTTTAAGAAAGGAATTTTTCGTAATTCGACCCTTATAGGGCAAAAATGTCACTTTTTCTAAAATGCGTGTTTTTTATCTCGAGCCATTTATCTCCCTCGATATCTAACCAAAATCGATAAATGAGGTAGGAATATGAAGAGTAATGTCTCAGTTTTGTGAAATCATATTTTAAGAAATAATTGTTTTGGAATTCAACCATTAAAGAGAAAAAGTATAAATTTTTCTATAACGCATTTTTGTGTCACGAGCGATTTATCTCCCTTATTATCTAACCGATATAGATAAATGAGGTATCATATTAAATAATAAGGTCTCCGCCATGGTAACATTATATTTTAAGAAAGGAGTTTTTCGTAATTCGACCCTTAAAGGGCAAAAATGTTAATTTTTCTAAAATTCATTTTGTGTGTCTTAAGCAATTTATCTCATTGGATATCTAACCAAAATCGAAAAATCAAGTAAGATTATGAGGAGTAATGTCTCAGATTTGGTGACATCATATTTTAAGAAAGAATGTTTCTGGAATTCAACCCTTAAATGGAAAAAGTATAAATGCTTCTATAACGCATTTTTGTGTCACGTGCCATTTATCTCACTTGATATCCAACCGATATAGATAAATGAGGTATCATACTAAAGATTAAGGTCTCCGCCGTGGTAACATTATAATTTAAGATATGAATTTTTCGGAATTCGACCCTTAAAGGGCAAAAATGTCAATATTTCTAAAATGCTGTTTTCTGTGTTACGAGTCATTTATCTCCCTGGATACCTATCCGAAATCGTTTTATGAAATATAATTTTAAAGATTAAGATCTCCGCTTTAGTGACGTCATAAATTTAGACAGAAATTTTTCGGAATTTGACCCTTAAAGGGCAAAAGTATTAATATTTTTGCAATTCGTTTTTATGTCACGACTGATTTATCTCCATTAATATCTAACCGATATAGATAAATGAGGTATCAAATTAAAGACTAAGGTCTCCGCCGTGGTAACATTATATTTTAGTAAAGGAATTTTTCGTAATTCGACCCTTTAAGGGCAGAAATATCAATTTTTCTAAAATGCGTTTTTTGTATCTCGAGTCATTTATCTCCCTGGATATAAAAACCAAAATCGATAAATGAAGTAGGATTATAAGGAGTAATGTCTCAGCTTTGTGACATCATATTTTAGGAAAGAATGTTTTTGGAATTCAACCCTTAAAGGGAAAAAGTATAAATGGTTCTACAACGCATTTTTGTGTCATGAGCTATATATCTCCCTTGGTGTCCAACAGATATAGATAAATGAGATATCATATTAAAGACTAAGGTCTCCGTCGTGGTAACACTATATTTTAAGAAAGTCTTTTTTCGTAATTCGTACCTTAAAGGGAAAAAGTATCAATTTTTTTGCAATGCGTTTTTGTGTCACTAGCGATTTATCTCCTTTAATATCTAACCGATATAGATAAATGAGGTATCATATTAAAGACTAAGTTCTCCGCCGTGGTATCATTACATTTTAAGAAAGGAATCTTTTGTAATTCGATCCTTAAAGGGCAAAAATGTTAATTTTTCTACAATTCGTTTTTTGTGTGTAGAACCATTTATCTTCCTGGATTTTTAACCAAAATCGATATATGAAGTAGGAGTATGAAGAATAATGACTCAGCTTTGGTTAGATCATATTCAAATTCACTATTCATCGCATTTTATTCGCGAAATTTTCGCACAGGTCGTCTAGTATATATTATTTCTATAAGGTATTTTTTTGTCACAAGCCTGTATCTTCCTTCATACTTAACCAAAATCAATGAATGAGGTGTCATTTTAAAGCTTATGGTCTCCACTTTGGTCACATCATATTTTAAGAAATGAAGTTTTCGGAATTCGACCCTTAAAGGGCAAAAATGTCAATATTTCTAAAAAGCTGTTTTCTGTGTAACGAGTGATTTATCTCACTGGATACCTATCTGAAATCGTTTAATGAAGTATCAATTTAAAGATTAGGATCTCCTCTTTAGTGACGTCATATATTAAGACAGATATTATTCGAAATTCGACCCTTAAAGGGCAAAAGTATCAATATTTTTCCAATGCGTAATTGTGTCACGAGCGATTTATCTCCTTTAATATCTAACCGATATAGATAAATGAGATATCGTATTAAAGATCGAGGTTTCCGCCATGGTAACATTATATTTCAAGATAAGAATTTTTCGTTTTTCGACCCTTAAAGGGCAAAAATGTCGATTTTTCTAAAATGCGTTTTTTGTATCTCGAGCGATTTATCTCCCTGGATATCTAACCAAAATCGATAAACCAAGTAGGATTATTAGGAGTAATGTCTCAGCTTTGTGACATAATATTTTAAGAAAGAATGTTTTTGGAATTCAACCCTTAAAGGGAAAAGTATAAATTTTTCAATAACGCATTTTTGTGTCACGAGCGATTTATCTCCCTTAATATATATCCGGTATAGATAAATGAGGTATCATATCAAAGAATGAGGTCTCCGCCGTGGTAACATTATATTTTAAGAATGGAATTTTTCGTAATTCGGCCCTTAAAGGGCAAAAATGTCAATTTTTCTAAAATTAGTTTTTTTTTATCTCGAGCCATTTATCTCCCTGGATATCTAACCAAAATCGATAAACCAAGTAGGATTATTAGGAGTAATGTCTTAGCTTTGTGAAATAATATTTTAAGAAAGAATGTTTTTGGAATTCAACCCTTAAAGGGAAAAGTATAAATTTTTCAATAACGCATTTTTGTGTCACGAGCGATTTATCTCACTTAATATCAAACAGATAAAGATAAATAAGGTATCATATTAAAGAATAAGGTTTCCGCCGTGGTAACATTATATTTTATGAATGGAATTTTTCGTAATTCGACCCTTAAAGGGCAAAAATGTTGATTTGTCCTTAATTCGTTTTTTTGTATATCGAGCCATTTATCTCCCTGGATATCTATCCAGAATCGATAAATCAAGTGAGATAATGAGGAATAATGTCTCAGCTTCGGTGAAATCATATTTTAGGAATGACGTTTTTGGAATTCAACCCTTAAAGGGAAAAAGTATGAATGGTTCTACAACGCATTTTTGTGTCACGAGCTATTTATCTACCTTAATTTCTAACCGATATAGATAAATGAGGTA
Source organism: Vandiemenella viatica (assembly GCA_031002005.1). Lineage (NCBI taxonomy): Eukaryota > Metazoa > Arthropoda > Insecta > Orthoptera > Morabidae > Vandiemenella > Vandiemenella viatica. The sequence continues at coordinate 7,227,903 of JARYHS010012519.1, forward strand.
TCAAATTAAAGATTAAGGTCTCCGCCGTGGTAACATTATATTTTAAGAAAGGATTTTTTCGTAGTTCGAACCTTAAAGGGTAAAAATGTCGATTTTTCTAAAATGCTTTTTTTTGTATATCGAGCCATTTACCTCCCTGGATATCTAACCATAGCCGATAAATCAAGTAGGATTATGAGGAATAATATCTCAGCTTTGTGAAATTATATTTTAAGAAATAATGTTTTTGAAATTGAACCATTTAAGGGAAAAAGTATAAATTTTTCTATAATGCATTTTTGTGTCACGAGCCATTTATCTCCCTTGATACATAACCGATATAGATAAATGAGGTATCATATTAAAGATTAAGGTCTCCGCCATGGTCACATTATATTTTAGAAAGAATTTTTCGTTATTCGACCCTTAAAGGGCATAAATATCAGTATTTCTAAAATGCGTTTTTTGTGTCTTTAGTCATTTATCTCCGTTGACAATTAAACAAAATTGATAAACGAGGTATCATTTAAAAGCTTCAGGTCTTCGTAATGTCTTCGGTTCCGTTACAACATTTTAAGTAGAAATTTTTAAAAATTCTAACTTTAGAGGGCAAAAGTATTAATATTTTTACAATGCATTTTTCTGTCAGGAACTGTTTATTTCCCTTGATACCTAATCGAAATCAATAAATGACGTATCGATTTAAATATTAAATTAGCCGCTATGGTCACATCATATTTTAAGAAAAAACTTTCTCCAAATTACACCCTTAAGGGGGAAAAATATCATCATTTCTCTTTCTTTCTTTTTTTTTTTTTTTTTTTTTTTTTTTTTTTTTTACCTTGGTTGATATTTTATAAAAGGAATTTTTTTTGGAATTCAACCCTTAAAGGGCAAAATTATCAATATTAGTTATAGAACGTGTTTTTTTAAATTAATACAAGCCATTTATCTCCTTCGATACCTATCCGAAATCGATAAATGACATATCGTTGTAAAATTAAGGTCTCCAACTAGGTAAAATCATAAATTAAGAAAAAAATGTTCGGAATTTGGTGCTTAAAGTGGTAGCGCGTATGAGACTGTTCAGAGCCAAGTCCCCTGATTTCAGCAGCGGATATCACAGAGATGTCAATAAACTTTTTTTTATTCAATAAGTAGCTTTTCTGATATATTTTTTTTGTTACGGAAACACTGTCGTTTTGCTATACAATTCCAATGTAAACATTTTATTCGCACAGCAACAAATATTTCAGAGATGTTAATATGTTGTGTGCATTTTGTTAAGGTTGGTTTTATTCTACTAAGGTCAGTGACAGTTTGTCATAAATACAGTGTGTTTTAAATTTTCCTAACTGTTTCGTAATATGTTGTGAGTATTTTGCTGCGTACCTATTACACTAAATGAAATATTTGCTACAAAAGTACGGTTCTACTATTCATTATATTACAAGCATTCAACCTCACTATTCATCGCATTTTATTTGCGAAATTTTCGCACGGGTCGTCTAGTCATAGTAAAATTATATAATAGCTGTTATTTAAATACTAATGGGATTAAAAATAGTTATATGGACACCAACCAGGACTACAGTACATGTATTTTCAATGAGTTACTAAAATTCATTTTCACCTATCATAGTTATAGGGTACGAATACATATTTAAAGGTATTTCAGCGTTCGTAACTGTTATAATATAACTAGCGGAAACTTTCTGACGACTTTGTATTACTAACTACGTATTGGAAATTTCATTTTAATGTCTCTATTTTATTCCTCGATAGTTCTTACATCGTTTGGAATTTACTTTCTGTTACTGTAAAAGTCTCATAATTATAGATCTTTTAGCACCAGAGGGATTCAGTGGTTAATGCGCCTGACAGGAGATGGAATAGTCCCCGGTTCGAATTCCTGTATCGATATGGGATACTGATAGGGCCGTATCCAGACCTTCACATCCGACATAGCTCGCTGTGAAGTATTACATGGTTCGGACTCCACGCTAAACTGTTGGTGCTCTTAAGTAAGGTAAGGAGGGAGGTAGCTAGCCACCCTACTCAAATACAAGGCGAAGTATTCCTCCTTCAGGAAGGTTTCAATCATGAACATACCAGAAGCTTTAACTACCTCACTTTTACTTGTGCGTGTTAAGAGTGAGCGACTGTTTACAAAATGTTACAGGGAACAAGATAGTGTGGGCTGTCAGTAGCTGACTTAAGAGTTGTATTTTGTATGATGGTCTAAATATAGAGTCTGGTAGGTGAGTTTTTAAAGTCGGGACTGTCATACGACAGATCGCGGGTTCTCTCTTCAGTGCATTTAATTCGCCTTCTTTTCAGAGTTATTTCTTGTATGCCGGTTCCTTCTTCCACCGGAATTTGAATCCAAACTCAGACCAAGAAACTGTTAAAAGCTAAAGTCTTAACCATTGAGCTACCAGACCACTCTGTTTTAAGCATAGTGTGCTAAGCACTGTCAAAATCTGATAAAAACTGTGGATTTGCATAAAAAACGTTGGAAAAAAATTAGAGGATAAAGGAGGAGAGAGCTTATGATTTTGTAGACGAAATGTAAACAGAATTTTTATATTTGTTTTAATATATACATATGCAAAGTTCCCTCAAAATCGTATTATTATTATTATTTCGTATCAGAAACATACAGTTACACAATTACAATCATCAAATTATAATCGACCAGAACTTGGCCACTTCCAGTGCATTTTCTGAGGCCTCATACAGTTCAGCTGCCGAACAGGATGCTGGACACAGTTGACACTGGAGCATGTGCTGGACAGTCTGGTCCTCACCGCAGTCGCACTTGATATCACTGATCTCAGTATAGCCCCATCTTGCTAAATTCACTTTGGATCTGCCCACTCCTGATCTCAGCCTATTCAAAGATTTCCATGTCAACCATCCCTTGTCATAACCAGGTGGCAAAGATTCAGACACTCTTCCCCAGCCATGCGGAAGGGGAGCCTTAGCTTCCCATAGTTGTAACCTGGCTTCTTCAGTTGTTGTTGTAAGTTCCTGAGATATTCTTAGGAAACTTTTCCTGGACTTAAGTCTTTGCCTGTGTACTTGTTTGAATAACATTGCTATAAATTAAGAGGATAGTGTAAGGGTCTAGAGGGGTGGTAATTTGCAAACGAAATGTAGAGACAGCTTTTCTGTTTGTTTTAAAGAAAATAACTTAGTCCACAGCCCGAAGGTTGGTTGAATCCTACCGAAGGAGGTGTACTGAGCCTTGTGTATGAGGTTGGATGGCCAGTTCCTTTGCTCTGGGAACTGTACTTCAACCTGAAATCCGGACCACGGACCTGGAAAAGCTCATGTGATCGAAGTTCATGCTTCCACCGGGACTTCAAGCTGGGAACGATTCCTGAAACTTTCGAAAGTAAGTGCCTTCACCACTGTGCTAGAAGACCACTCCGTTTTATTACATATTTGTGTTATGTACAATCAAAATTGGATAAAAATGGTGAATTTATGCAACGAACGTTTGCAAATATTAAGTAGTGGAGTTAAGGGGTTTAGGTTTTTCAAAGCAAATAGAGATTAAAGTATGGTTGTCGAAACTTCCATCGATACGGTATAAAAGCTCTGGGTTTTTGTAAATAAAATTGCTAAAATTGAAGCAAAGGGACATAAAGGTGTTGGGTTTTTACAAACCAAATAGGCAGTATTTTTCTATTTGTTTGATAGCAAAATGCAAACTTAGACCACAACCCGAAGATTGACTGAAACATCCCGAAGGAGGTGTACTAAGCTTTGAGTCAGAGGCAGGACTAGTAGTTCCTTAAAGTGGCGGATCCAGGATTTTGGTTTGGGGGGAGCTAGGAATTTGGTTTGGGGGGGGGGGGCTTGACTCGGGCAAGTATAGAAATATCACGTTTTTCCAGAATACCGCCCTTATAAAAACAGTAGAGCAAAAAAAAAAAAAAAAAGTCCCCAAAATCCATGTCGTCGGGGGTGACCTTGGTGCTTTTGGGGGGGGGCTTCAGTCCCCTAGCCCCCCCCCTGGATCCGCCACTGGTTCCTTTGCTCTGGGAATGTGGAATCCGAAACACGAAAAGTCACGGCGTAGCTCAAATGATCGAATACTACTCTTAAAAATGCCTGCTCCCACTGGGATCTGAACCCGTCACCAGGTACACAATAGTCTGGAAGCAAGTGCTTCAATCACTGAGCTACCAGACCACTTAGTGTCAAAGAATATGCGCGTTAGTTATTATCAAAATGGGTTAAAAATTGTGGGTTTGTATGAAGAACGTTTGAAAATATTAAGGGGTTGTTGTAAAGTTGGAAAAGGGTGGGTTTTGAAAAATAAATGTATCCGATATTTTTGTTTTGTTTTAAAGTACACGTGTGCAAAATTACAGCGAAATCGGTCAAAAACTGTTGGGTTATACAAAGATCATTTGAAAAAAAAAAAAAAAATGTGGGGTGTGTAGGGGAAGAGGGGGTGGGATTTTTGAAATTTTTTGGACAGAAATCTTCACAGGCAAGCACACAATAACTCATCAAAGCTTCATCACAATCGAGTAAACGCTGAAAAGACGAACAAACAAACAAACTAAGATTTTTATATATTAGGTTAATTAACTAGGCAGTGTTCTCCAGAACAAACTATTGGGTGAACGGGAGACGCACACTGTGCTAGCGTCCAGTAGTACACAGTGCCAGAGCTTCGTAAGGAGCGCGCGGTTCTTATGAGAAACATCAAATCCTGTTTTGTTTCGAACGTGGAATTCGTAATGGTACTTAAAATTATGTCAATTCTAACAACTGGTTTATTGCGGAATACAACTATCAAACACATGAATGTTTCCTCACGTATTTTGACGAAAACAGTTCGTACGACTGGATGATGTCGGAATGTCTATCATTTGCATTGCATTAAGATTCCCCAGGATAACTTCGACCAGCAAGCAGACCAGTCTGGACTTCCGAGTGCTACCCACTCAACGACTAGTCTGAAGAACAAGATTCAGTGTATTATCAGCTACCGCAAAGCGAATGCAATGTAGAGACTTGGAGGTGACATCGGTCTTTTTTTTCCCCCTCCTATCGTCAGTCTTTTGACTGGTTTGATGCAATCCTCCATCCCTTCCTATCTCGTGCTAACCTCTTCATGTCTACATATCCGTTACAACCCACATCCTCAACAATCTGCTTCATATATTCTAATCTCTGTCTTCCTCTACAGTTCTTACCTCCGACTACTAACAAATTAACCAATCCAGCATGTCTCAAAATATGACCTACCAACCTGTCTCTTCTTTCTCTAAGCTTCTTCCACAAACTTCTTTTTTCACCCATCATTTCCAAAACTCGTTCATTTCTTACTTTGTCTGTCCACTTAAATTTCAATTTCAGCATACTTCTGCAGCACCACATTTCAAATGCTTCAATTTTCTTTCCTTCTCCTATTCCTAATGTCCATGTTTCGCTACCATAAAGTGCTGGCACACGTAGAGTTTTAAAAAGTTCTTTCTAATTCCTAGACCAATATTTGAAACTAAAAGATTTCTATTTTTCATGAAGACTTTTTTGCTAGTGCTATTCTGCTTTTAACATCATTCTTGCTTCGGCCATCGGCAAGTAACACAATTCACTTACTTCTATTGCGTTCGATCCTATTTTTATATTTAATCTACTGTGATTGCTGCTACATTTCTTCACTTTCGTCTTCCTTTGACTTATATTCAGTAGCTGCAGGCAGCTTTAATCACCACTCTTTTTTACCACAGATTCGTATCCCTGGAGATAGCGAATGTGCGGATATTATTCAACAAGCCAGTCTTAATCGGAATCTAAACTTCCATCTTTTTGTAGAGGGGGCGCACTCACTGAAACATCACACACTATCTAAGCCAGGAGACTTACATTTCATATTCTCCTTCACTTCTGGGTACTACACGTTTTCGTCAGGCAGTGTAGGAGTAATTTAATTGAAATTCATTGCAATGGAGCGCTCGCCCTGGTGACAATTTCCCTGCACACCCATTTTCCCCTTTGTTCCATTCCCTGACCCCTTACCTAAAAAAAAAGATAATCCTCCTGCACTCTTGTGCCGTCACCGAAAGATGTTATTTCAATCTGTGCCACCCGACCGCCTCCAGGTAGGAATCTGTTTTAAGCCATTAAACTGTCCTGTACGGTAACTCCTGACACATCGGAGTCCCGGGGATTAACAGAGGTGCAATCACTCAACTAACATGGAGAGAATCAAAGTAACAAGATATCAATACCATATGAAGGGAATTATACGTAATTCAATGACGTCAGTGTATCATTACATTTTAAATCAACAGTGCCAAAAACTCTCCGCTTAAATTACTTAATATAGCGCAAAACACGCATATACAACAGTACCACACACTTGATAGTGCTTATATTAGTCCTCAAAGTACAGATGCGGGATTTCGATGAAGTTGAAACAAAGTGCATGAGAACAATGTGAACACGTCACTAAAGCCACGTTATCACATTCTAAATCACTTTCGCATTCACGCAGTCCAGTATCAAAAGACACACTAATTACATTTTCAAATGATGATGTTGGTATATTTTTACGTAGGTGTAGAAAATTGATTGTAAATCACAGGTTGAAGTTTCATGATGAAATAACGATCATGTATCTTAATCTTGTGGTTTGTCCCACTGTAATCTTATAAAATCATTATGTTACTTGCGGTATAATGCATGGAAAATACACACGCCATTGTTTTGTTTATGATCGCCTGTTATTCTAAGCATATTTTCGTGCGGTTCCAAGCGTTCGAGGTCAAAGGATTTTCTTGTTAGAAACAAAACTGATCTTAATATACTCTCCGGATCATGTGCTGTTTATTTTTCAAACATCGTCAAAATTCTACCAGTATCATTATGGGAAATCCGTACTAACTTCGTTCTCAGTGTTCCGATTTTTTTTTTTTTTTTTTGTAACAGTTTAACGTCCCTTTTTAACAACGTGGTCTTTAGAGACGGGAAAGGATGGGGGCAAGGAATTGGAAGGAATTCGGCCATGGCCTTTTGAAAGAAGCATCCCGGCATTCGCCTGGAGTGATTTGGGGAAACCATGGAAAACCCAAATCTGGATGCCCGGACGGGGATTCGAACCGCCGTCCTCCCGAATGCGAGGCCAGAACGCTATCCGTTACACCACCACGCTCGGTCCAGTGTTCCGACATCGCAGCAGAATGAAACATACAACACTCCTAAACAGGAGGCTGTGCATCTCCAGAAACCCCATCAAAACCCGAACAGCAGTTAGGAATCGCGTTCCCTGAAAATTGATACTAATTCCAGATCAGTTTAACCTCAACTATCGCAATTTTTTTAAATTAAACATACTATGTTTAAAAAACTATGTACTTGTAAAGGAAGAAGTTATCGACATTTATGACTTAGGAGATCTTGTTTTTGGTACAGAATTTGATAGAACCTTGAAAGATTTGAAATCAAATTAGGTGGTCGAAAATGATGAGATTCCCACAAAACTACTGAAATCCCTACCAAAAGAACGAATCCGAGTATTCAGACTGATATCAAACAGTTACGAAACAAAGGAGGATTCGAAATATCATCTATAAACATCCGAATAAAGCAACAGCTGACAAATGTGAAGAATATCGCATTATAAGTCTAACATCACATGCTTCAAAATTACTAACCAGAATAATATACAAGATTGGAGAAGACAGTAGAAGAGTAAAAGTAGTAGAAGACCAGTTTGTGTATAGGAAAAACATTAACACTTGATGGGCAGATCAAGAAAAAAGAAAGAAACTTTTATGGGATTTCTTGATTTTTTAAAAAAAAGCTTTTGTTCGTATTAGGTGTGGCAAGATGTTCAAAATATTAAAGAAATGACGTAGAAAAATGCTTTTAATCCATATGAGGATGAATAACCAGAGTAGAGAATCAAGAAAGACATGCATCAGTTGAAATGGGTGTGAGACAAGGTTGTAGCCTATCCCAATTAACATTCATCTTATATACCAGGTAGCAACAAAGCAAGTAAAAGAAAAATTTGTTTGTGCCATAAGTGTTAAACGAGTAGAAAATCAGCATGTTACGACTTTCTGATGACATTGTCTTCTTAGCTGAACGGCTGAGGATAATCAAAATGGCATGAAAAAAATAATGAAGGAAGATTTTGCACTAAATCTAAGACAAACTGATGAAATGTAGCAGAAATTATACCAATAATAGTAGGTTAAATAAAAAAAAACACTGACTATCCAGAACATTATGACTACTTACGTACTATCTACATAAACCCGCCCAGGCGATAGTAGCGTCACCTGACGAGGAATGACTGCTAGTCAGACACACGCACGGTGCATGTAGTATCAGTGAGCGTTCTATCCGTGTTTAGAGTGGGGAAGGCGCGCGATCTATCTGAGTTTGACGGAGGGCAGATTGTGATGGCCCGGAGGCTCGGCACGAGCATTTCGGTAACTACACGACTTGTCGGGTGTTCGAGGAGTGCTGTGATGAGCGTCTTCAACGAGTAGCAAAAGCAAGTTGAAACCACGTCCAAACGTCGATGGGTTGGGCGGCCACCCCTCATTACAGATCTTGGACGTCGTAGACTGGGCAGATTGGTGAAACAGGACAGGCGTCGAACTGTGGCGGACTAACATCAGACTTTAATGCTGGGCAGAGTACAAGTGTGTCTGAACACACAGTGGACCGAACACTCCTAACGATGGGCCTCCTCAGCCGACGACCCATGCATGTGCCAATGTTAACAACACGACATCGGCAACTACGACTGAAATGGGCACGTGACTAAACGTTGGCGCAGTGGCAGAGCGCTGCATGGTCTGATGAGTCCCGATACTGTCTTCATCATGCCTATGGGAGGGTGTGAATCCGTCGTTTTCCAGGGGAACAGCTTCTTGACATCTGTACTGCAGGACGGGACAAGCTGGTGGCGGATCAATTATGCTCTTGAGAACATTCACGAGGACATCCATGGATCCAGTGGAGCTCGTGCAAGACACCATGACGGCCAATAAGTATCATACACTGGTTGCAGACCAATTACACCCCTTCATGACGACCATGTTGGCATTTTTCATGTCACAAGGCCAGGAGTGTGATGGAGTGGTTCGAGGAACACAGTGGCGAATTGCTATTGATGTGCTGGTCCCCCAACTGGCCAGATCTAAACCCGATCATGATTGAAAGTGGCGTCAAAGCTCATCGCCCTCCTCCCTGGAATTAGGTGAACTTTTGTGTGGAGATGTGGGGCCAATTCCATATAGCGACCTACCAAGGCCTCATTGCTTCCATGCCAAGGCGCGTCGCCGCTGTTATCCTTACCGAAAGGGCATATAGCGGCTGTTAGGTAGGCGGTGATAATGTTCTGGCTGATCAATGTAGATCGGATCCAGCACGGGAAGTAAGTTAATTCTGTTACTTAGGAAGTAAAATTATAGCTGATGGCAGAATTAGAAATGGTGTTAAAGACAAAATAACACTAGCGAAGAAAACCTTCTTAAAAAAGATAAATATTTTAGTTTCTAGAATTAAGAAAGAATTTTATAAAACTCTATGTGTGGAGCACAGCAATTTCTGGTAGCGAAGCATGGACTTTAGGAATACCAGAAAGAAGTAAAATTTTGAAATGTTGTGCTATAGAAGAATGTTGAAAATTAAGTGGAGAAATAAAAAAGGAAATGATGGATGAGGAAAGAAGATTGTGGGAGAACCTTACTGAAAGAAGAGACAGGCTGGTAGGTCATATATAAGACATGCTGGATTGGTTAATTTGTTAGTGGAGGGTTTAGTCGAAGGTAAGAACAATAGAAGAAAACAGAGATTAGGATATATCAGAGATAGTTGTAATATGTATGTAGAGATGAAGAAAGGAAGGTATGAAGGATTGCACCAAAACAGCCGAGAGACTGATGACAGCAAAATGAAGTTTTAGTCCGAGGAGCCGGAATTGTAAATTATTGAAACTGTGTCAAATTCCGACCAATATTTCTAAGTTAATTCCGTTCAACGAAACAGACAGACGAACAAACGGACACACATAGAATATTACAAAAAATAGTTGATTGCTTGGCTGTAGATATATGCTGAAAGAATTCAGTAAATACAGATAATTCAGTGTAAGCTTTACGGGAGCTCAGACGGATAGCATCATGCAAACACAACGTTTCGACAGCTGGCCCCGCTGTCTTCATCAGGTGAGGAAAGCTTCAGGTGATGTAAGCTAGAAGTCACTAACGGACTTTTACTAAGCCAGTGTAGGCGGTGACTTCTAGGTTATATCACCTGAAGCTTTCCGCTCCAGATGAAGACAGCAGGGCCAGCTGTCGAAACGTTGTGTTTCTCCGACGCTATCTGGCTGAGAAGCAGTGAAGCTTACATTGAATCAGTACGCCGGAAAGTCTCCACTCACAGTGCAGATAATGTGTGGCTCGGAGGAGAGGACAGACACTAACCCCAAGTGGTGAGTGCGACTGGACACTATGCGCGCTCTTGCCGCGTGCTGGCTAGTGCAGTGATTTGGTGGGGTGTCGATGACCTGGTGCCTAGGCTCGCGTGCTCCGCTGGGCCGTGCGTGCGGCTGGAGCACTTCCGCGTGGCCCGGCTTCGCCTCCTTCGAAAATTGGGCTCCCGCGGAATGGTCGGGTCGCTACACTGTGTCCAAACACTAGTAAAACAGCCACCTCGAGGTAATACAGGAACGGATACGAAACACTCGATAACACACTTTTTGGGAATACAAAGTTTGTCTGAATTGTAGAAACTGGAACTGCCTCATGAAGCAGAATCAAAGTTTTAGTCAATGGCTTCAGATCAAAAGCAGTGCAAATAAAAAAATCTGTAAGTGGGGGTGATCCCGCATCAATGGCATTATTTTCCAATGCTTTGGAGCCCCTGTTGCGATACATAAACTCCGCAATGTCTGGAATAAACTATGCAAACAGAAAGTCACATGCAGAGCATACCCCGATGATGAATTTATAGTGGCCAGGAATGCTGAAGAAATAAAAATAATTAGGGAATCCATCTTAAAATACTGCCTAGCAATCGGAACAACAAAAATAAACTTATATAAATGCAAGATGCTGACTCTATGTAACGGCATTCTATATCAACATCCACAAGGATACAACAAAGCGAAACAATAGGAGTAGAACTGCACACTTTTCCAGAAAAAAAAAAATGATAGCGAAAAATTGGAGAACAAAGCTAAATGTGATAAAAGGAGCAGCAAGAGAACATTATACCAGAAGTCTAAACACGTATCAGACAGCGGTTCTGGTCAATGAATACATAGTTTCTAAACCACTATTCTTGAGCAGCATATTTCCAATTCCAGCTCCAATCGCTAAGAGAATAACTTCGTGCCGTTAGTATCGAAAAAATCATAACTAATAAGACCACAGAGGAAAGCTTACGGAAACAAAAATAATGCCACAACCTGACTATTAGGACACGCCATCTAAAATACACATTCTCAAACAAGATCAAAGGAAAGGAAGAATACTTGTTTCACTTGACAGAAGAATATAACAAACTAACACCAACTCAAAGGAAGAGCTGCTTTGCAAACTTTTACTTCTTATAGACGAGTAAAGTGAGGAACCATCAAGACTGAGTTAGAAACAATTGGCAGAGAAACCAAACCGAAGAAGGTTAAAAACGGAGAAAGAAGGATGGCTGTTAGGAGAGGAGGAGGGCGATTAAAAGAAAAAAAAAAGTTAGGTTGTTACTTCCGAAATTTTCCTTACAAGCCATTTTTCCTTACAAGCAAATAAGAGGTGGTTTGGTTCGCATTCGCTGATTTCGTCACAGGTGCAACTTGGTGTGTTCAGTAAATTAATGCGGTATAAGTGTTTGGGGTTGAATTTCAGTCTGCCAATGGCGACAATTCTTTATCTTGAAATATATTTTGTGTGGTTCCACTGCGCCTTAGGGATGTCGGATGTTTAGTGCCGTAGTGTTTTCCTTTTATTTTGATCGTTTCTTCCCACGATGTTTTGCCTTAGTACGCAGGGTGGATATGGAGGCACGGTGTGTCTTCGCCGGTTGCCGACTTTGCCAACTGACCCGCTCTTTAGTTGCCATTGATTCCCGTGACTTTGCATTACCGACATGCTAATGGTAGCAGTATGTCTACAGTGATCTGGTGGCTCAGGTGTCTGACTGGAGAGCGGAAGGTTCGCGGTTCGAATCTCTGTGTCGGCGGTGATTTTCATAGAGCCTCAACCCCACCTTTCACTGTGGTACATCTTGCTGTGTAATGTGAAGTTCTCCAGAACGCTTCCGTGGCTCGGATTCCATGTTAAACCGGAGGGTATTCTGTACCTGGTAGTGCTAAGGGAGCGTGCATAAACCACGTAGATCTATTTTGGCATCCCGTGAAACCCCTTCCCCCCCCCTCCCTCCCCACGTAGCACATAGCCTTTTTCCCTATTGATTCCAGAAGACATTTTATACTGTTTTCTCTCGTCAGACTATCATAAATTACATAAGGGGATAATTAAATGGCGTAAATAAATATTCACAAGCTTGTGTGTTCCGTATCTCTTTTTATCTGTGACAAATAATATGAACGAGAAGCTAATTGTCCTGGCTTGGAACCCCCCCCCTCCCCCACGTAGCCCAGCGTAGCTTTCCAGCCAACCTGCCCCTCCCCCCCCCCCCTTAGACCGAGCCACGCAGTTCATGAACTCTCCCTAAGGCGGCTAAGACAGAGGCGGAATGCGCAGCCAATAGAAACCCTGCAACAAGTACATTACCCCCATACGAAATTATTATTGTTTACTAGATCTGTAGCTGTAAGTATGAGGTGTTGCGCATATGAATTCATAGTTTTAAGTTTTCACTTCTGTCGGCAGCCCCCTACTTGACGCTGAGGTTCATGTATTGTTGCTGCTGTTGTTAGGCACATTTTTGTGGCTCTTCATTCAAGCCAGCGTCTAAAGCATCGCTACTTGAGCGCCCACAAGCTTCTCGGTCAGAGGCTTCGTGTTTTTTTGTAGAAGAGGTTAGTTCGCTCAGATCCAGAAATTAAAACCTTAAAGTACATTTCTAATTGAACTAAGAAATATAAGGTATTCGTGAAGTTTCAATAAGTAATATTATATCTGCATAAATGATGCAGTGAAATTATAACACAGAGAAAAATATTGTTTAATGAAACCTAATTGCTATTCTATACTTTATGAGTGTGTATTTTTTCTTTTTCTTTCTTCCTTGCATCAAACACACAAGAAAATATGCCTTGGCCGTGTACTATTACAAAAAAAAAAAAAAAAAAAAAAAAAAAAAATCGTTATGGCATGTCATTTACTCAGAAGTTTAAATTTCATAAATTTGCAACGCATTCATAACATTGATACTTGTGCATATATTGTCTTTACTGAGACTTGCCCACTCTGTATACAATTAACAATGATTTACAAACATTGTAATTACTACCTGAATAACAAAAAGATAAAATCTACAATGCATAAACTACTATCGAATCATAGACAAATTTATTCTACAGTGTACTGAAAAACTGAACCCCCATAGGGCGCTAATAACCCAGACGTTGACGCGCCCTAAAGCACCACCACCAACAACAACAACAACCGAACCCTTCAAAACTTTGTACAGCCATGTTCAACTTGAAGTTTACTTGGACACGTCACACTGTGCGCAACCCAGTGCTCAGCTGATTATGAACAGACTGAGTATGCATACATGTTAGACACACTTTAAATAGACTGTGTACAATGTTTACGAAACTGTGTTTACGCTGACTGCAATATCTGTTTGTATTTCATCTCCATTCACACAGATTTAAACATTCACCCGCATACGTTAAGCCTGTTGTTATGGTCCCTATTCATTCATTGTTCAGCATCGTCCCCAATATTCCCTGCTGTTAATTCAGCAGTTCCCATGCGCTGGCGTTCAAATAATACACAGTGCTGGATGTGTTTCTCTCGTTTAAGGCAGTTGAAATTGTCATGTGGTGACATATCGTGTGAAATAATTACATAGTTTTGACATTTTATCTATACCTGGACGGAATGCGTATATTTTCTAACTTATCGATTTACTATACAAACAAATAAACTTTGACCTCTTAATCCTCTAGGAACCCTGAATGGAAGGAAAATCTATAGCTAAATCAAAAAGATTGGAAACAGACGAAATATTTATAGACTTCGTACAAGTATCATCAACACCTCCCAATGGACTCACATGGTGACATGCCAACACACTTGTAGTGGGTGCCTTCGTGGGCAAACTACGTTACAATTATCTTTCATACCTTTATGATTAATAATTGTGGATTTTTAATTTTAATTTTTATGAAGGAGTGAAAATTTATTAATTTTGCAAGAATCTCGACGTTAGTTGGAATTTAGGAAAAAATTGTCACAATATGACATTTATTTTCTTATCACTGACGATTACAAGTCTGAGCGAATTTACCGTTAACATTAACACAAATTGGCAAAATCATAAAAGCAACGCTCAGAGGTACAATTAGCCGTCATGAACAAGCAAACAATTGTATATTTACTTTTAAATATATCTTAGAATCAAAATGCAAGATATAATGACAATTGGAAACAATGAAAAATACAAGTTATGACGACCTCAGACAAATATATCATAATACTGTGACTTTACAGTTAGAAAAGAAAATCATGGGCACCACGAATGAACAATATATCATTCGAAAATAACTAGTTCTGGCAAATTATGCGGCTAGCTCAGGGGTTTTTACAATTACAAAGTGAGAACATGGATCTATCCTCTCAAAGTCGTTTAAGGGTTCTGTTTCACGGAATGCACAATCAGATGGCTTGGTCATAATAAGTTACCATTGCAGTTCTGCGTCTGATGTCTGCGGTGACCCTTAGATGACCCACGGTATGTGAGATTATCTCACACGGCGGCTACAGACACGTCCTGTCTGTTAATGCGCATCATCGCATTACTGGCGGTGTCGCCGTGATAAGCCTGCTCCTGCAAGCCGGCATCCAGAAGTAGTACAGCGGCAGATGGCGAGAGAAGCCAACTTTCCAAGTACACCTCAGACTAGACTCGACTAGAATCGCAGGTAGAATGTCCAGCTCCTCGCTCTTTGGTCCAAGAGGAAACTTCTCGCCTCGAAGCTCACATATAACGGAAATTCCCAGGATTTTAAGTTATACGCTCATTTGGATTGGATCTTCAGGTCGGCACCTAATGTCACGTGATATCCCCGATATCTGATTTGCCCCGCTCATATCAAAGAGGTCGGACATATTCGGCTAAGTTCGCCGGGGTGAGAGCACATTCGGGTATCGGGCGGCATGCATTTCCCGCCAGGTGAGTGACCCTGTTGACTACCCATCCCCAGGAAGCAGAATGTGTGGTCCGGCAAAACCCCAGATCCGCGACGTCCTGTCGCCATGGTTCGGAAAGACCACGATTAGCTTCAAGCCTACGCAGCTCAATAACTCTTTAATATTCGCTTTACAAAGATACACTGTATAAGTTCACCATTTCATTACAGTACTCACTTGGAATCTTGTGTACTTTATAAAATTACAACAAAAATCTATTTATGTGGTCGCCCAAGATGTATGTAACTTACTCTAACATTATAACATCTTTATTATATATATAAAAATCTTGTGTCACGATGTTCGTCCGGGATGAACTCCGAAACTACATAACCAATTTAGATGAAATTTGGCTTACTGTGTGTAATTTAGTCCAATTTAAAAGATAGGATAGTTTTTATCTGGATTATATACCTCAATATTTAATATTTGTGAAATAATCTTTATATAAATAAAAATCTTGTGTCACGATGTTCGTCCGGGATGAACTCCGAAACTACATAACCAATTTAGATGAAATTTGGCTTACTGTGTGTGATTTAGTCCAATTTAAAAGATAGGATAGTTTTTATCTGGATTATAGACCTCAATATTTAATATTTGTGAAATAAATGTTCATTAAATGTTTGTCATAGGACAATTGTTTGCAGTTATTTGTAAGTCACCAAGGCTAAGCGGTCTGCTGGCTTAGTGGTTAGGGCGTCTGACTGGAGTTGGAAAGGTCCCCGGTTCGAATCCCTGCCTCGGTGGGGATTTTTGTAGATACTTAACCCGGCATTAACTCCCGGTGCAGCATGCTGTGTAAGGTGAAATACGCCAGGACGGTACTGTGGTTCGGATTCGACGTTAAAATGTAGGTCCCCTGTAACAGGCAGGATGGGAGGGCTAGGTAAAGGCGGCTACGACAGGGGCACAATGCCCAGCCAGTAGAAACCATGTCACCAGATCATTACGACGACACGAAATTATTATTATAGTTCCATAAGTTTCCAACAGATGGCGATGTGTTAACTTATCGATAAAACACTTGGTTATCTGGGTTGGGTAATCATCCAGTAGATCACGTTCTGTTTCAATTTATTTATGCTACAGTTTATTCCTAACAGATGGCGTCGTGTTAATTTATCGAACCATCCAGTAGATCGCGTTGTATTTCGATTTATTGATGCTACAGTCTATTCCACGCCATATGTGTGAGTTTCTTGAATTTTAATTTTGCTGTGTATTGTGTTATAATTATACTGTATTGTTGTTCATCGTTTGTGTGTTATTATACCTAACGACAAAGTTACGATAAAGAAAACGTTACGATAAATTCGAATCGTGTAAGTATTTCTCGCTAGCTTATCATTTTTATTCTTCTTTTTGTTATGGTCAGCTAGAGACAACGTATCAATTTCAATTCCTCTTCTGTTGTTTTTTCTTTCTTCCTCCCCAGTACTCCTTCATTATTGCACTCCTCTCTACCTTGGAATTCTGCCATATTCAAACTCTGCTTTCGAAAAAAATTTCTTTCCATACAGTTCACTGGTATTATTTCGTTTCATCTAAACCTCTTGAAAGTCTGGTGTCATCCATGCAATAAATGTATCGAAAAAATATCATTCTTCTTTTTCTGTTATTTTTTCAATGTTATTATATATTTCCTCATTAGTTCTTAACTTCCATTTTACTCTATTTTTCAATAGATCCAAAAATTCCGGTTTCACCACTGTATTATAGTGTCTTATTTTAAGGCTTTCAGAAAGGAACTTTTTGTTGTAATTCAAATATTTTCCAGTGAAATGTCGCCAAAGAATCTAACCTCGACAATGCGTGTAGCAGAGAGGCACGACGCACGACGAGAGAGCTCATCAATCAGCAACACAAATCGTAGCAAGTAAAGAAGTTCAAAGAATCAGGACAGTTGAGCGTAGTATCTCAAGAACAGCGTGATGAACGTCTGTGACAGAATATATCGAGAACAAGAGTGGCACGAGAACAGCACATAGCTACATTAAGAGAAAGAGAATGAGAGAGACAGCAAATCAGCTGTGCTTTAACACATGTATCATCTGTTCGTCTTACGTTCCAATATGCACCAGACATTGATTACTCTGCAACATTCTAAAATTGCAATCGGTGCAATGAACAAAATATGGCAATATTATCAGGCGTTGAAATTTCACAATGAAGCAGCCGGCATGTGTTGTGCATCAGGAAAAGTTGTATTATTACAGCCCAATTGGCCAGAACATTTACAATCACTTCTTGCTGGCGAATCAAACGATTAGAAATTGTTTCTGCGCAAGACACGCAAATTCAATTCTTGCTTCCAGATGACGTCTTTTGGGGCAGCAAAAATTTGCGATCTCACATAATGGAAGTCATTATGAAACTACATTCAAAATACAAGGCCAGGTTTACCATAAGATTGGGTCGTTAATACTGATGCCAAACGATGACCCGAAGTTTCTCCAAATCTGTTGGAAATTGTGAGGAACGCGTGAAAACTAGGTGCCAGTATAATTTCATCGAACAAGCAGAAAAGAGAGCAATTGTGGTATTGTTGGAAATTTTTTTGGAAAATAATAATCAACTTATTCAATTGTGTCGCCACAATTAAAAAATGAAAACTATCGAATTGTCATCAAAGCTGACAAATTGCCATCAGGAGAACACGCTGGCAGGTTCAACGTGCCAACCGTAGATGAAGTTGCAGTTTTTATGGTTGGTGACTCAGTTGATTAAAATCACACGTCAAGATAGCACTGTTAGTATAATTTCGGATATACACCGTTCGTATGACACACTCCAGTATCCACTGATATTCTGGCAAGGGCAGGATGAATTTCACATCAACATCAAACAGCGTGATCCAGTTGCTGGTAAATTTAATATCCAACTATTTAATTCGTTATTTTATTAGTACAGTAGACCCGCGGTATTTCAACCAGAGGCCGGATTATAGCGGGCCAACTATATTGACTTCTTATTTTATTTTTTTTACTATTTAATTTATTATTTTTTCAGGTAATGAAACAAATAAAAAAGTTACTTCAATGAAGTACTACGCCCCCCGATTTAAGAAGCGTTTGCAAAGGAATATACGAATGATACTATTACGGATATCGACGGTTATCCGTTGTATCGCCGCAGAAGCGCTGAAAATGGTGGCCAAACATTTACAATGCGAATGTCAAATTCTAGAAATCAAGTTGAAATTGACAATCAGTGGGTGGTACCATACTCACCATTGCTTTCAAAAACGTATAATGCTCATATTAATGTCGAGTTTTGCAGTTCTGTAAAATCCAATAAGTACGTTTGCAAATATGTTAATAAAGGCAGTGATTTGACCGTATTTGAAGTTCGAATTGTAAATAAAAATGACGAAATAATATGACACGAAATAGGTAGATACATCAACAGCAAAGAAGTTATCTGGCATATTTTTAGTTATCGCATCCATGACAGAGAACCTTCCATCCAGCATCTTGCAATGCATCTTGAAAACGGTTATAGTGTATATTTCACCGAATAAAATATTTATAAAGACTACTTGAGCCACCAAAAACGACAAACCACAAGCTGAATTTTATCACATTGTGTCACAAATCTGATGTGTTCCGCCAATTTGCAAATACATTGTTATATACCGCTGTTCCAAGCTATTTCTCATGGAACAAATTAGGTAAAAAATGGTAGTCACGTAAACAAGGAGAACCACATCCTTCGATCGCAGGCATATTCAAAGCTAAGACATTAGGACAACTTTACACAGTGCATCCAAAACAACGTGAATGTTTCTTTCAGCGTTTGTTATTGGTGAATGTTCCCGGACCAGCATCTTTCGAATTTTTACGAACAGATAATGGTCGAGTGTTCAATACATGTCGAGTTTTCAATACATGTTAAGATGCATTTCGCGAGTTGCAGTTGCTGGTGGACGACAATCATTGGGACCTGACACTTGCTGATGCAGCGTTGACAGCGACGCGGAATAGTATTCGTCAAACTGTTTGCAATTATTTTGACAACGTGTTATCCAACACAATCTTCGAGTTTGTGGGAAAAATATAAAAACAGTATGACTGAAGATATACTACACCGAGTTAAAAAAAAAAATCCAAATCTAGATATTACACCAGAGATGTATGAAGATTAATGAAGCATTAATGTTAATCGAAGATTTATGTATTTTAATTTAAGATTTGCCACTTAATCATTATGGTATGCCATCACCTGATCGACCGACAATTATTGCGAATAATGAGCCATTACTGACAGCAGAACAAAAAAATATTTATATTCGGATTATGCTGACTAGATGCTGAACAAAGCCGATTTTTTTTTTCTTGGACGCGCCAGGTGGAACCGATAAGACATTTTTAATATCGCTGATCCTAGCGAAGGTACGGTCGCAACATAAAATTGCATCGTCAGGCATTGCTGCCACTTTGTTAGATGGTGGGCGAACCGCACTTTCAGCATTTAAGCTACCACTATACATTCTTAACAAACCAAACGCAATGTGTAAACATCAAAAAGAAAAGTGAAATGGCTGCAGTGTTGCAAAAGAGTTCAATTATAATTTGGGATGAGTGTACTATGGCTCATAAACATTCACTCGATGCATTTCATAGAACTGTGCAAGATTTGAAAGGCAACGATAATCTTTTCGGTGGTACTGTCCTACTACTGTCTGGTGGCTTCCGACAGACATTACCAGTGATTCCTCGCTCTACTTTTGCCGATGTGATTAACGCATGTATAAAACAATCGTTTTTATGGCGGAATGTCGAAACACTGATTGACCATGAACATGCGAGTACAGTTGCAAAATGATCCATCGGCACAAGTATTTTGTAAGAAATTGTTGGATATTGGAAAAGGTGAAATAGAACTGCATCGGAATACACAATACATCAAATTGCCAGACAAATTCTGCATTGTTGTTCAGTCAAAAATGAACTAACTCAGCGGGTGTTCCTAGATATATCAAATAATTACTTAGATCATAATTGGATCAGCAATAGTGCTATTTTGGCAGCAAAAAATGTTGATGTCAACGAAATTAACCAGTTGTTGCCAGGTGATCTGATGTCTTTTAAATCAATAGACACTATTGTAGATGAAAATGAAGCCGTAAATTTTCCAAATGAGTTTTTAAACTCTTTGGATATAACAGGAATGCCGCCACACAATCACCGGTTAAAGATTGGTTCACCGATTATTCTTCTTCGTAATTTGAATACACCTAGATTATGCAACGGTACACGTTTGGTGATCAAAAGGATCACCGGAATTGTTCCTGAAGCAACCATTTTGACTGGAATGTTTAAAGGAAAAATCGTCCTGTTGCGACGTATGTCAATGATACCGTCAGAATCTCGAATACCATTTAAAAGGCTTCAATTTCCGATTCGTTTGGCTTTCGCTATGACAATAAATAAAGTCACAAGGCCAAACAATGTCCGTTGGCGGCTTGGATTTTGAAAATACGTGTTTCTCCCATGGGCAACTATCTGTCGCCTGCTCAAGTGTAGGGAAACCATTAAATCTATTTGTATTAGCAAAAGACAGGCTAACTAAAAATATTGTGCACCAATTAGCGCTTAGATAAATTAAAATTATAAATTGTAATAATTTAAAATAATGAAAATAATTGTTAAAAATGTTTAAAAATCAACTTCATAGGCCTCATTTATAAAACTGAAATTTCAGTTTATATAAATAAATAAAAAATAATTTATTTTTATAAATATCAATTTTTATATAATTTCAATTAAGTAATTTGTAATAAAATGTAAATTAATTTTTTTATGATCATTTGTCCTTAATTTCAATTCTCCGTAACTCTTTACCAATTACATTTGAATTTCCAAATCGACTAAAATGTTTTTGTCTTTATTAGTGAATATAAATTTGACTACTTTAGGAAGTTTAGAATAACATTAATCTAACGTACTATAATTACTAAGTCACAGCAACGCGTGACCGGGTCAGCTAGTATATAATAAAAATGCACCTTGTAACGTGGCGACAGCGCGTCATGTTACACACTGCACTTCAGAATCGTTACTACGAAAATGCACAAAGAAGTATTAGGTATAGTAATGTCACTTGAAGTTTTATTGCGTTGTGGTTTTACACGCTTGAAAATTGCTAACTAGACTTATGAAGTTTCTCAGTTGTGACGATAACGTTACTGCAAAGTAGAAAGCGTAAAACGCAGATTACATCACTTCTATTACAGAACCACTCAAGTAAACAGCACAGGTTACAGCGCATACAGTGGGCTGGTGGCTCAGTGGTTACGGCGTCTCACTAGGATCGGAAAGTCCCCCGTTCGAATCCCTGTCCCGACTTTCACCTCTGACACAGGTTGCTGTGTAATGTGAAGTATGACAGAACGCTTCCGTGGTTCAGATTCCACGTTAAACTGAAGATCCCCTATACCCGACAGAAACCCTGTCGACAGGTCATTACGGCCACACGAGTCACCAAGGTATAAAAGATGAGAAAAGTAACGCTGCTCTTGGCTGACATTATTCCGAACGACTGTTACAGCCACAGATACAATCCTAAACAATTCCTGAACTACAAACAATCGGTTACTGTTACAAAAAATCAAAACTTACTAGAAAAATACAAGATTTTAACTACTTTGAACAAGGTAAGTAATTTTATTGTTTCAGTACACCACATTCATCAAGGACTTTCAAATAACTCATAGGAACTTAATAATATTTGGAGTTTTCGGGAGTGCCGCGTTATAATACCAAGCACGCCATGTTACGCGGTTGATGAGGTCTCTACGAGTGAAGCAGGTACCAGAAGGTGTGAAGAACACCAAGAACTTCACCGAAGACAGCGCCTTAGTACCTCCGAGGAGAATGTCAACCGCCCGAGAAAAAGTATTACAAGCAAAGACAGACGCGCATGCCTGAAAAATCATAACCACTTATTATCTCTACTACACAAGTCCACAAAATTCTATCTTCTACTTATTTTTTTTTTTTAATTTATTTAATGGCATTCGGCTACTGAGGCCACACAGCCAGCTCAATGTGATTCTGATTCTTTCAATGTATTAGTTTCTCCAGTGTACATATTTTCAAGTGTAATCACAAGGACAATACAACACGAACTCAATATTCACAAACACAACACTTAAACACCCATGCCCGCGGCCGGACTCGAACCGGCTACCATCGGTACGTGGAGCTAGTACTCTAGCCCCTACGCTACCGAGGCCGGCATCTTCTACTTATAAATAGGAGATAACAAAATGGCGGAAAAAATTGTAATGAACCGCAGCGGAATACTTAATTGACATTTATTTATTTTTATTTTTTTGCTTATGGCTTTATGGCGGCATGGAACTAAGCACAAGGAACGAGAAGGAATTCGGCCATGGCCTTTTTGAAGTAAGCGTCCTGGCATTCGCCTGGAGTGATTTGGGGAAACCATGGAAAGCCAAAATCTGGATCTCCGGACGCGGATTCGAACCGGCGTCCTCTCGAATGCGAGACCAGAGCGTTAAGCACTCACCCACCACACTCGGTTATACTGTCCAACTATGAAATTAATGTCTTCTGGAAATGACAGGGGACTCAAAGTTCTTGCGCAGGAATAGTATAAATAGAAATCAGTGAATGTTCAGTCACATTTTAAGATATTAGGAGTTGTTTAATTCGTATGTAAAGTAAGTAGGTCAATGGAGAAAAGACTTCTAAAATATAAATAGTAGGCCTACTGGGGAAAATTATTTGCATGAAACGTTAGTGAATGAAAAATATTTTTATAGTAAGATATTCTGAATTTAAAGACGTACACAAATTTGCACATGACAAATATTTTTTTTTAATACAGGAACTGACTGTACGTAGATGTACAGAGAAAGTACCTAGTTAAATACAGTCGCGCTATAAGGGCTACGTAATCAATAAAGTAATAAATGAAATTTTCCATTTCCAAAACAACCAAGAAAGCAAGAAAACCACAGAAGCGGATTATATATGTCAAAACTTTCCCTGTATAGAAAGGAGAAAGCGATACCCTTAACTGCAAAGAATTTGAACTGGCCACCTCGTCGAACGCGACAGGAAAAGCAATGGCACAGCTGAATCCCCGCCGCGCTTGTCTGTGGCTGCGCGAGGGCTGAGGCACCCACGGCCCTCCTGGTCGCTCGCGCTGTGTTGCGTGCCAGCGGAGCCCATCACAAAGTGACCCCGCCCCGGCTCAGTTTGCTTGGTATCAAGCTTAACTGCAAATCACATTTAATCAACCGCTGATTTTATTTATTTATTTAGCTTATGGCCATTGCACAAAAATAATACAATTTAAGATTAAATTACAATTAAAATTCAAAATTAACATGGTGTAGCCAATCTAAAGCTTCATTTGATATATTAATAAAGTCTATCGGTGATCCCCTGAAGGCTCGAAGTGGACAGTCAAATGTCACGTGACGGATGGTTTGTTTTTCCTCACCACAATCGCATCTCGGTGAATCTCTCATTCCCCATGTGCACAAAGATGAAGCAAATCTGCATGACCAGACCTAACTCTGTTAAGAGCTACCCAGGTCCTGCGAGGAAGGTCGAGTCCCTTTAGTGCCTGTTGACTGTCGAACAGGGAGTGCCATTCTGGTGGGGCTGAGGTTATCCACTCCAGTCTCCATGCTTCTCTCCCAATAAAATTATAAGATATAATCTGTTTTGCAGTTTTTACGCTTGGATTTCTTGATTTAAGTCTCTCAAACTGATTATCCATGTATTCATGGATGGGCAGATCCAAGTTATGACACATCTTATTATATTGGGCATTTAGGAGATTGTGTCGTCTTATTGTAGGCGGTTCGATGTTGCACAAAACGGTTAGCCAGTACAGTGGAGTGGTCTTGATACATCCGCTAATTATCCGCATTGTCTGGTTCAAAACTATGTCGATATTTTTGACATGGGTGCTGTTCATCCAGACAGATGAGCAGTACTCAGCTGCAGTATACACTAGGCTCAGTGCTGATGTGCGGAGTGTAGAGGCGGATGCTCCCCAGGAGGTGCCAGTTAACTTCTGCAGAATATTATTCCTGGTTCTTAGTTTTGCTGCAAGGTTTTTTACATGTTTATTGTACGAAAAGGTGCGATCCATTACGACTCACAAATACTTGGGGAAGGGGTTGTGTCGGAGGAGAGTGCCATCAAGAAGAACGTCAAGTGAGAGATTCGCCGCCCGATTGTTAAGATGGAAGACGCCATTTCCTAAAATAGTTGCTCAGGGTTTTGAGGTCTGCTGCTAAGCTGTTTTCAATTTTCTGAACGTTATCGGATTGTTGTACTACTGCCAGATCGTCAGCATAAGAGAACTGTCTGGATTCTGTTTGAGGAATGTCAGAAATATAAACATTAAAAGAAATGAGGCACGAACTGAGCCTTGAGGCAGACCATTATTCACTCTTCTTACTTTGCTTATCTGAGACAACCTGGAAAGTTCGGTTAGCTAGCATGGTATTGATCAGACAAGTGATTTTTTTGTATACCACGCCCTCTCGCCACGCTGTATCGTAGGCTGCAGTAAAGTCAACAAATATAGCACCAGTCTTCAATCGTCTCTCGAATCCAGCTTATATGTGAGTTGCCAAGGCCAGGACCTGATCCTCGCAGTTTCTTGCAGGTCTAAAACCTGCCTGTTCAACTGGGAGGTAACTCATTTCCTTCGAATATGGTTTTTGGATGAAGAGGGCCTTTTAAACTTAAGCGAATATGGATTCAGAACAGACCGATGCTGCGAGACGCAACTTGCACTTTTAATTCACGACTTGTGCCGGTTTATAAACAAGCAATCCCAGATTTACGTAGTTCTATTAGATTTTAAAAAAAGCCTTCGACCCTAAGCTTTAAACAAGATTACTTACGAAACTTCGAAGTTATGGTTATTCTAGACAATTATGTGACTGGGTTGCAAACTTCTTGAAGGGTAGAACACAGTGTGTAGTTCTCGACGGTGAGCGTTCATCACTGACCGAAGTGAGGTCCGGGGAAGTGTTATGGGGCCTCTGTTGTTTCTCATATACATTAATGATTTATGCGACGTAATAAGAGGGGAAAAAGACTTTGCCGTTGATGCTATTATTTAGGGTGAAATAAAAACTCAGGACGACTGCGCTTTGTTACAAGCAGATGTTATGAAAATAATAGCTTGGTGCAAAGACTAGCAGCTGGAGTTAAATGCTAAAAAATGCCAAGTCATGCATATAAGTAAGAGAGCGACACCATTTAGCTCCGAATATAAAATTAACGGCACTGTCCTTAGAACGGTAGATTCCGCTAAATAACTAGGTGTAACAATTCGTAATAACTTGTTGTCCAATGAACATATTGAGAAGGTAATTGAGAAAGCAAAGCATATATACAATTTCTAGGTCGTAATTTAAAACAATGCACACCGGAAGTTAAATCGATTGCATAGAATGCTCTGGTGCATCCTCATTTGGAATATTGTTGTTCTGTATGGGGTGTCTATCAAAAGAGGTTAATGAAGGATGAAAGAAGAGCCGTCCGATTCGTTACAATTATATATAACTGGAGGGAGCGCGTAAGTGCGATGTTGAATCAGTTGGGTCGGGAAAATCTGGAACACCGAACGCATTGCTCTCGGCAGAAGTTGAATGAAAAATTCACAACTGACCTATTTCAGGATCACGCATATTACCAACAGATAATTCATATCCAGTAATGACCGAGAGAATAAGATAAGAGAAATCAATGCCAGAACCGATTGATTTCCGTACTCATTTTTCCCAAGAGCGGTTAGGGAGTGGAATAGGAAGGATTTATCAAGCGAAGTAACTTAGCTCCCGATAGGAATAGGTATGTATAAATCCCTGCGGCCATTCTCATCTAGATTTTCCATGCATTTCCAAGATCACTTAAGGCGAATGCTGAAAATAGCCCATGGGCGCCTCCTGCCATATCGCGTATATCCCTTCCTATGAACCAATGGTTACACATAAGGATTGGTGTAATGCACCCTCCGCCACTCACCTTTAGTAAATCGCGGAGTAATAGTAATAATAAGAATACAACATTAACACTACAGAACTTCATCTAAAACTAGTACTGTAGTAAAAGCAGCCTGCAACTTCTCAAAACAAGACAGTAGCAGATTGGATGTGTGGAGATTCTCAGCAAACAGGTGCAAATACGGGACTGAACAGAATTAGGCCAAGAGAATAGGAAAAGGGAGTGATAGATCGGGATCATAAACAGCACTCGGCATAGTAGCGAGCGTATAGTTAGGGAGAGGGGACCGAATCGAGCAGGAGCGGGCTGTGAGGCCCACAAGCAAGCCACGGACTGCAGTGAGGAACCGCGGTGCCCTTCACTTCCAGCGTTCGTGTTTTGCTTGTGTAATTTTTATTTTTTTAACTTATGGCTTTACGCCTCGTCGACATCGAGGTCTCATTAGAGGCGGGATGGGATTGGGAACAGGGAACGGGAAGGAATTTGTCCGTGTCCTTTTGAAGGAAGCATCCCGGAATTCGCCTGGAGTGATTTGGTGAAACCATGGAAAAGCCAAATCTGGATGCCCGGACGGGGACTAGAACCCGCGCCCTCCCGAATGCGAAGCCAGAGCGTTAACCACTCACCCACCACGCTCGGCTTGCTTGTGTAGTTTCTCGACGTGTAGGTGGCTTTAGTAGACCTTTAGTAGAGCTTCCCATCTGCTGGAGTGCTGGAGGTGTAACGTTACAGACACCTGGAAGCTGTAGGTTGTTCATGCTCCTAACGCATCCGCGATGCATTGCCTGACTGAGTTGCACGTCAGTCTTCTTGGTGAGACCACTATTGATCGGGCAGCAGCATTCAGCAAGAGACTATGACAGAGCTAAGGCTGTGACCACTTGCTTCCCGTGAACTACCAACCAGCTTTTCAAGAATATTATGTCTGGTTTTGACATTAGCAGCCACATTTGAGAGATGTTTCTTGAAACACATGATACTGAAATTCCAGTTCAACAGTTAAACTCAGGACGTTGCACATTTCAAATCAGAAAGTAATGCATGCAATGTTTGTAATAGTATCATGAGACAAGATTTAAAGCACCCAACACTTGAAAATGAAGTACTAGCCACTAAAATAAAATCATTACATCTGATTTATCTAAGTTCTTTGTTAATTTCTACCTCAAAACTATTAAATTGTACAAAATATATTTTACAAAAAAATCAGAAATCTTCTTCTTCGTTGCATTTATCCCGCACTGCAGGATCTGCTTTCATGGAAGCAGAATTCTAGTAAAGCAGATCCTGCAATGCTGGATAAATGCTAGGAACAAGAAGATTTCTGATTTTTTTCATTTATTTAACTCATTGCATTATTTAATAGATATAACGTATGAAATTGATAAATAATCTTATATCTGATTTTACTAAATTGTTTGTCTAAAAGCTGAGGGACTGTTTGGGTATTTTGTTTGCCTGTAACTGTACACCAAGAGACACGCTCCTCTCTTATAACGCATTATTCAAGTTTCTATTGCCACCACATATTACTACAGTCTAACTGTGCATTAAATTGTGAAATGTTCCGCTTTTTTTTCATGTAACTAGTTTTGATTCTGACTATTCCTACGAATTTTGTCAGTCGTTTAAATTAATGAATAATTACTGTCTGTTCCATTTTTTTTTTTATTGCGAAAGCTTGTAAGAAGTTCAGTCTGCCTTAACTTGCTGGACGTGAAAGAGCCGTGCAATCAAACCGACATCAAAGCAGCGCATTGTGTTTTTACTGTTGACGTCAGGGGAGTTGAGAAACTGAATGTTCTTCAATGCTCTGCTGATATAGAAGATGTTTCCTTCCTCAACGCAACACAGATTTGTAAAACGATCTTATAATGTGTTTCAGCATTGTGCTCAAAGGAACTTATCACATTTTATAAATACTAGTGCATTATTTGTTATACCACACATAAGTAATGTATTTTATAAAGATCAGCGTAGCATACATAACTACGGAGTATCCCGTCGCTAAGCGGTTTTGTGCCCCTCTAACCGGGCACTGAGAGTGAAGAAGCTCAGCTGTGGAGTGCAGTCAGGTAAGAGGCTCGGCGACCGTTAGCAGACCGGAAACAACCGCAGCCGTCATTTCCGGCGCTGCTCCGACCGGAACGAAGGCGCCGCGGCGGTTGAAGTCTACAGCTACAGCCGCTCTCAACATCATACCTCTCCACTCAATAACTGATACAGCTTGTAGATTTTGTTCTTTGACCAAATTCTTTCTTTTCAGGAGAAGGAAAAAGAATTTGCCATTCATTAAAAGGCTCGATGGTATTATAATGGCACCACAGAATAATATCTATGTTTACACTAAATCTATGCTGTATGGTGTTGTAGAATAGTTGGGTGTTTACATTAAATTAATTTCAATAATAGTTACTGCAATTTACGCTACTTACTATAGAGAGGCCGAAACCGTGGAGTTTTTGTCTGTCTCTCTGTCCGTATGGTCGCGCACCACACAGAAACTAATTTTTAATGAACTATCTATTTAATTCTATATGCATTTATTTTTGTGTGGTGAGTGCTTTGGTGGGTGAGATGATTAATTCATGTAGCGGTCGCATGAAAAGTCTTCATTCCGAGTCCCTGACTTGGCTGGAATTTTTACGGGTTTTAAAATCGATCTTTACCTCTGGCAAAGTTATACTTAATTTATGTTAAAATACTATGCACAGGATAGGAAGGGATGGAGGATTGCATCAAACCAGTCTAAAGACTGACGACAGCAAAAAAAAAAAAAAAAAAAAAAAAAAACTATGACGTTCGGATTGTACGTTGAACCGTGGGCACGATTATTACCAGATTAGAGGCTCACTGCGCAGCCCGTAAGACAATCTGAGACCACACTCAATTATGTATAACCTCTGGTGGAGCTTTGAAATCCCTAACACGGTGAAGGCTGTTCATGCGGTGCTGACGTGTTCGACTTTATTATTATTAATTTAATTGCGATGCAGCTAACACTCCGCTGGCAATTCCCCCAGTCATCCATTTTACCCCTTTTTTATATACATATTCTTTTAAAAATTTCTTTTGTAATTGGAATGTTAAATTCCTCCCCAATGTACTATTATGATTTACAAATTTTAATTCTAAATTCTCTAACCATTTTTGGAAAATTATTCATCAGTACACTTGGTAATTTGTTCCAATCCCTGACACCCTTACCAACAAAAGAAAATTTTCCCACTCCCTTATGCATGAAATCGAGCGCCAGCTTGTGGTCGTGGTCGCCTTTTCCCTTCCATGCACTATTCCTAATTCTTTCACCAATATTCCTCCAAGCTCCATCACCAACATATTCCCTGCACATTCCCAGCAATCTCTTCACCCTCCTCTTTTCTTCCAATGCGACCCAATCCAGGTCCTTACCATATCAATTCCTAACTGCTCCTGCTATAATTTCTACAAACAAATCTAGCTACCCTTCTTTGCACACCTTCCATCTCCTTTATTTGATAACCAAAATGTGGGTCCCAAACTACACCCCCATATTTAACCAATAGTCTGACCAAAGTTTTGTAACCCAACTCCCTAACTTTTATGATACATCCTATAATCACCCTCTCCAGTAAATTACGGATTTTTTAACCTTTTCCTACCAACTGCCCAATTGAGTTTGTTAACAAACGTTATGCCAATTTCAAGCTTTCAACAAACAATTCTGACCCAATCCCATAATCGTAATTAGCATTTTGTTTTTTTATCTGTGTACCTAATAAGCTGACTTTCTTGGCATTTATCTTCATTCCATGCTGACCAACCCATGTAGATATTCTATCTAGGTTACCCTGCAGCTGTTCACAGTCTTCAACTGTTTTTATCAGATTGTATAGCATTATATCATCTGCAAAATACATACACTCTGACTGTAACCTATCAAAACAGTAATTCATTACAATTATAAACAGCAACGGTCCCGATACACTACCCTGTGGCACTCCCATATTTACTACCACCGCTATTGATAATGTATTTCCCACTCTAACACTTTGCTGTCTGGCTTTTAAGCAACAAGTATCTTTGTGCGATGTTTAAGTCACAGTTTATATGCATGCAAATAAAGCAGCCTGTCTGTCTGTACACACTGTAAACATTGCTTGCAGAGAGGCCTCTGCAGTCTAGTGTGAGAGGTGACTTTCCCTGCGCACTGATGCAATGTGAGCTTCACGGGTGCTCAGCCAGATGGCGTCATACAAACACAACGTTTCGACAGGTGACTCTGCTATCTTCATCAGGTACGGAATTTTTTTTCAGTTTTGTGAAAGAAACCATGGAAAAAAAACCTAGCACCCTTGTTTTTTTCCTAAATTTGTTTTTTTTTCCTCAGAAAACAGTATATTTCATAAATTATAGTTTTATTTACGGAACTTACATTTTACATGTCTGTTTTAAATCTTACTGAATCATTTAATGTGTTACATAATAATTCATAAATGTAACTATATAGGTACATAATTTTATTCATCCTCTATGTCAGTACCACATTCATTAGTATCAGCACCACCAGACTATCGTAAATTATATACCCAGATAATTAAATGACGGAAATAAATATCCAGATGCTGTTGTGTTTCCTGTACATTATTTTAAGTATGACAAATGATATGAATGAAAACTTGCGTATCTTGCTATGTATGTGTCGGAATTTTATGTTTCTTCTTCTGTCTCCTCTAGATCCATAACATCGGAAATAATTACATTTTCTTTTACTGGTTGTCCTTGTATTGTACGCAAAAGATTTTCAGATTGCAATTTTAAATTGTGAGCAAAGTACACACGGTGCATAAAGATTGCGCCGATAATTCTGTATTAAGGTCTTTTAAGTTTGAATTTAAATGTATTATCATACAAAATAGGAGCTTTATTTCTTTCTCAATTGTTAGTTTACGCCAACGGTTGCAAGGAAACGATTGATAATTACTGACAATTTAATGACTCAGTATCACTATACGCTGAGAGTTTAACAAGTATATGAATACAGGGTGTTACAAAAAGGTACGGCCAAACTTTCACGAAACATTTCTCACACACAAACAAAGAAAATATGTTATGTGGACATGTGTCCGGAAACGCTTACTTTTCATGTTAGAGCTCATTTTATTACTTCTCTTCAAATCACATTAAACATGGAATGGAAACACACAGCAACAGAACGTACCAGCGTGACTTCAAACACGTTGTTACAGGAAATATTCAAAATGTCCTCCGTTAGCGAGGATACATGCATCCACCCTCCGTCGCATGGAATCCCTGATGCGTTGATGCAGCCCTGGAGAATGGCGTATTGTATCACAGCCGTCCACAATACGAGCACGAAGAGTCTCTACATTTGGTACCGGGGTTGCGTAGACAAGGGCTTTCAAATGACCCCATAAATGGAAGTCAAGAGGGTTGAGGTCAGGAGAGGGTGGGGGCCATGGAATTGGTCCGTACAGTACAGTACATACTAACGAAACTAAAATGAGCTCTAACATGGAAAGTAAGCGTTTCCGGACACATGCCCACATAACATATTTTCTTTGTTTGTGTGTGAGGAATGTTTCCTGAAAGTTTGGTCGTACCTTTTTGTAACACCCTGTATAAGTAAAGCACAATAAGTAATAAAAAGACGTAAAAAGCCGTAGGTAAATTTAAAATTCTTAATTTTTTCAAAAGATCTGTAGGTCTACAGATAAATTTGCAGGGTTGGCAGCACTAGTTCAAATAGCAAGTATCAATCCAAACAACGGGGATTCCTTCTCCCGCAACCTAGTCTCTTCGGGAAATCCCCGTTCGTAAAAGAAAACTTCAGTCAATGTTGCCAATATTTTCGTAATTTTCTTTTCTACTGAACCAGAAAAATAAAGTTGATTTAAAAATTAAGATAAGATCTTAGTATAAACTCTAAAACAGTTATATTAAACGATAAATGCCATACAAATTTGAGATTTAGTAGTTATAAAAAAACGTGTCCCAGAAAAAACATGTTTTTTTCATAGTTTTTTCGTGTTTTTTTTCTCATGTCAGAAAAAAACGTTTTTTACAACACTAAGCAAGTCAGTAGCGGACTTCTACTAAGCCAGTCTCGGCGGTGACAAATAGCTTTCCTCACCTGATGAAGACTCCACAGTCAGCTGTTGAAACTTTGTGTTTTTATGACGCTATCCGGCTGAGCTTACACTGAGTACTTCAGTGTTTCTGTGGCCCATCAACAAAGGGAAGATTTCTCAGTTAGGGAACGTCTATAACTACGTGGCTCAGTGCCGGGGGAGGATGAGGGGCTGGGCAGAAAGCTACGTGAGTAGAGGATGAGGGGCTGGGCAGAAAGCTACGTGAGTAGAGGATGAGGGGCTGGGTAGAAAGCTACGTGAGTAGAGGATGAGGGGCTGGGTAGAAAGCTACGTGAGTAGAGGATGAGGGGCTGGGTAGAAAGCTACGTGAGTAGAGGATGAGGGGCTGGGCAGAAAGCTACGTGAGTAGAGGATGAGGGGCTGGGCAGAAAGCTACGTGAGTAGAGGATGAGGGGCTGGGCAGAAAGCTACGTGAGTAGAGGATGAGGGGCTGGGTAGAAAGCTACGTGAGTAGAGGATGAGGGGCTGGGCAGAAAGCTACGTGAGTAGAGGATGAGGGGCTGGGTAGAAAGCTACGTGAGTAGAGGATGAGGGGCTGGGTAGAAAGCTACGTGAGTAGAGGATGAGGGGCTGGGTAGAAAGCTACGTGAGTAGAGGATGAGGGGCTGGGTAGAAAGCTACGTGAGTAGAGGATGAGGGGCTGGGTAGAAAGCTACGTGAGTAGAGGATGAGGGGCTGGGCAGAAAGCTACGTGAGTAGAGGATGAGGGGCTGGGTAGGAAGCTACGTGAGTAGAGGATGAGGGGCTGGGTAGAAAGCTACGTGAGTAGAGGATGAGGGGCTGGGTAGAAAGCTACGTGAGTAGAGGATGAGGGGCTGGGTAGATAGCTACGTGCGTAGAGGATGAGGGGCTGGGTAGAAAGCTACGTGAGTAGAGGATGAGGGGCTGGGTAGGAAGCTACGTGAGTAGAGGATGAGGGGCTGGGTAGAAAGCTACGTGAGTAGAGGATGAGGGGCTGGGTAGAAAGCTACGTGAGTAGAGGATGAGGGGCTGGGTAGAAAGCTACGTGAGTAGAGGATGAGGGGCTGGGTAGAAAGCTACGTGAGTAGAGGATGAGGGGCTGGGCAGAAAGCTACGTGAGTAGAGGATGAGGGGCTGGGTAGGAAGGTACGTGAGTAGAGGATGAGGGGCTGGGTAGAAAGCTACGTGAGTAGAGGATGAGGGGCTGGGTAGAAAGCTACGTGAGTAGAGGATGAGGGGCTGGGTAGATAGCTACGTGCGTAGAGGATGAGGGGCTGGGTAGAAAGCTACGTGAGTAGAGGATGAGGGGCTGGGTAGGAAGCTACGTGAGTAGAGGATGAGGGGCTGGGTAGAAAGCTACGTGAGTAGAGGATCAGGGGCTGGGTAGAAAGCTACGTGAGTAGAGGATGAGGGGCTGGGTAGATAGCTACGTGCGTAGAGGATGAGGGGCTGGGTAGAAAGCTACGTGAGTAGAGCATCAGGGGCTGGGTAGAAAGCTACGTGAGTAGAGGATGAGGGGCTGGGTAGAAAGCTACGTGAGTAGAGGATGAGGGGCTGGGTAGAAAGCTACGTGAGTAGAGGATGAGGGGCTGGGTAGAAAGCTACGTGAGTAGAGGATGAGGGGCTGGGTAGAAAGCTACGTGAGTAGAGGATGAGGGGCTGGGTAGAAAGCTACGTGAGTAGAGGATGAGGGGCTGGGCAGAAAGCTACGTGAGTAGAGGATGAGGGGCTGGGTAGGAAGCTACGTGAGTAGAGGATGAGGGGCTGGGTAGAAAGCTACGTGAGTAGAGGATGAGGGGCTGGGTAGAAAGCTACGTGAGTAGAGGATGAGGGGCTGGGTAGATAGCTACGTGCGTAGAGGATGAGGGGCTGGGTAGAAAGCTACGTGAGTAGAGGATGAGGGGCTGGGTAGGAAGCTACGTGAGTAGAGGATGAGGGGCTGGGTAGAAAGCTACGTGAGTAGAGGATGAGGGGCTGGGTAGAAAGCTACGTGAGTAGAGGATGAGGGGCTGGGTAGAAAGCTACGTGAGTAGAGGATGAGGGGCTGGGCAGAAAGCTACGTGAGTAGAGGATGAGGGGCTGGGTAGGAAGCTACGTGAGTAGAGGATGAGGGGCTGGGTAGAAAGCTACGTGAGTAGAGGATGAGGGGCTGGGTAGAAAGCTACGTGAGTAGAGGATGAGGGGCTGGGTAGATAGCTACGTGCGTAGAGGATGAGGGGCTGGGTAGAAATCTACGTGAGTAGAGGATGAGGGGCTGGGTAGGAAGCTACGTGAGTAGAGGATGAGGGGCTGGGTAGAAAGCTACGTGAGTAGAGGATCAGGGGCTGGGTAGAAAGCTACGTGAGTAGAGGATGAGGGGCTGGGTAGATAGCTACGTGCGTAGAGGATGAGGGGCTGGGTAGAAAGCTACGTGAGTAGAGGGGAGGGGGGAGGGATGAGGGGGAGGAGGGGTCCGAGCCAAATTACGCAACTTTTCATTGATATTATTTGTCACAGTTAAAATAATGTACAGGAAACACAACAGCATCTGGATATTTATTTCCGTCATTTAATTATCTGGGTATATAATTTACGACATTCTGACAAGAGAAACAGTAAAAAATGTATTCTGTAATCAACAGGGAAAAAAGTTACGTGCCACGCAGGGGGAGGGGGGAGGTAGAGGCTAAAGCCACGTAGGACTACGTGGGAGGGGGTGGGGGAAGAGGTTTCACAGGAGGAAGTAGAGGAACGTAGTTTATGGACGCTCCCTCATTGGTAGTTTCAGGGAGACGAGAGAAACAAATGATGCGCTCAAACGTGATCATAGTATTGCGCACAATATGAACTGAGGAGGAAAGCAGCAGGTCTAATGAAACGGAAAAATCAGGACTGCTCAGCCAATACTTCTTTAATAGCTTATCTGCGAATTGACAGCACAAAGTCAGCAGTCAGTAAATATTTTTCCTATGTCTTAAGTTACTTGGGTTGGATGAGCCGCTGCTAGCGGACTACTGTAGCACCACTTCCGGCTGCTCTGTTGTAGACACTAAGCACCAGCGGGTATTAGCAATGTTCTGATTTGGACGGCGGAGAGGTTTTTGTTTATTTGATGACTTTCGTGTTTACGTTTTAACCTAGCACCTTGTCAACCCCGATTTCGTTTTCATTATCCATACTCATATATCTAATATATGTTTAATAGAAGAAAAAAAATGTGTGACTTAACAATGTACGAAAACTGATTTGGCTGTGGAGCAACAGGTAACTTTTACATCCAATCAAATAGATTTGAAAAAGTTACTGGTGCTGTTCGTGAAATTGAGACATATGTTGTTGTAAGCATAATTTGGGTATTTAAATTCTATTCTATTTTTGTGCCGCGCTGTGTTTATTAGCCTGTGTATTTATCTGGCTGTCTTATTGTGTAGGGTACATCCTTTGGCTTTGACATAAGTTTCCTCAAGATGGTGTTGTTGCATATGCGGGAGTGTGTGCGTGAGGGACGTCATGTTGGAAGGGTATTTCATGATGAATGGGACTGGTTGCGGTGGTCAGCTTGTTGGTCAAGCCAGTTGAATGGCTGGTAACCAAAGTTGCCATTCTTTTAATAAATAGGGAATTACATCTTCCTTTACTTACCATTGCTATTCCTCCTTTTTTAACGGGAAAAGTCAGTGTTTTAAAGGCGACTTTGAAAATTTTCCCTCTGCTTACAAACTTGTCGGCGATTGAGACATCACTGTGTGTCTCTATAAAGATCACTAGAAAAATTAATTTTGAACCTCTATAACTGACGGAAAAGTAGGAGCAGCTATGAACGTGCGACAGAACGTCGCCCACTAAACAGTTAAACCGACTAATCTTCAAAGCGGCTGCCTACGAATATTAATCTATTTACTGCGTCCAAGAACAAAGATTCATGTACAATGTGGTCACCGTTAACTTTTTGAGTTGCACTAGGATCGTCGTGTTCTAATGCTCAGAATAATTGTTTCTTACTTTTACAGCATCAATCCAACAGCAGTTTCAGAGGCATCCGAGAACGGATCCACCGAGCAGTAACGCACTGGCCTCGCATTCGGGAGGACGCGGGTTCGAACGCACGTCCCGGCATCCAGATTTGGGTTTTCCATGGTTTCCCCGAAACACTCCAGGGGAATGCCGGGATGCTTTCTTTAAAAGCCCATGGCAGAATTCTATTTCCCTTCCTTGCCCTCCATCCTTTCCTGCCTCCAATGACCTCGACGTCGACGAGGCGTAAAGCCATAAGCAAAAAGAAGAAGAACAGAACACAGGGAAAATCTGGGTTAAAAATGTTTAGCATCTGCTAGACCTTGCATCATCTGCAGCGTTTCCTCATTCCATAGAATTATTTGTCTATCTCTCTTTTATCGCCTTCTAAGCTCGTGGAGTACTGCTTCTGGCAGCTTCGTGCAGATAACCGGAGTTGATGTACTGTGGTTTCAGATTAGCTTGGACCTGCAGAGGACTTGCACTCTCTGCTGTGGTGAGGTAGCCTGGAAATTCTTTTTTCTCAACATCCATGGATGAATTTGTGGTGTTATGCTGAGACCATACTCACTTATCCTGTCCGAAAGCAATTTAATCCCGTCTCTAAAGATCTTGCTGTTAAGAGACGTTACGCAGTTTTTTTTTAAAAAAGGCAATGTAAGATGTGTTAGGTCCTCGAACGAGTCGAAAGTCACTAAAATGTATTCCACATAAGGAAACTTGAAGTTCGCGCCCTGAAAAACTTTCTCGATAAGCCTCTGGATTGCCTTCGTTCGAACAGTCCAAACGGGACTTTAAATAGGTCAGTTTTTGAGAAAATTGTCTTCCCCTTCAAAATGTGCTCAAAGTCTTCTGCTCCTGGGAGGGGAACAGTCCTTTGATTTAATTGTCTGTAGCCGCCGCAAGGTCCCACTGTGACGTTGGTCGTCCTATTATCCTATCATCTAAGGTGAACAGGTATTTCGGTTTAGCGATCTGCAGTCCCGCGTGATTTAACACTGGTCACCTCTCAGTAACAGTATGATGCTTTACGTTATTTATCATCAGATCTGGTACACGGTTTGGTTCTTTTAACCTTTGGTACTGGGAAAGTAGGTCTCTGGATTTAAAGAGCTAATAAAGTCGCCCATAACGCGAAGCTCGGTTGCACCATCAGTCAGCTGTTTGTTATGAAGGTCACGACTTCAGCTGAACAGTTAGGCCTTCATCACTCTGCGCAATTTGGAAGCACGCGACTGAGTATCGCCACTTTGAGTTTCTTGCGGGTACGACACCCACAGGCGACCTAGTAGCACACACTGAGGATACTGCGAAGCGATACACTCTCCCTCTAGCCGTGGGGCGCGGAGTCATGATAATCATCCCTGCTGTAGATTCTAACCGAGGTTTTCACCAAGTGATAATGTCACTGTCGGCTATTGTCCCTACAAATATCATTGAAAAAGAAAAATGCGAGTAATATTGCAACATTCTTAAATCATGCATACAAGCGAAAAACATAATGTACTGTGGGTAAACAAACAAGCTTACGAAAAGAACTTTTAAAACTCTATGTGTGGAGCACAGCACTTTATGGTAGCGAAACATGGACTATACCGGAAATAAAGAAAATTGAAGCATTTGAAATGTGGTGCTACAGAAGAATGCTGAAAATTAAGTGGACAGACAAAGTAAGAAATGAACGAGTTTTGGAAATGATGGGTGAGAAAAGAAGTTTGTGGAAGAAGCTTACAGAAAGAAGAGACAGGCTGGTAGGTCATATTTTGAGACATGCTGGATTGGTTAATTTGTTAGTGGAAGGAACAGTCGAAGGTAAGAACTGTAGAGGTAGACAGAGATTAGAATATATGAAACAGATAATTGAGGACGTGGGCTGTTAGGGGTATGTAGAAATGAAGAGGTTAGCACAGGATAGGAAAGGATGGAGGATTGAATCAAACCAGTCGAAAGACTGACGACAGAGAAAAAAAAAAAAACGAAAAGATAACGATTACTTATAAAATTCTGATAAGATCTAAAGAAAAATAAATAAATGTGCAAGGTTTTTAACGTGGTGTTAATTAATTAAATTTTCTGACACTTAGTCTTCTCGAAGTTACACCACGCATGAACAACAAAAAGATATTTATGACGTAAGAAAGCATTCTCTCGCAATAACTTCCTGAAATTCTTGGTCAAATGACAAGTTACCACTATACAAACGGTCCCCATAAAAAAGAGTTGATGGAGGCATTGTAGAAGGTCCAAAAAAGAGCCGCCTGATTCGTGACAGGTACATATAGTTGGAGGGAAAGCTTAAGTGCGATGTTGAAGGAGTTAGGTTGGGAAGACCTGGAACACCGAAGGCGTTGCTGTCGACAGAAGCTAAGGGTGCTTCCATAAACTTCGTGGCTCGGTCTAGGGGGGATGGGGAGGGGAAGAGGGGTGGAGGGGTTGGCAAGAAGGCTAAGCTGCGCTACGTGGGGGGTTTAGAGCCAGGCCACGTAGCTTTTCATTCATATTATTTTTCACATTTAAAATAAGGTACAGAACACACAACAGCATGTGAATATTTATTTCCTTCATTTATTTATCTCCATACGTAATTTACAATAGTGTGACAAGAGAAAATGGTACAAAATGTCTTCTGGAATCAAAAGCGAAAAAAGCTACGGCGAGGGGGGTAGGGGGGGGTGTAGAGACAAAGCCACGTCGGGTTACGAGTGGGGGAGGGAAGTTTCACACGAGGCCATAATGGAGCTACGTGGTTTATGGACGTTCCTTAATTGAAAAAATCACGACTGACCTATTTTAGGGTGACAGCGAACACATATCACTACCAGCCACATTCATATCTCCGGTGGCGGATATAGCAATTTTCCGAGCAGGGGAGAAAAACTGTGAGATTTCCGCGCCTTGGAACATTATTTTATCGCCCCAATTGTTGCATTGTCACATTGTCGCCACCCCGACTGACCCCCGAAAAAAAGGTCGCCTCTACCCAAACTGTCGCCCTTAAAACACGACTTTGCCGCCCTCCTGAAGTTGCCGCCCGGCGCAAGAGCCCAAGTTTGCCCTCTCCTAGATCCGGCTCTGCATGTGATAAGAGAAACCGGGGCTAGAATGGATTCATTTCTATACTAATTTTTTTCACGAGTGAATAGGGAATGGAATTGGAAGGGTTTATCGAGCGCGAAAACTTAGAATCCGATAGGAATAGGTTTCGTTAAACCATTCCGACTATACTGATCTGGGTTTTCCATAGTTTTCTCATATTGGTTCAGAAGCATGCCTGGATGATTCCTCAAAGTAGCCGACGGGCGCCTGCTGCCATATCCCGTATATCCCGTCCTATGCACAAACGATTGCAAAATAGGATATGTCCAATCCACCCTCCGCCACCTACTTTCAGTGAATCGTGGAATAATAATAGTAAATGAGGACTCACACAAAATAAACTTAACTTCTTTTAGTAAAGTGTTTTGTTTTTCTTTGCATACGCATCTGATTGATTACTTCAAAAATGCTTGCTGTTGATTAATGTTGCTTGTTAACCATTTAACTATTTGAAGCATAGTGACTGTTCTCCCCACACTTTGAACTGCATAATACTGCGCTACTCCGACAGTGAGTACAAGGTAGCAATCCAGAATCGTCAAAATCTTACACAACAATCCATTAAAGCCAAATATTAATTAAAAGCAGGGTTATAACGGATTTCATCTTTGCGGATGGTACTTTAAAATTTTTACCCTGTATACGTACTCTTTGATGATACGTTTTGAGATTGCGGTCTTTGCGATTACTCTACAGTTGTATTTAAACTACATACATAAAGTGTAGCCAATAGCTGCATTATTATATCAAGTACAACCTCTAAAACATAACTATAAAATTTGTATTTCTTGAAGGAATGTTCATATTAATCATATTTCCGACAAGATTACAGAGTTCACGAATCATTCCGTTCGCATCTATCGCAATCCAATCATAATATATTTTAATTAGTCTCATATTGCCGGATGCTGTGCCATTATGTAACTGTACTCGCATCTTTGTGGTTTAACTAACTTTTCTTGCGCGCTGTTATGGCGTAGAAGACTGCTAACATATTAGGTACGCAGGTAAGTAGCTATAGGTTTCTTATGCTTATAAGTTGGTCAGAATTGTTTGTTGAATGCTTGAAGCGCAAATAACTTGACATAACGTTTCACAATAAACTCAACTGGGCAGAACGCATTGGTCAGGAAGTAGGAAAATGTTACGAAGAACTTTGTAACATTTTCCTACTTCCTGACGAGGTAGGGAATTGGATTACAAAACATTAGCAGACCATTGTTTGAATACGGTGTTGTAGTTTGGGATCTAAATTTTGGGTATCAAATACAGGAGCTGGAGAGAGTGCAGAGGAGAGCAACTAAATTTGTTTGTGCAAATTACCGCAAGACCCAGTCAGTAATTGAATTGATGTGATAAAGCAGCTGGGTTGGGAACCAGTGGAAGACAGAAGGAGGGTGAAGCGAGTGCTGGGATTGTCCAAGGCGTATACTGATGCCAAGGCTTGGAAGTAGTAGTGCATGGAAGGGAAAATATGGGAATGAGTGCAAGCTGGCACTCGATTTCACGCATAAGGGAGTGGGAAAAATTTCTTTTGTGGATACAGGAGTAAAGGACTGTAATAAATTTCCATGTGATGAATAATTTACCAAAAGCGCTGAAGGAATTTAAAATTAAAATTCATAAATCACAAAAGTAGATGGGGGAAGAATTTACACACTCAAATGATATAAAACGATAACAAAAATACTAAGAAAGTGTTAGTTAGATAGCTAGGGAAATTGCCACTGGAGCATACGCTCCATCGCAATTAATCACTAATTTAGTTCAACATATTAATCATTCAAATACTAGGTACATTACTGAACTAGAGAAGTGAAAAGAAACGTGAAACCTATAAAGGTACTTCTAGACAAGACAACTCGCAAGATACCGAAGGTAATTTGGGACATGGTGTCAATTCAGCTTCTTCTAAACTTTGAGCACCAGTGCAATAAATCCGCAACGCTCCAACCGATCCGTTCAACCACCAACAATTGGATTCCACACAACTACCACTACGCAGACTAAGCACAAACAAATGGATCACAGCATTTCCTACAAACAGTTTCTTGAAATCGAGAGAGCAAAATTACAATTATTAGCCTTCAATTATTAGCCTTGCCACTTAGGAAGTTTTTGCAGTGTACTCCCAGTCCTAAATAACGTTCATCTTCACAGGGAACTGGCAGTATGGAATAAACTGCAGATGGGGAAGTACCTCCAACATCTCCACACGCATATTAATCGCCCCAGTCCACTCAATGAAACACTCCCGTTCCATCTCTGTCGTCCTGGACAGTAGATTACTAACCACCGGAACCCGACGACTCCGTTCACTCCAACCCGAGTAAAAACTTTTCGCAAACCTTTGAAATGAGACACGGCGTTTGTCGATAATTTGGTTAGGATTTTAAATAGTTTTGTTTCTATTTTAGTTTACTCAATAAAAAGTTTAAGAAATTATTATTATTTGTTTCTGGCTTACATTACAGGCGGGAAGGGACTGGGGGCAAGGAACGGGTAGGAATACGGCCATGGCCTTTTGAAGGAACCATCTCTGCATTCGCGTGGAGTGATCCGGATGGGCGGACGAGGATTTGTAGGTGGAATTCCCCTAATGAATTCCGTTCTTCTAACATTGAATTAACTCAACAGGAACGATATCTTCAGACAGGGACGCGGTTGGTCTCTGCATTCATTTCACAAAATTTTTAAAATCCTAAAATATTCGCCCCAAATCACTGGCACACCTGGTATCCGCGAGAGACGCGGTCGAGAACTGCTACAACAATCACAGTCGCGCGACTCAGTCGCTCCCTGTCGCCCCACGCAAAGTCGTCTGTAGTTGCTTGAGTTGTTGGTGGCTCAAATACGCTTGCAGTGGACGACCAGCCTAAAGGACTGCTTGGAACATTTTGTTGGACCCCTTCTAGTAGCGTGAATAAGTGAGTGTATCCTACGGTAGTTCTACACGGATGTTCTCTAAGTTGGACCGTGAACAGGCCGCAGTACTTTCTATGCAAATTCAAAATTAGAAATTCGTCGCTTAGGTAATAACACCAACCGTGTAGTCGCTAGCTAAGTGACGATGGGCCGAATCTCGTATAAGGAAAAAAGAATAATATACATTATAATATAAACAAAACCCCCTCTAAACATACGCAATAAAAATTGGGAATGCGAAAGTGGAGGTAGGATTTCACGTGATAGTTGGCACTTGCGGAGTTCCGTGACATCCCTAATTAAAACCCGCTCGACTTAATTTTAAATGATAAAGAGAATTACTGGATACAAATTACACGCACTCTTTTCTCATCTTCATCCGCGTGTTCATCCGCCACGTCATATAGGGCAACCCGGGCGCGACGGGGCACCGGTGTGGAATGAAGTTCCATGATTTTCGGTGTGGAGGAGGTCCTGCCAGCGGATGGCAACAAGCAGCACTAGAGCAACCTGTCGCGGCTCAACTGCGGCAGCCATATCAGTCTAGTCGTCTCGAGCGTTGGTCTGTGAAGATTTCGTTGTGTGATTATCTTCTCCTGAACTGTAACTTATTATGTTTTTGTAACCTAGGTAAAATATGTACATATATCTGCTTACATTACAAATATACTTAGTTCATGCCTGAAGTACGTTTGATTGCCTTTACTTTCGTGTAGTTAAAAGTTAGTTTCCTGAATGAACTTACCTCCCTAACCCTAATCGTGTCCCTGGGGCGGAAAGGGCAACTACCCCAAACTGCCCCGCTCTTCTGTTGCTCTTGAATCACAACTGACAAAAGGACATTGTCTTTTTGTGTTTTGTCTGAAATTCTAATGTCTGTTCCAATAGTTAAAGAAAGCATGAATAGCACGAACTTTTTATGGTTCACTTGAAATTGTAACGCCTATTCCAAAATTTAAAGAAAGCACTAAAACAGGTTGAAGACCACTGTATTTACAGATTGTTCATAAAAAAAAAAAAAAGATGACAGAAACCGCTATTAAGGAAGCAGACGAAAAGAACTTTGCCAGAGAAGAAAAAGAAAAAA
The DNA here is from genome assembly GCA_031002005.1 of Vandiemenella viatica. NCBI lineage: Eukaryota > Metazoa > Arthropoda > Insecta > Orthoptera > Morabidae > Vandiemenella > Vandiemenella viatica. The sequence goes on from JARYHS010012519.1 coordinate 7,271,476, forward strand.
AACTATGTAAGAAAGAGAATAAAATTAACAGTGGGAAAAAAACAGAGAAAATTGTCCGAAGATAAATGGAAAAAAGGAGCTGAAGAGAGAACCCAAAATTAAAGAGAGAAATGTTCTGACTGTGAATGTTTCTATTTCGGTGAATTTTGTTCAAAGTCAATTGAAAGTTGGATCACTCGTTCCATGTGCAAGAAGTGGGCACCTAATTCCTGTGCGGCAACAGATAGCGAAGACGACGAGGCTGTCGCAGTGGACACAATCAATGAAAACTGCAGTTAAACGTTTACAGTCACTTAAAACTAAATAAACTAACTAATTTTTTCTGTATTTCAACTACTTTTTTATATTTTTATATATATATAATTACTTGTTCTTATTACCCCTTACCGCCCCATACCCGGGGCAGAACGGGGCAAATGACGTTAGGTTAGATTTTTTAATAAAAAGTATATTGTTCTTTAGTATCTTCAATGATTGCATTATAATGTCTTCATACAAAAATTTTACAGCCCTCTTTATTAACCCCACCGAGCGTGGTGGGTGAGTGGTTAACGCTATGGCCCAGAGGCGTAGCTAGGTCAACAAGGGCCCCGGTGCAAAAAATTTATTTTCGGCCCTCAGGCCAGATGGGCGACATTTTTTTTTTTTTTTTTTGCTTTGTGTTGCTGGTAAGGGCCCCCTGAGCTGAGGATGGGGCTCTTGAGTTGTGCTTAGGGCCCTTAGTGGGGGGCTCCCTGTGTCTCAGGGCCCCCCTTAGACGACTGTAGAGCTTAAAAAACAAAAACAAAAAAAGATCACCAGTTTGCCATGAAGGCGCTGGGGGGCCCCCTGAGCGTAGGGGCCCCGGTGTACTGCACCGCCTAGCCCCATAGTAGCTACACCCCTGCTCTGGCCTCGCATTCGGGAGGACGCCGGTTCGAATCCCCGTCCGCGCTTCCAGATTTCGGTTTTCCATGGTTTCCCCAAATCACTCCAGGTGAATGGCGGGATGCTTCCTTCAATAGGCCACGGCCGAATTCCTCCCTGTTCCTTGACCCCAGTCCCATCCCGCCTCTAATTACCTCGACGTCGACGAGGCGTAAAAACATAAGTGAAACAAATTAATTAACCCGTTCTTAAAACATTTTTTCAGCTTGGTACCCGGTTCTGCCCCGGGTTTCCCTACTTGTGACGAATTTCACAAGCGACGCATAGGATACGCATCTCGTGGGAGAGACGTCGCACAGTGACTCAGGCTTCGCGGGCTGCCTGCTCCTCCCCCCCCCCCTCCCCTCACCGCAGAGCCGCCGCCAGGTGCTGGCCAGTACGGCGCTGGACGCGCGGGCGTGCGGACGTGCTAGGCGCAGTGGTGAGTACGCGAGCTGGCTCCTCCTTCACTAAGCACACTCACTAGTCTTATTATACAATAAAACCATCATCACGCACAGTGACTTCGAGTTAATATTAATTTCAGGGATCGAACATGTAGATAGAAAAAAATTTCACGAGCTTACGTCGGCTAAACACATTGTCAAACTAAATATTTTATACGCCATGTGAAAAGTATACAACCTTCATCTGCAGCAAATCTAAGACAAAGGCCAAAAATTAAAATCATACGTTGCAAACTGAAAGTGATCTTTACTGACTTTTAAACTGAGATATTATGTGAAACATCTCTTCTTCCTTGACAGTTATTTTAACTTGACTTTTCGAATGTTCAATTTCGACGATCCTGTCGTGGTCAATTCACCCCTTCGAAGTTTGTTTTGGATCTGGCGGTTTGTTAGGTCAGTTTGACGATGCGTATAACAAGTTATGTTGGAGCTGATAAACAACCATAGGCCCGACAATAGAGGCGAGTTTTGATTAATATTATTAGACATGACGTGAAAAAAACGCCCAGTCTGAACAGCAACTCACTCGAGCTTTACCAGCTGACACCTTGTCGGCGAAAACAAACAATGCTAGCAGTAACATTTTTGATTTCTTCAAATTTATCCACAAGAAATGATTGGAAATAAACTACGTTGGAGAGCACGTCACACACACTGCACGTTATTAACATGTAGACTAGTCGCAACGGAAGGTATAGCCAGGATCTTCAGAAAATAACCGAATGCTGCAGCAGAATATAAGTATCAGTGTTGCGACAGTGTTGCAGTGTGGTGACTCGCTTGGCGTGCGACGCGTGTTAGCGTGTCGCGTGTATTCCAGTCACGGGCACAGTGGCGCCAATACGACACCCTCTCCCACGCAGCACAACTCCAAACCCACAGGATCACTCACAAGAAACACGACGCCCAAGGAATATAAAGCAAACATTAAACTCGAAGACGTGTCAACACTGATGTTTCTGTGTACTAAGGGAGCGTCCATAAACCACGCAGCTCCATTTGGCCTCATGTGAAACCCCCTCCCCCCCACTTAGCCTGACTTGGCTTTTCTCCCCCTCCCTCCCACGAAGCACGTAGCACGTAGCAATTTTCCCTAAATAAATATTTACGTGCTGTTGTGAGTCCTGTGCCTCATTTTAACTCTGACAAATAATATGAATGGAAAGCTACGTGGCCTGCCTCGGAAACCTCCCTCCCCCCACGTAGCCCAACGTAGCTTTCCTGCCACCCCCCCTCCCCCTAGACCGAGACCACGTAGTTTATGGACGCTCCCTGAGGGAGATAAACTTCAGTTCGAATCAAATGTATTTTTCTATAAAGTAACGGACAAAAAAGGAAGACTGCATCTGGATGCGCAAAAGCTCAGAAGAACTGTATTCACTGACCGAACGATTCACATCACTCGCACGGAAAAGACACATGAAACTCAACGGTCATATAGCACGAATGGATGACTCGCGAATAATCTACATGTCACATCGGGCGTTCCTCGGGGATGTGTAACAGGACCATTCATTTTCTTAATTTTTATAAACGATCTCGGAGACAACCTAAACAGCAATGTAAGATCGAAGTTTTTCACGGCGTTGTATTAGTTAATAGGGACACTGGTTAGGGGGCTTCCATAAATTACGTGAGGTGTTTTTCCGAATTTCCCTTCTGGTGAGATTTCGTGAGATCTGATCGTACCCCTCCCCCCTCCCTCGTGACATTTGGTCCGTGAGAATCCCCCCTAGAAATCGCCCTCACAACTTTTTTTTTTTTAGGTCTCACTCTTCCAAAATCCGGTTACACCTCCACTTTTGGACGAAATACCCCCCTAAAATGGACAATTTTTTTCCAAAACCTCACGTGAGATTTCCGTAGACCCTCCCCCCCTTGGTGAGATTTCGCCTGACCCCCCCCCCCTGATTTCACCTCACGTATTTTATGAATGCCTCCTTATCAACTCAGTGCGGCTATTAAAATGCTGTAGCGGTTTCACCTCGGTAACGAGTAGAAGAGTGGATGACGTAATAGCGCTGTGTTGGTTTTTGTGTTCGACCGTTTCCGCGGCAGCGGGTAAACAAACAGTTAATCCTTGACATTTGGTAGAAAGTGAGGGCTGAGATGGACGCCTTCGAAACGTCACACAAGTGAGACATCTTAACGCGGCTGGGAGCCCGAGAAGAGTTTATTTAGTTTTAACATAAATGACAGTTTGCCATTGTTCACTGATGATGCAATCACAGATAATGGGGAAAAAAAGGAATTTTGTCGACTACTTGAAAATACAAAGCCATGAGGACGTTATGTCGCCATTGTGAGGTGAATGGCTACTGACACTAAAGAGCAAGGCAATGTGTATAACTAACAACAAAAACATTTAACAGTTCAGTTATTGACTTGGTCGATTCCTCAAAGCACCAGTACAAGGGAACTTGAAAAGAGACCTGGCCATAACTTCGATTTTCTACGGTCGTAACCCACATACAAAGCGTAAACAGCTATTGTTCGTTCACATTTGGACTATTGAAGTGCTGTTTGCTGTCCGTATCGCGAGGAGTTGACTGGCAGTATAGAGAACGTTCAGAGATGAACCGCTCTATTTCCGACTGGTTGCCACGGCTCGTACGGGAGATTGGACTGGAACAGACAGAAGACGTACGTTTCGACTGAGTTTATAGGGATACATCATGAGAATAACGCTTTTCTTCTCCCAGTGCGAAGAAGTACTTCGTCCGCCAACCTCTTTGGGCCGGAATGATTGGATTGATAAGGTTACAGAAACAATTGTGCCGTACTTTTTATGGTTATATTGATTCCTTCTTCCCTCTTGCTTTTGGGGAGTTTTTGTGCAAAGCACACGCTGGTACCCATATTTTTGCGAATTTCAGGCTACAGCTGTCAGAATTAGAATTGTTTGTCCAAAACGCTTCCACAATCGCAATAGGTTCTCTTTCTATACTTGTACAATGTTAATCTTTCTAATTTATTTGCTACAGTTTCTGTTTTATTCAGTGATCACTCCTCGCTGCTAAGCTAAATTTAAATTAATGTGACGCCACAGCGCTTCTCATACGCTCACTGTTTAGAATAGCAAATATTATACATTTCCCTTGTACAGCGTGTCGTTTCTGTAGTTACTGAAATGACAAAACGGATTACATTTGGAAATTAAGATGTTGATCACTTATTAGAAGATGGATTTGTTGTGGAGTGATGTATTACGGGTCCCACAAGCATAGAATAGTGAGAGCCGTATAGTGACTTGGGAACCAGCAATCCTACTAGGTGAAGAGGAAACCTCAACTCCCACACCTTGAGCATGTTTTCTATTTTGTTTCATGCCGCAACCTGGAATCGATACAGGTTTTTCTTGACGCGCTGAGGAAGCTGAACGACTGACTTAGGAGATAAGTACAGCCACTTCCGATAGTAGTTGCGGAGAACATGGACACTAGGCGTATTAAGAAAACAGAGCCTTCGAAAACTGGAAACACGAGTGACTGTTGAATCCCTGGTATACACAGAATGTTAAAAGAAATAACCCTGACAAATCGTCCCTGAAAATGGTTTTAGCTGCTCACTGCTGAACTGGATCTTGGCACCTTGGTGTATTTGCATCACATTTGTTGTTAGTATTTATGTATGTTCTCAGAATGTTGGCTGTTGATTTGTCTGGATGTAGTGACTATGGTTGGAGAGTGTGTAGGGAACACGATGCTGGGGGCGTAATGCGAGGCGAGGTGGTCGGGTGGCGGGCACCTGTTGCGTGTCGGGTGGCCGCCGCGCCTCCACTTCCGGATCCTCCGCGGGAGGCGACCGTGATGTTTGTTTACAGTGGCTCGAGACCTTGAACTCGTCCCCTGCTGATACGCAGACGGCAGATAACTGTGAATCAGTCCGAGTACGCGATCCACCGACACGCGGGAACGAGTCTCTCGGCATTCTACGGCTCCATTTGGCTATTGCGATACCACGTGCTCCTGTTAAATAATTAGTCTTCTAAACTGTTGGAGCCGGCCCTGGCAGTGTAGGGGCTACGAGCTGGCTTCGCGTTGCAAGGACCGCCGGTTCGAGTCCGGCCTCGGGCATGGGTGAATTTAAAGAGTGTTGTGTTTATCTTGTGCTGCCCTCACTGCAGTGTCCATAATATCATAATTAAAGCCTCATACAGTAGTTGGTACAGAAACAAATATGGAGCTGGCTAAATGCTCGCAACGACCGAAGACCATATATTTAAAATAATAAATAATAATAACTGTTGGAAGACCAAGTTTAGCATAAACTTGAACAAACCTACCGGGCAAGAAAAATGCGTGTTTATTTAATTTAATTTAATTGCAATGGAGCACAGGCTCCGGTGGCAATATCCCTACACACCCATCTTCCCCCTATCCTGCACCCACCTACATTTGCCCTCTACAAATTTTATCTTTAAATTCCTTCAAAGTTTTCGGTAAATTATTCATAATTTCTCTTGGTAACTCATTCCAATCCCTGACACCCTTACCTAAAAAAGAGAATCTTCCCACACCCTTGTGCCTGAAATCGAGTGCGAGCTTGTGGTCATGGTCATCTTTTCCCTTCCATGCACTACTTTTCATAGCTATTGCAATATCTTTCCATGCCTCATCACCAGTATATGCCCTGTACACTCCCATGACCCTCCTCATCCTCCTCCTGTCTTGCAATGAATCCCATTCCAGCTCCTTTATCATATCCGTCACTGATTGCATTCTGCGATAATTTCCAGAAACAAATCTAGCAGCCCTTCTTTGCAGCCTCTCCAGCTCCTGTATTTGATACGTGAAATGAGGATCTCATACTACACTGACCAAAGTTTTGTAACCCAATTCCTTGTCTTCTCTCGTACATCCCCTCATCACTCTCTCCAACAAGTGCAGAACTTTGAAACCTTTTCCTACCACCTGTCCTATGTGTTCTGGCCAAGTTAAGTTTGCTATCAAAAGTAATTTCAAGATATTTGCATTTCAAGTCTTCAGCAAGCAATTCTTTCCCCACCTTATATTCATAATTAACCTTTTGTTTTTTATTTGTGTATCTAATAAGCTGACTCTTCTTCGCATTTATCTTCATTCCATGTTTACCAACCCAACTAGATCTCCTGTCCAGATCACCCTGCAACTGTTTACAATCCTCAACCGTTTTGATTCTTTTATAAAGCATTATGTCATCTGCAAACAATCTAATTTCAGATAGTAAACAATCAACACAATTATTCATTAGAATAATGAATAGCAACGGTCCCAATACGCTACCCTGTGGCACACCCATTTTTACTTCCACTTCTTTTGATACTACATTTCCTACCCTAACTTTCTGTTTTTACTACATTTTAAAAATTCTTCTACCCAGCAAATGACTTTCTTATCCACTCCAATGGTTTTAACTTATTTACTACCATTTTATGGCTTACTCTGTCAAACGCCTTAGACAGATCTAGTGCTACACTATCAATTTGGCCTCCCTTGTCCATTTCATCTGAAATATCTTGCATATATCCCACCAACTGAGATTCGCATGAATACCCTTGCCTGAAACCATGTTGCCTGCTTGAAAACCAATTACGTTCGTCACATATATTTCTGATGGGTTGCATATCAATCTTTCCATTAATTTACCTACCACTGATGTCAAACTGATTGGCCTGTAATTCTCAACTCTATTTCTAACCCCTCCCTTATGTACCGGTACTACTATTGCACTTTTCCAGTCCTGTGGGAAGCAGCAAGTGTCTAGACTCAATTTAAATAATATTTCAAGATAAGGTACAATGTCACATCCGGCTATCTTTAAGATATCTGTAGTAATATTATCTTCACCAGCCCCTTTATGTTTTGTCAGCTTTCTTATTTCCTTCATGATTTCCTCAGGATGGATATCAAATTTTTTACTATCGTCATTTCTAATTGTGTTGTTATGCTCGTTCTCCGAATTAGACCCTCCTGTTTCTGATTCATTGTCCCTAATGCTTTCACTGAACCAGTTACTTAAAATCTCTGCCTTTTTCAAATCGTCAGTAACTTCTTCTCCATCCTTATCTATAAGTGTCTCTACATCCTCCCTTCCCCTCAGTTTCCTGATATAGCCATAGAAATTTTTAGATGCATCAGTCAATGGTCCCTCTGCACTGACAATACTCTTCATAAACCCATCTTTAGCCATTTTCTTTGCTGTTATTAAGTCCTTGTTTAATTGTTTTAAATATTCCCTACTACCCTGCTGTCTCTTAACTCTGTTATGTTCTTTTCTTACCAACCTCTTTAAGATCCTCACTTCCCTATTATAGTACATAGGTTCTCTACTTCTCTTTATTTTTTGCTTTGGAATAAATTTTTCTTCCCCCTTTCTTATTATCTCCTTGAACTCTTCCCACCTTGACTCTACTTTACCTGAGCCTTCCTTCCATTTGCTGAATTGTTCTCTGAAATATCTCCTCAAATTTGAAACCTGTGCCTTTTTATAATTGTACCTATTTCCCTCTTCAATTTTGGCTGCTGGTTTACTGAATCCTCTAATATTCATCAGAACTGCTTCATGATCACTTATTCCTTCAGTTACTTGATACCTCAAAAGGTTTTCATCGGGCTTAATTAGAAATATATCCAAAATATTTTGTCCCCTAGTGTTTTGCTCAACCACTTGTGTAAATCCTCCTTCCCTTATTAAGATATTTGCAAATCTTTGTTCCTTGTGTTATTTATCTTATTCTCTTCCCAGTTTACACCTGGTAAATTTAAATCCCCGCCGATGATTATCATTCTATTCTCACCTCTGAAATCTGAGTATGAATTTAATTTCTCCCCAAGAGCCTCATCCTCTTTTGTCATTCTTCCGCTGCGGTAAGCAGCCAACACCCTGATTTTTTCTTTTTTATTACCCCAGAAATCTACCCCAAGTAACTCATGGTCTTGATCTATGAACGCCAGTGAACTGTGGTAGTTTTTGCTAACTAGTATGAAGACTCCTCCACCAATTGCTCCTCTATCTCTGCGGTACACTCTGTAACCATCAGAAAAACCTCACTGTCTAGTACTTCTTCTTTTAACCAACTCTCTACCCCAATTATTACTTGTGGTTCGTGCATCTCTATTAAGTTTGCAAATTCGATTACTTTGTTGATTATACTTCTACAATTTACCATTAACACCCTTACTACTGGCTTTACATTGTCAGAATTTATCTCCTCTTTCCCACGTTTAACGCAGTCAGTTATTGTTTCAGCCATTTCATCTATTTCTTTAATATCTGTGACTTTCCCCATCGCGAATCTGCAATCAGTATCACTTTGATAATCTATTTCTGTCCCTTCACCAGCAGCCCCTAACCTTCCTTACCTCACAGTGCTTCTAGCTGCTATTATAGTATAGCTGCAGAGACGTTGTGTCTGTACATTACAATTATTTCAAAAAGAGTTATTGCGATGTAAACTAATTATGACGGAGATGCAGAAACGGTAAAATTTAGAATTCTTGTCTATCTGTTCCCGCATTCATGCAGATATTACTAGACAGATTGTAGCTATAGTGCGCATGGTAGTAGATTATATTGTCGACAACGATAATACATGCTTCATATCCAGAGTCTTTACAAACTCCTAATAATACAAAATCCAAAAACCTATTTAAAAAAAAAAAAAAATTGCAGTCGTGGGCAGCCGACAGACTTAAGAACTTAAAAGTATTAATATCATACACGCAACACGACGTGATTACAGCTACTGATGTTATAAATAACAATAATTCCGTGTGTTGATAAGGACCTGGTGACTGGTTTTCAATTGCCTGCGCATTCCGCCGTTGTCTTAGCCTAATCCGATAGTGCTAATAGATGCAGGAGACCTACAGTTTAACGGCAAATCCGAACCACGAGAGCATCCTGGTCACATAACACAGCAATCTATGCCAGAGGTGAAACTTGGGTTAAGAGGCTATGAAAATCCCCGTCAAGAGAGGGATCCGAAACGAGGACCTATCGTGTCTCAGTCAGACAGCTTAACCACTGAGCCACCAGACCGCAACAGATATGCTGTCAACATTAGCATGTCGGGGACGCGAACTCACAACATTTTACCCATCCAAAAATCGCCCCACACACCTAAAGTAGCTTTCACTTCAAAAACTATCCTAGTAAACAACCCGAAGGTTGGTCGAATCTTCGCGAAGGAGATTTGTTTATTATTATTTATTTATTTTAATGACCTTCGGTCTATCGACCATACGGCCAGCTTCAACATTTACATTAGTTTAAACAAGTAAAGTAATAAAGTCATATTTCACAATGGATCATAAAATAAATCAGTAAAACAATGTTGGTATAATCTTGGTATGGACAATAACATTCAATACAGTAACACTCGACGTTTTATGTTAATCTCCTAACAGCCAATGTACAATAAAGATCGTTACATTTAGTATAACTGTAAGTAAATTACATGATTTATGGAGGCCTTTTTTATTATTATTATTAATGTAAGTGCTTTCTTTATAAAGAGATATTAACACATAGTTCTCGTTGAAATTGTTCCCTATTTTCTCTGATTAAACGAGCGTTCCATTGTATAACTTAATTTCTCCCATCTTGTTGTAGAATATTTGACAGAATTTCTAAAATTATTGTTGGATTAAATGTATCCGCTGTTGGAGTTTTGGCTTCTTGGATCAGAAGCATAATTAGATTAAATATTTTTTCTAACAAGGTTCCGTTTTTGGTATAATGTATCTCGGCAGGTTGGTTGAAGGCATTTGGTTGTTGCACTGCATCAGGCTGTATGTTGCGGGTGATTTGAGCGCCCTCCCAGGACAGGGTGCAGGTTTGAGGGGTTTCGATCACACTGGCTGGGGTCGCAGGCTGGTTACTCGTGATAATTGGAGACATGGGACCATTGTATGTAAACAAATGTTGTCTTAGATTTGTAGATGAGTTTCCTTTAGTAAACCAAGAGTTTTTATAGGACTTTGGTCCTTTTGACCACACATATCTATTGATGAGGTTTTGTTCAATGTTTTGCTGAGCAGAGCTTGAAGATTCTGGCTCTATAGAGAGCATACTTTCTGTTCGTGGATGTAGAGATCGAGGAGGATCTGCAGCGGTATTTTCATAACTGTGTAGCAACGGGAGCTCGAGCACACTGGGTGTATTTACTACTGTTTGCATGGGTCCCCTACTGGGAGCTGATGGTGCCTGTGCGATTTGGCGTGCCGCGTCTGCGGTCGGTAGTTGTTGTGGTGTTATGGTCAGATGCTGCGTCTGTAGTACTGGCTGTTGTGGTTGTGCCTGTAGTAGAGATGACATTGACTGTTGTGTTGAGTATAGAGTAGGCAGACAGTGCTGTAGTCGTGCTGGTAGAGGCGGAAATTCCGTGTGACTACTTAATTGTGGTGTAGAAGAGGCCACCTGAGCGTAGCCACGAAATTGTTTTTCTCTGCCAGGAAAAGTAGCGTTTGTTCTGAACGCGATGGCTTGTTTTGCTTCCTGGTGTTTGAGATACACAGACGGAAAAAAAAATCCCAACACCAAGAAAAAATTATTGTAGAGTAATGAAATTTGGACAATGCATTTGTCAAGTTAACATGTTTAATTGATTAAATTTTCAAGATCACAGGTTAATTTAAGCTCAAGAAAATGCATTTCAAATGTGAAATACTGTTAAATTAATAGCCGGTGTAACCTCCAGAATTTTGAATGCAAGCCTGCAAACGTGAATGCATTGTGTCATACAGGTTTCGAATGTCACTTTGTGGTATGGAGTTCCATGCTTGTTGTACTTGTGCTGTCAATACTGGGACGGTCAGTGCTGGCTGTGGATGATGCTGGAGTTGTCGTCCAATGATATCCCATACGTGTTCAATTGGAGACAGATCTGGTGATCTCGCAGGCCAAGGTAACATGTCGACACTCTGTAGAGCACGTTGCGAGACAACAGCGGTATGAGGGCGAGCGTTATCCTGTTGAAAAAACTCCCCCTTGAATGCTGTTCATGAATGGCAGCACTACAGGTTGAATTACCAGACTGACGTACAAATTTGCAGTCAGTGTGTTTGGTATAACCACAAGAGTGCTCCTGCTGTCATAGGAAATTGCTCCCCAGACCATGACTCCAGGTGTAGGTCCAGTGTGTCTAGGCCGCAGAAAGTTTGGTTGCAGGCGTTCCCCTGGCCTCCTTCTGACCAACACTGGAGATCTGTTGTGTTTTCTGATGAAAGCAGGTTCTGCCTTGGTGCCAGTGATGGCCGAGTGTTGGTCAGAAGGAGGCCAGGGGAACGCCTGCAACCAAACTGTCTGCGGCCTAGACACACTGGACCTACACCTGGAGTCATGGTCTGGGGAGCAATTTCCTATGACAGCAGGAGCACTCTTGTGGTTATACCAACACACTGATTGCAAATTTGTACGTCAGTCTGGTAATTCAACCTGTAGTGCTGCCATTCATGAACAGCATTCAAGGGGGAGTTTTTCAACAGGATAACGCTCGCCCTCATACCGCTGTTGTCTCGCAACGTGCTCTACAGAGTGTCGACATGTTACCTTGGCCTGCGAGATCACCAGATCTGTCTCCAATTGAACACGTATGGGATATCATTGGACGACAACTCCAGCATCATCCACAGCCAGCACTGACCGTCCAGTATTGACAGCACAAGTACAACAAGCATGGAACTCCATACCACAAAGTGACATTCGAAACCTGTATGACACAATGCATTCACGTTTGCAGGCTTGCATTCAAAATTCTGGAGGTTACACCGGCTATTAATTTAACAGTATTTCACATTTGAAATGCATTTTCTTGAGCTTAAATTAACCTGTGATCTTGAAAATTTAATCAATTAAACATGTTAACTTGACAAATGCATTCTCCAAATTTCATTACTCTACAATAATTTTTTCTTGGTGTTGGGATTTTTTTTTCCGTCTGTGTATACTGGGCAATTCCTGTCTGTAGCATGATGTTGGCCCTGACAGAGGGCGCAGCATATAGTGGGGGCCAGCACATCTACTGCATTGTGGCTCACGAGATTTACATTGGTCTTGACGGTGGCCCAGCCGTAAACAAACAGCACACTGGATAACAGGGGAAACGTATGGTTCCACAGCACATCGGGTTCCGAGTACCGTTACATGGGTCTGTAGGCTCTGAGATCGAAAGGATACCAAACAAAACTGGTATGGGTACTACAAGATCTTGGTTCT